>JASDDO010000026.1:504448648-505048648 GCA_030015575.1 Agapanthus africanus
ACAATTTAAAGGTTAAACTAAAAGTTATAAAGGTTATGGTATTTTAGTGAAAAAGTCCTATAATATCGTATTCTGTATTTTTGTTATTTATCAATTAGGGTTATAATGAGTGTGTGTAAGGGTAGGTCATTACCTCGTGACTTATATTAAATTTTGGTGAAGTTTCAAGGTGAAATAAGCTATGTTAAACTTAAGGGTATTAAGGTGCAAGAATACGGTATTCATAAACGTTATCATTTCATGTGTGAAATTTCATCCAAATTGAATGAAACAAGTTTTGTTATCAAAATAAACATGATTAGGAGTGGGGTATCTAAATAGAACATTAAAATTTAACTTGATGGTATTTTTATGCAAGAAATACGGTTTTCTAAAGAACTTGTCATTTCATGTGGAAAAGTACAATTAAATTTGATTTAAGGGTGATTAATAGTCAACATGCAAGAGGGTTGATAATATGTATTAGGTGACAAGTGGAATTTTTAAGAAAAACCGAATCGGAAATCGGTTTGTCCGATTCCGATTTCCGTCGGGTTTCAAAAAGTCGTATTTTGCAATATAGAAAAGAGAGGTAGAAGGTTGGGACTTACGGGTTTGGACAAGCTAAGCGTTCTAAAAGGTGTGGTGGTTGCCGATTCGTTGGAAACGTCACGTCGGTCTTGATCCGGTCGCCGGAATCCGTCGTCGGTTTCGGCAGCGCTTCGCTTCTCGCTCTTTGCACCAAGTTCTCAAGAGTTTTAGAGAGTATGCTTAGAGTTGTGAGGGAAAAGGTAGAGGGTAGGGGCCTTTATATAGGGCTAGGCTAGGGTTAGGGTTAGGGTAGATGAAAAGTTAAAAAATAAAAATGTGATAAAATGTAATAAAAATGTATTATAAGTGGAGTAATTGGGGATTTTAAGATCTCTGGAAGTGGTATTGGGCTGAAACTTTGCAGGTGAGTAGGGAATACCAAAAGACACAACTTTCATGTTGTGACCCTTGCCGGAATCGGCCTAAAAGGGGGTGACTCGGCCGTGACTCGGTCGTATCACTGAGTCGGCCGAGGTCAAGGCCGAGTTGGCCGATTCCCGACCGAGTCCGGTGACCTGGATCTCCCCGACGGTTCATCTACCCTCTGCAAGTGTTACATCTTTGTGTGTAGTGGGGTTTTTGTGAGATATGCACGTGTAAACTCTTGGTATTCTAAAGGTTTCTAAAAAATCAATAATAAAAATAATGTGGGGTATGGGATTCGAACTCTGGTGGCTTAGTTCAGCAGTGCAAGGTATTACCAATGAGCTACAAGCTCCTTCTTGTAATTATTGTAAAGAGATAGATACTTAAAGTGTTATCAGCAACATTAATACTCCAAGTATACTTCAATTTTAATCAAATTTTGGTATACAAAAATTGGAGTTGTTACAATCTACCCTCCTTACAAAAAATTTCGTCCTCGAAATTTACAACTTTTATTTAAGGACTAATTTACAAAAAAAGGTGCGGATATCTTGCACGCATCTCATCTTCCCTTTCCCACGTGGATTCTCCTGGAGTGTCTTTTCTCCACATTATCCGAACCAAATTAACTTCCTTGTTCCGAAGTGTCTTTACCTTTCTATCCAGGATCTCCACAGGTTGTTGCTCACAAGACAAATCGGGCTGTATCGTAAGCTCGGAATGATCAAGTACATGGCTGGGGTCACTCACATACTTTCTGAGTTGGGATATATGGAACACGTTATGCACTCCTTCCAATGAGGGTGGAAGCGCTAATCGGTATGCCACTTCACCGACTCTTTCGAGTATGTCGAACGGTCCAATGTATCTCGGACTCAACTTTCCCCGTCTTCCAAATCTGATCACTCCGCGGTTCGGAGATATCTTCAAGAATACATGGTCTCCTGGCTGGAACTCCAAGTGTCGTCTCTTTGCATCAGCCCAATGTTTCTGTCTATCTTGGGCTATGCGCATTCTTTCTCTGATAGTACGAACCACATCCACGGTCGCTACTATCATCTCTGGTCCAAGGAGTTCTCTATCTCCGATGTCGTCCCAACTTAATGGCGATCGACACTTCCTTCCATATAATGCTGCAAAAGGTGCCATTCCTATGCTTGCTTGGTAGCTGTTGTTGTACGCGAACTCCACAAGATGCAAGTGATCTTTCCACGATCCTTGAAGTCGAGCATACATGCTCTGAGCATATCCTGAATAGTTCGTTCCGACTGACCATCTGTTTGTGGATGATAAGCCGTGCTGAAGTTCAGACTTGTTCCCAAGCTAGCTTGCAGACTTTGCCAAAATTGCGATCGGAACCTAGTGTCACGATCGGAGACAATGCAGACTGGTACTCCATGAAGTCTCACAATTTCCTGTTTGAGTTCATGGGTATCAGAGATAGTACATTATGAAGAATTTCGTTTAAATCCAAATTAGATTATTACCTCCATGTACTTCTTCGCTAATGTCTCAGTTGATTGGCCAACTCGAAATGGGATGAAGTGAGCCGACTTTGTGAGTCGATCCACAATGACCCAAATCGCATCGTTACCTTTTGTGCTGCGAGGAAGAGCAGTTACAAAGTCCATCGTAATGTGCTGCCACTTCCATTCTGGAATTGGTAACGGTTGAAGTAATCCAGCAGTCCTGTGATGTTCAGCCTTTACTTGCTGACACACCAAACATTTTGCGACACTCCTGGCTACTTCACGCTTCATTCCATGCCACCAATAATTCTGACGTAGATCTTTGTACATTTTGGTACCTCCAGGATGTACTGAATAGGGAGAGCTGTGAGCTTCTTTCATTAACTCTTCCCGAACAGGACCCTTTGGTACACACAATCTGCTGCCGTATCTCAAAGATCGTCTTCATGGATGATGAATCTGTTCTGAGTCCATTCTCCACTTGTTCTCTGATCTTTTGCAACTTAGCATCGCTGGCTTGAGCTGCTTTGATCTGATTGACAATGGTTGATTGAACTTGTAGATTCATCAAATTTGAAACGTCACCTGGCATGACTAGTTCGATCTCCATCTGATGTAGGTCTTGCTGAAGCTTCCACTGGGCGGTGAGATTCATTGCTAATGGTTGGCGACTAAGAGCATCAGGTACTACGTTCACCTTTCCTGGATGATATTGCAAATTGATGTCGAAGTCCGCCATAAGTTCTAACCATCTTCTCTGCCGCATATTCAACTCCTTCTGGGTAAACACATACTTCAGACTTTTATGATCTGTGTAGATGTTCACTCGTTCACCAAGTAAGTAGTGGCGCCAAATTTTAAGAGCAAAAATAACGGCTGCCAACTCTAGATCATGCGTCGGGTAATTGCGCTCATGAGTCTTCAGTTGTCTTGAAGCATAAGCCACAACCTTACCGTGCTGATGTAGAACACATCCTAATCCTTTACCGGATGCATCGCAATGTACTTCGAATCCTCCAGATTGATCCGGTAATACAAGAATAGGTGCAGACGTCAGCCTCGACTTGAGTTCTACAAAAGCTTGCTCGCATGCTTCTGACCACACAAATTCTTCATCTTTTCGTGTGAGCTTGGTCAGGGGTGTTGCTATCTTCGAAAAGCCTTCAATGAATCTTCTGTAATATCCAGCTAAACCCAAGAAACTCCGAATATCCTTCACTGATTTTGGTGTAGGCCATTCGCTGACTGCTGAAACTTTTGCTGGATCCACAGAAATCCCTTCTCCTGATACGATATGTCCAAGGAAACCAACTTGTTTTAACCAAAACTCGCACTTGCTGTATTTGGCATAAAGCTTATGTTGTCGAAGAGTTTTCAGGACAATTCGTAAGTGCTCCGCATGCTCTTTCCGGTTCTTAGAATATACCAGGATGTCGTCGATGAAGATGACAACGAACCTGTCTAAATACTCCCGGAAGACTTGGTTCATAAGATTCATGAAAATTGCTGGTGCATTGGTCACTCCAAATGGCATTACTAGAAATTCGTAATGTCCATAGCGAGTTCTGAAAGCTGTTTTGTGAATATCAGCTTCCTTGACCTTCACTTGATGATAACCTGAACGAAGATCTAGTTTAGAGAAGACACAAGATCCACTTAGCTGATCGAATAAGTCGTCGATGCGCGGAAGTGGATACTTGTTCTTAATAGTAACTTCGTTCAAGGCTCTATAGTCGATGCACATTCTATATGAACCTTCCTTCTTCTTCACCAGTAGTACAGGTGCTCCCCAACTCGAAGTGCTGGGACGAATCCATCCTTTCGCCAGTAATTCGTCCAACTGTGTTCGTACTTCCTTCAAACCTTCTGGACTTAGTCTATATGGTGCTTTGATTACTGGTTGTGCTCCTGGTACTAAGTCAATGCTAAATTCAAGAGCTCGATCAGGAGGCAAACCTGATATATCGTCAGGGAATACGTCATCGAACTCTCGAACTACCTCCGGTCTTGCTTCTTCTTCTGCATGAGCTGCCGCAACTATTGCTTCCCTTGGCTTTGCTTTGTAAGTGCTTGGCTCCAATGTACGGTCTCCACTCTTAAAGTAAAAGATCGGATGATCTGGAATATCAAATACTACCCTCCTTTGGCGACAGTCGATGGTAGCATAAAAGGTTCCAAGCCAGTCCATTCCTAGAACCACATCAAAGTTCGGTATGTCCAGTACTTTGAAGTCAGCGTAAAATTCTCGACTGCAGACGATGACCGGACACATGCTGTATCCCATAGTTGCCTTTAGAACACCATTTCCAGAACTGACGTTCCAGCAGGATACAAGCGGTGAGACTGGAATCGCATGGGTTCGGACAAACCGTTGCGACATAAAGCAGTGGGATGCTCCAGTATCAAACAGTGCAAGTGCAGGTAGTGAAGCTACTAGAATTGTACGTAAGGTATATGGGATAGGTTTTAGGTATAGGGAAAGTGTGTAGGTAACCAAAACTAGAAGATAAATTTAGGAAGGAAATTTACCAGTAATGACTTGGCCAGTGGCCTCAGCTTCTTCAACAGACATCATAAAAGCCTGGCGCTTCGGCACATTCCTCCTGGCCTGAGGAGCATTCCTCTGAACGTTTCTTTGTGCTTGATGGAACTGTCGAGGAGGTGGTGCAGCTTGTGGTCCTCTAGGTGGTGCAGGTAGTGCAAGTCTGGTAGCAGGTGCTGGAAGAGCTGGTCGCTGCTGATAGTTGTTAGCTGGCCGGGTTGCAGCAACTGAGTTCTGCCTTTGAGGACAGGATCCAATGTCATGAGTGGCTGAACCGCAGATCAAGCAAAGGCGGTTGGCTCGACGGCAATCCTTCATCATATGTCCCTTTCTCTTACAGTAGGTGCAAAAGGCTGGGCTAGGGTGATGAGTTGGTACTCCGGGACGCCTCGGCACGAAGGATGGTCTGGACGTGGCTCCACCTGCCATCTGGTTGGCAGGACGCTTGACTCCTACAGAGTGAGGTCTTCCCCTCTCTTTTATCACTGCCTCGTAACTGCGGGCAGCTTCCAGGGCTTCCTCGTGAGTCAAAAACTTCCCGGTGGCTAGAGCAGCCTTGATTTCGGTATCCAAACCTTGCTGAAAACGACGGGCTCTGATCTCGTCCGTCGGTATCAGGTGTGCCGCGAATCGGCTCAACATAGTAAACTCAGCATCATACTCATCTACAGATTTCTCCCACATAGATCCTTGTTGTAGGTGAATAAATTGCTGTTCCATAGCGAACCTGGCGGTCACAGGGAAATATTTCGCGTCGAACTTCTCGCGAAATGTTTTCCATTCAATCGGCTGGGCTAGACGGGTCTCTTCCGCCTTCCACCAATTTCGAGCGTTATCCGTGAGCTGTAGCTTCGCTACACGGACCCAGGCATTATCTGGTACTTGAGCTGCTGCCAGATCATCTTCAATACTTTGCGCCCATTCTTCTGCTTCGAGAGGGCTCCCTTTTCCCGAGAATTGCTTCGGGTGCAACGCTCTGAACTGTTTGATTCCCGGTGCATCTGTCTCAGGACGACTCAGAAGTTGTTGCTGTCCCTCTAGCAGACTGCGGATCGCATCGAAAAGCATGGTTTGCTCAGTGGATGGTGCGGGAACAACTGGAGTGAGAGGTAGTGCTGAAGGGGTGTTGTTGGCATTGGTGCTGGTGTTGTTCGGGGAATTGTTTGGGGAATCCATAATCCTGAAGAAAAATTTGGATTAGGACAGATTCAAATACATGAAATGATAAGATTCAAGGAATAAAGACTTGTAAGATTCAAATAACATGAATTGTAAAGAATGTTTTAGTTGCTGTTTCTTGTGTTACATTGCTTAGGTTGTTCACGCAGACCAGAACTGCATGATAGGGATTCATACAGCTCTGACCTGCATGGGCCACCAACAAAACCTGTCACGCCCCGCTTCCCAATGTACGGCGAAGTGGTCGTGACGAGGCCCGCTACGTATGTACTCAGAAGTACATACGCTAAGCGTAACTAAGCAATATAAAATAATCACAAGAGACAAATAAGATTGGGATAACAGCAACTTTTATTAATAACATTCTTTATACAATGCATGAAATGAAAATACAACTGGAATGAAAAAAAGAAAGCAATGCCTAAACAGTGGCATAATAATAAAAGGAAATACTGGAAAGAACAAGTACAAAGTCTAGAGCTCTGGATCTTCTTGGAACTGCTCCAAATCTTCAGTTGTTGGCTCGGTCTCAACTTGGTCCAACGCACCTGACGACATTCAAAGAAGAAAGAAATAGAATGTCGTCAGCGAACAGGTCGCTCGGTAAGTCCCAAAGAAAAGTGGAGTGAGAATGGCAGAGTAACAGTATTTTCTAGAGTATTATGTTGTAGAATATTATGGAATATTGTTTAACGCAGTTGTTTGTAGCTTGGTACAGAAGAATGCCGGTGTATACGAGGGGGATCTCTATATGCTAGAGATCAGTGCAAACGGAGAGTACAAGGAACCGTTATGCCACGGTACAACAGCAACAGTATTCATGTTAGGTGTCTTAATCTGACCACCTCATTCCACTTTTAACATCTTCCGTACCAATCTACCCCTTTAAACCCCGTAATGTTTTAACAGTGTTGTAGTAATGGAATATGTAAATTGAGTGTCTGACCAAAACCATGATATCAGTAAACATGTTGCAACTGTATAATCAGGTAAATGGAATATCAGGATAATGGAATGAATATCCATGGTTTGATTCAGTCAAAAATGAATATATTGTTAACTGTATTCAGGGATTCACGATTTCAAGTTGTGTTGGAATATGATTGAAATATAGATTGACTTGAATTATATTCAAGTCAGAATTAGTCAGACTCTAACCCGAGTCAGACTAAAAGAAAGATAATTTGAAGTTCAATATTAGCTAGGGGCCTTATTGTAATTTGTGAAACTTGAGGGGGTTTTATGTAAAAAGTACTTTTGTATAGTTTTCAAAATATACCTCAAGTATTTAATAATCGTCTTTATTATTGTAATGGATGTGAATTTTATTTGTGTTATTCTAGTGAATATATCCTAATAAAAGTATTAATTGTTTATTTGAAATTCGTGTTATTTTAATGTAACTTTTAATCTTTGAATTTTAGGAATAAGTGGAAATTTTATATTATAACAAAATAAATGTTTAAATGATAATTATATATAATTAAACACATAAATAATTTTTAAATGAATATTTTATTTACAAAAATATCACTTTCTTTAAATATCGTATTTTAAACCTTTCGAGACCGAATGCTCCTTGCGGAGGTCTGAATCTCGCACTACTAGCCTGCGGGTGCACGATGAACCGTGCTATCCCTAACAGGTTCCCCACGAATGGGTTGTAATGGCGCTTTGCTCAGGTTTTATAAATACTTTTAATTTAGGGAAAAGATTTTCTAAATATAGGGTATTTATTTGTAAAAGTATATAGTTCTCCATATTTTAGTTGTTAGGGTTTCCTAGACCATCTAACCTATATTCTATGGTCTAAACGATGAGTCATTAGAAGCCTCAAATCGCCTCTTCACCGTCGAATGCAGCCAGGTAAGTGCCAGGTAAGTGGGAAGGAACCACAGTCGTGGGCCTAATTAAAAACCACTAGCCTTAGACACACTTGCCTAGACCCACAAGGCATTTTAGATAAACGATCGATGTCCATGACCAATCGTGCTTTCATTTTATATAAGTTTTATTTAGAAAAGTTTACAATTTAAAGGTTAAACTAAAAGTTATAAAGGTTATGGTATTTTAGTGAAAAAGTCCTATAATATCGTATTCTGTATTTTTGTTATTTATCAATTAGGGTTATAATGAGTGTGTGTAAGGGTAGGTCATTACCTCGTGACTTATATTAAATTTTGGTGAAGTTTCAAGGTGAAATAAGCTATGTTAAACTTAAGGGTATTAAGGTGCAAGAATACGGTATTCATAAACGTTATCATTTCATGTGTGAAATTTCATCCAAATTGAATGAAACAAGTTTTGTTATCAAAATAAACATGATTAGGAGTGGGGTATCTAAATAGAACATTAAAATTTAACTTGATGGTATTTTTATGCAAGAAATACGGTTTTCTAAAGAACTTGTCATTTCATGTGGAAAAGTACAATTAAATTTGATTTAAGGGTGATTAATAGTCAACATGCAAGAGGGTTGATAATATGTATTAGGTGACAAGTGGAATTTTTAAGAAAAACCGAATCGGAAATCGGTTTGTCCGATTTCCGTCGGGTTTCAAAAAGTCGTATTTTGCAAATATAGAAAAGAGAGGTAGAAGGTTGGGACTTACGGGTTTGGACAAGCTAAGCGTTCTAAAAGGTGTGGTGGTTGCCGATTCGTTGGAAACGTCACGTCGGTCTTGATCCGGTCGCCGGAATCCGTCGTCGGTTTCGGCAGCGCTTCGCTTCTCGCTCTTTGCACCAAGTTCTCAAGAGTTTTAGAGAGTATGCTTAGAGTTGTGAGGGGAAAAGGTAGAGGGTAGGGGCCTTTATATAGGGCTAGGCTAAGGTTAGGGTTAGGGTAGATGAAAAGTTAAAAAATAAAAATGTGATAAAATGTAATAAAAATGTATTAAAAGTGGAGTAATTGGGGGTTTTAAAGATCTCTGGAAGTGGTATTGGGCTGAAACTTTGCAGGTGAGTAGGGAATACCAAAAGACACAACTTTCATGTTGTGACCCTTGCCGGAATCGGCCTAAAAGGGGGTGACTCGGCCGTGACTCGGTCGTATCACTGAGTCGGCCGAGTCAAGGCCGAGTTGGCCGATTCCCGACCGAGTCCGGTGACCTGGATCTCCCCCGACGGTTCATCTACCCTCTGCAAGTGTTACATCTTTGTGTGTAGTGGGGTTTTTGTGAGATATGCACGTGTAAACTCTTGGTATTCTAAAGGTTTTCTAAAAAATCAATAATAAAAATAATGTGGGGTATGGGATTCGAACTCTGGTGGCTTAGTTCAGCAGTGCAAGGTATTACCAATGAGCTACAAGCTCCTTCTTGTAATTATTGTAAAGAGATAGATACTTAAAGTGTTATCAGCAACATTAATACTCCAAGTATACTTCAATTTTAAATCAAATTTTGGTATACAAAAATTGGAGTTGTTACAGTTATCAAATTTTTTTTACTCCCAAGTTTTGTGGTTATAATAGTAGAGATAACTAGTGTATTTGCATGAGCGATGCACGTGAGTATTAAAGTTTTAAATTTATTTGAAGAGTTAAGTGTAAGCAAAATAAAAGTAATTATTTGAAGAGATAAGTTTGTGAGCAAAATAAACACATTTATTTGAAGAGATAAGTTGTAAGCAAAATATACGTATTTAAAAAAAATTGAAGAATCGTTTCTGTGCCAAGTTATTTAGGATAATGGCGGAGGAAATAGAGAAATGAATAGTTAAATTTTAATTAGGTAATTTGAAATTCAATTTTTGTAGCTAATAGTTATTGAGATCCAGAATTTGGTTAAGATTTTTTTCTTTATTTTTAATTTCAACAATAATTTCTCTTTTCTACATGGCATTATATGAAGCAATGTTAGTTGAATTTTGTTATCAATTCTCTTTTTACCCCCAAGTTTTATGATTTTAATAGTAGAGATTAGGGCTGTTAAAAAAGCTCGGAGCTCGGTTCGGGATCGTCTTGTTAAAAGCTCGGTTTGAACTCGTTTGACAACTAAACGAGCCGAGCTTGAACAAAAATCTAAGCCCGGTGAAATAAACGAACACACATGAACATGGTAAGCTCGATCTCGGCTCATG
The DNA here is from genome assembly GCA_030015575.1 of Agapanthus africanus. Taxonomy (NCBI): domain Eukaryota; kingdom Viridiplantae; phylum Streptophyta; class Magnoliopsida; order Asparagales; family Amaryllidaceae; genus Agapanthus; species Agapanthus africanus. Next base: position 504,458,855 of record JASDDO010000026.1, read on the forward strand.
TTCAAGCTCGCTTGTTTAAGGCTCGTGTAAAGTTGGGTAATTAGTATTTTATTTGATATTCCTTACAAATAAATATATGATTATTTATTCTTAAATTTATATTATAATTATTAGCTTGTTGATATTAACTTGGACTTATATCATGATAAATATTGAATAAAATATTGTTACACTAAAGTATTGAAGAATTTAAATAATAAAACTCGAGGCTCGCACAGGCGCGATGAAGGCTTGGCTCGGGGTCGTTTCAAAAACAAACGAGCCAGGCTTGAACAAGTTTTTGACCTCATTTAAATTAGTAAGCCAAGCCGAACAACCGAAAGCTTTGCTCGTTTCGCTTGTCTAACAGCCCTAGTAGAAATAGTATTTTTGCATATGCGATATACGTATTCAAATAAAAATTATGTTTAAATTTTATTATCTGAATTCAAAAAAAATAGTGAAGATTAAAATTTTCTTGATATGAAGTGTTAATTTGTTTTCAAAATGATCCACAATAACTCTGATAATTATTTAAGGTTAGTAGAGATGATTGTATTGTTATAGCTGATTCAGTCGATGATCGTATTTATTAAATATTTGTTATAGAAAATTTTCAATTTCATTTTCTTTACTGCTGATGTGTCGATATTTGAGGGTACGATAGATCATCAAATTGAAATCAATTTGGAGACTCCCAGACTTTGTGGTTATAATAGTAGAGCCTATCGTTTGGCATGTGTGTTGCACGTAATTATAAAACTTTTTATGATGTATTTCTTAATTAATTTAACTAAGCTGTCATGACCCAAATGTGGCACGTGACCGGCTCTTAAATCACGTGACATCTAAAGACGTCGACGTGGTCTAAGTAAGCCGAAACCCGAAATCTAAACTCTTTTTGAAAATATTGGAGGTGAGGGTTAAAATATTCATCAGATGGGATCAGTTTGAAATAAACATTTAAGTTTAACTAAGTATATTTGAAAAACATCTATACCGTTTTGAAATTCGACAGCACCTCCCTTGTAATTTGAATAAACCCGCTACAACATAAAAATATAAATAGCATCCCAACGAGAGCTAACTTCCACACCCAACCGGTGAAGCAACTAAGCAAACAATATACGACGCACAATGGCGAAGAAAAGAAAAGCGCAACAAAATTAACGATATAAAAAGGTCGACTCCAATGAGTACGACACCCACAACACACAAACTCTAAGTCTCGCTTCTAAGTCTACAATATACCAGTTCTAAATTGATGGAGTTTTACTAGATACAAAAAGATAAGAATAAACGAATGTGAGTACGATACAACAGTAACCCACCTGCCAAAGCAATCACCGAAAGGAATGTGTGCCTCAAACCGCTGATAATCCAAGCGGTAACACCTGCAAGAAACTGTGGCGCAACGGGGGTGAGTTGCCAACTCAGTGAATAAAAGTACATCACAAGGTAGAAATCGAATGTACAACGATACCTAGGTCATAAATATACTACTATCATAATCTGTATTAATATAATATATGATATGCATATATATCGTAAATACAATACTATCTATTATGCGATCCCAAAGTAGAACATATCAAATGCAAATGACCTGTATCTAGGTATAAGCCCATAAGTAGCCGAAAATATATATGTAAAATCTCTCCTTTAAAATAGCCACGGAATACATATATCACGGCATAAAAGCAGACGTGATAGTATGAAATATAATAGGTACCTTATTTAAGATATACATCCTGCTGTTGTAGGGTGTTTTTAGTCATCCCATTGAGATGGGAATACGTGCGTGCTTGTCAGGCGCATTACAGATTCCCCCTGTCTAGGGTAGGCTGGGGTTTATTGATTGTGGGGATCCGAATCTCCTGCAGCCGCGGACTAAGCTGCCGTTAATTACCCCTCGCCTTTGGAGCGAGAGAACCTCCGATTAACGGGCCAAACAGGTCATGCGAACTCAATGTGCAGTATTGTGTTTTGAAGGGGTTTTGGATATATCGGGGGCCCCGCAGAGTTTTTACGGGGGTCCCGCTACCCGGATAGCGGGCTGGGGGTCAAGGAGGATAGCAGCCCCCTTGCGGGATGCGGGACAGCGCCCCATTAGAAAAAATTTCTAATGGGGGACAGTGTTGTAGAGTATGTGTGTGCGTGTTTATATGTACACACACACACACACATATAAAAGAAAGGGCATCCAAAGGATGCGTGGGAGAAAGCGCCAGCGCCTCACGTGCACGCCACGCGGGTGCTTGGACGCTCGAGAGCTGGCGCTATCGCCTTGGACGCTAGCGTCTCACGTGCCAGGCACGTTGGTCCTCGGGCGCTAGTGCTTTGGGCGCTAGCGCCTCACGTACCAGACACGTGGGCGCTCGGGCGCTAGCGCCTCACGTGCCAAGCACGTGGGCGCTCGGGTGCTTTGGGCGCTTGGGCGCTAGCGCCACACGTGCCAGACACGTGGGCACTCGGGCGCTAGCGCCACAAGTGCCTGGCATGTAGGCGCTCGGGCGCTAGCTCTTTGGGCGCTAGCGCCTTACGTGCCAGGCACGTGGGCTCTCAGACGCTGGACGGCAAAAGAGACTTTGTCACTGCACTGGGAGTTGTACTACCAAAAAGAAGTACTTATTATTTTGTATATATATATATATATATATATATATATATATATATATATATATATATATATATATATATATGAGGAGTTAAACTCCTAAGATATTTTTGAAGCTGATGAAGGGGCTTCTCCCCTTGAGCCCTGAATCTTCCCTAAAGTAGGGTCTTTGGAGATGGGTCTCCTTCTTCCTCCTCTGTTGGCTGGCTCTTGGATAACAAGAGAGGTGAGATTTTAAAAATCACTCCTTTTTAAGATCTGATGGATGATCCAAGCTCCCCTTTGTGGGTTTTGTGGTGAAAAACTATTTAGTTTTGGAAAAAGAAGAGTAAAACTCCTGATTTAATTCAAAAAAAAGAAGAAGGTTTTAGAACCTTGAGGAAGGAGGAAGAGCACAGATCTTGATTTTTTTTGGGAGAGACAAAAAGTCCCCTTGATATTTTCATTATGTTGCCTTATATAGGTTTACACATTTACATATAGCTCTTTGGGCTTTACAAAATGGAATTTTGCCCATCCCATGTCTCATGTGCTATTTCTTTTTCACATTAGCCATGGGCTTTACAAAAATTTGGCTTTATACCTATTTTCTTACATTTATTCATAAAATAAAATAAAATAAATACACCAAAATTATTTATTACAAATTTTTTATTTTGGCATGAGGGGAGGCCGGCCGCTTCGTGTTCCGGCTCGACCCGGGCATTGGCCCACTTGACCTGGGCTTGGGCCCACTTGGCTTAGGGTTGACTTTGATTTTGACTTGGTCAACCGGAGTGTAGATTTTGATCTCAATAAATTGCCCCTCATCAATAAGTGCACACCACATATGTGGGTTGTGTGCACGAAATTGATGGATCTTCTTTCGCGTGGAGGTCGACTTGATCTGGTTCCCGTTTTAACGACGTGGAGGTCAATGCTGCCATTTTTGCGACGTGGACGGTCGGTGCTGCCCTTTTTGCGACTTGGACGGTCGATGCTGCCTTTTTCGCGATTTGGACGGTCGGTGCTGCCCTTTTAGCGATTTGGACGGTTGGTTCTGCCCTTTTTGCGACTTGGACGGTCGGTTCTACCATTTTTGTGACTTGGACGGTCGGTTCTGCCCTTTTTCAGACTTGGACGGTTGGTGCTGCCATTTTTTTGCGACGTAGACAGTCGGTTCTGCCCTTTTTGCGACTTGGACGGTCGGTTCTGCCCTTTTTTGCTACTTGGACAGTCGGGTCTGCCCTTTTTGCGACTTAGACGGTCGGTACTACCCTTTTAGAAACGTGGACGGTCGATGCTGCCCTTTTAACGACTTGGACGGTCGGTTCTGCCCTTTTTGCGACTTGGACGGTCGGTACTGCCCTTTTAGCGACGTGGATGGTCGGTGCTGCCCTTTTAGCGACTTGGACGGTCGGTTCTTCCTTTTTTGCGACTTGGACGGTTGGTTCTTCCCTTTTTGCGACTTGGACGGTCGGTGCTGCCATTTTTTTGCGATGTGGACGGTCGGTTCTGCCTTTTTAGCGACTTGGACGGTCGGTTCTGCCCTTTTTGCGACTTGGACGGTCGGTTCTGCCCTTTTTGCGACTTGGACGGTCGGTTCTACCCTTTTTGCGACTTGGACGGTCGGTACTGCCCTTTTAGTGACGTGGACGGTCGATGCTGCCCTTTTAGCGACTTAGACGGTCGGTTCTGCCCTTTTTGCGACTTGGACGGTCGATGCTGCCATTTTTTTCCGACGTAGACGGTCGATTCTACCCTTTTAGCGACTTGGAAGGTCGGTTCTACCGTTTTTGCGACTTGGAAGGTCGGTTATCTGCCCTTTTTGCTACTTGGACGGTCGGTACTGCCTTTTTAGCGATGTGGACGATCGATGCTGCCCTTTTAGCGACTTGGACGGTTGGTTCTGCCCATTTTGCGACTTGGACGGTCGGTGCTGCCATTTTTTTGCGACGTGGAGGGTCGATACTGCCTTTTTACCGACTTGGACGGTCGGAGACTTGATTTGACTTGTTCTGCTTCTTGCGGTGTCACGGATGAAATTGACTTGTTTCCGAGGTGAAGCTTGATTCTGCCAGGGAGGTCATTGGTTATTTTGCTGATTCGATGTGATTTGGGTTGACATCAGCACCACTGCACTGGAATATGGTACCAGGAGCGAATCATCATCTGCCATGAGAGGATTTGGGGATTTTGGTTTTGATTTGGCATCAGCACCGCTACACTGGAATATGGTACCAGGAGCGAATCATCATTTGCCATGAGGAGATTTCCCTCGTTCCCAGTTTAACGACTTAGGGGTTCTGTTTCCAGTTTAACGACTTAGGGGTCATCTGTTCCCAGTTTAAAGACTTAGGGGTCTATTGGATTGGAGTTTGGAATTTTGGTGTTAGGGTAGGTATCGGCGTTGCTAACACTGAAGCACATGTGTCAGGAGAAATTCATCATTTGTCTTTTCCAGTTGGGGAGCGATGGCTTAGGAGACAGGTTTAGGTCCCTATCACCTAAGACTTTTCAATTTTATGAGCCGTAAGGGTCCCATAAAAGTATTTTCTCCCTACGAGTCGAAAGGATCCCGTAGGTGTACTTTCTTCTTAGGAGTCGTGAGAACTCCTAAGTGTGCTTTTTTCTTTGTGAGTCGTAAGGATCCCACGAAAGTGTTTTCTTACGAGTCGAGAGGATCTCGTAAGTTTGTTCTCCTCATGTATCATGAGGACACATGAGTGAGTCTTCCCAAATGGAGCATAAGTCCAAGGACGGAGACCGGCCACGGGACTGGTGATTGCGGTGGGGTATGGGTATGATGAGAATTATTTGAGCCCGTGGATTGTATACGGTAGTCAATTTGGGGACTGACTATAGGGCCGGGAGAATTTTGAGAAATTGGATTTTGGTCGGCGTCTGCATCGCTGCACTGGAATATGGTATCAGGAGCGACTCATCATTCGCCGTTTGGGGACTTGGAATTTGGATCTTGTTTGGCATCAGCATTGCTGCACTGGAATAATAACAGGAGCAACTTATCATTTGCTCCGGGAGGACTTGGGATTTGGTTTTTGGGTCGGCATCAGCACCGCTAACACTGAAGCAATGCCAGGAGCGACTCATCATTTGCCGTTGGGAAAACTTAGGATTTGGGTTTTTAGTCGGCATCAGCACCGCTAACACTGAAGCGAAATGCCAGGAGCGACTCATCATTTGCCGTTGCCCGTTGGGGAGCGATAGCTCAGGAGACAGGTTTAGATCCCTATCATCTAAGGCTTTTCAATTTTATGAGTCGTAAGGGTCTCATAAAAGTATTTTCTCCCTACGAGTCGAGAGGATCTCGTAAGTGTATGTTCTCCTTAGGAATCGTAAGGATCCCTAAGTGTGTTGCTCCTTTGTGAGTCGTAAGGATCTCACACAGGGATTTTCTCCTCACAAGGCCGAAAGGACTTTGCGAGTGTATTTTATCTCTTTTCAAGAGTTTGCGCCCTTTCAGGTTTTCGCAAACTCGCCGGCAGTCCTGCTGTTTTTACTCACGGAGCCCTTTCGGGTTTTCATCCATGCCCGTTTTGCTTGTGGACATACCGTTTTTTTTGCCGCTGGTGGGACTTTAAAAATAGTTTCACCGGTAGGACTTGGGAAAGATAGGGGTCGTTTACGCCCGTGGATTGTATACGGTTTTACAGGATGTATGATCTAAACCGTAGGGCCCGTTGTGCTCAATTCGCCCGCGACTTGGAGCATTCACGCGTAGTATTTCTTGAGATATCGACCATTGATGGATGGCATGGGCCTTTCTCCCTCGGCACTTATTAGTTGGTAGGATCCTCCGTCGAACACTTTCTCGATGAAGTATGGTCCTTCCCAGTTTGGCTCGAATTTTCCCTTGGCACGTCGATTGGGGATGATCGGTCTTTTGAGGACCAACACCAATTCACCTTTCTTGAAAGCACGGAGAAGAGTCATCTTGTCATAGGCCCGTAACATTTGGGCTCGGTACAGCTCCAGATTTTGCTATATCGTGAGCCTCTTTTCTTCGAGGGTGTCGAGCTCTTCAAGCCGAAGGAGCACGTTTTCCTCCTTCATCGACTCGTGCTGAACGACCATTCTTAAGCTTGGGACTTCGACTTCGAGGGGGAGGACCGCCTCCACTCCGAAGAGCAATGAGTATGGAGTGGACTGAGTTGGAGTACGGTACGTGGTACGATATGCCCACAACGCCTCCTGAAGTTTGAGATTCCAGTCTCTCTTGTTGGCTGAAGCATTTTTCCTCAGGAGCTTGCATAGTGTCTTATTGAAAGCTTCGGCTAGCCCATTGGCTCTTGGATTATAGATGGAGGAATATCTCCAGTCTATCTTGTGCTGAGTAGCGAACCTTGAGACTTTGAAACCCTTGAAAAAAGGCCCGTTGTCGGAAATGATTCTTCTTGGTGTACCGAAGCGGTATAGAATATTATGCTGGAAGAACGGCAGAATATTTTCTGTCTTGACTTCTTTTAGCGGGACAGCTTCAGTCCATCTGGAGAAATAGTCAGTTGCGGCCAATATGAACCGGTGGCCTTTGGATGACGGAGGATCAATTGGGCCGACAATGTCGGTTCCCCAAACTTCGAAAGGCCACGATGCCACCGTAGGATGCAACGGATTGGGATGCTTGTGAATGAAATCACCGTGAAATTGACAAACATGACATTTCTTTGCATGCTCTCCGCAATCCCGTATCATGGTGGGCCAGTAATACCCAAGCCATTTAATTTGAAGTCGCATCTTGGGGCTAGATTGGTGGGCACCGTAAACGCCCTAGCGAACTTCTTTCATGACCTTTTGGGACAGACACCTGAGCCAGAGTTGGTCATATGACCGGCGGTATAGCGTGTCATTTACAAACACGTATCGGAGAGCTATCTTCTTCATCTGAATCCTCACAGATTTTCCCTCGGGCAGCTTGTCGTATCGGAAGTACTCTATAAAGGGTTCTCTCCAATCGGGCTCGTCCTGGATGATCGAAACTTCTTCGGCAGGATTGTTCTCTTGTTCTATGCTTTCTTCTTCACGCAAAGAGGCTGGAGGCAGAATTTGCCAGATTTTGACTGTGATTAGAATTTCGTCCATGTCAGGATCAGCTAGTTCTTTAGCTAGGCGAGCGAGTATGTCGGCTTTTCTGTTCAACGCTCTAGGGACTCTCATTAGTTCAATGTGAGCGAACCGTTTCATGAGTTCCACCACTCGGCTTCCGTACCGAGCTAACTCGGTTTTGTATATCTTATAGTCGCCGCTTACTTGGTTGACGATAAGCTGGGAGTCACCGTAAACCCGTAGCCGAAGGATTTCCATTTCTATGGCGAGCTCTAGACCAGCTATCAGAGCTTCATACTCAGCCTCATTATTTGTGCGAGGCTTGGTGAGAGCAAAAGAACGTCGTAGGGTTCCCATCGATGGCGTGATGAACACCAATCCTATCCATGCTTTTATCTGCGGGATGCTTGATTTGCCGGAGCTCCTCATTGATGAGGCTCCATCGAAGTAGAGCTCCCAACATGGCTCGCTATTCTCGAGGTGCAATATTTGTTCATCGGGTAATTCACAATTGAGCGGTGACCCTTCTGATACGGGATGAGCAGCAAGGAAGTCTGCTAGAGCTTGCCCTTTTACTGCTTTCTGAGAAGTATAAACTATGTCAAACTCAAGTAGCATGATAGCCTATCTTGACATTCTACTGGCTAAGCTTGCTTTGGTCATTAAGTGTTTGAGCGGGTCGACCTTAGAGATTAGCATAATCCGATGAGCGAGTAGATAGTGCCTCAGCTTCTTCACAGCGAACATCAGAGCCAGGCATTGCTTTTTGATCGTGGAATAGTTGTGTTCCGCCCCGACTAAAGTTCGACTGAGGTAGTAGAGGGCATTCTCTTTTCCCTCCTCATTGTTCTGGGCAAGGAGCGCACCGAGTGATTCATCTAGCGCGGCAGTGTAGAGAATCAGCGGTTTATTTGGAATGGGAGCGGCCAGCACTGGAGGGTGCAATAAGTACTGTTTGATACTTTCGAACGCTTCTTGATATTCGGCATCCCAGACAAAAGGGTCTCCTTTCTTCATGAGCTTTGAGAAGGGCCTACATCTCCCTGATAAATTTGAGATAAACCTTCGTAAGCAAGCTTCCCTTGAAAAGATCTTAGCTGCATCAGACTCTTTGGAGGGGGCATCTCCATGATGGCTTTTATCTTTGATGGGTCAACTTCGATCCCTCGATGTCGGACTATGAAGCCCAGGAATTTTCCCGATGACACGCCAAAAGTTCACTTCAAAGGATTCATTTTCAGATCGTACTCCCTCAGTTTGGTGAGAATGGTCCTAAGATCTTGGATGTGATCGGCCTTGGCTTTAGTCTTGACGACCAGATCATCAACATAACATTCGACGACCTTATGAATTAGGTCATCAAAGATATTGGTCATTGCCCTTTGATATGTAGCACCTGCATTCTTCAGTCCGAACGGCATCACTTTGTAGCAGTATATTCCAATCGGGGTTCGAAATGCTGTGTACTTCTCATCCTCAGGCGACATCTTGATCTGATTATACCCAGAAGAGCCATCCATAAAGGTGAACAGCTCATAATTTGAGGTGTCATCGACCATCATTTCCATGACCGGTAGCGGGAAGTCGTCTTTAAGACATGTCTTGTTGAGGTCCCTGAAATCGACACAAACTCGGATCTGCCCATTTTTCTTCTTCACTAGGACTATGCATGCGATCCAGTCCGCATATTTCTCTTCCCTGATGAAGCCGGCATTGTTGAGCTTCTTGGTTTCCTCGATGACCTTTTCTTCTAGTTCCCTTCTCATTCTTCGAGGAGCTTGTTTGACTGGCTTAGCATTAGGAGATATAGCCAGTTTATACACGACCACTTCAGGGGAAAGGCCAGGCATTTCTTTGTATGTCCACGCGAAGCAGTCGACGAACTCATGCAGCAAGGCAATTATCTGCTCTTTCATTTCCTCTGACAACAGTGAGCTGATGTAGGTCGGCCTTGGATTATCGGGCGTTCCTAAGTCAATCCCGGTTAGCTCATCAAAGGTTGCTTGTCCGCCATCTTCGAGCTCTTGAGGAGCTTCTTCTGGCTCGGCTATCTCGTCATCATCATTTGATCTTTCCCTGGCTTCACCAACATGGATCATGTAGCATGCTTTGGAATCAGGTTGAATGAAGCCTATGCCCCGTCTATCTGGAATTCGTCCATCGATGAGTGCTCAGACCTGGGGCGGATGACATAGCCCTTCATAAAACTTTGCTTTGGACTCCGTTTGATATAACCGTCATCCGCACCTTTTGAAATATTCCCGCATCTCGGGTGCATAGTATCTGGGATTGAGGACGGCTTTTATGCCTCTCTCATAAGGAAGGCACGCGACAGACAAATCATCCGGGTGCACAACGGGGTTTGACCCATAAAAAGGGATGCCCTTCGGTCCACTTTTCCTCCCTGGAACGTAGAAATTTTTCAGCTGGTCCACGGTAGAGACTGACAATGCATCGAGCTATTTGCACATCCGTTCTGGCACCCTTGTGATAGCCAGGGACCCTTCTGCAATTTCGAAGGTCTCTCGTAGTTTCGCTTGCTGCATGGGGGTCCAATCTGCACAGCTGTTGCATGGCAGGTCCTCTTCCTCCGACTCTTCAGTGTTGCTGCTAAGATGAGGGCGAACTTTGCTGCTAGATGGGCTTTCAGTATCGGATTCGTCCGTATCGCTACCGAAATGAGGGCGAGTTTTACGGGAGGACGGACTTCTAGCGTTGGACTCATCAATGTCGCTACCGAAATGCGGGCGCACTTGGGCATTTTTGCTTTTGAAAGTGACAGCCGGCTCAAATTTGCTTTTGAGTCTTGGGGCCGCTCTATCCTCAGTCAGTTGTGGCTTAGCATTTTGGTGGTTCATAAAGTACCGAGAATCTTCATATCGGACTTCATGCACACCGAACGGCTGGATGTCCCCATCAATGCGTCTTTCTTTGCTATTTCTTGTATACTTCATGCATTGAGGAGAGTTGACGGAACGATGCCGTAATCGTGAAGCCATGGTCGTCCCAAGAGAATTTTATAAGACGTGTCAGCGTCGATCACGTATATCTTAGCTTCAGTTTGCAGATCCCCAAATTTGATTGGCAAAGTTATAGACCCCAGAACTTGCTGGCAGTTTTGATTGAAGCCTTGAACGACAATCCTTTCCCTTGACAGGTGTCGGACATCCATTGACAAACTTTTCAGAGTCCCCAAGTTCATGATGTTCACTGAGGATCCCGGATCAATCAATATGCGATTAATCCGATCTCCGTCGCTGAACCCGGTCACGTAAAGTGACCGATTATGCTCAGCCGTTCCCAATAGCAAGTCTTCATCCTTAAACATGACTGCGGCGGCATGCAGAGTGTACTGGGCTTCTTTCATATTAATTTCTGCAAAGCGAGCCTGATACCGCTCAAGGTTTTGTAGAGCATGAATGAGAACATCTCTAAGCTCTTTAGATAGAACCAAGGCATCGTAGAGGCTAAGGAGAGATGGAAGCTTTCAGAGATGAGCCATGACATTATAGTCTATTGGGGAAGGACTCGAATCTTCATGAGCAAGTTCTCTGCCATCTTCTTCATTAGCGACTTGTTTTTCCTTCCCTTTTGGGACGTTGCCCTGATTTGGCGGTAGAGCCCTGCCGCTTCTGAGCTGGATTTGGTTGGACTTAGTGGCGAGCTCTTCGTCCTCTTTGGGAAAATAGAGCTCCTCCTCAGAGTCGCTGCCCAGGTGGATGGCGTAGCAGGTCACTATAGGGATCTTTTCATTGGAGTCTTCTTCTAACTCCTCCAGAATCTCAGCCGCTTCTACAGGGAAGAACTCTTTCAATTGAATTAGAGTTCTTTCCTTCTTTTCATAGTCTTCGAGGGAATCAATATATTTTTGAATGGTCGATCTCCCTGCAGACTTTTTTTCGCTTCGAGCTGCACTTCTCTTCTTGTTGAGCTTTTTAGATTTTGAGCCTGATGGAGCCGAATTGGCAGCTAGTACGGTAGGCTTCTTCTGCCCTTCCTATTCCGTTCTGGGCTCTTTCCGAAGTAGCTTTAGCATCTTCTTCGTCTTATTAGATATGTGTGTACTCCACGGAGATTGCGGTGAGTCAGTTTCATTTCTCAGGGCAGCGGGTTCAGCTGTCTGCTCCTAGAAGGCTTAGCTTTTGTCTGTATAAAGTTGGTGGTTGCAACTTGATTGTTCACCAACACACTTTTGGACAGCTCGATCTCTCCAGCCTTGTACCGCTTCTCGACCCAGTCTTTGAAGATATAGCAATCCTCGATCGCATGGCTTACTACTCTGTGGTACAGGCAATACAGGGGATTGTCGGTCATTTTTGCTTCATGGGGTCTCTTTGACTCTGGCAATTGTAGACCATTGTTCAAGGCATCTTTGAATATCTTGCGGACCTTGTCCCTTCTGAAAGAGTAAACCTTGTTCTTTTTCTCCTCTAGGGAAGGCCCTTCTCCTCCCAGCAATGGCTTTCGAAGCCGGTTGGTTTTGGAATCGCCTGCCTTTTGCTTGTCTTCATTGTCAGATGCATTGAAGACATTGGTATTGCTGGAATTCCCGCTTCTACGGTTGTCGTCCCTCTTACTTTTCTAAGTCTTGTCTCTCGGAGAGTCTGGGATGGACTCTTGTTTCGAGCGTTCCAGCATCTGGACTTTCTTGGTTAGCTCCTGAAACGTCTTAGGCCTGCTGTACACAAGAATGGGACCATCCAATTGCTGAGGTTCCCAATGAGAAGGCTGATGGACTGGTCCTGCTCCAGCGGCAGTTCGCACTTGACCGTGAGATTACGCCATCGGGCGATAAAGTCGGTGTTGCTTTCATTCTTCCCCGACTTGGTCCTCAGAAGGTCAGCAATGGAGATTTTATCACTGACACTCATGAACCTTTGCCGAAACAGAGACTCTATTTGGGCAAAGGTAATGACGGACCCGTCTGTTATACTCGCGTACCAGTTGAAAGCGACACCGGTCAGGCTGTTGACAAATTGACGAAGAAGGAGTGCATCATTTCCCCCTGTATTTCCGCACGATGCCTTAAAGTGGGCGACATGCTGATTTGCATTTCCTGTCCCGTCAAATCTTCTGAACTTAGGAATGACGTAGTCGCTCGGGAACTCGATCAGATCGTACCGTGCAGGATATGGCCGTCCACTACTGCCAATTTCTTTCTGAACTTCAGCTTCGGCCACCAATGTTTTAACCTTGCTGGTGACCAAATCCATTATCCGACCTTATGTTAGCGGGATAGTGTTATCTGGGGCTAAGGCGTCTCCAGAAGCAAAATGTGGCCGGCTTTCGTGCGGCTCGACCAATCTTGGACCCAAAGGGACAGGCATCGGCAGCTTCGGATTGTCATCATCCGGCTCATGAGTAGCAACTTGTGCTTGATTCGGAGGCGCTCGAGCAATTTGAGCCGTAAGCTGCATCACAACGTTCATTAGGTCGTCGATATTCGAATAGAGCTTGGCCATCTCTTTATCTTTGCTCCTGAGCTGTTTTTGAAGCTCTTGAAGCATGCCACGCCACGCTTCCCAGAGTGCGCTAAAATCGGCACGTGACAGAGCCAACCATGCTACCTGTGGCTAGGAAACATCCCTCCACAGTCATATTACGGCTGTCTAGAGATATAAAGAACAGTAGAAATGAAATAAACTATCTAGTACATGTCCATATGCCAGAAAAAGAGTCAAGAAATAATACGCGGAAGTAATAAATCCAAAACAATAACAATCTGGAAAGTACGTCCCAAATACGGGCTCACATCAGGAAATAAAAAATGCCGAAAGGAAACTAAACTAGAATACTAACAGGTCCTCACTGCTTGGCCTATCGACTGAAGTACTCCTGCTCGGCCTGCGACAAGGGTAGCAGATCTGGGCCATGCAAAACCCAGACGTCAGCGCGCCACAATATCAACAACAATATAATCAGGGGTAACAAGATAAGCAGGCATGAATTATAAAATAGTAACATGAATATAATAAGTGAGCAGGGATAAAGAACAGTGAAGTGCAACAGTATATGTGAAGTGCAGCGATAAAACTAAACTGTGCTACAGGGTTAACTACTCTCAAGTTTGTGAAATCAATTTAATGAATCGTCGATGTAACTCAATAGTATCCTGTGCATGCCCGGGACCACGGTCAAGACTCTCGGGCTGAATCCGAGATGTGCCGCTAGGCAGTAAACAGGTAACATGTACAGACGAATGATGTCAGCAGCATCATCCCGGGGCTGGCCTAGCCCGTAAAACTGATCAGTATAAGCATTGAACTGTCGAGTTACAAGTCAGATTTCATCATTGATTTCCCCATACCCCCAAGTTATGTGTTCAAGTCCGGTATTGATAAATCTGAAGCTAATGCCAACACAGGATCAAGCAGGAACATGTTTATCTATACAGACAACAGGATATGTCAATCGGGACAACATGTCAGGATTGTTGACATTAGAAACAGGATCAGGTAACATGTCAAGTAGTGGTGTATCAGGTCATGTCAAGTAGTGCACGGTGTGTCACATGGGTGCCCAACAGTAAAATGTAGCAAGTATTGAATCAGGGTAAAAGTACGGATGTATAGTAAAAGCATGGGTGCACGAATATCTATCAGGGGTTACATCATGACTATATAGGATGCACAATATCAAGCATGGGGTACTAATGTAATAATAATATGAGTTAATGTAATACGTCATGCAATTAGGTATGCAGAATTAATGGTATGGATACACAATAAAGCATGGATGCATAAATAACTATCAGGGGTTACAACTACAGCTCCAAGACTAGGTGGGATGCACATTATCTAGTATGGGGTATCAGTATAATAGTAATATGAAATAATGTGACATGGCATGCAACTAGATATATGATTAATAGTATGGATGCACAAATATCGATCAGGAGTTACATTTACAGTTCCAAGTCTAAGTGGGATGCACATTATTAAGCATGGGTGTTACTACAACAATAACATGAATTAATATGATTTATAAATGCAGCTATATATATTTTAAAGGATATGGATGCACACAGACGTCGTAAAATAGTAAAATGGTAACAGGGGATGCACAATACACTAAACATGTAATATTATTATTAATATGGATGCAAATATAATAACATAGCATGTAGCAAGATAAACTTGCATGCAACTAGATATGAAATAAATCGTACGGATGCAAACGGACGTCGTAAAACAGTAAAATGATAACAGGGGATATACAATAAACTAAATATTAAATATTATTATTAATATGGATGTAAAATATATCATAGCATGTAGCAAGATAAACTTGCCTGAACGGAACACACGACGGGTGCATACGGCACGTCCGACGTCGGGTAATCATCGCAACGCACACACGGCACGCGGGACGGGTCCAGGAGAGGCAAGAGGGTACTCACACAGGCAAGGGACGTTCACTGGATCGCCTGGATCGGCAGCGACGAGCACGGCTCCGGCGATCACCGGAAAAAATGCGAATCCAAGAAAAGAGAAGAAGAAGAAGAAAGAAGAAGGGTTGAGGTCCTCTGGGTTTTCTATGGGGTCAGAGGCAAGGCAGGGGAGACGACTACGACGATGGGTGGTCGGCGGCGAAGCGAGCTCCAGCGAGGAGGGTTGCAGAGGCTCGGGGATGGGTGTGCAGGTGCTCGGGGGGAGTCCAGAAGAGAAAGTGGAGGTGGTGAGATGGTGAGGAGGTCGATGTGATGATGGTGGGAGGTCGAGGTGATGATGGGTCGGGTTTCTGGGGTTGCAGATGCGGAGAGGGGTCGTCGGGAGTGGGTTCTTGGGTTCTCGGGGCGTTGGGAGAAGAGGAGAGAGGATAAAGAAGAAGAGAGGATGACGAGAAGGAGAAGGAGAAGATGGAGGCGAGAGCTAGGGTTGAGGTTTGTGGATACGGCGTAGTTAGGGTTAGGGTTTCGTGGGTTCCTCGTCGTGGGGTTTTTAAAGAAGCGAAGAAGAAAGAAAAGAGAAGGGAGGTGGCTATAGTAAGGAGGGAGGTGACGGGAATCGCGAGGGAATAGTATTCGCGAGAGCTGAGAGAAAGAGGGGGGGGGGGAGAGAGAGAGAGAAAGAGAGAGACTGTGCAGGTTAGGATTTAAAATATTTAAAATATTTTATGCAGAGAAAGAGAGAGCTGAGATTTAAATAAAAGATTTTTGGATTAAAAAATCTCAATTTATAGATTTGTTAAAATATAATTTCGTTGTAACGGTTTAAAATAGAAAATGAAATATTAAGAGAATTTGAGTTTTTGGCTAATACAAAATTTACTCCAAAATATGCCCGGGTTGGGTCTAAAATTATGGTTTGAAAATACGAATAATATACGTAGTACACAAAACCATAATTGGATATCCGGGTAACAAAAATGCATACCCCAAGAACGGATGCACGCACGTGCACGTAGCCATCCAAACAGGTCTGTTACACTGAACGGGACGAGAACAAGATACGCGGATGCTACGACAGGGTTAGGGGTATCATGCAGGCCATGCAATATATTTTTAAAATATTTTTCTTGACTTTAAATGTTATATTAAAAAAAATGCAGATGCCAGATAAAATGCCAGTATGCAGTATAAAATAAAATGAAAGTGCACGGATCCATATAACAAGCCAGGATAAATCATAAACTGGAATCGAGACGGGTTTCCAGCAAGCGGGTCAGGTCGGATGCAAATACAGATGTCAAATACACTATTCGCACGCAAAACACAATAAATCAAGAAAATACCATAAATAAAGAAATACTTGAACTAGAACTGGTATAGATGAATTAGGGTGTTACATTATACCCAACTAGAAAGGAATTTCGTCCTCGAAATTCTCAAAACAAGAAAAGATAAACAAACATGAAACTACAGGAAGAGATCTGGAAACTTCTGTCGAATCTCATCTTCTCGTTCCCAAGTCGATTCTCCATGCGAGCGATTTCTCCAAGAAACAAGTACGAGAGGGATAATTTTGTTCTTAAGGACCTTTTCTCTTCGATCAATGATCGACATCGGCCGCTCCTCAAAGGTCAAATCCTCTCTTACAGTCAGCTCCAAATGATTTAGTACGTATGTTTCATCTCGAACATACTTACGAAGTTGAGATACATGAAACACATCATGAACATTCGCCAAAGATTGTGGTAAAGCCAATTGATAAGCCACTTCTCCAACACGCTTCGTAATCTCGAAAGGCCCCACAAATCAAGGACTAAGCTTGCCTCGACTCCCAAAACGAATCACTCCTCTAGTCGGTGATATCTTCAAGAATACCAGATCACCAACAGCGAACTCTTGGGGTCTTCTAGATGTGTCGGCCCAACTCTTCTGCTGATCTTATGCTGCCTTCATATGATTCCGGATAGTATTAACCTTCTCAACCGTTTGCACGATCAAATCCGGTCCTAACAATCTTCATTCTTCAATATCGTCACAACAAACAGGTGAACGACACTTGCGACCATACAATGCTTCGAATGGAGCCATCTGAATAGTTGCCTGAAAGCTGTTATTGTAAGAAAACTTCACCAAGTGTAGATGATCCTCCCACGAACCCTTGAAGTCTAACATGCAAGCTCTCAACATGTCTTCAAGAGTTTGGATCGTTCTCTCCGACTGGCCATCTGTCTGAGGGTGATAAGCTGTGCTGAACTTCAATCACGCCCCAAAACTTTCCTGTAAACTCTTCCAGAAGTGCGATAAGAATCGGGTGTCACGGTCAGACACGATGCTCATAGGTACTCCATGCAATCTCACAATCTCCTGCATGTACCGTTCTGCCAACGCTTCCGTTGATTGACCAACTTGAAATGGTATGAAATGAGCTGCGTTGGTCAATCGATCAACAATCATTCAAACTGCATTGTTGCCCTTTGGACTCCGCGGTAAAGCTGTCAAGAAATCCATGGTTATATGTTCCCACTTCCATTGAGGAATCGGAAGTGGTTGCAATAAATCAGCAACCCTTTGATGTTCAGCCTTAACTTGCTGACACACCAAGCACTTCTCCACAAAATGAGCAATCTCCCTTTTCATGCCTTCCCACCAGAAATGCTGTCTTAGATCGCGGTACATCTTCGTGCCTCCTGGATATACGGAATATGCGGAACTGTGCGCCTCTTTCATAACTTCTTCGTGAATATCTCCTTTCGGCACACACAAACGGCTACCATATCGCAACGAACCATCTTCATGAATCAACAAGTCCGTTCGAAGTCCCGTTTCAACCTGTTCTCGAAACTTCTGCAATCTTAAGTCCTGCGACTGCGCTGCTTTAATATTCTCGATCAGCGACGACTGTACTTGCAACTGTATCAACTATCCCGAAGAATGCGGTAGCACGATCTCCAACTCGAATCTCCGAAAATCTTCGATAAGCTCATTCTATGCAGTCAACATCCGAATTACTGGCAACCGACTAAGCGCATCCGGCACTACATTAAATTTCCCCGGATGGTATTTAAGATCAAGATCGTAGTCAGCCATCAGCTCCAACCATCTCGCTGTCTCATGTTAAGTTCTTTCCGCGTGAACACATACTTTAGGCTTTTGTGATTGGTGAATACTTCGACCCTTTCGCCCAATAAGTAGTGTCTCCAAATCTTCAAAGCGAAAATCACTGCTGCAAGCTCCAAATCATGAGTTGGGTAATTCTTCTCATGGGTCTTCAACTGTCTCGATGCGTAAGCTATAATTTTCCCATGCTATATCAAAACACATCCCAAACCTTTCCCAGATGCGTCGCTGTGAATCACCAATCCTCCGAAACCGTTTGGTACAGTCAAAATAGGAGCGGTTATCAATCTCTGCTTCAACGCCTCAAAAGCCGATGCACATTTATCCGTCCATATGAACGGTACTTCCTTTCGCATAAGCTTGGTCAAAGGCTCAGCCAAATGAGCAAAATTCTCTACGAATCTTCTGTAATATCCGGCAAGTCCAAGAAAATTTCTGATCTCTGCTACATTCTTCGGAATCGGCCAATTCTGAACTGCTAAAATCTTCTCAGGATCAACAACGATTCCATCTCCGGATACGACGTTCCCCAAAAACTTTACTTCTTCAAGCCAAAACTCACACTTGCTCATCTTCGCATATAATCTTTCTTGCCTCAATGTCTGCATTGCGATCTTCAAGTGTTCTGCATGCTCTTCAAAGCTCTTCGAGTAGACCAGAATATCATCGATAAACACCACAATAAACTGGTCCAAGAACGGTGAAAAGATTCGGTTCATCAAGTCCATAAATATCGCCGGTCCATTCGTGACTTCGAATGGCATCACTAAATACTCGTAATTTCCATATCGAGTTCGGAACGCAGTCTTGCAAATATCTTCTGATTTAACTCAGACCTGATGATATCCGGATCGCAAATCCAGCTTCGAGAATACCCTCGCGCCACTGAGTTGCTCGAATAATTCGCCAATGCGAGGGATCAGGTACTTGTTCTTAATAGTCATCCGGTTTAATTCTCGATAATTGATGCACATCCTCCTTGTGCCATCTTTCTTCTTGACTAGAAGAACTGGAGCTCCCGAAAGTGAATTGCTGCTGCGAATTCAACCCTTCTCAAGCAATTCGGTGTAGGGTTCCTAGGCACTCTAATGGAAGTCTCACAAGGCATCAAACATGGCTAATTCAAATTTTACAAGTGCCTACAAACCCTAATACGGATCGTTAACTAGATATATAGGCGATGCGAGCATGTAAACGAATTTAATGCTAAAGGAAAGGGGCTACAACCTTTGTAGATCCGGTCCTCCACCTCCATGGCTCCGCGATGAAGTCTCCTCGCTGTACAAATCGGATCTTGGGCTCTAGCCTCGGCTTCATCGGAGAAAAAGCGGGCTAGGTCATCGACAACGATGCCGAAGATGATCTACGTCGAGGCATCGCTAGATCAAGCTCCAACTTCACCAAGTCAAGAAAACTTGTGAAGGAAACACCCTATACTATTTGGCAAGAGGTAGAGGATGAAGAAATAGGAGGTGGGTTCACTTTAAAATTGGATTTCTCACTTGTTTTGGCTAGTTGCCATTAAAGGTTGCAAGCTTTTTCTTTTGTTGAAGAAGAAGAAGATGAAGAAAAAGAATATGATAAGTATATTTAAATTATCAAATAAAATGATACTTATCATGATAGTAACCATAGTTAGGTATAGAGAATAAACCATGGTTAGGGTTAATGGTTAGGTTTAGGAAAAGAACAAGAATGGTCAAGATTTCAACATTTCATTCCACAAAACTACAAAAAAGCCACCATTCTCTTTATCTTTTCCAAAAAGAAATAAATAAATAAATCAATAGATAAATGAATAAGATAAAAGTAAACCCTAACCACTAACTTAACCATTGTTTAATTCTTTACACAAACCTAAGCTTGCATGTATCATCAAACATGATACAATCTTGTGCACAAAAATATATCACATATACAATGTGCATTTCGAGTGAGAAAATCCATTAAAGTGAACAAATACTAGTTAATGCAAAGTAATATATCAAATATATAATTATGCATTAAATCATTAAATCAACACTTGATTCAACGATCCGGTCATGTCGCATATAACCGGCTAGTATCCGATGTATCGGCTTATCGAATCAATCCTTGATTCGATAACTAGGTCATATCGCATACAACCTTCGACACATACATCGCGAGAATGAAATACGGTATCACATACACGCATTATTCTCGGTCCCGCACATATCTCATATGCGCTCCTATTTCGTTTCGCTTGAGCTAGGAAACCTCTGTGTAGGACTCTAAAGACTCGTCAATACGCCGGCAGCAGGTGATGATCATATCAAACACCCACAAGCCGCAAGCGGTCTGCCAAACGTAACGGCCACCCGGGTATTGAGCGATCAGAAGATCGACGAGCAAGCCCGCTCACACTCCTGTGAATCCAACCAGTAACACTTACCGTACAGTCCGGTCTGTTCGTCTGATATGTCGCATATCTCGCCTAGGGGTGGTAAACGTCAGACCCCAATAGCTTGATAAGTCATGCCGACGTGAAGTCCATGACATATGTGAAACTACTGACAACACTTACCAGTAGGTCACTGCAACCCTGGCCAGGGATTTCCTGTTATGGCCAGTCGAGCATAGCGCAACATCAACCCCCAATACCGGGAGAGACGAATCCCCTCCTATCGCTCATTGCCTCCATGTGAATCGGGACTGTACCCAAAAACCACCTGTTTGCACGACTCAGTAGAGCCGTGGTAGGGTGGAAATCAAAGCACAGTGGGAGACACACAAGACTCTATGACGATCTCGGGTCAACAGACTAAGCTGTACCAGTGTCACCAGAGAACTGCCATCTGACGTGAGGTATAATACCATCTGGGAGTTCTCGGCGAGTCCGTTCAGTGTACCCAGTCTCCACTGAGCACCCGTATACCATCTCTGATGTCAAACACCAATGGATATAGGATCATCCATCGCCCATCACATGGGTCGAGAAGATATACGCTGGTCTACTCTGGAATATCGATGCTCCGTCTCGATATTCCCACGACTAGGAACAATGAAGGATGTACTCATTGACTACCCAGGCCCCACTAGTATGATCTGCATCATAGTCCTGGAAGTCGGGTACACATCCTAAGGGCTTTATCAACATGTAATCAGAGAGACAGAAATTATACATGTTAAGATAAAGAGCAACCAGATAGCGTACTATCATGTCGAGCAAGAAAGTCCTACCTATATATGTCCCAGCATCCACTACAATATACATCCAATGTACAGTAATGGCCTCTAGGGCATACATATAACTAACAATCTCCCACTTGCACTAGGGCCATCTGTAGCAGTGGTTGTAGTATCTAATACTCAACCATCCGCTAAAAGTCTCTCTTTGGGAAAAGGCCTTCGTGAGTGGATCCGCCGTGTTGTCCTCTGAGTCTACTCTCCTAACCTCGATCACCCTGGAGATCAACTATCTCCATGATCAGGTGATGCTGCCTCAGAATATGTCTGGATCACTGATGGGACCAGGGTTCCAGGGCCAAAGCCACAGTTCCATCGTCACACAATGGTAGGAACCTAGTTCATCCTATGAACTAATATACACCCAAACTTCCTCTTTGGTAGTATCTTTAATAGCGATATTACCAGCCTTTATCGTCTAGTTTGCCACGGTATCTAGCTTGGAACTCTTCCAACATACCGTCCCTTTACTGAGGGTAAAGACAATGCCTGCGACTGACATTCAGTCGTCCTTATCACCCTGGAACCCTTCCAGTGATTCTCCCCAGGATCATGTGATACCATCTCACTTCAACAAGTGAGAATCCTAACATCTATTTAGATCTATTTCATAGATCCAAAGCATAGGATTTAGTATGTATCACTTTGATCCTATATGGAAAATCATTGTGATAAGCGGAGATTGATCGAGCGTAGCATAGGAAACTCCTTCCCTAACAAGAGTATGTCATCCACGTACTCTACGAGGATCGTCACCATACTCCCTACTACCTTTTTGTTTATACAAGGTTCATCTACAATTTTGATGATGTCAACTTCTTTGACTAATCCATCAAAACAGATGTTCCAACTCCGCGATGCCTGCTTTATCCTATAAAGCATCTTGCACACGTTTCTGCTGCTCCCACTGTCTACGAGGCCCTCTGGCTGTGTACTTATAGACGTACTCTTCTAAAACATCATTTAGAAAAGTAGTCATGGCACCCAACCACCAGATATCGTAGTCATGGTATGTAGCTGTGGCAAGTAGGATCTGGATGGACTCAAGCATAGTCCCTAGAAAAGGTTTCATTATTATCCACACCTGGTTGATGACTAAAACCTTTAACAAGTCTAGCTTTGAAAGTCTCAACTTTTCCATCTACACCAAGTAATCTTCTCAAGATATACATGCTCCCGATGGGGATTTAACCCTTCAGATATAGCAACCAAAGTCCATACTTTGTTGGTGTATATGGATTCCATCTCAGACCGCTAAGCATCCAGCCATTCTTACAGAGTCCCTACTCTTGATGGCCTGCTCGAATCTAGTTGGGTCATCATCTCATGATGCATTCCATTCTCCCACTGTCATCGAGAAACCAAGGTATCTCTCAGGTGGGTGAGGAACCCTACTAGATCGGCGGAGAGGCTGAGGTTCATTGGAATCTACTGAATCCTTTGGTTCTACCAAATTATTTGCTGTAGTTTGTATAGCTGGAACCTTTCCAGTTCTACATTACAGACCTTGCCTCGAGCCTGTCCGGATTTTGCTTTTAGACATAGGCCGGACAATCCCAAATCTTAACTAACTTAAGATATGTGCTCTTCCCTTTCCATATCACATATGAAGTGGTAGGCAGTGATTTGATTCGAACCTAATTCAATAGGTATGCAGCTTCTCAAGCGCATAACATCCAAAAGGAAATAGGTAACTCAGTAATACTCATCATAGAGCACACGATATCTAATATTGTGTGATTGCTCCACCCCGATATACCATCGTGCTATGGTGTATGCGGAGGAGTAATGCTGAGAGAGAATCTCATTCTCCTTTATAATGGTCCAGGAATGCCATGCACAAGTATTCTCCTCCCTGATCTTATCATAGGACATAATACTTATACCCTGTGTTTTGGTTCTCTACTTCTAACTTATATTCTGTGAATACCTCAAAAGCTTCAGACTTATGTTTCAACAGGAACATACGACTGAATCTTGAGAGATTATCAGAGAATATAATGAAGTATAAAGAACCAGTCCTGGCATGTGTAGACAGGAGACCTTACATACATCATCATGTATCAATCCCAAGAGTTCACTAACTCTTTCTCTGTTTCCAATAAACAGAGCTATGGTCATCTAATCTTTGTGACATGACTGGCAAGTTTCACAAGATGTAAATTCAAACTGATTTAAATATGCATCTAAAATGTAACTTCAGCCAGTCGGGTCGCATTGATATGACCTAGTCTACAATGCCTCAAGAATGATTCGTTCATTTCTGAACTCTTCCTCTTGTGTGTGTTCTGTATACGAGGAACTGTAGTTTGATTTAGAACGTCAATGCTTTTAGATAACGTGCCTGAACCGATCAACTTTTGATATAGGAAATGTTTAAAACATTATCCATCAATACAAAATTTTATCAATTCTTTACTTATAAAGAGACTGATATGATTTAGTATATCAGGTTCGGTATCTAATAGCATTTGTTCAGAATCAATGTATTGGTAATACAGGGTGACAGTGACCAACAGACTTGGCTGCAACACTTGCCCCGTTTTCTGTCTCATGAAACTTATCACTCGTTCTCAGTTTTTCTACCCTTTTGTAGCCCTATGTAACAGATTACATATCTGGGATCCTGATCCGGTATCGAATACCCAGGATGCAGAGGATACTGAGAAACAGTTCTTTGTAATGAACACACCCGAAGATGATGCATCAGCATGCACTCTCTTCGTTTGGGCGTCACGGGAATTCTGGTAATCCCCAATTTCCTGCTCTGTCTTATAACAATTATAAGTTGGAGCGGAACCAACGTTCCCCAGCTCGGTATAACAAGCGGGTTCGGTCAATACATCCATTTTATTATCTTGATTAAGGCGTGATATGGTCGCTACCAGGAGAGAGAGAGAAGAAAACACTCAGCGTGCGCTCTGTCAAGATTAGATTGGTTATATATTTTATCTAATCAGAATGGCTCCCACTATTTTTATCAAATCTTCCTTCAAACCTTAAAAGGAAAGACTAGCCGGGATTAATTACACTCTACAAGTTCGCCAATCTTTCAGCCAGGCCAGTGTCGGTACTTTGAGGGAGGTTCCCCGGGCTTTCGCACGGACCTAATTACAGTAAACCTCGTTTTCCCAGAGGCGTAACCCCGTTGACACCTTTCTAGACACCTACTTGATCGGCTAATTGCAAAGTGTAAAACTCTCCCAGGAGTAACAATTACTCGCAGTGGGTATCGGGATCCAACTATCACATAGAAGGTATGCAATCTCATTGCAAATTTCAACACTTGAAACTCCCGATAAAGGTTTTTACCCCTAGCACCTATGACCTTAACTATGGTCAACAAATCATAAGTACGGTAGCTAAGTGATGTCTTCCTACACCGCATATGATGCGATTAGTTAGGACAGTCGCGTGACTTTGTTGACCTTAGTTAAGGGTCATGTGGGTGGGTCTAATTAATCACGAAATGACGGGTAGAACTCGCGGCAACCGTGCCTTGACTATGGTCAACAAACACAGCACGAATACTAAGTACTCTACTTCCTAAAATGACGGAGGGTTGCGAATGGTTTTTATGAAAACCTTTAACGCTTTGAACTTGATCTCGTTGCGGAATCAAATGGTTTTTAAATGGAATGTTTTCGAGGCTTTTCTAGTTTTGCTAAAGGGGTCACTCCCGGTGAAGGGATCGTCGGCCCTTTCCTCGTCGAATGAGGTGCGGGATATATCATATATATCACTGTGCAAAGCGGAAACTATAGAAGCGATCAAAGACAAACCGAGGGTTGTAGCATCTGTCAGTTATTGCTAAAGGAGTCACTCCCGGTGAAGGGATCTCGGTCCTTTCCTCATTGAATGAGGTGCAGGATGTTCTACAAGGAACACCGCGATGCAAAGCAAGAACTGTAGCTACCTGTTTTTATTTTGAAATTCGATTGCACAACATCAGTTAGGTTTATTTTCTTTCATTAATCTCATTAATGAATATCCCATCATTAAGGTCCACCTAAACATCATAGATAAATATAACGTACGTTTATGCCATCCGCATTCGCCTCGATGTCCCGTCTGCACCTTTAGGTTAGGTAACTAACGGCAGAGCGGGGCAGGGCTAGCGCGGGTGTAAAACATAAGCAACGTTTATATAATATATCATATATACTATATATAATATCTGTCACAGAACATCACATGATCACATCACAGATAAATCACAGCAGAAGATACATATGAAATATTGGATATACTAGGACGTCCGTGTTTTCAATACGAGCCAGTATAAAACACGGATTCCATCTTCGTGATGAATAGCCAATCCCACACCCCTAGACCCCTACGAGAGCGGCAAGCAACCCTACCAATTCTAGGGTTAGGAGACCCGGACTCGACTCCTCGAGTTGGTCTCCCACTGGACCCCAGAACCCGGTTACTTGTGCTCCCCTCCTTGGGTCTATCCTAGTGCAGAAAAGTAAATAATATACAAATGGTGACAACATCCGCAACCTGGAAGTGCCCCAATAAAAGAATATTACATACAAGTTTTTACATGAATGAAAATGGAAAAACACTCATCTCACATAAAAACCCCCGGCTATTCAAACACGACGATCCAATATAACATATCCAGCAACACATAACATCACATGTCATCAACGTAAGTAAATATGCACATCCCAATTGTCGTTGACATATAGCAACGAAACCGGCGATATCACATATTACACTTACGGTCACAGAAAAGAAAGTGTAAAACTACAACAGTTGGAATCCGCAAACTCTTTAGACATCGCATGCCTAATCAAATGAAATACTTAGACATCGCATGCCTAACAATTATAAACCCCGCATTTTAGTCTCATTATCGAAAACACTTTTCAATATCATGTCGGGCAATTCAACGGGATTCCTGACATTCTGATCGAATGCTCGTCGCAAACTTTAGTAGGCGGCTGCACCCCCGATACCGTCGACGAAGTGCACCAAGGCGGAACACCGCTACCGCGAGCACCCAAACGGATGCTTTCGGCGACGGGGTTCTCCTACAGTCACTTAGTCGGGGCTATGGGGTGAGGCTGTCTATTAAGTTTACCCGGCGAGTATCCGCGTACGCTACGTGATTGCGACGGACTTTTGATCTCATCAAAATTCCGTGGCAACCGATCAAGTGAGACTAAACTGCTATGTTTATAACATTCATTCCGTTATCTCATAACTACTTGTGAATTCCAATTATTGTATCACATTCCGGATAAATAGAAAATGTTAAACTTTCCGATCGAACAATCGAACACCCAAGTTTTCCCTAAACAGCTCAACACATGAAATAAGTCTAACAACATTCAGTTCGTGCCTCAGTACCAACGGTCCAGCCGTAGAAGGGTCAAGCCAACGCCTCACATGTGGCACGCCGTACTGCCCCAAACCCGAAGGTTCAAAGGGCAGTTCAAGACGGTCACATAATCGAGTTAAGGTTTGTTGTCTTCTAGAGGGACCATCGCGTTACTTGCACTACTTAGAACGTCGTTAAACTACGGAAAAATCCAACAATTGGAAATTTCCCGGCAGGGGAAAAATGGGTATTTATATCCGGTCGAACTTTTTAACATATTCTAAGATTATCCGGAAAAGCACACAGACAGAATTAGACAATCCGATCGATACACCGAGTTCCCAATACAACCCAGAAAATAAAACTCTGGAATAAATATTAAAAATTCCCAGAAACACCAACAATAAACTATAAGAATTACTGTGCAGAAAAATGTGCCAGAGGAGACCAACTTGCCGTGGAACCGCCGCATTAGGCATGCATATGCGGCGGTTCCGCCGCACTATGAACGATTCAGAGCCCCCGTTTTAAACAGTAATTCTTATAATATTGCACTGAGGTTTCTGCATATTTTTAATCTACAAAAATCCACATTTTACAGAATTGTCCAGAGAGCATTTTAAAGTCGGGGTTTTGGGTCGATCGGACTTCTAACTCCGTCTACGCATCGCCTAAGGCTCTAACCTGGCTCTGATACCACTGTAGGGTTCCTAGGCACTCTAATGGAAGTCTCACAAGGCATCAAACATGGCTAATTCAAATTTTACAAGTGCCTACAAACCCTAATACGGATCGTTAACTAGATATATAGGCGATGCGAGCATGTAAACGAATTTAATGCTAAAGGAAAGGGGCTACAACCTTTGTAGATCCGGTCCTCCACCTCCATGGCTCCGCGATGAAGTCTCCTCGCTGTACAAATCGGATCTTGGGCTCTAGCCTCGGCTTCATCGGAGAAAAAGCGGGCTAGGTCATCGACGACGATACCGAAGATGATCTACGTCGAGACATCGCTAGATCAAGCTCCAACTTCACCAAGTCAAGAAAACTTGTGAAGGAAACACCCTATACTACTTGGCAAGAGGTAGAGGATGAAGAAATAGGAGGTGGGTTCACTTTAGAATTGGATTTCTCACTTGTTTTGGCTAGTTGCCATTAAAGGTTGCAAGCTTTTTCTTTTGTTGAAGAAGAAGAAGATGAAGAAAAAGAATATGATAAGTATATTTAAATTATCAAATAAAATGATACTTATCATGATAGTAACCATAGTTAGGTATAGAGAATAAACCATGGTTAGGGTTAATGGTTAGGTTTAGGAAAAGAACAAGAATGGTCAAGATTTCAACATTTCATGAAGTTTCCACAAAACTACAAAAAAAGCCACCATTCTCTTTATCTTTCCAAAAAGAAAGAAATAAATAAATCAATAGATAAATGAATAAGATAAAAGTAAACCCTAACCACTAACTTAACCATTGTTTAATTCTTTACACAAACCTAAGCTTGCATGTATCATCAAACATGATACAATCTTGTGCACAAAAATATATCACATATACAATGTGCATTTCGAGTGAGAAAATCCATTAAAGTGAACAAATACTAGTTAATGCAAAGTAATATATCAAATATATAATTATGCATTAAATCATTAAATCAACACTTGATTCAACGATCCGGTCATGTCGCATATAACCGGCTAGTATCCAATGTATCGTCTTATCGAATCAATCCTTGATTCGATAACTAGGTCATATCGCATACAACCATTCGACACATACATCGCGAGAATGAAATACGGTATCACATACACGCATTATTCTCGGTCCCGCACATATCTCATATGCGCTCCTATTTCGTTTCGCTTGAGCTAGGAAACCTCTGTGTAGGACTCTAAAGACTCGTCAATACGCCGGCAGCAGGTGATGATCATATCAAACACCCACAAGCCGCAAGCGTTCTGCCAAACGTAACGGCCACCCGGGTATTGAGCGATCAGAAGATCGACGAGCAAGCCCGCTCACACTCCTGTGAATCCAACCAGTAACACTTACCGTACAGTCCGGTCTGTTCGTCTGATATGTCGCATATCTCGCCTAGGGGTGGTAAACGTCAGACCCCAATAGCTTGATAAGTCATGCCGACGTGAAGTCTATGACATATGTGAAACTACTGACAACACTTACCAGTAGGTCACTGCAACCCTGGCCAGAGATTTCCTGTTATGGCCAGTTGAGCATAGCGCAACATCAACCCCCAATACCGGGAGAGACGAATCCCCTCCTATCGCTCATTGCCTTCATGTGAATCGGGACTGTACCCAAAAAACACCTGTTTGCACGCCTCAGTAGAGCCGTGGTAGGGTGGAAATCAAAGCACAGTGGGAGACACACAAGACTCTATGACGATCTCGGGTCAACAGACTAAGCTGTACCAGTGTCACCAGAGAACTGCCATCTGACGTGAGGTATAATACCATCTGGGAGTTCTCGGCGAGTCCGTTCAGTGTACCCAGTCTCCACTGAGCACCCGTATACCATCTCTGATGTCAAACACCAATGGATATAGGATCATCCATCGCCCATCACATGGGTCGAGAAGATATACGCTGGTCTACTCTGGAATATCGATACCCCGTCTCGACATTCCCACGACTAGGAACAATGAAGGATGTACTCATTGACTACCCAGGCCCCACTAGTATGATCTGCATCATAGTCCTAGAAGTCGGGTACACATCCTAAGGGCTTTATCAACATGTAATCAGAGAGACAGAAATTATACATGTTAAGATAAAGAGCAACCAGATAGCGTACTATCATGTCGAGCAAGAAAGTCCTACCTATATATGTCCCAGCATCCACTACAATATACATCCAATGTACAGTAATGGCCTCTAGGGCATACATATAACTAACATTCGGTAACCTGCTTCTTGACTTCTTCCAACTCCACTGGTGCCATTGGATAGTACGCCTTTGAGATTGGCGCTGCACCAGGAACAAGATCGATCGCGAACTCCACATCTCGTTTTGGCGGTAAACCCGAGATGTTCTCGAACACGTCCATGAACTCTCGACCTACAGCTGGCGCTTCCTCCTTATCAACTTCCATCGACGAAAGAACACTATTTGTTGGCCTAGCTCTAAACTCAACTGGCCCGATAGAACTGCTTCCGCCAGCAAAAACAAACTCCGGATGTTCGGAAATCTGGAAAATCACTTTCTTTGCCCTACAATCAATGTGAGCGTGGAAAGTGCCGAGAAAGTCCATTCCCTAAACAACAACATAACTGCCGGTATCGATCACCAAGAAATCTGCAAAACATGAACTGGTGAACAATGAAACCGAGAGAAGCAAGGTAATACAACGACCACGAAACAAGGAAGTGAATCCAGACTAAGACTCCAAGTTACTTAAATAGAGTACCGCATTGTAACCATGCTGCAGTTCATAGTTACAATCACATAACTTCGTCCAAGTTGCCCAAATTCTAGTATCAGAATCAAAAAAATAGGAAAGGATAACCAATAGGGAACCCAAAAGATTTCAAGCCGAGATGCAAAGTTGTTTGCATATCGTCAAGACAAGGGTCAAGAGAAAGATATGATTCAAGAATTGTGATAACAATGTGGCAGGACATGTTCCTAATTACGAATTTTCTGATTCGTGTATTGGGTCCAATACCCAACTATAAAAGAATCAAACCCGATTAACCTAAATCCTATGGCTCTAATACCAAACAAACCCTGTCACGCCCCGCTTCCCAGAGTGCGCTAAAATCGACACGTGACAGAGCCAACCATGCTACCTGTGGCTAGGAAACATCCCTCCATTGTCATATTACGGCTGTCTAAAGATATCAAGAACAATAGAAATAGAATAAACTATCTAGTACATGTCCATATACCAGAAAAAGAGTCAAGAAATAATATGCGGAAGCAATAAATCCAAAACAATAACAATCTGGAAGGTACGTCCCAAATACGGGCTCACATCAGGAAATAAAAAATGCTGAAAGTAAACTAAACTAGAACACTAACAGGTCTTCACTGCTCGGCCTGTCGACTGAAGTACTCCTGCTCGGCCTGCGACAAGGGTAGTGGATCTGGGCCATGCAAAACCCAGACGTCAGCGCGTCACAGTATCAACAATAATATAATCAGGGGTAACAGGATATGCAGGCATGAATTATAAAATAGTAACATGAATGTAATAAGTGAGCAGGGATAAAGAACAGTGAAGTGTAACAGTATACGTGAAGTGCAGCGATAAAACTAAACTGTGCTACAGGGTTAAGTACTCTCAAGTTTGTGAAATCAATTTAATGAATCGTCGATGTAACTCAATAGTATCCCATGCATGCCCGGGACCACGGTCAAGACTCTCGGGCTGAATCCGAGACGTGCCGCTAGGCAGTAAACAGGTAACATGTACAGACGAATGATGTCAGAAGCATCATCCCGGGACTGGCCTAGCCCGTAAAACTGATCAGTATAAGCATCGAACTGTCGAGTTACAAGTCAGATTTTATCATTGATTTTCCCATACCCCCAAGTTATGTATTCAAGTCCGGTATTGATAAATCTGAAGCTAATGCTAACACAGGATCAAGCAGGAACATGTTTGTCTATACAGACAACAGGATATGTCCATCGGGACAACTGTTCTCCTCCGAATGGCGGCGACGACGCGAGGACGTCTAGCCTGGGATTCGGGGCAGATGCTATATGGTTTTATCCGTCTACCTCTCCGAAGATGCCAAGTTGATTTATGACACCGTGTATCGGAGGTTTAGACGGATGCGGCCGATGTTGCAGACTTCGTCAGATTCCCCCTCGCTAGAGAGGTTTTTGATTGTGGGGACGCTCTTCCCTGCAGGCGCAAGCCCCTGCAGTTAATTATGCTATCGCATCGCGGTAGCCACTTTCTCCTTCTCCAGAATTTCACTTCGTGTCGTGTGTGTTTGTTTTGTTTGTGGTTGCCCGTGGATTGTATACGGAGACTAATTTATGTCGTCGCCAGTAGGATGTGGATTAGTCCAAATCCGTATTTTCTTAGATTTGGTTTTGGGGTTTTGGTTTGAGGATACGTTAGCCATATCTGAGGCTAAGATCAACTCAAATGTTTATTAAGGATACGTTAGTCCAATTTGAGACTAAGATCAACTTAACGGGATCGTTTAGATCCGACAAAAGAGCATTTAGGCTCTATTGTTCCAGTTTAGGGACATAGTGGTCCATAGCATGTATGGCCGTCGGGACCCGTCACCTCTCTGACGTCGTTGAAGGATTACAACGATAGGTGTCAGAGGAGTTCAGAGATGTACCCTTGAACCAAAGTTGATTTGGAGTTTTATAGTCCATTTGAATGTTTAAGGATTCGTTAGCCGTGTTTGGGGCTAAGATCGACTTAAACGGGACCATTTAGATCCGGCAAAAGAGCATTTGGAGACCCTATTGTTCTAGTTTAGGGACGTAGTGGTCCATGTTCCAGTTTAGGGACGTGGTGGTCCATCGCCAGTTTAGGGACGTGGTGGTCCATAATTAGTTTAAGGACGTTTCGGTCCGTCGCCAGTTTGGGGACATGGTGGTCCATTATTAGTTTAAGGACGTTTCAGTCCGATATTAGTTTAAGGACGTCTCGGTCCATCGCCAGTTTAGGGACGTGGTGGTCCATTATTAGTTTAAGGACGTTTCGGTCCGATATTAGTTTAAGGACGTCTCGGTCCAATCATTAGTTTAAGGACGTTTTGGTCCACGAGTTTAAAGACCCCGCAGTCCATATACGTATGTGGTCGTCAGGACCCGTCACCTCTCTGACGTCGTTGAAGGATTACAACGACAGGTGTCAGAGGAGTTCGGAAATGTACCCTCGAACCGGAGGTAAATTGATTTAAGAGAGCAATCTTGCTCAATCAATTTAATTTGAGGACTTACGACCAAAATTGGGCTAAGTCCAGTTGAAAATGTTCAACATTTTATTTGCTTTAGCATTGCATTTCTTTTTATTTTTATTTGGGCTCTACCCATAAAGGATGCAGAGCATCAATTTGTTTTGGGCTCTGCCCATTTACAAATGATGCAGAGCATCAATTTTACTTGGGCTCTCCCCCTTTTTATTGCTTTGCAATTTATTTTGGCCTGCTAGGTCTTTTTGACTTGGGCCTGGCCCTTTAACAAAAGAAATGCATTGCATTTTTCTGGCGCTTTGCGCCAATCAAAGAGCGCAAGCGCTTGTGGTGAGGACACGTGTCATGCAAGCGCAGTGCGCTGTGGTGCTGCACTGCTGACACGTGTCACGTTCTGAGGAGCACAAGCGCAACAGCGCAGTGCGCTGTGTCAGTGCGCTGCGCCAGTGCGCTGCTGACACGTGGCGCTCCCTGGTGGCTTGCGCCAACACAGGAGCGCAACAGTGCAATTTTTCAAGTGCAAAGCACTGTTAACTTGAGAATTTTTTAGATTCCAGAACCAATGGTTCATAAAAGAAGTGCAAAGCACTGCTTGCTTTCTTGATCTAATTTAGATCAAAGAAAACAAGTTTTTCTTGTTTTTCTTATCTCAGAGAACCAAAGGTTCATAAAAAGTGCAAAGCACTGTTTTTATTTGTTTTTTATTGAAGATCATTGATCTTGTTCTTAGATCAATGATCTATTAGAAGAAATTCTTCTCTTTTAAAGGTTTTTAACTTTTTTCCTCTTGAGATTTCTTCAGAGTTCTCTCTATTTGAAATTTTTGATTTCTCACCAAATGTTGATGCCTTTGATTTGAGGTCTAGAGTCCTTTTTATAGTGCCCATAAATTAGTTAAATTTGTTAAAGAGATCTTTCTCTGAGTGATTTGGGGAATTTTCCCCACCGTTAGATCTTTGATCCAAGGGCTTCTGTTTTACAGAAGAAAATCTTCTTATTTTAATAAGAACAGAAAAGATTTCTTTAGAATTTTAATTCTGTTTGGCGTAAATGCCCCAGCGTGTGACATGTGTCACGCAGCGCACAACGCAGCGCAACTGCGCTAGCGCCTTTGCGCTGACACGTGTCGCGCAGCGCACAGCGCAGCGCAACTGAAGCGTTGCTTTCTTTAATAGAGCTTTGTTCTAAACAGAGCTTTGCTCTGATTGGGTGCGCTGCCTTTGGCGCTGCGCTGATGTATCTGCGCCTGACACGTGGCGCGTTGCGCGCAACGCAAAGGATCTGATGCGTTGCTTTATTTATTTCAATTTTAATTTTCAATACTGAGCTTTGCTCTGATTGGGGGAAACAGAAGCGTTACTTCGTTTCCCGCCTTGGAATTTGAACAGAGTTTTGCTCTGATTGGGGTAAACAGATGCCCCCCCACCGTTGCGCTTACGTAGCCCCAAACGTGAGCGCAACGGTGGCAGAATTCCAACCGTTGCGGCAACTTTTGGAAGTTGAAAGGGCACTTGATGTCTATAAATAGGACCTTTGGTCCTACTCAGATGATTATCATCTTTAAAATTTTCATTTTCAAAAACTTCAGATCTTTGCTCTTGCCTTCAAGAACTCCTCGAGTTATATTTTCCTAAACAGAAACTATTTAAGTAAGAATTAGTCTTGAATTAAATCAATCTTAATTAATAGACTTTGCTCTCATAGATCTTTGATCTAAAGAAAATCCTTTTGGGGTTTCACCAAATAGAGCCTTGCTCTCAGGAATCTGTTTCAGGGTTTCTTAACCTATGAACAGAATCTTGCATCTTTGGCAAAACATAGACCTCTTTGATCTAAAAGAAAGATGAACTCTTAAGAGTTCGAATATGGACAATGAAAATTACAAAATGGAGTTTTGTATTTAATGGATCATATCATCTTTTAATAGTAACGATCTCAGAGTTCTCGGGGGATTTCTTCAAATTCTCCCTATTAGGATTTTGGTAGTCAGTCCTGTTTGCAGAGCACTGCTCTCGAGGAGTTTAACTCTCTGTGTATATATTTATATATATATATATATATATATATATATATATATATTTTTTTTTTTATCGCTAATCTTCCTGTGGTATTTCTTCCAGGCATAATGGCGGTGCGTCTATATAGTTTGCACGAGTTCATCACCTACGACGATATCCGCGCACAGGGCCATCATTAAAACCAGGAGTTTACGGACGCCCAATGTGCGGAGGTCATGGGTCGCCTCAACGCAAGCGGTGGTTAGCTGCTTCCTCGTTGTTCAGCTCTCTTGAAGGTCGTGCTGGGAGCAATATGGAGAGCACTTCCAGGGTTTCACGAGGCCCTACCGCTCAATGCGCTGGATGATGCCGAAGACAAGGTGCATTCAGTATACCTGACGGGGCTGATCTCGAAGAAACGGCGGGATAGCCTCATCGACATCCTACATCAAATTTTCCAGCAGACGACGATAGTCGCTGCTTATCGAAGGCTGGGAGGGCTTGCCGAGGATCTTGACACACAGGAGCGCGAGAGGCTGCGCACAAGAATAATCAGAAAGGCCAGAAGAACTCTGGATGGCCTTACTTTTGACTTCCTCAATCCGTGCCCTGGATCTGAAGTTATTCCATTGTAATAATATTTCTCGTTTATTGTTTTACGATTGTAAGAATTTTTAGCAATATTAATGGAAAGGTTTTATCCCAGCTTGTCTTATTTTTCGTTCTGAGTCTTTTGCCTATGCATGACTGAGTGTGTCTCGAAAGCTTGATCAAATGTAAATCGGATGCTCTTTCCGTTGCTTTCTTCTTTCTCTTATTATCAGCATGTTGTCTTGATAAACATAATTGGAAGATAATTTAATTTTTCCAAAAGATAGCGATGGCTTAGGCCGCAGGTTCAAATCTGCCTCCCAAGACTTTTCAATTCTATGAGCCGTGAGGGTCTCACAGAGACTTTTCTCCCTACGGATCTAGAGGATCTCGTAGGTGGGTTTTCTCCTTAGGAATCGTGAGGATTCCTAAGTGTGTTTTCTCTTGTAAGTCGTAAGGATCCTATAAGAGAATTTTTCCCTCATACGAGTCGAGAAGGCCCGTAAGCGGTTGTTTCCCTCCTTGTCGAAACTCGACTTTGGAGAGTGAGACCCGTGAATAGTATGCAAGAGACCGTTTTAGATCGACTTGCAGGGTCCTATTGTTCAGGAAGCAAGTTTTTTAATCCTTCCTGCCTGAGGCTTCATCTTGCAAGTTGAGACGAATCGGGAATTTTCCCGCGGAGACACTGGTTTCTCTGCGAGCCGACGCGAATCAGGAGGCTCTCGTCAAGGATTGTTTGTTTCCCTGAGTTGAGGTATTTGCTAAGGATTATTTGTTTCCCTAGCGCCAAGGATTATTTGTTTCCTTGGTGTTGAAACGAGTCAAGAATTTCCCACGGAGGCACTGGTTGCTTTGCGGGTCGACGCGAATCAGGAGGCTCTCGTCAAGGATTGTTTGTTTCCCTGAGTTGAGGTTTTTGCTAAGGATTATTTGTTTCCCTAGCGCCAAGGATTATTTGTCTCCCTGGTGTTGAAACGAGTCGAGAATTTCCCACGGAGATACTGGTTGCTTTGCGAGTCGACGCGCATTAGGAGGCTCTCATCAAGGATTGTTTGTTTCCCTGAGTTGAGGTTTTTGCTAAGGATTATTTGTTTCCCTAGCGCCAATGATTATTTGTTTTCTTGGTGTTGAAACGAGTCGAGAATTTTCCACGGAGATACTGGTTGCTCTGCGAGTCGACGCGCATCAGGAGGCTCTCATCAAGGATTGTTTGTTTCCCTGAGTTGAGGTATTTGCTAAGGATTATTTGTTTCCCTAGCGCCAAGGATTATTTGTCTCCCTGGTGTTGAAACGAGTCGAGAATTTCCCACGGAGGCACTGGTTGCTCTGCGAGTCGACGCGGATCAGAAGTCTCTCATTAAGGATTGTTTGTTTCCCTGAGTTGAGGTATTTGCTAAGGATTATTTGTTTCCCTAGCGCCAAGGATTATTTGTCTCCCTGGTGTTGAAATGAGTCGAGAATTTCCCACGGAGACACTGGTTGCTATGCGAGTCGACGCGCATCAGGAGGCTCTCGTCAAGGATTGTTTGTTTCCCTGAGTTGAGGGGTTTTCCGAAGACACTGGTTTCTTCGGAATTGGGATGAATCGTTGGGGTTTGGCTTCGTTTTCTGGCGGAGCCTGTTGGGAAAGTAAGGTTCCCTCTTTGTTTGCGCCCTTGGATTGCATACAGGGATCAATGTGATCTTAACTGTAGGGCTAAAGTTTTATCATCATTTTTTTTATTTTATTTCTGCGATGCTCTATCATTTCAGCTTTTATATCGCGAAGGTCGCGATTGCCCAATCATTTCGGCTATTTTTCGCGGTGCCCAATCATTTCGGCTGTTTATTTCATTTTTACTCCCTGCTTTTTATTGCGAGTTGCCCAATCATTTCGGCTATTTTGCATGCATACATTTTTACTTGCTGCTTTTTATTGCAAGTTGCCCCATCATTTCGGCTATTTCATATGCATGTGCAGCCTACTGGCTTTTCGCCGTAAACCTGAAATTGGACACCGATTTCGGCATCAGCACCGCTACAACTGGGATATTTCCAGGAGCGAATCATCATTTGCCTCTGTCGATGTCGAACAAGGGTGGCTTAGCGAGCAGGGTTAAGGTCCTGTCGACTAAGGCTTTTGACTTCATGAGCCGTAAGGGTCTCACAAATGTATTTCTCCCTACAAGTCGTGAGGATCTTGTAGGTGTACTTTCTTCTTAGGAATCGTGAGGGTTCCTAAGTGTTTGTTCCTCTGTAAGTCGTAAGGATCCTACAGGAGGATTTTCTCCTTGTAAGTCGAGAGGACTTACAAGGGTTGTTCATCATACGCACATATCCCCAGTCACGGATGGGACTTGGTTAGGGGAATGTTTATTCGCGCCCGTGGATTGTATACAAGGGTCAGTATTGAACCACTTGTAGGGCAATATCAGAAGTTGTGCAGATTGCTTAAGCACAGGTTTAGGTCTCTGTAACTTAAGACTTTCAAATCTTATGAGCCGTGAGGGTCCCATAAGAGAGTTCTCCTTACGAATCGTGAGGATCTCGTAAGTGTATTTTCTCCTTAGGAATCGTGAGGATCCCTAAGTGTGTTTCTCCCTTGTGAGTCGTAAGGATCTCACGCGGGTGGTTTCTCCTTACAAGGTCGAGAGGACCCTATAAGTGTCTTTGAACGAGGTTGCGCCCTTTCGGGTTTTCACAAACACTCGCCGGTAGTCCCGCTGTTTTTACTCACGGAGCCCTTTCGGGTTTTCATCCGTGCCCATTTTGCTTATGGACATACCGTTTTTTTTTATTCTTTTTATTTTTATTTACCTTTTTTTTACGAGGTCGCACCCTTTCGGGTTTTCACGAACACTCGCCAGTAGCCCTGCTGTTTTTACTCACGGAGCCCTTTCGGGTTTTCATCCGTGCCCATCTTGCTTATGGACATACCATTTTTATCATCATTTATTTTTTTATTTTCTTTTTCTCTTTTTTTTTATCTCGTCAGCCTAAAGATGCTGCGGTAGTAGTTTAAGGACGTTTCGGTCCGCTATGAAGAAGGCTGGCTATTGCTTATAAAGCTTGAGCTTAGGAAGATAGCAAGCGGACATAGTCGTCGTCATCTATCATTGACCTAGGCTATGGCTCATTAAGCGTAGTACTTCTTTAGGAAGCGACCGTTTATTGGCCTGAAAGGCCTTTCACCGTGCATGTCCATGAGTAGATAGGCCCCACCCTGATAGACCTTATCTATGATGTACGGGCCTTCGTAGTTTGGCTCAAATTTTCCCCGCTTAGCGCGATTGGGGATCATAGGCATTTTGACCACTAGCACGAGTTCGCCTTGGCGGAATGTCCTCGATCGGGTCAATCTTTCATATGAGCGTGTCATCTTTGCTTTATAAGCTTCCAGATTTTGTTGCGCTATGAGCCGGGTTTCTTCAAGGGCATCAAGCTCCTCAAGCCGAAGGTTAGCATTTTCTTCGTTCGTCAACTCGTAGTGGACCGCCATTCGTAGAGAGGGTAACTCTATCTCGAGGGAGAGTACTGCTTCCGTCCTAAATACCAACGCGTATGGCGTTGTGTTCGTGGCCGTCTTGAACGTGGTTCAATACGCCCAGAGAGCTTCCTGCAGTCTCTCGTGCCAGTCTCTCTTATTTCGAGACACTGTCTTTTTCATGATCTTCGTCAGGATCTTGTTGAAGGCCTCGGCTAGACCATTAGCTCGCGGATTGTAAACTGAAGAATATCTCCAGTCTATGTTATGCTATTGTGCGAAGCGACTGATCTTGTGGCTTCTGTAGGCTGGCCCGTTATCGGAGATAATCCGTCGCGGAGTTCCAAACCGATATATGACGTGCGTCTTGAAGAAATGGAGGATATTCTCCATCTTCACTTCCCTCAACGGTACTGCTTCTGCCCATTTTAAGAAGTAGTCGGTCGTTGCCAGGATGAAACGATGTCCCCTGGACGATACTGGTTCGATGGGGCCGACTTTGTCAGTTCCCCACATTTCGAATGGCCAGCTGGCAACTGTCGGGTGTAGCGGATTTGGATGCTGATAGATGAAATCCCCATGAATTTGACATGAGTGGCACTGCTTTGCATACTCAAGGCAGTCTTGAATCATCGTGGGCCAGTAGTAGCCCATCCGTTTAATCTTCATCTTCATCTTTGGGCCTGCTTGGTGAGAACCGCAGAGTCCGTCATGGACTTCCTGAACGACTCTTTCCGCTTCGTCAGGCCCTAGGCATCTCAGCCACAGAGAATCGAATGACCTCTTGTATAGAGTATCATTGACGAAGGCGAAAGACAGAGCTCGTTTCATGAGCTGATGTCTTGTGGACGCTTCTTCAGGTATTCGGTGGGACTTAAAGTAGTCTATGAAGACTTCCCTCCAATCTTCAACCTTTTCTCGTTCTTTTATTTGTAAGGTCATCTGCTCAGTCGCTCCCTTTTCCTCGGATGATTCCGGGGGTACTTCTGCTGGGGCAAGCACCCGACGGCTTTGTACCACGATTCTAACGTCATCGAGGTTCTCGTCAGCCAGTTCTTTAGCAAGTTTGGCCAACGCGTCTGCTTTGCTGTTTTCCGCGCGCGGTATGCTTTCCAAAGTATAGGAGGGAATTTGGGTCAACAGTTGTTGCACCTTTTCACCGTACTTCACCAACTCCGGTTTGCACGTTTGGTAGTCGCCGTTTACTTGACTAACGACTAGTTGAGAATCTTCGTATATGAGGAGGTTTTCAATTTCCATGTCAATGGCGATCTCGAGGCCTGCTATCAAAGCTTCGTATTCGGCTTCGTTATTTGTCCTCGGCTCTGTTAAGGAGAAAGCGAAGCGCATTATCCCTCCTTGTGGAGTCACGATGATGAGGCCTACCCCCGATTTGATTATAGGGGTACTTTGTTTGCGCTTTTTCATGGAAGATGCTCCATCGAAATAAAGCTCCCATCAGGTATCACCACCGTAGATCGCGTCAAACGCATGTTCGTCTGGAAGATCGCAATTTAGAGGAGAATCGGCGCCTATCGGATGCTCAGCGAGGAAGTCGGCGATGGCCTGGCCTTTGACTGCCTTGAAAGGTTGATAGGTTATCGAGAACTCCATCAAGAGCAGGGCCCATTTAGCGAGTCGTCCAGTCAATATGGCCTTTGACATTAAATATTTAAGAGGGTCCACCTTTGAAATGAGACGGACCTTATACGCCAACGCATAGTGCCTGAGCTTTGTTATCGCGAAGATCAACGCCAGGCAGTGTCTTTCAATGGGGAAGTAGTTGCTTTCTGCCCCCAGAAGAACTCGACTTAAATAGTAGAGTGCTCTTTCTTTCCCTTGGTCGTTCTCTTGCGCCCATAATGCGCCTAAAGAACCTTCGAGGGCGGTTGTATAAAGAATGAAGGGCTTTCCTTTGACCGGAGCAGCCAACACTGGCGGGTTCTGCAGGTAGTGCTTGATCTCATCTAGCGCGCTTTGGCATTTTTGGTCCCAGACGAACGGGGTTCCCTTCTTCATCAGGTGGCTGTAAGGACGGCACTTGCCTGAAAGGTTGGCTATAAATCGCCGTATATACGCGAGCTTTCCTTGGAGAGACTGCAACTGTTTGAGAGTTCTCGGCGGAGGCATTTCCATGATCGCCTTGATCATAGACGGATCTATTTCGATACCTCGGTGTCGGACGATGAATCCCAGGAATTTGCCCGAAGAAACTCCGAATGCACACTTGAGAGGGTTCATCTTCAAGTTATATTGTCGAAGGCGTCGAAATACAGTTTTTAGGTGCTCGAGATGTTCCTCGTACGATTTGCTTTTAACCATGAGATCGTCGATGTAACATTCGACGATTTCATGTATGAGGTCATCGAAGATCTTCGTCATGGCCCTCTGATAGGTGGCGCCGGCGTTCTTTAAACCGAAAGGCATCACCTTGTAGCAGAATATACCCAAAGGGGTTCTGAAGGCGGTGTGCTTCTGGTCTTCGGGATGCATCTTTATCTGATTGTACCCCGACGAGCCGTCCATAAAGGAGAAAACCTCATTAGTGGACGTGTTGTCTATCATCAGTTCGGTGACTGGCACCGGGAAATCATCCTTCGGGTAGGTTTTGTTGAGATCCCGAAAGTCCACGCATATGCGCACCGTCCCATTTTTCTTCATCACCGGGACGATGTTAGCGATCCATTCAGGATATTGAACCTCCTGGATAAAGCCAGAGTCGATTAGCTTCTTGACCTCAGCATTGATATTCATCTCAAGCTCGAGCTGCATTCTCCTCGGCGCCTGTTTGACTGGCTTGACGTCCGGGGATATCGCCAATTTGTGCACAGCAACTTCTGGATCTAGTCCCGGCATTTTGGAATAGTTCCATGCGAAGCAATCTCTATGCTGTACAAGAACGTCTTTTAACGCAGCCACCCTTTCTTTAGATAGCAGCTCGCTGACAA
Source organism: Agapanthus africanus (assembly GCA_030015575.1). Classification (NCBI taxonomy): domain Eukaryota; kingdom Viridiplantae; phylum Streptophyta; class Magnoliopsida; order Asparagales; family Amaryllidaceae; genus Agapanthus; species Agapanthus africanus. Next base: position 504,500,453 of record JASDDO010000026.1, read on the forward strand.
ATGTCGGTCGCGGGTCGTTTAGCGTCCCCAACTTCTTGAGGTTATCTGCGGTGGTATGTATTCCATCCTCCAGCTCTTTCGGAGCTGGCGGAAATTCTGAGATCACCTCATCATTGCTGTTTTCGAAGCACCAGGGAAGGTTATCCATATTCTCGGGCTCTTCTTTTAATATTGTTATCATGTGACAAGTGCAAATCCGCTTCCAATCCCAATGTGAAGTTGGTTCTATTTTCGTGGCTTTGGGTTCGTGCTTCTGTGGCGGCGTTATCCTCCAGTTGTCGGACAAAGCGAACTTGCCAAGCTGATACTGATCTTCAACCCAATTCTTGAAGGTGAAGCAGTCTTCGAGAGGATACCCTAACACTAGGTGATAAGAGCAGTAGTCTGGGTGTGAGACATCGCCTGCTTGTTCGGGGTGTTTAGACTCCGGCAGTGTAAGCATTTGATGTTTTAGAGCAAGATCAAGTATCTTCTTCGTCTTGTCCTGAGGAAATGAGTACGCTCGACCCATTTTCTTCATGAGGGATAGATCAATAACGCTCGACTCCCATTTGCGTGGCTTCTTAGCCTCACTTTGTTGCTGTTGAGCGCCTTTTTGGCCTTTCGACTTGTTTCTGCCTCTGCGTCGAGCCTTTTTTATAACAGGTTGACAGGAGGCGGCACTTTCATCTTTGACGGCCTGTTGAAGGAGGCGTTGCGTTTTGGCTTTCTCGTAGATGGCCATTTCGCGGTTGTGATCATCTCGTACTTTTTGACCAGCTTCCCTTATAAGCCTGTCCATTTGTTCTTCAAACGACGGACTGGGCACTTTTGCATCAGGAACTTTTAATGGTTCAGGATTAATGTCTTCCCATTGCGCATCTGCTTCTTCATTGAAGTCATGCACAACGTAACAGTCATGGAGCAGCTCTCGTTTCTTGGAGCGAATGTATCCGAGCCCGATCGTCTCCATCCTGCCACTAGGCAGCTTGTGCTGAGTTCCGGGGACGTTCCAGACCCTGTCATAGAATTTGGCCTTTCTAACGGTCTGTTTGAAGGGTATCCCTTGGCGCTTCAACAGCTTCTTCAAGCCTTCTGTATAATATCTGGGTAGACGGATGGGTTGAAGTCTGTCCAGCGTAGGATCTGCCCCGTGCCAGATTTCTTTCTCCACTTTGTTTTCTTCAGAGCGGTAGAATAGAATTGCCTCCTCGCCTTCTCGCCTGGGCGGGACATAGAGCATCTGCAGCTCTTCTACGCTGTCGATATCAAGTGCATCTAGTTCTTTATGGTGTTTAGGCAGCACCATAGCAACTTGTAGACTTTGCTCTTCATCAGTAGATGCTTGTATTAAGGGTCAAGCGGGGAATACAGCATGGACCTCATCTTCCGAGTCACTACCAAAGATCAACGTAGGAGCAGGTGGCCCTGGCTTATTGTATTGGGGCGGATCCGAATACACTATCTCCTCTTCCTCCTCGGTATCACTGCCGAAGACAGGGATGATGGCATTAGCTTTATTCTCCGGCTTATGACACCTCTCCGTGTCTTCGAAATCCGGTAAGAAGTATTTGACATCTTCATATTTGCGGACCTCGTTCACGGAGAACGGGTTCAGTTCTCCCGCCACAGTATACTCGAGATCGTCCTTAGAATACTTCATACACTGATGTTGTGTAGAAGGAATGATGTTGTACTCGTGTAACCATGGTCGGCCGAGCAGAGCGTTGCAGCATGTCTTGGCATCTATGACGTGGAATTTAATGTCCGTGACGAGCAGCCCAAAGCGTAGCGTCAGTATCACAGATCCAAGAGTCTTTGATGATTGGGAGTCGAACCCGGAGATGGTGATCTTGTCCCGAGCAAGGTGCTGGACGTTCATGCAGATTTCTTTTAACACCCGCACATTGAGGAGATTAACGGAGGATCCATTGTCGATCAGGATCTTGCCTATCTTTATATCATGGCAGTATCCTGAGACATAAAGAGGGCGATTGTGTTCGCACGTCCCAAGGAGAAGGTCTTCATCACCAAAAGCGACATCGGCCGTGTGCACTTCCTCCAGTTCATCCTTCATCTTTTCCTCGGCCAAGAAAGCTTGGAATTGTTCCGGATCTTGTAGTGCCTTGATTAATGAATCTCTCGCCTCCTTTGATAGCAAAAGGGCGTCAAGAATGCTGAGCTGCGAGGGTAGCTTCCTCAGATGCGCTAAGACGTTGTAATCCACCTTATTCTTCTTTGGCGGGTCTTTGGCAGTTAGCTTTTCCATGACTTGGTCATCTAGGGCGATGTCCTCAGAGACCTTTCCTTTCCTTTTCTTGTTTGAGGGTCCGAGATTCTTTTCAGGTAGCGTCCGATTGCGCAGCTGGATATTTTTGCAGACCTTCGACTCTTCTTCTTTTCCTGAGGTGGACTCTTTAAAGAGGGGGCTAAGCTCCAGCTCCTCATCAGAATTGCTCCCGAATGTGAGCACTTGTGATCCCCCAGCGTTGACCATGCGACAATTGCCGGAGGTTTTGTTAAGCCCTTCGGTCGTACCGTTTTGCTCTCGGCGGGTCCTGCGCTTTTCCCGCTTAAAATGCTGCCGGTGAGCAACATATCCTTGCCACCATCTATCGAAAGCTTTGCACTTTTCAGTGGGGTGCGAAATCTTCCGATGATACAAGCAATAGGAGGGGTGCATTTCTGCTTCTCCAGTAACGCTTCCTTCAGAGGATGGTAGTTTCATACCCATCGACACGGCTTTAGCAAACCTCTTCTTCATCTTGAATTTGATTTTGTCCGCAGTGGGTGTGCTTTGCTCCAGCGGGAGTATCTTAATTCTTTCGTCAAGGCGTTGGCGTTTGGCCTTTTCGAATATGACCGCCTCGCGCTCCCGATCAGCTTTACTTTTTAAGAGAGCTTCATTAAGGAATGCGTCAATTACTTCATCCGACGGCCCCAAAATTTTTGGTTCAGGATCTGCCCCCAGCTTTTCAGTACAAGGAGTCTCCTCATTGTTCGTGAGCGAATGGGAAATCATATGACAGCTCGCCACATATTCCTCGGATTCATCAGATGAACTTTCTCCCTCATCTTCCTCTTGAAAGACGTGATTGAGGAATTCTTGGAATGTAATGGGAGTCTGTGCCTTCTGGTTGTATTCCTCCAGCGCGTCAATTTGTTTTTGCAAGTCCGTGCGCTTGTCGCCAGGCTTCACGGGCTTCTTTGACTTCTTTTTCTTCTTTGAAGATTTCGACGGCTGGTTATGAATGCTTGGGCCACTTCCATCGATCTTTTGAGTTGGACGAGGCTTCAACATCCCTTCAATGATCTGCGGCTCCAACGGGTTCTTCCACTTGATCGCTGGGCATGTTTGAAGATCATTTAGCATCCTTTTTGTCTTGGCTGATAATACGACCTCCCAAGGAGCTTCTTCAACGACGGAGCATGTTTCCTCCGGCGTATTCGTCCCCTTAGATGTGTGGGGCTGCGGGGGATTTACCTTCCATTTGTCAGATAACGCGAATTTGCCCTGTCGGTACTGGTTTTCAAGCTAATTTTTGAAAACGTAGCAATCTTCGATCGGATGGCCCAGTACTCGATGATAAGGATAGTAGTTGGGCTCATTGACATCACTTGGTTGCAACGGACGTTTTGGATCCGGCAGATTTATGAGTCGGTTGCGTAACGCCAGCTCGAATAACCTCCTCGTTTTATCGCGGGGAAAGGAGTAAGAACGTCCTAACCTCTCCTCAAGGGCCACGTATGGACGCGTATTATTTTGACGAACAACCGGCTTCGAGTCGCTTGGTTGTTGTTGAGCATTAGCGACAACGATCGCTTTTCCCTTCCCCTTGTCATTTCGGGAGTCCGGCTTTGGAAGAGGGGGTTTATGGCCCATCTGATCCATTTGCGCTAGCTTGTCAATCAAGGCCTGGTTATGGCCCATCTGATCCATTTGCGCTAGCTTGTCAATCAAGGCCTGGAAGGTAGTCGGCTTGAAAAACATCATAAATTGCGAGATGGTTGCTTGCGGATCAAGGGTTCCCACAAACATACCCACTGTGGGAGCTTCTTCAATGCGCTGCTCGCACTTCGACCATAAGTTTCACCACCGTATAGCATATTGGACCCATGTCTCGCCTGGCCTTACCCTGGTGTTAATCAGTGCTGTCATCGGGGTACGTTCACTGGCGCTTGCAAAACGCTGAGTAAAGAACAGCTCCATCTCCGCGAAGGTCTTGATAAAGTTGTTCGGGAGCTCAAAGTACCACTCGAACGCCGTATCTGATAAACTTCCAACAAACTGGCGAAGCAACAGCTTGTCGTCAGCGCCGGTGTTGCCGCAGAGTGCCCTGAACTGGGCAACATGCTGGTGAGGATTGCCCGTCCCCTTGTAGACATGGAACTTAGGAATTGTGTAACCGGACGGGTACTTGATTTGATCGTACCAACTTGATTATGGCCGCCTTGTTTTTACGACCTGGCCAGCTGCTTCAGTCGCATGATGACCCGTATTTGCTAGGCTATGTACTCGTCCAAGTCAGGTTTGGAGATTGTCTCTTCTTTAGCTGCTGACAGAGCTGGCGGAGGATTTGACGTCTCTCCCTTATCGTCTTCAAGGACGATCGGGGGATCTTCGGCCGGAGGATCTTGTTGGATCATCATCTCCACCATGTCTTGGAACAGGAGGTCCATACGCTTTATGTTGGCTGCTTGTTCAGCAGCCTCTTTATCCTTCTTCTCCAATATTCGACGAAGGAATTCGGCGTCGGTTTTCTCCTCTTAGCGTTCATTCGAGGACGTTTCAGGGCTTTCTTTTGGCCCAGTAAGTGCGGCCATAGCGTTCATCATCTCTTGGAGCTTCTGCTGCTGCTCCTGCGCTTTGGTCACTGATCGCGTAAGCGGTCGATGACCCGTAGATATGCGACTGTCCTCCTTACCAGACGCCACGTAGACGGTATGAATTACTATGCCCCCAGACTTAGGGCGTTTTGGTTCCCCATCTTTGATATTCGCCATAGGCGTAGGGACTTTTTCTGGCCTTCTTCTCTTATGGGCCGTAGAAGTTGAGGGGGTTGTTGCAGTGGGCACCCTGGTGATTGTCGTCTTCTGCTGTTTAATAGGATGGTCCTTTTCTTTTTGCACCTTCGTCTTCTTTTGTTGACGAGAGTGATCTGGGTCGATCACGGAGTCTTGAACCCTTCGCCAAACCTTGTATATTTTTTAGGACAGCCGTTGAGGGGGCTGTTCTTGCTTTGTTTCCGGAACTCTTTCCGCGGGCGGAGGAGATCTTCTCAATGTAGCGGTTGGAGAGTTCTTACGTACCCTCCTTAGCATTTCAAAGCTGTTCCCAGTTGGAACAGCAGTGTTGACTTGCACCACTGGAGCCGGTGGAGTTAGCCCTGAGGGGGAGTTGCCCCCTGCCTTCCTTACTCGTCGCCAATAGCGACGTCGAGCATGACGAGCCGTTGGGACTGGCTCGGGGATTGAGACAGCTTCTTTTTGCCCCTTGTTCAGGTGTGGGGCTGTTGCCGGCGTCAGCCTATTAAAGACTGATGTCTTTTGAGCGGCATGAGCAGGAGTGGGGGTTGGGACGGTCAATCTTGTAAAGACCGATCTCTTAGTAGGAGGAGTCGCCTTGACGACTTCAGGAAAAGGTTTGGGTACTCCTTTTGGAATAACCTTTTCTGAGACTGCAAGCTTCATTGCGGGTCCGTGAGAGTTTTGGCCCAATCTGGAGAAGACCGAGGCATTGATGTTGGGCGACCCGTTGAGAGGGGTCGCAGTAACTGAAAGTCGATCGAAGACCGACTTCTTAGGAGCTTCTTGTACGGGCACAGGGGTGTTGAAGCTTGTTGGCGGAAGCATAGTTCCGAAAAACAACCCCGTTGTGGCTTGAGTAATCTGCTCCACGGGCATGGTGAACAGAGAGGCCGCTTGGGGCCCGTAGGTTATGCCCCCAGTTGAGGCCGGACGTGAGCTGCAGCTGCAGTTAGAGCACTTCGAACAGGTAGAGGCCATCGATACTTGATTTCTTTTTTGCGCCAAGAAAGAGACAAAATCTTAGTAAACTTGAAATCCAAAGGCAACCATTAATAAACCGCGATTCCTTCGCGAAGACGACACACGAAGTGTGGAGTGGAAAGAGGAAAAGGTCCCACTGGGCGTGCCAGAATCTGTTCCCCTCCGAATGGCGGCGACGACGCGAGGACGTTTGGCCTGAGATTCGGGGCAGATGCTATATGGTTTTATTCGTCTAGATTCGGGGAAGATGCCAAGTTGATTTATGGCACCGTGTATCGGAGGTTTAGACGGATGCGGCCGATGTAGCAGACTTCGTCAGATTCCCCCTCGTTCAAGAGGTTTTTGATTGTAGGGACGCTCTTCCCTGCAGGCGCAAGCCCCTGCAGTTAATTACACTACCGCATCGCGGTAACAACTTTCTCCTTCTCCAGCAGGTCACTTCGTGTCGAGGGTGTTTGTTTTATTTGTGGTTACCCGTGGATTGTATACGGAGACTAATTTATGTCGTCTCCCGTAGGACGTGGATTAATCCAAATCCGTATTTTCTTAGATTTGGTTTTGGGGTTTTGGTTTGAGGATACGTTAGCCATATCTGAGGCTAAGATCAACTCAAACGTTTGTTAAGGATACGTTAGTCCAATTTGAGACTAAGATCATGTTAGTTATATGTATGCCCTAGAGGCCATTACTGTACATACGATGTATATTGTAGTGGATGCTAGGACATATATAGGGATGACTTTCTTGCTCGACATGATAGTATGCTATCTGGTTGTACTTTATCTTAACATGTACTCAGATTGTCTCTATATTACATGTTGATAAAGCCCTTAGGATGTGTACTCGACTACTGGGACTATGATGAGATCATACTAGTGGGGCCACGGTAGTCGACGAGTACATCCTATAACTGTTCCTAGTCGAGGGTGTATCGAGACAGGGCATCGATACACCAGAGTAGACTAGCGTATACGCATCTTGACCCATATGATGGGCGATGGATGATCCCATATCCATCGGTGTTTGACATCAAGGATGGTGTACGGGTGCTCAGTGGAGACTGGGTACACTGGACGGACTCGCCGAGAACTCCCAGATGGTATTATACCTCACGTCAGATGGCAGTTCTCCGGTGACACTGGTACAGAGTAGTCTGTTGACCCGAGATCATCATAGAGTCTTGTGTGATTCCCACTGTGCTTTGATTTCCATCATACCACGTCCAAGAGGGCGTGCAAAAAGGTGGCTTTTGGGTACAGTCCCGAATCACATGGAGGCAATGAGCGATAGGAGGGGATTCGTCTCTCCCGGTATAGGGAGTTGATGTTGTGCTGTGTTCGATTGGCTATAACCGGAAATCCCTGGCCAGGGTTGCTGAGATTTACTGGTAAGTGTTATCAGTAGTTTCTCGAACTGTTATAGACCTCATATCGACACGACTTATCGAGCTACTGGGGTCTGACGTTTACCACCCCTAGGCGAGATATGCAACATATCAGACGACGAGACCGGACTGTACGGGAGTGTTACTGTTTGGATTCACAGGAGAATGTACAGGCTTGCTTGTTGATCTTCTGAGCGCTCAATACCTGGGTGGCTGTTACGTTTAGCTGACCGCTTGCAGCTTGTGGGTGTTTGATATGATCATCACCTACTGCCGGCGTATTGACGATTCTTTAGAGTCCTACACAGAGGTTTCTTGGCTCAGGCAAAACGGAGTAGGAGCACATATGTGATATGTGCGGGACCGAGGATAATACGATATGAGATACCGTATTCTATTCTCGCGATATTTGATATCAACCGGGTCATCGGGTCAAGTGTTGATTCGATGAATCGGTACGGATAAATATTAGTCGGTTATATGCGATATAGCCGGATTGTCGGATCAAGTGTTGATTCGATAATTTAATGTATAATAATATATATATGATATATTAAATAACATTAACTAATATTAGCTCACTAAAAGATTCTTTTTCTCACTCGGATAATACATTGATATATATGCGATATATGTTAATTGTATTATTTTATTTTGTTACAATAAATATTGTATATGTGATATATAATATTGTAACATATTATAATTATTAATGCAACATGTTTAGAGGAGTTTAAACATGATTAGGGTTTGGATTAGGGTTAAACCTTCTAGTTGATTCTAGAAGCTTTTCTTTTGTCATTTGTTAAGATATTATGATAGATATCTTTTGTGACTCACCCTTTAACCCAACCCAAACCCTAACCCTAGTAAACTCTCTACATTGGTTACTACAACCATGGTTGCATAAATGATTATGATAACATTTTTATTATTCAACACAAATGATTGTTCATCTTCTTCCTCCATTCTCTTCATGAAAAAGCTTACTAGTTTTTCTAAAGTGATGAATAAATATGAGAAAAAGATAAATAAAGAGAGAAAAAATCCTACTTCATCATCCTCATCTTCCCTTGCCATTTAGATGAGGGTGTTCACATCATTTCATGAGTGTTAGCTTATGTTAACGGAACTTCAAGGTAGATCATTTTAGTATCGAAGATCGGAAGCAAAGGTTGCATCTTTCTCTTCGTGGAACCTCTCGAGAGTCCGGAACCCGATGATCGCAGCGAATGGACCACAACACGGAGCATATGAAGTGAAGGACCGGATCTACAAAGGTTGTAATCCCTCTCACTTAGTGTTAAAGTTGTTAACATGCTTGTTTTCGCCTAATCTCTAGTTTAAAGATCCGTATTCGGGTTGTTCGGCACGGCTAAATTTTTAATCGGGCATGGTTGATGCCTCGTAGACCCTTGTGCGCGTGCATAGCAACCCTACAGTGGTATCAGAGCCAAGCTAGAGCTTTAGGCGATGCGTAGACGGAGTTTGAAGTCCGATCGAACCGAAATCCCATTTCCAAAATGCTTTCTGGACTTTTTTCAAAAACTGGGTTTTTTCCAGATTAAAAATTGCTAAAAAATTCAGCTGGGTATTAGATGAATTACTGTGAAATTCGAGGGGCTAACTCATCTAAAGCGCGGCGGAACCGCGGCATAAGCATGCCTTATGCGGCGGCTCCGCGGCCATATGATGACGTCAGCCCTCCATATTTGCACAGTAATTCCTCTTTCACAGTGCTGAGTTTTATGGGAATTTTTAATATTTTTATACAGTTGAGTTTTCTGGGGTTGTTTAGGGAATTCGTAGATTCGATCGGATTGTCTAATTTTGTCTCTGTGTGATTCCGGATAACTTTTAGAAACTGTTAAAAAGTTCGAACGGATATCAATAACTCACCTTTTCCCCTGTCGGAAAATTTTTCAAAAGTTGGATTTTTCTCGTGTTTAAGAACGTTTTAAGTCGTGCAAGTAACGCGGTGGACCCTCTAGAAGACAACAAACCTTAACTCGATTATGTGACCGTCTTGAACTGCCTTTTGAACCTTAAGGTTTGGGGCAGTACGGCGTGCCACATGTGAGGCGTTGGCTTGACCCTTCTACGGCTGGACCATTGGTACTGTGGCATGTGATGGATGTTTTTAAACTGATTTCAAGTGTTGAGATATATTGGGGAAATCTTGGGTGTTTGATGATTCGATCGGAAAGTTTAACTTTGTCTATTTATCTGGAATGTGATACAATATTTGGAATCCACAGGTAGTTATGAGATAACTAATTTGAATATTATAAACATAGCAGTTTAGTCTCAAATGATCGGTTGCCACGGAATTTTGATGTGATCAAAAGTCCGTCACAATCACGTAGTGTACGCGGATACTCGCCGGGTAAACTTAATAGACAACTACGCCCCATAGCCCCGACCAAGTGACTGTAGGAGAACCCCGTCATCGAAAGCATCCGTTCGGGTGCTCGCGGCAGCGGTGTTCCGCCTTAGTGCACTTCGTCGAGGGCATCCAGGGGTGCGGCCGTCTACTAAAGTTTGCGACGAGCATTCGATCAGGACGTCGGGAATCTTGTTGAATTGCCCGACTTGATATTGAAAAGAGTTTTCGATAATGAGACTAAAATGCGGGGTTTATAATTGTTAGGCATGCGATGTCTAAAGGTATTCATTTGGTTAGGCATGCGATGTCTAAGGAGGTTGCGGCTTCCAACTGTTGTAGTTTTACACTTTTTTTTCTGTGACCGTAAGCGTAGTATGTGGTGTATCGCCGGCTTCGTTGCTATACATCAACGACAATCGGGGTACGCATACTTGCTTACGTTGATGATATGAGATATTATGTGTTGCTGAGATATGTTGTATTGGATCGTCGTGTTTGAATAGCCGGGGGTTTTATGTGAGATGAGAGTTTTTCTTTTTCATTCATGTAAAATTCATTTGTATGTAATATTCTTTTATTGGGGCACTTCCAGGTAGCGGAAGATGTCACCGTTGTATATTATTTACTTTTCCGCATTAGGTAGACCCAAGGCGGAGAGCACGAGTAACCGGGTTCTAGGGTCCAGTGGGAGACCATCTCGAGGAGTCGAGACCGGGTCTCCTAACCCTAGAATTGGCAGTGTTACTTGCCGCTCTCGTAGGGGTCTAGGGATGTGGGTTTGGCTATTCATCGCGACCGTGGAATCCGTGTTTTATACAGGCTCGTATTCAAAACACGGACGTCCTAGTATATCCAATATTTCATATATGTTCTTCTGCTGCAATGTTCTGTGATGAGATCATATTACTGCCTGTGACGAATGTTTATATTATATATATGAGATATATGTTATATTGCAGATTTCGTTTCAAAAGAGATGCTTGCGAAGCATAATTAAAATGGGACTTCATTAATGAGATTAATGAAATAAAAGAAACCTAAGATGTTGTAGAAACTTGTTTATAAAAACTGGTAGCTCTAATTGTTGCTTTGCATAGCGGTGTTCCTTGTAGAACATCTAGCACCTTATTCGATAAGGAAAGGACCGAGATCCCTTCATCGGGAGTGACTCCTTTAGCAATAACTGGCAGATGCTACAAACTCGGTTTGTCTTTTGATTGCTTCTATAGTTCTTGCTTTGCATAGTGGTATATATGATATATCCTGCACCTTATTCGATGAGGAAAGGGCCGACGATCCCTTCACCGGGAGTGACCCCTTTAGCAAAACTAGAAAAGCCTAAAAAACAGTCCATTTAAAATCACTCGATTATACAACGATATCAAGTTCATTACGCAAAGGGTTTTCTTAAAAACCCGTCGTAGCCCTCCGTAATTTTAGGAAGTAGAGTACTTAGTATTCGTGCTACGTATGTCGACTTTAGTTGAGGCGTAGTGTACGGTAGCTAAGTGATGTCTTCCTACACAGCATATGATGCGATTAGTTAGGACATTCATATGATTATGTCGACCATAGTTGAGGATCATGTAGGGTGGGTCTGATTAATCATGAAATGACGGGTAGAACTTGATTAGTGCTTATGATATGTTGACCTTAGTTAAGGTCATAAGTACTAGGGGTAATATATTATCGGGATTTTCAAGTGTTGAAATTTGCAATAAGATTGCATACATTCTATGAGATAGTTGGATCCCGATACCCGCTGCGAGTAAGAGTTACTCCTGGGAGAGTTTTACACATTACAATTAGCCGATCAAGTAGGTGTCTAGAAAAGTGTTAACGGGGTTACGCCTCTGGGAAAACGAGGTTTACTTTAATTAGGTTCGTGCGAAAGCACGGGGGACCTCTCTCAAAGTACCGACACTGGCCTGGCTGAAAGATTGGCGAACTTATAGCGTGTAATTAATCCCGGCTAGTCTTTCCTTTTAGGGTTTGAAGGAAGATTTGATTAAAACAGTGGGAGACATCCTGATTAGATATATTAGATAACCAATCTAATCTTGCAAGAGCATACGCTGAGTATTTTCTTCTCTCTCTCTCTAGGTAGCGACCATATCACGCCTTAATCAAAATAATAATACGGATGTAATTGACCGAACCCGCTTGTTATACTGAGCTGGGGAACGTTGGTCCCGCTCCAACTTATAATTGTTATAAGACAGAGCAGAAAATTGGGGAATACCAGATTTCCCGTGCCGCCCAAACGAAGAGAGTGCATGTTGATGCATCTTCTTCGGGTGTGTTCATTATACAGAACTGTTTCTCAGTATCCTTTACGTCTTGGGTATGTAATACCAGATCAGGATCCCGCATATGTAATATATTACATGGGCTACAGAAAGGTAAAGAACTGAGAACGGGTGATAATTTTCATGAGGCAGAAAACGGTGCAAGTGTTGCAGCCAAGTCTGTTGGTCACTGTCACCCTGTATTACCGGAATACATTGATTCTGAACAAATGTTATTAGATACCGAACCTGATATACAAAATCATATCAGTCTCTTTATTAGTAAAGAAAGGATATAATTTTGTATTGTTGGATAATATTTTGAACATTTCCTATATCAAGAGTTGATCGGTTCAGGCACGTTATCTAAAAGCATTGACGTTCTAAATCAAACTACAGTTCTTAGTATAAGGAACATACACAAGAGGAAGAGCTCAGAAATGAATGAGTCCTTCTTGAGGTATTGTAGACTAGGTCATATCAATGCGACCCAACTAGCTGAAGTTACATATAGATGCATTATTAAATTAGTTTGAATTTACATCATATGAAACTTGCCGGTCATGTCACAAAGATAAGATGACCACAGCTCTGTTTATTGGAAACAGAGAAAGAGTTAGTGAACTCTTGGGATTGATACAAGCTGATGTATGAAGGTCCCCTGTCTACACATGCCAAGACCGGTTCTTTGTACTTCATTACATTCTCTGATGATCTCTCAAGATTCAGACATATGTTCCTGTTGAAACACACGTCCGAACCTTTTGAGATATTCACAGAATATAAATTAGAAGTAGAGAACCAAAATACGGGTAAAAGTATTATGTCCTTTGATGTGATCAAGGAGGAGAATACTTGAGCACGGAATTCCTGGACTATTCTAAAGGAGAATGAGATTCTCTCTCAGCCTTACTCCTCCGTATACACCACAGCACGTCGGTGTATCGTGGTGGAGCCATAGCACCCTATGTGATATGGTGTGCTCTATGATGAGTACTACCGAGTTTCCTATTTCCTTTAGGGAGTTATGCACTTGTGAAGTTGCATACCTATTGAATATGGTTCAAATCAAATCAGTTGCCTACCACTTCATATATGATATGGAAAGGGAAGAGCCCATATCTTAAGCTTGTTAAGATTTGGGGTTGCCCGGCCTATGTCTAAAAGCAAAATCCGGACAAGCTCGAGGCAAGGTCTGTTATGTAGAACTGGAAAGGTTCCAGCTATACAAACTACAGCTGATAATTTGGTAGAACCAAAGGATTCAATAGTTTCCAACGAACCTCAGCCTCTCCGCCGATCTAGTAGGGTTCCTCACCCACCTGAGAGATACTTTGGTTTCTCTATGACAGTGGGAGTGAGGATTGCATCATGAGATGATGACCCAACTAGTTTCGAGCTGGCAATCAGGAGTGAGACTCTGTAAGAATGGCTGGATGCTTAATCGATCTGAGATGGAATCCTTATACACCAACAAAGTATGGACTTTGGTTGCTTTATCTGAAGGGTTAAATCCCCATCAGGAGCGAGTATATCTTGAGAAGATTACTTGGTGTACATGGTAAACTTGAGACTTTCAAAGCTATGCTTAAGTCCATCCAGATCCTACTTGCCACGGCTACATACCATGACTACGATATCTGGTGGTTGGGTGTCATGACTGCTTTTCTAAATGATGTTTTAGAAGAGAACGTCTATAAGTACACAGCCAAAGGGCTTCGTAGACAGTGAGAGCAGCGGAAACATGTGCAAGATGTTTTATATGATAAAACAGGCATCGCGGAGTTGGAACGTCTGTTTTGATGTGGTTGTCAAAGAATTTGACTTCATCAAAATGCTAGATGAACCTTGTATATACAAAAAGGTAGTAGAGAGTATGGTGGTGATCCTCGTAGAGTACGTGGATGACATACTCTTGATAGGGAAGGAGTTTCCTATGCTACGATCGGTCAATCTCCGCTTATCACAAGGATTCTCCATATAGGATCAAAATGATACCACCTAAATCCTGGGTTTTTGGATCTATGAGATAGATCTAATTGGATGTTAGGATACTTACTAGTTGTAGTGAGATGGTATCAATCGATCCTGGGGAGAATCACTGGAAAGGTTCCAGGATGATAAGAACGACTGAATGTCAGTCGCAGGCATTGTCTTTACCCTCAGTGGAGGGACGGTATGTTGGAAGACTTCCAAGCTAGATACCGTGACATACTAGACGATTAAAGGCAAGATACATCGTTACCAAGGATGCTACCAAAGAGGCAGTCTGGATATATATTAGTTCATGCGATGAACTTCGTTCCTACCATTGTGTGACAATGGAGTTGTGGCTTTAGCCAAGGAACTACCGTCCCATCAGAAATCCAGATCTAATTCTTAGGCAGTATCACCTGATCATGGAGATGGTTGATCTCCAGGGAGATCGAGGTCAGGGGAGTAGACACAGAGGACAACAGCGCGGATCTACTCACAAAGGCCTTTTTCCCAGCAGAGACTTTTATGGGATGGTTGAGTATGAGATACATCAACCACAGCTAATTGTTGGGTATGCGATACCATAACAGATGGCCCTAGTGCAAGTGGGAGATTGTTAGTTATATGTATGCCCTAGAGGCCATTACTGTACATACGATGTATATTGTAGTGGATGCTAGGACATATATAGGGAGGACTTTCTTGCTCGACATGATAGTATGCTATCTGGTTGTACTTTATCTTAACATGTACTCAGATTGTCTCTATATTACATGTTGATAAAGCCCTTAGGATGTGTACTCGACTACTGGGACTATGATGAGATCATACTAGTGGGGCCACGGTAGTCGACGAGTACATCCTATAACTGTTCCTAGTCGAGGGTGTATCGAGACAGGGCATCGATACACCAGAGTAGACTAGCGTATACGCATCTTGACCCATATGATGGGCGATGGATGATCCCATATCCATCGGTGTTTGACATCAAGGATGGTGTACGGGTGCTCAGTGGAGACTGGGTACACTGGACGGACTCGCCGAGAACTCCCAGATGGTATTATACCTCACGTCAGATGGCAGTTCTCCGGTGACACTGGTACAGAGTAGTCTGTTGACCCGAGATCATCATAGAGTCTTGTGTGATTCCCACTGTGCTTTGATTTCCATCATACCACGTCCAAGAGGGCGTGCAAAAAGGTGGCTTTTGGGTACAGTCCCGAATCACATGGATGCAATGAGCGATAGGAGGGGATTCGTCTCTCCCGGTATAGGGAGTTGATGTTGTGCTGTGTTCGATTGGCTATAACCGGAAATCCCTGGCCAGGGTTGCTGAGATTTACTGGTAAGTGTTATCAGTAGTTTCTCGAACTGTTATAGACCTCATATCGACACGACTTATCGAGCTACTGGGGTCTGACGTTTACCACCCCTAGACGAGATATGCAACATATCAGACGACGAGACCGGACTGTACGGGAGTGTTACTGTTTGGATTCACAGGAGAATGTACAGGTTTGCTTGTTGATCTTCTGAGCGCTCAATACCTGGGTGGCTGTTACGTTTAGCTGACCGCTTGCAGCTTGTGGGTGTTTGATATGATCATCACCTACTGCCGGCGTATTGACGATTCTTTAGAGTCCTACACAGAGGTTTCTTGGCTCAGGCAAAACGGAGTAGGAGCACATATGTGATATGTGCGGGACCGAGGATTATACGATATGAGATACCGTATTCTATTCTCGCGATATTTGATATCAACCGGGTCATCGGATCAAGTGTTGATTCGATGAATCGGTACGGATAAATATTAGTCGGTTATATGCGATATAGCCGGATTGTCGGATCAAGTGTTGATTCGATAATTTAATATATAATAATATATATATGATATATTAAATAACATTAACTAATATTAGCTCACTAAAAGATTCTTTTTCTCACTCGGATAATACATTGATATATATGCGATATATGTTAATTGTATTATTTTATTTTGTTACAATAAATATTGTATATGTGATATATAATATTGTAACATATTATAATTATTAATGCAACATGTTTAGAGGAGTTTAAACATGATTAGGGTTTGGATTAGGGTTAAACCTTCTAGTTGATTCTAGAAGCTTTTCTTTTGTCATTTGTTAAGATATTATGATAGATATCTTTTGTGACTCACCCTTTAACCCAACCCAAACCCTAACCCTAGTAAACTCTCTACATTGGTTACTACAACCATGGTTGCATAAATGATTATGATAACATTTTTATTATTCAACACAAATGATTGTTCATCTTCTTCCTCCATTCTCTTCATGAAAAAGCTTACTAGTTTTTCTAAAGTGATGAATAAATATGAGAAAAAGATAAATAAAGAGAGCAAAAATCCTACTTCATCATCCTCATCTTCCCTTGCCATTTAGATGAGGGTGTTCACATCATTTCATGAGTGTTAGCTTGTGTTAACGGAACTTCAAGGTAGATCATCTTAGTATCGAAGATCGGAAGCAAAGGTTGCATCTTTCTCTTCGTGGAACCTCTCGAGAGTCCGGAACCCGATGATCGCAGCGAATGGACCACAACACGGAGCATATGAAGTGAAGGACCGGATCTACAAAGGTTGTAATCCCTCTCACTTAGTGTTAAAGTTGTTAACATGCTTGTTTTCGCCTAATCTCTAGTTTAAAGATCCGTATTCGGGTTGTTCGGCACGGCTAAATTTTTAATCGGGCATGGTTGATGCCTCGTAGACCCTTGTGCGCGTGCATAGCAACCCTACAGATCAACTTAACGGGATCGTTTAGATCCGACAAAAGAGCATTTAGGTTCTATTGTTCTAGTTTAGGGACATAGTGGTTCATAGCATGTATGGCCGTCGGGACCCGTCACCTCTCTGACGTCGTTGAAGGATTACAACGATAGGTGTTAGAGAAGTTCAGAGATGTACCCTTGAACCAAAGTTGATTTGGAGTTTTATAGTCCATTTGAATGTTTAAGGATTCGTTAGTCGTGTTTGGGGCTAAGATCGACTTAAACGAGACCATTTAGATCCGGCAAAAGAGCATTTGGAGGCCCTATTGTTCCAGTTTAGGGACGTAGTGGTCCATGTTCCAGTTTAGGGACGTGGTGGTCCATCACCAGTTTAGGGACGTGGTGGTCCATAATTAGTTTAAGGACGTTTCGGTCCGTCGCCAGTTTAGGGACGTGGTGGTCCATTATTAGTTTAAGGACGTTTCGGTCCGATATTAGTTTAAGGACGTCTCGGTCCGTCGCCTGTTTAGGGACGTGGTGGTCCATTATTAGTTTAAGAACGTTTCGGTCCGATATTAGTTTAAGGACGTCTCGGTCCAATCATTAGTTTAAGGACGTTTCGGTCTACGAGTTTAAGGACCCCGCAGTCCATATTCATATGTGGTCGTCGGGACCCGTCACCTCTCTGACGTCGTTGAGGAATTACAACGATAGGTGTCAGAGGAGTTCGGAGATGTACCCTCGAACCAGATGTAAATTGATTTAGGAGAGCAATCTTGCTCAGTCAATTTAATTTGAGGACTTACGGCCATGATTGGGCTAAGTCCAGTTGAAAATGTTCAACATTTTATTTTCTTTTGCATTGCATTTCTTTTTATTTTTATTTGGGCTCTACCTGTAAAGGATGCATAGCATCAATTTGTTTTGGGCTCTGCCCATTTATAAATGATGCAGAGCATCAATTTTACTTGGGCTCTCCCCTTTTTATTACTTTGCAATTTATTTTGGCCTGTTAGGTCTTTTTGACTTGGGCCTGGCCCTTTAGCAAAAGAAATGCATTGCATTCTTAGGCGCTTTGCGCCAATCAAAGAGCGCAAGCGCTTGTGGTGACGGCACGTGTCATGCAAGCGCAGTGCGCTGCGCTAGTGTGCTGCGCTTGCGTTGCTGACACATGGCG
Source organism: Agapanthus africanus (assembly GCA_030015575.1). Lineage (NCBI taxonomy): Eukaryota > Viridiplantae > Streptophyta > Magnoliopsida > Asparagales > Amaryllidaceae > Agapanthus > Agapanthus africanus. The sequence continues at coordinate 504,518,407 of JASDDO010000026.1, forward strand.
CACTCTGGTGAGTTGCGCCAATTACAGAGAGCAAAGCTCTATCTTAAAGCGCATAGCGCAAGTAGTTCAGATGCTGACACGTGGCGCTCTCCCAAGAGCGCAACAGCGCAGTTTGCAAGTGCAAGGCACTATAAATTTGAGAATCTTTTAGATTCAAGAACCAAAGGTTCATAACAGAAGTGCAATGCACTGTTTGCTTTCTTGATTTAATTTAGATCAAAGAAAACAAGTTTCTCTTGTTTTTCTTATCTCAGAGAACCAAAGGTTCATAAAAAGTGCAAATCACTGTTTTTATTTGTTTTTATTGAAGATCATTGATCTTATTCTTAGATCAATGATCTATTTGAAGAAATTCTTCTCTTTTAAAGGTTTTTACCTTTTTTCCTCTTGAGATTTCTTCAGAGTTCTCTCTATTTGAAAATTTTGATTTCTCACCAAATGTTGATGCCTTTGATTTGAGGTCTAGGGTCCTTTTTATAGTACCCATAAATTAGTTAAATTTGTTAAAGAGATCTTTCTCTGAGTGATTTAGGGAATTTTCCCCACCGTTGGATCTTTGATCCAAGGGCTTCTGTTTTACAGAAGAAAATCTTCTTGTTTTAACAAGAACAGAAAAGATTTCTTTAGAATTTTAATTCTGTTTGGCGCAAATGCCCCAGCGCGTGGCACGTGTCACGCAGCGCACAGCCAGCGCAACTGAGCTAGCGCCTCTGCGCTGACACGTGTCGCGCAGCGCACAGCGCAACTGCGCTGACACGTGTCGCGCAGCGCAGTGCTTGCGCAACTGAAGCGTTGCTTCCTTTAATAGAGCTTTGCTCTAAACAGAGCTTTGCTCTGATTGGGTGCGCTGCCTTTGGCGCTGCGCTGATGTATCTGCGCCTGACACGTGGCGCGTTGCGCGAAACGCAAAGGATCTGAAGCGTTGCTTCATTTATTTCAATTTTAATTTTCAATGCAGAGCTTTGCCCTGATTGGGGGAAACAGAAGCGTTGATTCGTTTCCCGCCTTGGAATTTGAACAGAGCTTTGCTCTGATTGGGGTAAATAACAACATGTCAGGATTTTTCGCATTAGAAACAGGATCAGGTAACATGTCAAGTAGTGATGTATCAGGTCATGTCAAGTAGTGCACGGTGTGTCACATGGGTGCCCAACAGTAAAATGTAGCAAGTATTGAATCAGGGTAAAAGTACGGATGTATAGTAAAAGCATGGGTGCACGAATATCTATTAGGGGTTACATCATGACTATATAGGATGCACAATATCAAGCATGGGGTACTAATGTAATAATAATTTGAGTTAATGTAATACGGCATGCAACCAGGTATGCAGAATTATTGGTATGGATACACAATAAAGCATGGATGCATAAATAACTATCAGGGATTACAACTACAGCTCCAAGACTAGATGGGATGCACAATATCTAGTATAGGGTATCAGTATAACAGTAATATGAAATAATGTGATATGGAATGCAACCAGATATATGATTAATAGTATGGATGAACAAATATCGATCAGGAGTTACATTTACAGTTCCAAGTCTAAGTGGGATGCACATTATTAAGCATGGGTGCTACTACAACAATAACATGAATTAATATGATCTATAAATGCAGCTATATATATTTTAAATGATATGGATGTACACGGACGTCGTAAAACAGTAAAATGGTAACAGGGGATGCACAATACACTAAACATGTAATATTATTATTAATATGGATGTAAATATAATAACATAGCATGTAGTAAGATAAACTTGCATGCAACTAGATATGAAATAAATCGTACGGATGCAAACGGACGCCGTAAAACAGTAAAATGATAACAGGGGATGTACAATACACTAAATATTAAATATTATTATTAATATGGATGTGAAATATATCATAGCATGTAGCAAGATAAACTTGCCTGAACGGAACACACGACGGGTGTGTACGGCACGTCCGACGTCGGGTAATCATCGCAACGCACACACGACACGTGGGACGGGTCCAGGCGAGGCAAGAGGGTACTCACGCAGGCAAGGGACGTTCACTGGATCGCCTGGATCGGCAGCGATGAGCACGGCTCCGGCGATCACCGGAAAAATGCGAATCTAAGAAAAGAGAAGAAGAAGAAAGAAAGAAGAAGGGTTGGGGTCCTCTGGGTTTTCTGTGGGGTCAGAGGCAAGGCAGGGGAGATGACTACGACGATGGGTGGTCGGCGGCGAAGCGAGTTCCAGCGAGGAGGGTAGCAGAGCCTCGGGATGGGTGTGTAGGTGCTCGGGGGGAGTCCAGAAGAGAAAGTGGAGGTGGTGAGATAGTGAGGAGGTCGAGGTGATGATGGTGGGAGGTCGAGGTGATGATGGGTCGGCTTTCTGGGGTTGCAGATGCGGAGAGGGGTCGTCGGGAGTGGGTTCTTGGGTTCTTGGGGTGTTGGGAGAAGAGGAGAGAGGATGAGGAAGAAGAGAGGATGAAGAGAAGGAGAAGGAGGAGATGGAGGTGAGAGCTAGGGTTGAGGTTTGTGGATGCGGCGGAGTTAGGGTTAGGGTTGCGTGGGTTCCTCGTCATGGGGGTTTTAAAGAAGTGAAGAAGAAAGAAAAGAGAAGGGAGGTGACTATAGCAAGGAGGGAGGTGACGGGATTCGCGAGGGAACAGTATTCGCGAGAACTGAGAGAAAGAGGGGGGAGAGAGAGAGAGAGAAAGAAAGAAAGAGAAAGAGAAAGAGAGAGAAAGAGCGAAAGAGAGAAAGGGAGACTGTGCAGGTTAGGATTAAAATATTTAAAATATTTTATGCAGAGAAAGAGAGAGTTGAGATTTAAATAAAAGATTTTTGGATTAAAAAATCTCAATTTATAGATTTTTTAAAATATAATTCGTTAGTTGTAACAGTTTAAAACAGAGAATGAAATATCAAGAGAATTTGAGTTTTTAGCTAATACAAAATTTACTCCAAAATATGCCCGGGTTGGGTCTAAAATTATGGTTTGAAAATACGAATAATATACGTAGTAACCAAAACCAAAATTGGATATCCGGGTAATGAAAATGCATACCCCCAAGAACGGATGCATGCACGTGCACGTAGCCATCCAAACAGGTCTGTTACACTGAACGGGACGAGAACAAGATAGCGGATGCTACGACAGGGTTAGGGGTATCATGCAGGCCATGAAATATATTTTTAAAATATTTTTCTTGACTTTAAATGTTATATTAAAAAAAATGCAGACGCCAGATAAATTGCCAGTATGCAGTATAAAATAAAATGAAAGTGCACGGATCCATATAACTGTAGGGTTCCTAGGCACCCTAAGGAGGTCTCACAAGGCATCAACCATGCCAAATTAAAATTTTACAAGTGCCGAGAAACCCTAATATGGATCGTTGACTAGAGTTTAAGCGAAACATGCAACTAGTTAACATCTTAACTATGAGTGAAAGGAATTACAACCTTTGTAGATCTGGTCCTCCACCTCCATAGCTCCATGATGAAGTCCCATCGCTGCGATCATCGGATCCCGGGCTCAAGCGTCGGCTTCATCGGAGAAATGTGCAGGCTAGGTCGTCGACTTCGATGCCGAAGATGATCTACGTCGAGGCAACACAAGATCAAGCTCCAACTTCACCAAGCCATGAAACTTGTGAAGAAAACGCCCTATACTACTTGGCAAGTGGTAGAGGATGAAGAAATAGGAAGTGGGTTCACTTTAGAATTGGATTTCTCACTCTTTTTTTCAAGTTGCCATTGATGGAGGCAAGCTTTCTTTTCATCTTGAAGAAGAAGAAGAAGAAAGAATATATGATAAGTCTTTTAAAAATAAAAAAATAAAATCATTCATATCATATCTTTAACCATGGTTTTGTGGAGAGAACTAACTAGAGTTTAGATGAATGGTTAGGGTTAGGAGAAGAAGACAAAATGGTCACTTGGTCAAAGCTTCATGAAGCTTCAACAAGCTTCATGTTTGAAAGCAACCATTTTGTTTTTCTTTTATCTTTTAACCAAAAATGAATAAATAAATAAATGAGTGAAATGAAACCCTAACCATTCACTAAACATGGTTTAAGTCTTTACACAAATCCAAGTTTGCATATATCATCAAACATGATACAAACAAGTGCACAAAACTATATCATATATACAATGTGCACATGCGAGTGAGAAAATCCATCTTAAGTGAACCGATACTAGTTAATGCAAAGTAATATATCAAATATATAATTATGCATTAAATCATTAAATCAACGCTTGATTTAATGATCCGGTCATACTGCATATAACCGACTAATATCAATAGTAACAACTTACCGAATCAACACTTGATCCGATAACCCGGCTATATCGCATATAACCGATCAATGTCACAAATCGCGAGAATCGAATACAGTATCATATACTGGTATCATTCTCGGTCCCGCACATATCTATATGCGCTCCTATTTCGTTTCGCTTGAGCCAGGAAACCTCTGTGTAGGACTCTAAAGACTCGTCAATACGCCGGCAGCAGATGATGATCATATCAAACACCCACAAGCCGCAAGCGGTCTGCTAAACGTAACGGCCACCTGGGTATTGATCGATCAGAAGATCGACGAGCAAGCCCGCTCACACTCCTGTGAATCCAACCAGTAACACTTACCGTACAGTCCGGTCTGATTGTCTGATATGTCGCATATCTCGCATAGGGGTGGTAAACGTCAGACCCCAGTAGCTCGATAAGTCGTGTCGATATGAGGTCTATAACATTTCGAGAAACTACAGGTAACACTTACCAGTAAATCTCAGCAACCCTGGCCAGGGATTTCCGGTTATAGCCAATCGAACACAGTGCAACATCAACTCCCTATACCGGGAGAGACGAATCCCCTCCTATCGCTCATTGCCTCCATGTGATTCAGGACTGTACCCAAAAACTACCGTTTTGCACGCCCTCTTGGACGTGGTAAGGTGGAAATCAAAGCACAGTGGGAACCAAACAAGACTCTATGACGATCTCGGGTCAACAGACTACTCTGTACCAGTGTCACCAGAGAACTGCCATCTGACGTAAGGTATAATACCATATGGGAGTTCTCGGCGAGTCCGTCCAGTGTACCCAGTCTCCACTGAGCACCCGTATATCATCTCTGATGTCAAACACCAATGGATATGGGATCATCCATCGCCCATCTGTATGGGTCGAGAAGGTATACGCTAGTCTACTCTGGTATATCGATGCCCCGTCTCGATACACCCACGACTAGGGACCTTGAAGGATGTACTTATGGACTACCATGTCCCCACTAGTATGATCCGCATCATAGTCCAGGTAGTCAAGTACACATCCTAAGGTCTTTACCAACATGTAACAGAGAGATAATCAGTGTACACGTTAAGGTAAAGAGCAACCAGATAGCATACTATCATGTCGAGCAAGAAAGTCCTCCCTATATATGTCTAAGCATCCACTACAATATACATCTTATGTATAGTAATGGCCTCTAGGGCATACATATAACTAACAATCTCCCACTTGCACTAGGGCCATCTGTAGCAGTGGTTGTAGTATCTCATACTCAACCATCCCATAAAAGTCTCTCTCTGGGAATAGGCCTTCGTGAGTGGATCCGCCGTGTTATCCTCTGAGTCTGCTCTCCTAACCTCGATCACCCTGGAGATCAACCATCTCCATGATCAGGTGACACTGTCTTAGAATATGTCTGGATCACTGATGGGACGGACGTTCCTTGGCATAAGCCACAACTCCATTGTCACACAATGGGAGGAACTAAGTTCATTTCATGAACAAATATACATCCAGACTGCCTTTTTGGTAGCATCTTAAGTAGCGATGTACACTGCCTTTATCGTCTAGTATGCCACGGTATCTAGCTTGGAACTCTTCCAACATACCGTTCCTTCACTGAGGGTAAAGACAATGCCTGTGACTGACATTCAGTCTTCTTTATCACCCTGGAACCCTTCCAGTGATTCTCCGCAGGATCGATTGATACCATCTTACTATATCTAGTGAGTATCCTAACATCCAATTACATCTATCTCATAGATGAAAACTCAAGATTTAGGAGGTATCACTTTGATCCTATATGGAGAATCCTTGTGATAAGCGGAGATTGACCGAGCGTAGCATAGGAAACTCTTTCCCTATCAAGAGTATGTCATCCACGTACTCTACGAGGATCACCACCATACTCCCTACTACCATTTTGTATATACAAGGTTCATCTACCATTTTGATGAAGTCAAACTCTTTGACTACCACATCAAAACATACGTTCCAACTCCGCGATGCCTGCTTTATCCTATAAAACATCTTGCACACGTTTTCGCTGCTCCCACTGTCTACGAGGTCCTCTGGCTGTGTACTTATAGACGCTCTCTTCTAAAACACCATCTAGAAAAGCAGTCATGGCACCCAACCGCCAGATATTGTAGTCATGGTATGTAGCCGTGGCAAGTAGGATCTGGATGGACTTAAGCATAGCTCCTTAGAAAAGGTTTCATCATGATCCATACCTGGTTAATGATGCAAACCTTTAACAAGTCTAGCTTTGAAAGTCTCAACTTTTCCATGTACTCCAAGTAATCTTCTCAAGATATACTTGCTCCTGATAGGGATTTAACCCTTCAGATAAAGCAACTAAAGTCCATACTTTGTTGGTGTATAAGGATTCCATCTCAGATCGCTAAGCATCCAGCCATTCTTACAGAGTCCCACTCCTGATGGCCAGCTCGAAACTAGTTGGGTCATCATCTCATGATGCAATCCTCGCTCCCACTGTCATAGAGTAACCGAAGTATCTCTCAGGCGGGTGAGGAACCTTACTAGATCGGCGGAGAGGCTGAGGTTCGTTGGTAACTATTGAATCCTTTGGTTCTTTCAAATCATCAGCTGCAGTTTGTATAGTTGGAATATTTCCAGTTCTACAGGACAGACCTTGCCTCGAGCTTGTCCGGATTTTGCTTTTAGACATAGGCCGGACAACCCTAAATCTTAACTAACTTAAGATACGGGCTCTTCCCTTTCCATATCACATATGAAGTGGTAGGCAACTGATTTGATTGGAACCCTATTCAATAGGTATGCAACTTCTCAAGTGCATTATTCCCAAAAGGAAATAGGAAACTCAGCAGTACTTATCATAGAGCACACCATATCAAATAGGGTGTATCTGCTCCGTCCCGATATACCATCGTGCTATGGTGTATATGGAGGAGTAATGCTGAGAGAGAATCTCATTCTCCTTTAGAATAAACCAGGAATTCCGTGCTCAAGTATTCTCCTCCCTGATCTTATCATAGGACATAATACTTATACCTGTATTTTGGTTCTTTACTTCCAACTTAGTGAATACCTCAAAAGGTTCGGACCTATGTTTCAACAGGAACATATGACTGAATCTTGAGAGATCATTAGAGAATGTAATGAAGTACAAAGAACCGGTCCTGGCATGTGTAGACAGGGGACCTTACATACATCATCATGTATCAGTCCCAAGAGTTTACTAACTCTTTCTCTGTTTCCAATAAACAGAGCTATGGTCATCCAATCTTTGTGACATGACTGGCAAGTTTCACAAGATGTAAATTCAAATTGATTTAAATGTGCATCTAAAATGTAACTTCAGCCAGTCGGGTCGCATTGATATGACCTAGTCTACAATGCCTCAAGAAGGATCCGTTCATTTCTGAACTCTTCCTCTTGTGTGTGTTCCATATACTAAGAACTGTAGTTTGATTTAGAACATCAATGCTTTTAGATAACGTGCCTGAACCGATCAACTTTTGATATAGGAAATGTTCAAAACATTATCCAACAATACAAAATTATATCCTATCTTTACTAATAAAGAGACTGATATGATTTTGTATATCAGGTTCGGTATCTAATAACATTCGTTCAGAATCAATGTATTGGTAATACAGGGTGACAGTGACCAACAGACTTGGCTGCAACACTTGCCCCGTTTTCTGTCTCATGAAACTTATCACCCGTTCTCAGTTCTCTACCTTTCTGTAGCCCTATGTAACAGATTACATATCTGGGATCCTGATCCGGTATCAAATACCCAGGACGTAGAGGATATGGAGAAACAGTTCTGTGTAACGAACACACCCGAAGATGATGCATCATATGCACTTTCCTCGTTTGGGCGGCACGGGAAATCTGGTATTCCCTAATTTCCTGCTCTGTCTTATAACATTTATAAGTTGGAGCGGGACCAACGTTCCCCAGCTCAGTATAACAAGCGGGTTCGGTCAAAATATCCGTATTATTATCTTGATTAAGGCGTGATATGGTCGCTACCTGGAGAGAGAGAGAAGAAAACACTCTGCGTGCGCTCTTGCAAGAATAGATTGGTTATTATTTTATCTAATCAGGATGGCTCCCACTGTTTTTATCAAATCTTCCTTCAAACCCTAAAAGGAAAGACCAGCCGGGATTAATTACACGCTACAAGTTCGCCAATCTTTCAGCCAGGCCAGTGTCGGTACTTTGAGGGAGGTCCCCCGTGCTTTCGCACGAACCTAATTAATGTAAACCTCGTTTTCCCAGAGGCGTAACCTCGTTAACACCTTTCTAGACACCTACTTGATCGGCTAATTGTAATGTGTAAAACTCTCCCAGAAGTAACTCTTACCCGCAGCGGGTATCGGAATCCAACTATCTCATAGAAGGTATGCAATCTCATTGCAAATTTCAACACTTGAAATTCCCGATAATATTTTGCCCCTAGCGTCCTATGACCTTGACGGAGGCCAAACTACCCATAGTCCGCTAGTCAAGTTCAACCCGTCATTTCCTGATTGAATTAAACCCACCCGCACGACCCTTGACGGAGGCCAAACAACGCCGTACGAATACCCTAATCCAATCGCATCATATGCTAGCAGATAAGCACTAGTTAGCTACCGTACACTACGCCTTGACGGAGGCCAAACTACCGCAGCACGAATACTAACTAGTACTTATCTGAAATGACGGAGGGCTACGACAGGTTTTTGTGAAAACCTATTGCGTAATGAACTTGATATCATTGTAGGATCGAATGAATTTTGAAATGGAGTGTCTTTGAGGCTTTTCTAGTTTTGCTAAAGGAGTCACTCCCGGTGAAGGGATCGTCGGTCCTTTCCTCGTCGAATGAGGTGCGGGATATATCATATATATCACTGTGCAAAGCAGAACTCTTAAAAGCAATCAAAATACAAACCGAGTGTGTAGCATCTGCCAGTTATTGCTAAAGGAGTCACTCCCGGTGAAGGGATCTCGGTCCTTTCCTTATCGAATAAGGTGCAGGATATATCATATATACCGCTGTGCAAAGCAAGAACTGTAGCTACCTGTTTTATTTTTGAAATTCGATTCCACAACATCTTTAGGTTTCTTTTATTTCATTAATCTCATTAATGAAGTCCCATCATTTAAGTTACCTGAACATCACAGATAAATACGACGTACACTTATGCCATCCGCATTCGCCTCGATGTCCCCTCGTGCACCGTTAGGTTAGGTAACTAACGGCAGAGCGGGGCAGGGCTAGCGCAGGTGTAAAACATAAGTAACGCCTATATAATATATCATATATACTATATACAGTATTTATCACAGAACATCACATGATCACATCACAGATATTGCAGCAGAAGAAACATATGAAACATTGGATATACTAGGACGTCCGTGTTTTCAATACGAACCAGTATAAAACACGGATTCCACGGTCGCGATGAATAGCCAAACCCACACCCCTAGACCCCTACGAGAGCGGCAAGTAACCCTACCAATTCTAGGGTTAGGAGACCCGGACTCGACTCCTCGAGTTGGTCTCCCACTGGACCCTAGAACCCGGTCACTTGTGCTCCCCTCCTTGGGTCTATCCTAGTGCGGAAAAGTAAATAATATACAAAAGGTGACATCTTCCGCAACCTGGAAGTGCCCCAATAAAAGAATATTACATACAAGTTTTTACATGAATGAAAATAAAAAACACTCATCTCACATAAAAACCCCCGGCTATTCAAACACGACGATCCAATATAACATATCCAGCAACACATAAGATCACATGTCATCAACGTAAGTAAACATGCGTATCCCAATTGTCGTTGACATATAGCAACGAAACCGGCGATATCACATATTACACTTACGGTCACAGAAAAGAAAGTGTAAAACTACAACAGTTGGAATCCGCAAACTCTTTAGACATCGCATGCCTAATCAAATGAATTCCTTAGACATCACATGCCTAACAATTATAAACCCCGCATTTTAGTCTCATTATCGAAAACACTTTTCAATATCAAGTCGGGCAATTCAACAAGATTCCCGACATTTTGATCGAATGCTCGTCGCAAACTTTATTAGGCTGCCGCACCCCCGATGCCGTCGACGAAGTGCACCAAAGCGGAACACCGCTGCCGCGAGCACCCGAACGGATGCTTTCGGCGACGGGGTTCTCCTACAGTCACTTGGTCGGGGCTATGGAGTGAGGCTGTCTATTAAGTTTATCCGGCGAGTATCCGCGTACGCTACGTGATTGCGACGGAGTTTTGATCGCATCAAAATTCCGTGGCAATCGATCAAGTGAGACTAAAGTGCTATGCTTATAACATTCATTCAGTTATCTCATAACTACTTGTGAATTCCAATTATTGTATCCCCTTTCAGATAAACAGAAAATGTTAAACTTTCCGATCGAACAGTCAAACACCCAAGTTTTCCCGAAACAGCTCAACACATGAAATAAGTTTAAAAACATCCAGTTCATGCCTCACTACCAACGGTCCAGCCGTAGAAGGGTCAAGCCAACGCCTCACATGTGGCACGCCGTACTGCCCCAAACCCTAAGGTTCAAAGGGCAGTTCAAGACGGTCACATAATCGAGTTGAGGTTTGTTGTCTTCTAGAGGGACCATCGCGTTACTTGCACTACTTAGAACGTCGTTAAACCACGGAAAGATCCAACACTTGGAAATTTCCCGACAGGGGAAAAAGTGGGTATTCATATCCGGTCGAACTTTTTAACATATTCTAAAATTATCCGGAAAAACACAGACGAAGTTAAACTTCCCGATCGAAACACCGAGTCCCCAATACAACCCAGAAAACTGAACTCTTGAGTAAATATTAAAAATTCGCAGAAAATACAGCACCTGAATATAGGAATTACTGTGCAATTTTAAAAACCTAATCTGACATAATGGCCGCGGAACCGCCGCACGAGCTATGCTCGTGCCGCGGTTCCGCCGCGCTTTAGTTGAATCACGGGCACGTGCTGCACAGTTTTTCTTATAATTCCCTGCTGAGTTTTCTGCATATTTTTAATGTGGAAAAATGCACAGTTTTGAAAAAAGTACAGAGAATGGCATCGATTAGGGTTTCGGGGTTCGATCGGATTTCTAACATCGTCTACGCATCGCCTAAGGCTCTAGTTAGGCTCTGATACCACTGTAGGGTTCCTAGGCACCCTAAGGAGGTCTCACAAGGCATCAACCATGCCAAATTAAAATTTTACAAGTGCCGAGAAACCCTAATACGGATCGTTGACTAGAGTTTAAGCGAAACATGCAACTAGTTAACATCTTAACTATGAGTGAACTGGATTACAACCTTTGTAGATCCGGTCCTCCACCTCCATAGCTCCATGATGAAGTCCCATCGCTGCGATCATCGGAAACAAAATGGTTGCTTTCAAACATGAAGCTTGTTGAAGCTTCATGAAGCTTTGACCAAGTGACCATTTTGTCTTCTTCTCCTAACCCTAACCATTCATCTAAACTCTAGTTAGTTCTCTACACAAAACCATGGTTAAAGATATGATAATAATGATTTTATTTTTTTAACCAAAAATGAATAGATAAATAAATGAGTGAAATGAAACCCTAACCATTCACTAAACATGGTTTAAGTCTTTACACAAATCCAAGTTTACATATATCATCAAACATGATACAAACAAGTGCACAAAACTATATCATATATACAATGTGCACATGCGAGTGAGAAAATCCATCTTAAGTGAACCGATACTAGTTAATGCAAAGTAATATATCAAATATATAATTATGCATTAAATCATTAAATCAACGCTTGATTTAATGATCCGGTCATACTGCATATAACCGACTAATATCAATAGTAACAACTTACCGAATCAACACTTGATCCGATAACCCGGCTATATCGCATATAACCGATCAATGTCACAAATCGCGAGAATCAATACAGTATCACATACTGGTATCATTCTCGGTCCCGCACATATCTCATATGCGCTCCTATTTCGTTTCGCTTGAGCCAGGAAACCTCTGTGTAGGACTCTAAAGACTCGTCAATACGTCGGCAGCAGGTGATGATCATATCAAACACCCACAAGCCGCAAGCGGTCTGCTAAACGTAACGGCCACCCGGATATTGAGCGATCAGAAGATCGACGAGCAAGCCCGCTCACACTCCTGTGAATCCAACCAGTAACACTTACCGTACAGTCCGGTCTGATCGTCTGATATGTCGCATATCTCGCCTAGGGGTGGTAAACGTCAGACCCCAGTAGCTCGATAAGTCGTGTTGATATGAGGTCTATAACAGTTCGAGAAACTACAGGTAACACTTACCAGTAAATCTCAGCAACCCTGGCCAGGGATTTCCGGTTATAGCCAATCGAACACAGCGCAACATCAACTCCCTATACCGGTAGAGACGAATCCCCTCCTATTGCTCATTGCCTCCATGTGATTCGGGACTGTACCCAAAAACCACCGTTTTGCACGCCCTCTTGGATGTGGTAAGGTGGAAATCAAAGCACAGTGGGAACCACAAAAGACTGTATGACGATCTCGGATCAACAGACTACTCTGTACCAGTGTCACCAGAGAACTGCCATCTGACGTAAGGTATAATACCATCTGGGAGTTCTCGGCGAGTCCGTCCAGTGTACCCAGTCTCCACTGAGCACCCGTATATCATCTCTGATGTCAAACACCAATGGATATGGGATCATCCATCGCCCATCTGTATGGGTCGAGAAGGTATACGCTAGTCTACTCTGGTATATCGATGCTCCGTCTCGATACACCCACGACTAGAGACCTTGAAGGATGTACTTATGGACTACCATGTCCCCACTAGTATGATCCGTATCATAGTCCAGGTAGTCAAGTACACATCCTAAAGGCTTTACCAACATCTAACAGAGAGATAATCAGTGTACACGTTAAGGTAAAGAGCAACCAGATAGCATACTATCATGTCGAGCAAGAAAGTCCTCCCTATATATGTCCAAGCATCCACTACAATATACATCCTATGTATAGTAATGGCCTCTAGGGCATACATATAACTAACAATAACAAGCCAGGATAAATCATAAACAGGAATCAAGACGGGTTTCCAGCAAGCGGGTCAGGTCAGATGCAAATACAGATGTCAAATACACTATTCGCATCTAAAACACAATAAATCAAGAAAATACCATAAATAAAGAAATACTTGAACTAGAACTGGTATAGATGAACTAGAGTGTTACAAAGCAGCTCTTGCTCTGCGGTCCTGGGACGGAAAGTCGGCTCTTCCTCGTTGTCCGAGCTTGACTCTACATGGACTATGGGGTCTTTCTGCCTATCTTCCTCATCGAGAGGGTTTTCATCATCCAGCGTAGGCGGTTGTTCTTGGAAAGCGGCAACTACATTGATCTTGACCACGTAAGGAATCGGGGTTGCATCAAAAGCCGGATCCATCTTAGGAGACATTGTCGTTGAAAGTTGATTGCTGCACGGAAAAAAAAATATTTCAGTACAAACATCGGCATATATGTTAAATGAGTTCGCATGAACACTTGACCCGAGATATGAGAGGAGAGAAAGGTCCCACCGGGCGTGCCAGAATCCGTAGGGTGTTTTTCGTCACCCCATTGAGATGGGAATACGCGCGCGCTTGTCAGGCGCATTACAGATTCCCCCTGCCTAGTGTATGTTAGGATTTATTGATTGTGTGGATCCGAATCTCCGGTAGCTGCGGACTAAGCTGCCGTTAATTACCCCTCGCCTTTGGAGCGAGAGAACCTCCGATTAACGGGTCAAACAGGTCATGCGAACTCAATGTGCAGTATTGTGTTTTGAAGGGTTTTGGATATATCGGGAGCCCTGCAGAGTTTTTACGGGGGCCCCGCTATCCGGATAGCGGGCTGGGGGTCAAGGGGGCTAGCAGCCCCTTTGCGGGGTGCGGGACAGCGCCCCGTTAGAAATTTTTTCTAGCGGGGGACAGTGTTGTAGAATATGTGTGTGTGTGTGCATATATATATATATATATATAAGGGAAGGGGCATCTAAAGGATGCGTGGGAGAAAGCGCCAGCGCCTCACGTACGCGACACGCGGGCGCTTGGGCGTTGGCGCTATCGCCTTAGGAGCTAGCGCTTTGGGTGCTAGCGCCTCACGTGCCAGGCACACGAGTGCTCGGGCACTTTGGGTGCTAGCGCCTTACGTGCCAGGCACGTGGGCGCTCGGGCGCTTTGGGCGCTAGCGCCACACGTTCCAGGCACGTGGGCGCTCGGGTGCTAGAGCTTTGGGCGCTAGCTCCTCACATGCCAGGCACGTGGGTGCTTGGGCGCTAGCGCTTTGGGCGCTAACGCCTCACGTGCCAAGCACGTGGGCGCCCGGACGCTGGACGGTAAAAGGGACTTGGTCTCTTCACTGGGAGTAGTACTCCTAGAAAGAAATACTTATTATTTTGTGTGTGTGTGTGTGTGTGTGTGTGTAAATATGAGGAGTTAAACTCCTAAGATATTTTTGAAGCTGATGAAGGGGCTTCTCCCCTTGAGCCCTGGATCTTCTCCTAAGTGGGGTCTTTGGAGATGGGTCTCCTTCTTTCTCCTTTGTTGGCCGGCTCTTGGATAACAAGAGGGGTGAGATTTTAAAAATATCTCCTTTTTAAGATCTGATGGAAGATCCAAGCTCCCCTTTGTGGGTTTTGTGGTGAAAAACTATTTAGTTTTGGAAAAGAAAGAGTAAAACTCTTGATTTAATTCAAAAGAAAGAAGAACGTTTTAGAACCTTGAGGAAGGAGGAAGAACACATATTTTGATTTTTTTATGGGAGAAAGAAAACGTCCCCATGATATTTTCATCATGTTGCCTTATATAGGCTTACACATTTACATATAGCCCCTTGGGCTTTACAAAATGGCATTTTACCCATCCCATGTCTCATATGCTATTTTTTTTGCACATAACCCATGAGCTTTACAAAAATTTGGCTTTATGCCTATTTTCTTATATTTATTCATAAAATAAAATAAAAGAAATACACCAAAATTATTTATTACAAATTTTTTATTTTGGCATGGGGGGAGGCCGGCCGCTTCGTGTTCGGGCTCGACCCGGGCATTGGCCTACTTGACTTGGGTTTAGGCCCACTTGGCTTGGGGTTGACTTTGATTTTGACTTGGTCAACCGGGGTGTAAATTTTGACCCCAACAGCTGTTTTAATGAATAGTGTTAAGAGGTTTACAATTTAAAAGACTTCAATGTCATACCAGACATGTCAAAATAATGAGACTATAGCTCGTTTTGAGTTTTTTTGTATGCAATTACTGGTAAAAAGATATGCATGTACTGTCCTCTGGATCAGTCCTGATCGGCTACAATAACTATAATATAACTGGGTACCTCATGATAGCAACATATCAATATATATGGATGTCCAGTATCGACACCCGAAATCATAAATCTCTCGTGTCCATTACCGACACGCAAATCCTCAAATCTCTCATGTCCATCACTGACACGCAAATGCAGATACCGTCGACACCATCTCAACAGATGATCGCCACCTGATATCACTGCCCTGGTCGGTATCCCCTGGATATCTGCCGTGCCCAAATCGAGCCCCGGTCAGTATCCCCTGGATATTTGCCGTGCTCATCTCTATCTCCGGTATCGAGTATCCTCGCTAGGCTCCCCGCCTCTACTTTGGCTATTCTGCCCCTCGGTCTCGACTGGGTCTACCATGTATCCGACTGTATATTCCTCCACTCAGTCCGGATAAGTAGCAAGTCCGTAACCGTATATCTCCCCTACTCGTTCGGAATAAAACAATCAGAAAACATCAAGCTCATGGTGGACGTCAACTCATCATATCCAGAAATATCAAGTAAAGAATAAGAATACTTGCATAGATCATTCTGATAATATATTATATATATACATATATAACAGCGTCCCATACCACTGATATATATCATCAAAAGTAAAACATCCTGGAAACTCATAAGAATCCAATACGAATACCCATAGTACTGGTATTCGCAATGCTTAACAGGTAATAAAGGTAAAGTACGTAAATAAAGTCATACAAGCAATAAACGTAACAATTCTATTGTGTCATGGAAATACTAATGATGTGTAGTGTAGCATACGCGTCTGTGCTCGTGCAGCATGGTAATCATTAGTATTTGTGCTAGTGTTCAATAAGTGTAATAGAATACTCATATCAATATCCACATACGCATTACATAGTATAACGGTCTTACAGTGACATGGCAGTACCAATGAGTTGTAGTGTAACATATGCGTATATGCTCGTGCAACATAATACTCATTGGTAGTTGTGCAGTATTCTATTAGAGTGTTCGTATCACGAAAACGTATAATATCGATACTTATAATGCGAATATGTAAAGTAAACCTAAGCGTAACTAATAAATGTAACTACTTGCTATGAGCTATACCATTATCTTTGAAAATGAAACGAAACGTTGGTTTTGAAATAAGGAAACCGCCTTAGTTTGAAAATGAATATTCGTTTTGGAAATTGGCATCGCATCCTTATCACTTATCAATAAAAAGGAAAATGAATCGTTAGTTTTTAAAAGAGTATAGCTCACTCAAGTATTACGTTCTAACACGCAATAAAATATTACTTTACGAGTCTAAAGAAAACTTGGCCGTTATTCGCCATACTAATCTCGTTATCATAAGTACGGTATGGTTCCTCGTACCGTATCCATATTATCACGATACACCAAATCATCTCAAGTATGGCATAACCCTTCATACAATTTCACTAAACCATGAATCAAACTATATGCCTGTGAATATTATACTAGAGGAAACATAACTCCAATATCATTATCCTGAATAAATACTAAATCTAACTATATAACATATTATGATATTTATAAGGTTGCGGGGGTGCCATACGCCATCCACCCGACTTCCCCCATAGATGTAAATCTACTCACCAACTTGTTGAGCTCGCTGAAATCCACGCTGCTATATTCGCCAATTCCGTCTCGAAAACCTTCGCGATCGTACCTATAATCGTAGTTATGAAATATCGGTGTAAATATCATATCCAAATCAAAACAACGAGTTAAGCATCCATAGGTTAGAACCTATAGCTTACTTACTCCAGAAACAATCAATTGCCACTGAATTTAACATACGAACGTCAACGTTTCAGTCGCAGTACAAAATACGAAAAACCCGTATCGGAATATCGGAAACTTTAATAATAACCAAACTAAAAATTTCCAGATTTCACTGTATGAAAACAATACAATAACTCATGAAATACCAAACTAAATCTACAGAAGAAAAACCAACACCAACCAGCCTAGGGGGCCGGCGTTGCCGGAAAATTGATGAATGTCGCCGGTCTTGGTAGGGGGTTGGGAGCTCGGGCTTTAAGTATAGTCTCCTAGTGGTTACACCTAGTGGTTCCATATTCAATATCAGTAGTCTAAATATCACAAAACAAACTGTTTTCCTATACTGCACATGAAAACAGATATTGAACAATACTGAATATGCAAGGAGGGAAGGAATTATACCTATAGAGATTGTGTACAATGGAACACCAGCTCATGAAGTGCTTGTGGAAGTATCTAGGGGTTGTAGTGGCTTCTAGGTTGATGGTATGCCAAATTGATGAAGAGATTAAGGTTTCCTTCATTAGGATTGAGGAACACTTGGGAATATTAGTTTGAAGCTAAAGAATTTGTTATATTCAGTTGAGAAAACTAAGGGATTCCTATGTGCTGTGTTGTGTAGAGAGAGCATGAGGTGGAGGGTTGAGAGGTGGAGGTGTCTTGGTGTAAGGAGGAGGTGTCAATGGAGAAGATGGAGGTGTGAAGTTGAGTAGAAGGAGGTGGAGGGAGTTAAGCATGGGTGAGGGTGAATTGAGGGTGAGGGTTTAGCCTAGGATAAGATATACCAACCATTTAACAAAATAGTTAAAACAAAAAAGAAAACTCTTTTATGTAAAATCTACATCCATGTTTAAAATGAAATACTTATCATAACACTTAAATATTTTTATCTTAATATAAAATATTATGTCATGTGAAAATAAATAAATATATCATTTTTATGATATCACATACTTTTCTTCATATTTACCAAAATAATTACATTTTTACGGATATAATTCCGATACCCAATTTCATAAGCGATATCATTTTTGTAAACTTATTAAATTCATATTTTAAAATTACAATTTAATATTTATAATTTTCCAAAATGTTACACAAGCGCATCGTACTTGTAAAATAATAATGATATGATAATTTAATCACGTGCATCGTATTGACAAAATAATAATGACGTGGTATTTAATTACGTGTATTGCATATAAAGTATTAATTTTTTTTATTTGAGTTCTGTGAATAAATAAGAAGCCACTTCATCAATTAATTTCAAAATTAAATGACCCTTTCCTTCTACCCTATAATAATGTTGTGTGTGTGTGTGGAGCACATGGTATTGGTGCTATTCAAGATATAACGGACGCCAATAGTTAGTGTGTGTGTGTGTGTGTGTGTGTGTGTGTGTTAAGCACATGATAATGATGTTATTCAAGATATAATGGTGGCCAATAGGATCAAACATAGGCCGATGGTCTTATGATCTTATGTGAGATTAGAATTCAAAAATAACATCAAAATTGTATGGGAGAAATAGCACCCCCACCAATTTCCCTTTCTTTCTCTCTATCTAAATAGTGACTATTGCTTGCTCTTCTCTTGTCTTGGGAGCATGATCTTGGTGGCCAATAGGGTGTGTGTGTGTGTGTGTTAAGCACATGATAATGATGTTATTCAAGATATAATGGTGGCCAATAGGATCAAACATAGGCCGATGGTCTTATGATCTTGATGTGAGATTAGAATTCAAAAATAACATCAAAATTGTATGGGAGAAATAGCACCCCCACCAATTTCCCTTTCTTTCTCTCTATCTAAATAGTGACTGTTGCTTGCTCTTCTCTTGTCTTGGGGGCATGATCTTGGGAGCATGAGAGCAATTGGGGTGGGTTGAGGAGTGACATTTATAGGGAATGGTTGGCGTCTGGAAAGTGGCAAGAAAGTAGAAAAGGTATGAAAGTTGTAAAAAGGTGAAATGAAAAGAGAGTGAAGAGAGAGTATAAATTTTTGTTTGTTTTGCTAAAAAAAGAGAGACAAAAATTGAGTTGGAATTTATGTGGCCATTGAAATGAGATTAGATTGTTTGTATGAAATAGTAGAAAGTATGAAAATAAGAAAGTATACAGTAAAATAAGATAAAATAGATTAATCACTTTCTTTCATTCCCACTTTCTCAAACAAATAAAGTTGATTATTGGGGAGTAAAACGTTAACAAACCAAACTATGAATTTGATCATGCCCGTCACTTGAATCTGATCATGCTCACTGCCTTCCCCTGTAGAAGCTAGTGCTACTCACCTTCTTACTTAAAGTTTGAGAGTGAGCGAGAGAGAGAGAGATATGATAAGAATAAGGGAGTTTGACATGGAGAAGGACTTGGAGGCCGTCGAAGAGTTGGAGAGGAACACCGATTTCAACCCCTCCTCCTCCTCCGACAATAGCAAGAAGAAAAAGAAGAATGATAGTGTTTCCTCTTTGCGTGGACCAACTAAATGTGTCCTACACGTGCCGTACCACATAATGCTAGTGGCGGCATCCGGGGAGGTAAACAGAAGGGAGATTATAATTGAGGTGATAAGGGCTTGTGTTAAGACTGTGTCTAGGGGTTCATCGGCAGTAGGGGACCCCATATATCAGCAGCACTCGCAGTCCCCTCCTAGTTATGTAAAGGTTGATTATATTCTTGGCCTTCGTGTTTCTCCGGTTCATAGGTCGATCGGAACGAAGCTGGTTTAGATGGTAGAACTATGGTTCAATCAGAAAGGAGCAGAGTATGCCTACATCGTGGCGGACAGATCAATCATCAAACACCGCATCTCTGAACCTCTTCACCTACCTAAGGCTCTCTTACATGTCATTCCGTTCTCTCACCATCCTTATCCAACCCGTCCATGCTCATCCCCTCTCGCTATATCAAATTCCTGCATCAAAATCTTTCTTGTTCCGCCTCCTCTCTTCGTCCCCCTCTACTACCATCTCTTCTCCACTAATGGATCTGAATTTTCCCCTATGATATCCACTCTTTTTTGTCTCACCCCCGACCCTCGACACTTTTCTAGAGTCCATTCTTTCATAGAAGAGTCAGTGTGCCAGCTTCTGCCTTCTTTTGCGCTCGGTAATGTCCTTACGGAACAACAGTCAAGTTTTTCAGATGAAATTCTTCGACGGATTGAAAATTACAAGATCGGTCTTAAAGTCGATGCAAGATTTGGATAGACTAATGCCTTAGATGAAGATACCATCGGTGAAATACGTGTTTAGGCCGTTTGGAAGACCGTCTAATTCTCCGGAAAGGATCAGTTGAAACCCCCTAATTGTTTCAGCGAGATCAACATATTTCCCTGGTGGAGTGCATGTGATGTACAGGATGTGTGTGAGAGGGGAGAGGAGGGATGATGATTGACGTAGTGTTTGTGCAGAAACGCGCATGAGATCTTGCAATGGGGGATGAGGAAGTCGCGGCGGCGGTTGCCGAAGTGGGAGGCAGTGAAAAGATGAAGGAGGATGTGTTGCATTAGAAGAGGTTGTATGTGGTGCATGAAGAAGGCAGGGGATGATGAGAGTGATGATCGGAGTAAATCCATGGCTAGTCAATGCTGTGATATTTGTGGTCCTTGCGGACCCATGTATGTTTTGAGACTTCAAATTATGATGATGATTGGATTTGGCCAGAGATACAATTATAAGAGTCAGGGCCTGTTTGGTAATGGGGTGAACTTTTATAAACTGTGGTTTCACAAAGCTAACAAAAGTTAATTCCACGAGCTAACTTTGGATTGTTTGGCAACCATTTTAAAGTTGAGATAACTGTAAAATTTCAGTCCAAAACTGCAGTTATCTCAGAGGCTTGCAAACCATAGTTTGCATGCCTCATGCCTCCACTTTAAAATAAACCATGGTTATCCTAACTTTGTATCCAAACATGGCTTTAGTTTTATTGTGTTAGTTACTAAATAACACTCCAATGTTTCACCTACATTGCACTTATATACCTTATTGATTTTTTCGCTGCACTTAGATATCCTAAAACACAAACTATGTGGATTTTGTTTAAAATAGTGATGCATTTTATGGTTAACTGAAAGGAGCAAAGTATTAATGGTTTGTACTTTAAGAGATAAAAGTGTAGTGAAAATATCAATAAGGTATATTGTTACGATTGTAACACGGTTTCATCCTCAAATCCTATTCTCTTAAATTCTTTCTTATTTACTCTGACGATCATATCTTGACGAAAAGGAAACGAAATTGCGAACCCTTCATCTTCGTTTGATCTCATCTTATAATTTTCTTGATTTTTTTGACTTCTTGAATCTCATTCATTGAATCTATCGCGATTTTCCCTTCGATTTTCTTAAAGATCACTTCTAGACTTCTTGAATTCCTAAAATTCTTGTTTGTTTTTTCTTGCATACCATCTTTTATATCCTATGTTCCAGCTTTGGAACTTTCGGTTCGGAAGCATCTTATGTCCTTCTAATTTATCGTATCCCTTCTTACTCGATTGATGGAGCGCGAAGAAGACAAGCGACCGCGTTATCTTTACCTTGTCCAGTAGCGATACAATCCTTCTGAATTTCGAAGACGAATTTTTTAAGGAGGGTAGAATGTAACGACCACAAAATCTTAGTACTTCCCTTATATTTTCATTTCTTCAAGAAATGCCATTTTCTTTGAAACCGTTGTATATTTATTTATTTTTTTTAAATAATATACATGGTTCATTCTTATATATCTTACTTATCACACTGCATTGTTATTCCATAGGTAATAGGTTTGAACCCCGACTAAAATATTTTAGTTTTATTTTAAATCTCCAAATTTTAAAATACTATATATCTTTTTATAATCAAATATTTATTAATTTTTAAGAGAAGAGAAAATATTTTCTTTTAATTAAAAAATAAAATTTATTTGTTTATTTTATTTTATTTTATTTGTTTGTTATTTTGGATAAATTTGTTTTGACTGTTTTTTTATGGTTTTGATTTTGGGGAATTGATAAGATTTTAACAGGTTTTAACCCCGTAACCTTTCACTCCTATTTTTTTATTTTCCTCTCCAATACCAACTTCATTATTTTTCCTTCCACCTTCGATAGTAAACCCAGATCTAAGTAATGAAGGAGAAGAAGCCAAAAATCCATTGTTAAGAAAGAAGAAGGAGCCCCCGATCCGTCGACCTTACCCTCGAAAGCAAATTCGAGGCTAACCCTACCGGTTGGCAACTTGATAGATAGAAATCAAGTTACCATTTGCAAGTCTCCTCTTCTCGTTCCCCATTGATCTTCATCTTCAAAATTTAGTTTTTAATCTTTTATATTGATTAATTTATGTTGTAAAATGTAACTAATAATTACTATGAAAATTAAGGTATTTAATATTTAACATTAGTTATAAAAGTGAGCATAGTATTTTATTGATATTATATTCATGCAGATTATTGTAAATAAACAAACTTTATCTCTAATTAAGTAGCAAAGAATAAATACATTAGTTATCATTTCTGTTGTTAATAACAATTAATTTGTATGATGTTAACGTTAGCACATCACTATACTACTGTTTACCGCCGAAAATAGAGACGAGCTGGAATTGATCCTCTTATTTGAATTTGTGGGCAGATACTATTTGGACATATCCATCCACCTCTCCGAAGATACCAAGTTAATTTATGACACCATATATCGGAGGTTTGGACAGATGCGACCGTTGTAGCAGACTTTATCAGATCCCCCTCGTTTGTGAGGGTTTTTTGATTATGGATGCGCTCTTCCCTGCAGCCACAAGCCCCTACAGTTAATTACGTTATCGCATTGCAATAACCACTTTCTCCTACTCCAGTAGTTCACTTCGTATCATGTGTTATTTCGTTTTTTTAAAGTTGCCTATGGATTGTATACGAAGACTAGTTTATATCATCGCCCGTAGGGTGCGGATTAGTTCAAATCCGTATATTTGGGATTTTGAACTTAAGTTATATTTTTCTTTTAGTTCAAAAATATTTTGTTTGGTTTAAGGACTATTAATCTAGTTTGAGATTAACATCAACTTAAACATATGAGCGTTTGGGCCCAATTTATTTTTAACTAAGGATATATTAGTCTTATTTGAGACTAAAATCAACTTAGCAATATTTTAAGAATCCTTAAATTTTATTAAGGTCCAACAGCAGAGCATTTGGGCTCAACTGCAAAAGACTTAGCCAATTTGGGTTTTAGTCTATTCAGTCCTATTTTTTTGTTCAAAAATGCGGAGTACTTATTTGGATTCTGTTTGTTCAGCCTCCCTTTTATGCAAAAGTGCTAAGCACTTATTTGACGCTCTGATACTCACATGAGTACCATGTGAAGCCTTCAGTTATGGGCGCTGCCCAATCAGTGCTAAGCACTTAGTTATATATATAGTACTAAGACTTTTTTTGGCATCCACGTGAAGAGCACGTGAGATGCTGGGCACTGCCCAATCAGTGCTAAGCACTCAACCACTTTGGCTGTATATAAATTGCTAAACACTTTTGTGTGGCGCCCCACGTGAGGAGCACGCGAGACGCTGGAAGCTGCCCAATCAGTACTAAGCACTTAGCCATTTTGGTTGTTTATGAAGTATTAAGCATTTTTATTCAACGCTCACGTGTATTTCACGTGAGGCGCTGACCTTCTGGTTTGAGCGTCCTCGTACTTTTCACGTGAGGCGCTAGGCGCTGTTGGGAGGGTGCCCACGTGGGAAATACGTGAGGTGCTAATCTCTTTTCTTTTTTAGAGATTAAATCTCTGTTAATGCCATTTTGGCCATTAATGATCATCAAGATCTCTATTTTGAAGACCTTGGATCGTTTTTTCTTCATTGGAGAACCAAGTTTTTTTCTTCTTTTATTTTTAAAAGAACTAGGTTCTTTATATAGGGTTAAATCCTAATTTCTGAGAAATTAAATTCTCAGAATATATGTTCTTTTTCTTTTTTCTTTCTTTTTAACCTAGTTCTTTCTGAATTTTTTATTCTCAAGAACAAGATCTTCCCGATGAGAATTAAATTCTCAATTTGTGGGAGACTTGTCTTGTGGGGCTCTGATCCAGAGGAAGAACTAAGTTCTTTGAGAAGGGTTAAATCCTTAGATACGTAAAAAGAGATATTTTGATCTCTGTGTTTTCTTTACCTAGGGTTTTGATGAAGAAAGTCTTCTTCTTTTATTGAGAATTGAATTCTCTCTTGTTTTGAAAGCTTTCTGTATTTTTCAGAAGCTTATGGAGGGTTCCCTCTATATGAGATTTGAAGTCTCGGGTCCTTTATATAGTGGAGGTAAATTGTTAATTAGTTTTGAGAAAATCTTTTATTGAGAGATTCCAATTGATAATTGGTCTCAAAATTGATTTGGGATATTTTACCCACCGTTGGATCTTTGATTCAAGTGTTTCTATTTTACAGAATATGTTTTCTTGTTTTTAATAAGATTAGGGAAATATTTTCCCCTATATAGAATTTATTCTGTTAAACGGTGATTTTTAATCATCATTGGATTTTGATTCAAAGGCTCTCTGTTTTACAGAGAACAATCTTTTTTATTTGTAAATATTGAGAAAAAATATTTCTCAGAATAGAATTTAATTCTATTGTTTGATGATTTATCATCACCATTGGATTTTTGATCCAATGGCTCTGTTTAATAGAGAATATCCAAATTTTTTGTTAGAGAAATATCCTCATGTAGAATTTAATTCTACTGGTTTTGATTTGGGCACCGGTGCTTACATGTTGTACACGTGGGCGCCACTTAAGAATCAAATTCTTATTTATGTTAGGCGCTTATCTGCTTTGCATATTGGCGCCCACGTGAGGAGTACGTGCGGCGCCATATAAGAATCTAATTCTTATATAATAAGCGCTCTTGTGCTTTGCACATTGGCGCCCATATGAGGAGTACGTGCGGCGCCGCCATAGGATTTAATCTTATAAGATTGGCGTTGGCGCCCTCGTGGAGAGCACGTGAGGCGCTGCCTCATTAAAATTCAACAGTGCTTAGCTCTTTTATTATATTTAAATATTGGGGGAACAAATGCCCCCCACCGTTGTTCTCACGTGATCCACACGTGAGTGCAACGGTGTCACTTTTTCTACCGTTTGATCTTCTAGGGAGTTGGACCATCCCTTCACATCCTATAAAAATGGCCTTTGACCCTTGAGATGACTATCGTTTCATCATCTTATTGAAGTTTCTTTCTTCTTTCAGAATTTAATTCTCATCTCAGAGCTTAGATCTCTGCCCACAAAACTTTTTCTGATTAGAGTTAAACTCTTGATTTTGTGGGGGCCATTGATTTTCCTTTAGACTGTAATAATTTCAGTATTTTGATTGCTAACCCTCCACTGGTTTTTCTTTTTAGGTACTATGGCTTCTAATTTGTATGATCTTGAAGAGATTATCTCTTATGAAAAGATTCGCATCCAAGATCGCTGTCAAGACCAGGAGTTTACTAATGCCCAATGCGTTGAGATGATGTATCGCTTCGACGATCACAACGGTCGATTGCTCTTCCATTGTTCTGCTCTTTTAAAGATCGTTGTTGGATCGATCTGGGAAGCTATACCCGGGCGTCTTGAAGTTATACCACTCCAAGCACTTGATGACGCCCAGGATAAGGTACATTCAGTGTACTTGATGGGGTTGATCTCAAAGAAACAGAGAGATAATCTTGTCGCCATCTTGCACCGTGTCTTCCAACAGAAAGCGATAGTATCGGCATATCAGAGGGTGGAGGACATCAGTGGTGACCCTGATACTTGCATCCGAGAGAAGATGCACAAGAAGATGGTTGATGAGCCTGAACGTGCATTGCTCAAGCTTGCTTTTGAGTTTGAGAATCCATGTCCAGAGTTTAGGGTTCTACCATTGTAAATATTTTGATGATGTTTGTTTCTTTTTTTATCATTCTTATCACCAATGTATAAATTTCTTTGAAGTATGAATGACAAAGCTCCCCTTTTTCTTTACGCCAATGCTCGTATGTGCCTCAAGTGAGGTGTTGTTATATATATATATATATAACTAGCACCGGCGCTCATGTGTCATGCGCGTGAGGCGCTACTACAAGTTCTGATCCTGAAAAGAATCAGCGCCGGTGCCCACGTGCCATGCACATGGGGTACTGCTGAGGGAATCATTTCACCTTCTTGCTCTGATTTCCATGAGTCAACTCTTTCTTTTCCCATGCCCTTTTTGTCAGGCCTTGAAAATAGTTCCGCCATGCACAACATTTTCTATGTCTAAATTTAAATGTTTCTCTTTATATTCTTAAGTAATGATCTTCTTCTTCTTCTTCACAAGGAAAGAACCATTTTTTAACAGATCAAGAGTTATGGCTTGCAATCGTCCTCATGCTCGTCGGCAACCATGGGAGGTGCCTATCAAGAGAATTGTTCCTCGTTTTGCTGCACGATTGGTGGATCCTATTCTCATAGCTGACCAATATGACATGGTGATATACGGGCTTCTGACTCGTAGGGGCTCTCCTCTTCTTATCGGCTCCATTTGGCTCCGGATGATCTTCCTGTCTGTGCTTGCTGACATTCCTTCTCACCTGGCGGAGATGACTCCGGCGATGCTCGACGCAGCGGGGGACAAAATCGAGTACTTTCATGAGGCAATTTAATTACCCAACCTCTGAAGGATCACTCTGTTCAGTTGCTAAACCAAATACAGGCTCAGCGGGCCATCATGCCGTCCTTCGCTGATGGACACGGTGCTGACCGATGGGGAGCGACTCTTCGTGAAGATTGCCACTTAGACATGGTGGAGAATTCTGAGAGGGCTTTAGAAAACCTTATTCATAGTTTTGTAAACCCTTGAACTTTTGATCCCATGTTCGGTGATCTGTTTCCTGCAGAATAAAGTATTTATTTAAATGTGTTTCTTTATTGTTGACTGTTGAATGTTTTATCCCTAGCACATATTTATGTGTGCATCTTGCATCTGCGCATGTACTTTTACCCTTAGAGTTTTGTAAGTGCTAACGTCACCGGTGTGCTCGTGTCATGCACTGACCCTCTATACGCGTATATAAATCGGTATGCTTCCAACTCTATCTTCATTCAAGTACGCATGTGTTTGCAAGTGAGCGCTTAAACAGGTGCGAATCAAATACTGTCCTCACTGTCTTGCATAGCATACGTCTGGTTTCGGGCCGGCATGTCATAATTTTTTTTTATCCGTGAAGATACCGAGCGGACACACGTGTCGTCATTTATCGTTAACTCAGATCTCAATTCTTAAGAAGTATAGTTCTGAGCCCCAAGACCTATGAGTTGCGCCGTTTTGTTTCTTGTTTGAAGTCTCTATTTTATGTACTCATTTTGGAGTCTCTAATTTATGTACTCGTTTTGGAGTTTGTAGCGTATTCACTCATGTTGGAGTTTGTAGTTTATTCCCTCGTTTTGGAGTCTCTAATTTATGTACTCATTTCGGAGTTTGTAGTTTATTCACTTATTTCGGAGTCTTTAGTTTATGTACTCATTTCGGAGTTTGTAGTTTATTCACTTGTTTCGGAGTCTCTAATTTATGTACTCATTTCGGAGTTTGTAGTTTATTCACTGTTTAGTTTACCTCCCTTGGGTTTATAAGCAAACCCGTCCTAATGTTGTATGTAGATAACTGTTGGAGATAGTGCCCTCAGAGTCAATTATTGGATCACAGGCACGTGATTGCAATGATTGAGGGGAGGACCTGTCCCAGTAGGACAGTCTTACTCAAGATGATAGTATGCTATCTGGTTTATCTTTATCATCGTGTACTGCTTTAGGTGACCTTACGAGTCGCTATTACACGTTGATAGAGCCCCTAGGATTCTTGCTTGACTACCAGCAGTATGAGGGCGATCATATAAGTGAGAGCTGGAGTCTATAAGCACATCCTTAAAAGGTCCCTAGTCGTGGGAGTTTCGAGACAGGGCATCGATACTCCAAAGTAGACTAGTGTATACAGTCGAGACCCCGACGAGGGGCGGTGGCCGGTCTCACAAGCCACTGGTGTCAGTTGGTTCACCTAAGATGTATACAGGTGCTCATTGGGTTATGAGTACACCGGACAGGACTCGCCGGGAACCTGCTAGTTGGGATTATACCAGACGTCAGATAGCAGTTCCCTGGTGACATGTGTACAGGTTAGTTCATTGGTATCAGAGCCTCGCCATTAACTTCGTCTAGCTTCGTTTGATGTGTTTTGCATTTCCGATCGACCAAAATTCCAAAATCTACATTTTTCCTCACATCAGTTTTCTGTCGAAATTTTTTGATGTCCAAAAATTTTTCAGGTTGTAGAAAACTAATGTACTGGAAAATATAAGACTGCTGTAAAAATTCGACACAGTGAGTCGATCACTGAAGCGCGGAAGCGCGGCCAAACCCCCCCTTGGGCCGCGCTTCCGCCGCACATTGGTGTCCTCACTGTGTCCAATTTCTCCAGTGGGCTTCTGGAATGATTTTAGGGGTTTTGGAATATTAATACTGGGCCCAGATTTTCTGTGAGTGCTACAGTATTGCTTTGGGGCCCACTTGTTAATTTTTGATCGATCGGATATTTTAAACACATTATTTCACAGTATTTACATTATATCTGCGACCGTGAATGTCACTCGATCGGTAAATCCAGTATAACTGCTATAGCCCGGTTAGACGGATTTACGAACGTGACTTTCACGTTGTTGTTCTGTGTTTTGCTGTGTTGTTGCGGATCGGTCGTGGGGATAGCCTGGTTGCAGTGGTAGTACAGTTTTGTTGTATTATGTACATTTGATATTGCGGGGCGAGCGTCCGACATGTGGACTGCCGTCACTGCCTGTTTGTATTATTATTTTGGGGCACGACCAGGTTGCGGTCGATGTACCCGTTGTATGTATATTTTACTTTCTGTACTAGGATTACCCCGTGGAGGGGTGCACGGATAGCCGGGTTCTAGAAGGCAACGGGCCCGCATCTCATGGCTTTGAGACGGAGGGGGCTTTACTCTAGAATTGGCGGGCTGTTCGCCGCACTCGTAGGGGGTATAGGGTTGACCCAGGAGGGGTGCCCAAGCTACCGGATTCCGTGAAGTGCTGGGTGGTCCATTCACGTTGCTGAAGGGGGCTGCCTCGCTTCAGGTTTTGGCGGGTAACTTGCCGCGCCCGTAGGGGTCTAGGATTTCATTGCACAGGCTATCCACACGACCAGGGGAACGTCGGGTTTCAGCAGCGGCTCTGTGAAACCCGGGGATCCCAGATATCTGTATTGATCTGTGTTGCTGTACTTTTTTGTGCTGCATTGTTTATCATGCCTTGAGCGAAAATTATATATTATATATATATTAGTAGATGTTGTATATGTTTTGCATCCGCGCTAGTCCAGTCCCCGCTCTGTCGTTAGTTAGCTAACCTAACGGGTGATGACGGGACCCAGTGGCGAATGCGGATGGCATATACGTACGTCAGTATATTTTCGTTCTTTGTGGTGTGATCAATTGATGGGACGGCGTTGATTCGGATCAATGCAAGATAAACAAACCTAATCTGATGTTGTTGGAACATTTTTCAAAAAGCTGTTATTGCAAGGGCGTTCTCTTTTGTTTTGCACAGTGGTATTCAGTTGGAATATCCTGCTCCTCAGTCGACGAGGCAAGGGCCGAGATCCCTTCACCGGGAGTGACCCCTTGGACAAAAGTTTGCGTCAGGGCAGTAACTTCACTATAGCCGATTACTTTTGCTTTGCATCGTGGTATTCAGATGGAATATCCTGCACCTCATTCTACGGGGAAAGAGCCGAGATCCCTTCACCGGGAGTGACCTCTTTAGCAAAGGTTTTTGTCACTATATTTTCTAAAAAGCTATCAGTTCCTTCAACGATATCAAGTTCTTTACGTTAAAGGTTTTCGCCAGAAACCATTCGTAGCCCTCCGTCGTTTCAGACGGGTAGCACGTAGTATTCATGCTATGTTTGTTGGCTTTCGTCAAGGCATAGTGTATGGTAGCTGCTTGTTGCCTTTCTGCTGCATAGATAGATGCGTTGGTTTGGGATAGTCGTATAGCCTTGTTGGCCTTCGTCAAGGGCTTGTACGGGTGGGTTCAAATCAACCTGGACAATGACGGGTAGAACTTGACATGTGACTTATGATTTGTTGGCCTTCGTCAAGGTCATAAGAGCATGGGGTAAAAATCCACATCGGGAGTTTCAAAAGTACTGAAACTTGCCAGATATGCGCATACCTTCTGGAGTGTGATAACGTGAGCGGATTCC
This sequence comes from Agapanthus africanus, assembly GCA_030015575.1. Taxonomy (NCBI): domain Eukaryota; kingdom Viridiplantae; phylum Streptophyta; class Magnoliopsida; order Asparagales; family Amaryllidaceae; genus Agapanthus; species Agapanthus africanus. The sequence continues at coordinate 504,549,082 of JASDDO010000026.1, forward strand.
GTCACGTTATCATGCGATGAGAGTTGGATCCCGATTCCCACTGATGAGTTGGTTTACTCCTCGGGTTATCCCGGCTAATTCTTCTTTCAGGTTTGGGGAAGAATTTGACGTTACAGTGGGAGGTTTCCAGATTAGATAAATTGGTAACCATTCTGATCTAGGTTAGAGTGCACGCTGAGTGTTTCTTTTCTCTCTCTCTCTGGCAGCGACCATTGACCCGACCCTAGACTAATGACTCAGTGACCAAGTTGACCGAACCTTCTTTACACTGGCTTTTGGATTGTCAGAGTTGCAAACCTCATTGCCACTCCTACTTTTACCCTTTTCTCCAGGACACCCCGTATTACTACGAACGTCCACTTCCATTGGACAAAACCATCGTATGGTTATATACGAACTCGAAGGACTTCGAGGATGGTTTCCGGTTCAGGAGAAAACGAATAGGACTATTCAGTTGTCTTTTCCTTTTACCTTCTCTCAGGTTGCGAGTACTCCTTGGTTTAGGAGATAGTACACCTATTACGCAAATTGGACTGTCTTCTTCCAGACATTAGGCTGGTGCCGACCGGTAGGGAATGAAGAAAGCCAATTAGCCTAAACGGTGTACAGAAGGTATTAAGTTCAGACAAAGCAAGGGATTAGTAAGAGGGCAAAGTAAATTGCGACTGCTATTCACGACCAAACCAAGTATTTCTTCGTCAATCCTAAATCACCTATTTCTAAGGTTTATTCGGGTGTCTTTTATCTTCACCTTCTCTCGCGTTGTGAGTGCTCCTAGGATTAGGACAGTACACCCTTTATGCTTTTTGGATAGTCTTCTTCCAAACCATAGGCTGGTGCCGAACGGTAGGGAAGGAAGAAAACCATTTGGCCTAAAGGGGTGTACAGAAGGTAATGACTAAAGACATATAAAGGGATTTGGGGAAATGGCAAAGATTTATACGGTTACAGTTGTGAATCTGGATAATGGAAGAGGCATTACTATGAATACCAGGATACCCCATCGAAACATTTCAATGTTTCAGTTTCACTGTATACCGTTAAAAGAAAACTGATTTCCCGATTAGATACTTACTCCAGGGTATGTATTTACCAGGTATGATTCTCACATCTGTATGGTTTTACAGATGATGAGTGGGAGTAAGTTATTGGGAATTAGGTGACCATCCTCATTATATCGGGATTCGTTGTAATTGGTGATATTTGAGGAAGCCACCTGGGTTGTTTGCCGGTCGGCAAATATTTGGTTTTGAATATCCGTTGTTATGCACCAATTTCAAATTGATATATCTGTACGTCTATTTTTATAGAGTGAGACATACCTTTTTGAAATTATGTCTATGACATTTACCTATATCAGTGGATAGTTAGGTAAGGAGCATTGAACAGCGGTGTAATTCTTCTTAACCAAAAGTACAGTTTTCAACCTACGACACACAGTGAATGAGTCACTAGACTCAAGGGACTTATACAGAGTATTGTATATTGTCCAGTGTCCATTAGGACAGAGGGGTTGGTCCTCGTACTATATTCTGTTTACTTTTAACTTCTCTAGTTCTTAAACATGTGTTTCGTAGAAACACAGGGTTTAAGTTTTGAGAAGTTATGGTATAAGAATAGAGTAGAGAACCAGGTATTGCAAGCATCAGGATTCTTTGAGATTATCGAAGATGTAGATACTTGTGAATGGTATTCAGTTGATAGTAATGATTAAGAGAACTAGCTTCTCTTTCAGGTTACTCATAATTGGAAGTACTCCTAAGTTGAGTAACGCTGATCGGCCTCCTTCCATTTAGTTGACATGCACTGGAGACAGCTGCATGATTTGAATCTGGTTCAATTAAATCAGTGCCTCTGTTTCTATATTGGATATAGAACAGTTCATATCTTGACATTGTTAAGATATGGGGAGTTGTCCGGCTTATGCTTAAAACCAGACTCCGGATAACTCAAGGCACGTTTCTGTAATGGCTGTTTGTGGGTTAACCCGGGCTATGACGAGGGTTGACTTTCTACCATCTGGAAGATCAATAGTGATATTGTTCTTGACTCGCCACAGTTTTAATTAAAAATGGATTTTTTCAGAAAACAGTAGTGGGAGTATGGTAGAACTGGAAGTGATTCCAGAACCGCAAACGATTACTGAAAATTTAATAAAGAACCTAAAGATTCAATCTGGTTTGACATTCCATTGGCCACTCCGCAGATATGGTGGGTAACCTCAGGCACCCGAGAGGTACTTCAGTATGCTCAGGGACGGTGGCAGGGAGGTTCTTGTTTACCCAGACTTGCCATTGCTGTTGTTCCAGACTATGAGACCCAGCAGGAGGATGAGTATAGCGTCGTTCTAAACTGGCTTTGGAAGTGCACGTGTATATGACTCTGCCAGAGGGTTGTCGTAGTCAGTGGGAGCAGCGGAAGCATTGGTGGACATCAGGCTTATGTCTATTTATAGACTAAAGCAGATATAGCGGAGATAGATCATCTATTTCTGATGTGACAGTCATAGGTTTGACTTCATCAGAATAGGGGATGGATCTGTTGAGAAGGTAGTAGAGTGTGATGTCCTGGTATTTGATGACATATACAGAGTAGGAAGTGATATTCCTATACTACGATCGGTTATACTTTGGTCGTCACACAGTAGTTTCTCCACATAGGAATTGGATATTATATCAGACATTCTGGTTACTAGATCTATGGTTTTAGATCTAGATTTGGGTGGTTTCCCAATTTGGGGACCTTGACAGCATTCTATGAGTATTTAGAATGGACGACTCCTGGCATGGTGGTGTACCTGCCGGTAATGGAGTCACCCTCTCTAAAGGTGTCTTACAGACTAATGGGGAGAGGGATGCGCATGATTGGCAGATCACTTGCTTAAGCAATTAAGTCAATCATGAGATGTCAAGTACCACACCAGATGTTGTTCTTGCAGTAGGTGCAATAAGTTGATATTCATCCACTCCTGGAGAAACAATCGGAAGCAGTTTTAGAACATAAGTTGATGTTCTAGGGAATTGATAACGGCAGCCTCCTTTAGGAGACGGTTATCATTCCAGGCTTCCAAGGTGACCTGGATAGCAGAGTGGCTGTCAGAGTTATAGTTTTCTCTCTGACGAGGGGCAGTAGTTTGGACAGATGGTCCAAGCAGATACTGAGGGAAGGCATGGCGCAGGATACTGATTAAGTTCAGTTGACGATACAGTCTAAGAAGTTTGGATTTGGAGTTCATTTATGAGCTAGGTCCCATCAGACATCCAGACGTTCTAAGACAGGTATTGCTCATTTCGGGAGATGGCTTTCTCCGCGAACATGGGATAAAGAGAGACATAGAAAGAAACATCAGAGCGGATCCACTCACTGAGGCTATTCCTCGAACGCAATAGTTTCGCAAACGAGCTTTGTGAGACTGACTAGTAGAGGAGTTGGGTGTTCGGTATCACACGGGCTGTGAGTATGCGACATCGCAATAATTAGCCTTGAGTGCAAGTGGGAGATTGTTGGAGATAGTGCCCTCAGAGTCAATTATTGGATCACAGGCACGTGATTGCAATGATTGAGGGGAGGACCTGTCCCAGTAGGACAGTCTTACTCAAGATGATAGTATGCTATCTGGTTTATCTTTATCATCGTGTACTGCTTTAGGTGACCTTACGAGTCGCTATTACACGTTGATAGAGCCCCTAGGATTCTTGCTTGACTACCAGCAGTATGAGGGCGATCATATAAGTGAGAGCTGGAGTCTATAAGCACATCCTTAAAAGGTCCCTAGTCGTGGGAGTTTCGAGACAGGGCATCGATACTCCAGAGTAGACTAGTGTATACAGTCGAGACCCCGACGAGGGGCGGTGGCCGGTCTCACAAGCCACTGGTGTCAGTTGGTTCACCTAAGATGTATACAGGTGCTCATTGGGTTATGAGTACACCGGACAGGACTCGCCGGGAACCTGCTAGTTGGGATTATACCAGACGTCAGATAGCAGTTCCCTGGTGACATGTGTACAGGTTAGTTCATCGACCTGAGATCGTCATTTGTCTCGTGTGAGTTCCTACTGTGCTTTGATTACTACCCTACCACGGCTCAAAGGAGTCGTACAAACAGGTTTTAGTTGGGTACAGTCCCGAGCCACATGGAGGCAGTGAGCGGATCTGCAGGGGTTCGTCTCTCCCGGTATTGGGGGTGAGGTCGCGCTGTGTCTAGGAGAGCCAGAACATGAAAAGTCCTTGGCCAAGGCAGGAGATTTGCTGGTAGGTATTCCAGTAGTATCTCAGGGTGTTCTGGGCTACACTCCGACACGACTTGTACCGCTTTTGGGGGTCTGACTTTTACCAACCCCCTAGGCCCGCCATGCGATACTCATAGACGAACGGACCGGACTGTACGGATATTGTCACTGTCAGGCTCAGTAGGGTGTCAGGATGAGTTCGCTCGTCGACGTCCCTTTTGGTCAATACCTGGTAGCCCGTTACGTATTGGCTTATACCTCTGACGTGCTAGTGGTTAAATCCACACCCATAGTATTGACGAGTCTTTAGAGTCCACCACACTCAGTTACTCAGGTTTCGGGCGAAACGCTGTAGAGGCCGTATGGAGATATGGCAGGGTTCGATCAGATACGTGCGGTATTGCACGGATCGTGATCGGACGGTTTTTACTAGCCGGCTTTGGCTTAAGCCGGATTCTAGTATTAGATAGTGTAGTTTTGTCTCTTTGCATTTGTGTTCAGTGGGAATACAAATGCGGGCATGTATTTGCAGTAGCGGGGTTTTCCTGTAATTTATTACGGGATCGATTTTCTGAAGTTGCCAGTTTGCATTCCGTTCCGGCCGGTTTTCTTTTATTCCTTCACGGCCGGACTTTTCGTTGGAGGGGGGTTAATTGCAAGTTTGCAATTAACTTATTTGTGAGGGGTTTTCTTGCCTTTGTGCATTATGATGAGACTTGCTTCATGATGAGATCCTTTTCTAGTCACTTCCATTGCCTTGATTGAGTTGAGTGTGGAGTTGATTTGGATTAGAATGATTGTGACCATTTTTCCTTATTTGATTAATTCTTTTTCTCTCTCCAATCTCATTCTTGAGATAAGGGGGCCGGCCATTCTTGAAAGAGGGAGATGAGAGGATCATTTTTCTAGTGGTGGAAATATATCATCTCATTCTTATGCTTGCTTGGTTGCTTGCAAAAATTACACATTTCCCTCCATAGCTTATTATTCCTTTCCTCCAAACATCATGGCAACTTCAAGAAACCCCAAAGAGATAACCTTCTACACTATTTCTATAGCAAGCCTTGGACGCGTCGGCTAGCCAACTTCGCGCCCAAGTTGCCTCGGTCAAGAGGCGGGAGCCCGTAAAAGATTCCGGCTATGTGGTGTCCTTTCCGACGAGACGATGATGGACGGAGAATCCGCGGGAGATCGGAGTGGAGACGAAGACCGAAGGACACGGATCGCTCGGTATACTTCTCTACTCTTTTCTATTTTGCTAGTTAGCTAGGTTAATGGCCCGATCCGGGTGAAAAGTCCGCGGTGGTGCCGGTTTGCAAAGTTCGCAAAGTTTTTGTTTCCGCGTTTCCGGCGTCGGATCGACGGCCGGGGCGCCCCCGCGGGCTTACAATAACCTCCATTCTTTTAACGACAGAGGTCTGTTAGGTTTATGGTACTAGGGTTTTAGTCCGTGGTATCGTTGTGTTGGCTGATGTATTTCTCGATATGCAGTCCTTAAGCCGTTATTTGAGTAGCCCCGCGACTGTCGCGTCTCTGATCCTTTCGGAGGCTGAACAAGACGTCTTCAAGTAATCTCCTTAGGTCATAGTATCGTCGGAAGAGCAAGCGTTAGGAATTTTCCATGATGCTTTTTACCTGAGGTTAGGCTCAATTTGGATCCCCGATGAGCCATAACCGCACCCTTCTGGGGTGGCATGATCTCCTATGGTCTTTTAGGCTTTTTATGAGTTGCCGTCAAAATCCGAAGTTGGGAATATGCCGTCACTTCATTTTTGTTTTGACGATGTCGCGCCGATTCTTTGCTGAAATAGGGTAGACATCGGTAGGACCTCTATGCTGTATGTATTGCAATTGAAGTCCGGAGCTAGGAATATGTCATTACTCGAATTTCATTTAATAGTTGTGTCTGCATCATGCTGAAATGAGAGAGAACGCCTGGATAGTCTCTAGGTTGTATATGTACCGTCAAGACATGGAGCTAGGATTTTGCTATGGCTCTAGTTTTGCTTTGAACCTTGGGTCTTTTTTTGATGTTGCGTCTGCATCTTGCTGGAATGAGAAGGAACGCCAGAATAGCCTCTAGGTTGTATATGAACCGTCAAGACTTGGAGTTAGAATTTTGCCATTACTCCATTTTTGCTTTGACCTTTGGGTTTTCTTCAACGTTGCGTCTGCATCTTGCCGGAATGAGAAGAACGTCGAGTTGGTCTCTAGGCTGTGATGTTGCCGTCGAGATCTGGCTCTCCCTTTGACGGAGCTTGGTGGGAAAATATGGTTCCCTTTCTTTCATTTGTGCCCATGGATTGTATATAGGGGTCAGTGTGGACCTATCTGTAGGGCATAAGAAATTTTATTTTATTTTATTTTTTATTTCCGTGATACTCTATCTTTTTAGCTTTTTATATCGCGAAAGTCGCGATTGCTCAATTATTTCGGCCTTTTATCTGCGGTGCTCTATTATTTTGGCTATTTTTTATATATTTTTACTCGCTGCTTTTTATTACAAGTTTCCTTACCATTTCGGCTATATATTTTTTTTTGAGTTGGGGATTTGAAATCTAATACCAATCTTGGCATCAGCATCGCTACCACTGAGATATTGCCAGGAGCGAATCATCATTTCCTATGAGAGAACTTGAAATTTGACACCTAGTTAGACATCAGCATCGTTACAACTGGAATGTTGCCAGGAGCGACTCATCATTTGCCTTTGTCGATTTGAACAAAGATGGCTTAGTAGACAGGGTTAGGATCCTGTCGACTAAGGCTTTTGAATTTATGAGCCGTAAGGGTCTCATAAAGATATTTCTCCCTACGAGTCAAGAGAATCTCGTAGGTGTATTTTCTCCTTAGGAATCGTAGGGATTCCTAAGTGTGTTTTCTCTTGTAAGTCGTAAGGATCTTCCAAGAGTGTTTTCTACTTATAAGTCGAGAGGACTTATAAGTGTTGTTCACCATATATAGACATTTCTCGTCATTAGTGGGACTTGATGGGGGATATATTTATTTATACCCGTGGATTATATACAAGGGTCAATATAGGACCGCCTGTAGGGCAACGTGGGGGACATGACGGCTTAAGAACATGTCTAGATCCATGTAGCTTAAGGCTTTTGAATCCTATGAGCCGTGAGGGTCTCAAAGGGGGAATTCTCCTTACGAGTCATGAAGATCTCGCAAATGTATTTTCTCCTTAGAAACCATGTGGATTTCTAAGTGTGATGCTCTTTTGTGAGTCGTAATGATTTCACACGGGTATTTCCTCCTCACAAGATCGAAAGGACCCTACAAGTGTATTTTATTTTTTATATTTTTTTTATGAGATTACGCCCTTCCGGGTTTTCACAAGTTCGCCGGTAGTCCTACTGTTTTTACTCACGGCGACCTTTTGGGTTTTCATCCGTACCCATTTTGCTTGTGGACGTACCGTTTTTTTTGAACGGTGAAACTCTCGAAAGTAGCTTCATCGCAGGTGACCCATCTGTTTACCGGGGGGATTTAGGGGTGGCTTCATCGCTGGAGTAGCTGTGTAGCCAGTGGGACTTGAGTTGCAACCTTCGCCGTTAGGACTTCGACTGCAATATAAATCTCAAGAGAGCATATCGTCGTATTTGGGGCGATGTGCTAGTTTAGGGACGTTCCGGTCCATTATCGCCATGTTTGAGGCGAATTTTTAGTTTAAGCACTTTTTGGTCCATTATCGTCATGCTTGAGGCGGCTTTTTAGTTTAGGGACTTCTCGGTCCATCATCGCCATGTTTGAGGCGAAGTTTTAGTTTAGCGACTTCTCGGTCTATCATCGCCGTGTTTGAATGAAGTTTTAGTTTAAGAACTTTTCGGTTCAACATTCCCATTTTGGGGACAAATGTTCGTTTAAGGACATCCCGTTCCGTTGTTAGTTTAGGGACATCTCGGTCCATTGTTAGTTTAGGGACGTCTCTGTAACGACCCTCATATTCCTATACCTTTATATATATATATTTAAATACCATATTCTCCTGAAATACGGGTACTTGTCGAATATTCGGAATCCGTCTTTCATTTCGAGATTTATTTTTCCTTATAATTGTTTCTTTTCTTTTCAACCCAAATCCTATTCATTTTCCCCTCATTTTATTTCCATTTATTTTTTTAAACCTAACTCTCTTCTATTTAAACCTATTTCTATTTTATTTTTTTAAAGCCCAACACTCATAGCCTCAAGACCCTTCTTCTTCCTTTCCTCTTAATTTCTTCAGGTTATTGATTTGGAGTAATGGGTGTTAATCTAGTATTGATTATTATTAATTGTTATTAATGATAATTAATTGGGATGTTTTCTTAACCCATTTCAAAACCAAACCCTTTCTTCTCTTCTCCATCAACAGTTACTTCTTCTTCAAATTTTTTTGAATTCTCTCAATCAAAATCAAAATCTCACTCATAAATCCCAATAAACTATGTTTTTATTACCTATTAATCCAATTAGTTCCCTTTCTTCTCTAAAAAAAAATCTCTCTTTCTCCGTCATCCCTTACCTTCCCCGAGCGCTTAGCCGGTCGACCCTCTCACCACCACGTCGCCCCAGCTCTTCCAACCTCCTCTCTCACCTCCCCTCATCGGCCTCCACCCCCGAGCCTCACGCCACCCCCTCCGAAGCTCGAGCCGCCGAGCTCAAGCCTCGAGCCAACTCCAGCATCCAAGCCTGAGCTCCATCATCGTCGTGTCGCCTCTGAGCCACTATTGGAGCTCCTAGCTATCACCCACAGCTGCTAAGGCCACCGTCGATGCCCACAGACCCTCGTCCATCGACGTTTCAATTTGAGCTTGGAGGTGTTAGATGAAATGCCTGAAAGAGTTTTCCTTCGTTTTTCACGTTCTAAACGCAGGTAATTCCTTTCTTTCCTCCGTCTCTCTCCTTCCTTACCTCTGTTATGATTTCAATAAACCGATGTCCCCTCTCATTGTAAGTCCCCCTTCCTTCTTATAAACAATTTTTTTTACTGAAACAATTCTGTCATAATATAACTTATAGCTAATTATACATATTTGATTGCATGAGTAATTTCTTTTGATGATGAGTTCTCAAGGTATGGTGTAAACTTAGCTCTATGAGTCTATGGTATTTGTTCCCTCATATTCTACTGCATGTTCTATAGCAGCTCTATGATTTTGCGATTTCAACCTTTGCTTGCAAATAAATAAATCATGGAAAAAAGTTAAAATGGTTTTGAATGAGCAGAGAGAGAGAGAGTTCCTTGTTTCTAATTCAATGAGCATGTCATATATTTAAACATCCATTTTTGTGCTTTAACGAATTACAGATCTCTTTGTTTTGTTACATATACTCTTTAATGCTTGTACACCAAAATGTTATGAATAGTTGTAGAATTAATACTTATGCTATGGAAAAAATATTGCTAAAATATGTTAAATTATATGACTCAAGCATTAAACCAGTAATTGAAACTAACAATAAATTACTGTTTTTGTAACAGCAATGTAGATTGTTCGCTGTGTTCTTTTATGATACAGAAAATATTGTAGCAATATTATACATTATAAAAAAATTATACAGACCAAAATTTTGTTACTTTTATGAGGAAGATCATATAAACAATTATAGCTGCTAAAGCTATAACTTTTAGCAATCCATACTGTTAATGTGGCATATGACTAAATTTATGCAACAAGAAGCTCTATATGGAGTGTCAAGCATTCAACTAGATGATAAATTCTATACTCTAGGATAGAACATAAAAATACAGTCCAGCATGATATACATGCATATTGAATTACTAATTCATGTTCTTCAAGATTTGACTTGCACAAAAATACCCTCTTCTTTTTCCGATCTTCATCTTCAAAATTTATATCGAAACTTTTTATACAATAGTCTATTGTACTGAAACCTTTATAAATTATATTTGCCTCCTACTAGTATCATGATGTGTACAGATACAAAAGTTTAGTTCCAGTTCATGACGTTTAGTTCTATTGTAAGTTCGAATTAATGGACTTTAGAAAAATCTTTTGGATGAGTAGTAGCTAATAGCCTTTGTTTGTGTCAAAAGGGTGTAGATAAGAGTGATGAGCATCTAATGAAGCCACCCAACACAGGTTGATGCCAAATATGTAACAGAACATACATAATTATACATTTGAATAGCCTAATAATTCTCAACAATGCTAATGCCCAAAACTTCTCACCTCAATACTTAATTTTGATTAAGTATAGGATAGTTGTCAAAAGCAGCCAATAGTGTAAGCCTTGTAGTAATAATTGGAATTCTTCATGTATATTGCATTCATCAAGGCTTGAGTCAATATAACTTTGTCACCAGCATAATAACAGTTAACCCGAATCTATTATTTTAAGTAATTGTAACTTGAAGATGCACAGTAACTATTACAAAGAGATTTTATTTCATCCCAATATCCAATCTCACAGATCATCATGTTTATAAGGAGGAAAAAACCGTTTACTTAAAAAAAATCCTTTAATTATAATCTATATGCAACTTAACAAAAAAAAACGATATTGCAAACTAGCTTTTTATTAAAATACCCTCGGAGTTTTTTAATGGAAGTTAACCTTTTCCTTTACTTGTTTTTGCCTCGCAGCCCTTTTAGGGGAACCCGTTGTGATGGTGCGGATTATCACACATTTTGGGTTTTGTGAGTGAGATGCAGAGCTCTTCACGAAGCGCGGTCTTGAAAGGAAAATACGGTTTTAAAACAACATTAAAAATCAATTCAACAATATTTAAACAATGAAATAATTTATATGTAACTTAAAAGAAAACAATTTTATAATTTAGATTTTAAATAAAATATCACTAAATTGAAAAGATTTAAGTTACATTAAAATACCTTGTATTTTCAAAAGATAGATTCCTTCACTAAAATATCCTAAAATTCTAAAAGTTGGGTTTTTCACTAAGATATCATAATTTATCAAAAGTATACTTTTATTCAAAACACCCTCAACTTTCTAAATAATATTTTTATTAAAGCATTCTCTAGATTTTATAATATAATATTTTATATAAAACCCCTCGAGAATTAAATGGCTTATTTTATATAAATACCATGAAATTCTAAATGACCTATATACCCCTATACATGATACCTTATATGACTTAGCAATGAACACTTGAATACTTGATATGTTTACAAGACCACTTGATATGACTTGTACCAAACCTTTGTGCTTGAACCGACTTGACTCGAATCATGAATACAATTGACATGACTTCTTCTTGACATAACCACATGATTTTGGACATGAACCCAATCTTGAAAACTTGATACTATACACCACCTTTTGTATTCATAAATTCGATCAAGACTCGTAACATTAATTATAGACTAATATATACACGGGGTGTTGTGATAGTTTAAGTATGAATACGACAGAATCTCATGAGTCCCATCATTATAAATAACGTTGCTGTGGTACCGGGCTGAAACGGTACAAATAACGTTGTTGTGCTACCGGGCTGAAATGGTACAAATAACGTTGCTGTGGTACCGGGCTGAAATGGTACATCATGAATTCATGAATGAGGGCTCGTGTTTCCAAGCCCCTGGATGATAGCCTGTTGGGTTTGAAATACTTCAACAACAATTGAAGTCCCGCTATTTTGGGCCCGTGATTCTTTGCCCCTGGATGATAGCCTTGGGTTCGAGAATATTCTTTAGATTTGGTTGACATTTACACTTGAACCCACGTTAATTAAATTTTACCATTTTAGAGACCTTTTAGGATGCTTATATTCACTGTACCACACTCCACGACCATATTATACTTGTTTGCCATGCTTACATAGTTGCCTTTAACATTACATGTTATACTTGTTCATGTTCCATTTCCATTCATACCATATCATTTGTCACCTTGCATATTCATTTATATACATTTATATCACACTTTTCTTGGGGACTTACCGAGCGCAAGTTCGCTGACGGGCATTCCATCCATCTTTTGTTTTTTGGAATGTTCGTCAGGTGACTTAGGTTTAGAGGAGGTGGAAGTGACTGTAGATGATTACAACTTTTTCACACCTGAGGCAAATCATTAGTTTTCTTCCCAATTTTTTTTGCTTTTTCAGTAAGCCATATGTTCAGGCACTTTTTTTTTTATGTATCTTCATTTTCAGACATCATGTATCCAGTTTGAAACTTGTGAAAGTTGGAAATGTAAATATATAAAGTTGGATTTTCATTATCATGTCTTTTCTTGTCATTTTATATTGCTTATATATGCTTAGCGTATTTGTTTCGAGAAAGGATCTTCTCAGAATAAATACGTTGCGGGTTTGTCACATGTCGTTACCGCTCTTTTGAGAAGCGGGGCGTGACAGTCTCGGTCCATTGTCACCATTTTTAGGCGAGTATTAATTTAAGTACGTCTCGTTCCATTGTTAGTCTAGGGATATCTCGGTCCATTATTAGTTTAAAAACATCTCGGTCTATTATCACCATGTTTGAGGCGAATTTTTAGTTTAAGAACTTTTCAGTCCATTATTAGTTTAGTGACATCTCGGTCTATTGTCACCATTTTTGAGACACGTATTAGTTTAAGGATGTCTCGGTCCATTGTTAGTTTAGGGACTTCTTGATTCATTATTAGTTTAGGGACATCTCGGTCCATTATCGCCATGTTTGAAGCGAATTTTTAGTTTAAGGACTTTTCGGTCCATTATTAGTTTAATGACATCTCGGTCTATTGTCACCATTTTTGAGGAGAGTATTAGTTTAGGGACGTCTCGGTCCATTATTAGTATAGGGACATCTCGGTCCATTGTTAGTTTAAGAATATCTCGGTCTATTATTGCCATGTTTGAGGCAACGGAGCTTTTGGATACCACTCTCAGAGTTCTGATTAAGGAAGATAGCAAGTGAACACAAGTTTCGTCATCTATCATTGAGCTAAGTCGTGACTCGTCAAGCGTAGTATTTTTTAAGGAATCGACCGTTTATTGGCTGGAAGGGTCTTTCGCCATGTATATCCATGAGCAGATAGGCTCCACCTTGGTAGACTTTTTCTATGATGTACGGGCCTTCATAGTTCGGTTCGAACTTCCCCCATTTTGCATGATTAGGAATTATTGGTCTTTTGACGACTAGCACGAGTTCGTCTTGGCGGAATGTTCTCGGCCTGGTTAATTTTTCGTATGACCATGTCATCCTTTCCTTATAAGCCTCCAGATTTTGCTGTGCTATAAGGTTAGTTTCGTCGAGGGCATCAAGCTCTTCAAGCCGAAGATGAGCATTTTCTTCATCTATCAGCTCGTATCGAACTGCTACTCATAGAGAAGATAGTTCTATTTCCAACGGGAGCACTGCTTCTATGCTGAACACCATTGTGTATGGTGTTGTATTCGTGGCCATTTTGAATATTGTTCTGTACGCCCATAGAGCTTCATGTAGCCTTTCATGCCAGTCTTTTTTGTTTTTAGACACCGTTTTCTTTATAATCTTTATCAAGGCCTTGTTGAAAGCTTCGGCTAGACCGTTGGCCTGAGGATTATAAACTGAAGATTATCTCCAATCTATTTTATGTTGCTGTGCGAAATGACTTATTTTATGGCTTCTGTAAGCTGGCCTATTATCCGAGATAATTCGTTGCGGAGTGTCGAACCGATAGATGACATGTGTTCTGAAGAAATGGACGATATTCTCCGTCTTCATCTTTCTTAGTGATACTGCTTCTTCCCACTTAGAGAAGTAGTCAGTTGTTGCCAGTATGAACCGATGTCCTTTGGAGGATGCTGGTTCGATAGGGCTAATTATATCTGTTCCCCACATCTCGAATGACCAGCTGGTTACTGTTGGGTGTAGCGGATTTGGATGTTGGTGGATGAAGTCCCCGTGAATTTGGCACGAGTAACACTGCTTCGCATATTTGAGGCAGTCCTAAATCATTGTAGGTCAATAGTAACCCATTCTTTTTATCTTCAGCTTCATTTTTAGTCCAGCTTGGTAAGAACCGCAGAGTTCGTCTTGTATTTCTTGGACGACTTTTTGCTTCCTCCGGCCTCAGGCATCTTAGCCATAGACAGTCGAACGATCTCTTATATAGAGTATTGTTCATGAAGGCGAAAGACAAAGCTCTTTTCATGAGCTGATGTCTAAACGACGCATTTTCGGCGTTCGTTGGGACTTAAAGTAGTCTATGAAGACTTCCCTCTAGTCCTTGACCTTTTCTTCGTCCTCTATTTAAAGGGTTACTTGTTCGGTATTTTTTTCTCTCCTTCGGATGGCTTTATTAGGTCTTTCGAAGGTATATCTGTTGGCGTGAGAACCCAGCGGCTTTGCAAATGATCTTTACGCCATCGAGGTCTTCGTCAGCCAATTCCTTAGCTAATTTGGCCAATGCGTCCTCCTTGCTGTTTTCTGCACGCGGTATACTCTTAAGGGTGTAAGAGGGGATTTGTGCCCGTAATTGCTGCACTTTTTCACCATACTTTATCAGCTCTGGCTTACATGTCTGATAGTCGCCATTTACTTAGCTAACGATCAGCTGGGAGTCTCCATATATGAGGAGGTTTTTGATTCCCATGTCGATAGTACCTTCTATCAAAGCTTCATATTTCACTTCATTATTAATTCTTAGCTCTGTTAAGGAGAGAGCATAACGCAATATCCCTCCTTGCGGAGTCACGAAAATAAGGCCCACCCCAGCTTTAATTATGGGGGTGTTTTGCTTTCGCCGCTTTATAGAAGATGCTCCATCGAAGTAGAGTTCCCATTGGGAATCATTTTCTTCTTCAGTTGTATCAACCGCATGTTCGTCTGGCAACTCGCAATTTAAGAGGGAGTCAGCTGGTATCGGATGCTTCTCGAGAAAGTCGGCAATGGCATGATTTTTTTATTGCTTTGAAGGGATGATACGTTACCGAGAACTCCATCAGGAGGAGGGCCCATTTGGCAAGCCTTCCTGTTAGTATAGCCCTTGACATTAGATATTTGAGAGGATCCACCTTCGATATGAGATAGACCTCGTGTGTCAAGGCGTAATATCTAAGTTTCGTTATTGCGAAGTTCAGTGCCAGGCAATGCTTTTCGATGGGGGAATAGTTGTTTTCTTCCCCCAGGAGAACCTGACTCAAATAATATAGAGCTCTCTCCTTTTTTGATCGTTCTCTTATGCCCATAGTGCTCCTAGAGAACCCTCAAGGGCCGTTGTATAAAGGATAAGGGATTTTCCCTTAACCGGAGCAGTCAATACCGGCGGATTTTGCAGGTATTGCTTGATTTCGTCTAATGAATTTTGGCATTTTTGATCCAGACGAACGTGGTCCCCTTCTTCATCAAATGACTGTAGAGACAACATTTTCCGGATAGGTTGGCTATGAACCGCTGGATATACGCAAGCTTTCCTAGAAGAGATCGCAACTATTTGAGGGTTCTTTGCATGGGCATTTCCATAATCGCCTTGATCTTCAAGGGATCGATTTCGATACCCCGGTGACGTATGATGAATTATAGGAATTTGCCTAAGAAGACTCCAAACACGTATTTTTAAGGATTCATCTTCAAATTATACTTCCGAAGACGTTGGAACACTATTTTTAGATGTTCCCAATGCTCCTCATGAAATTTGCTCTTCACCACAATGTCGTCGATGTAGCATTCGACAATCTCATGGATGAGGTCATCGAAGATTTTTGTTATGGCCCTCTGGTAGATAGCGCTGGCGTTCTTCAGATCGAAGGGCATCACCTTATAGCAGAATATGCCCATCGGAGTCCGGAAGGCGGTATGCTTTTGGTCTTCTGGATGCATATTTATTTGGTTGTATCCTAAAGATTCATCCATGAAGGAGAAGACTTCATAGGTAGATGTGTTATCGATCATTAGCTCAGTAACAGGTACTGAGAAGTCGTCCTTCGGGCAAGGTTTGTTGAGGTCCTGAAAGTCAACGCAGATACGTATCATTCCATTTTTCTTCATCACCGGAACGATGTTAGCGATCCAGTTGGGATATTGAACTTCTTGGATGAAACCGGGGTCGATTAGTTTCTTGACTTCAGCATTGATACCCATCTCAAGTTTGAGCCGCATTCTTCTTGGCGCCTGTTTGACTGGCTTTATGTCCGGTGATATGGCCAGTTTATATACCATTACCTTTGGATCTAGACTCGGCATCTCGGAATAGTTCCATGCGAATTAGTCTTTATATTGCATGAGCACGTCTTTTAACATGGCTACCTGTTTCTCAGATAGGAGCTCACTGATGAACGTCGGCCTCGGATCGTTTTATGTCCCTAAGTCCATTTTTCTTAGGTTGTCCGCCGTTGTGTGTATCCCATCTTCCAGCTCTTTTAATACTGGTGGAAACTCTGAGATCACCTCGTCCTCGTCTTCATTTGCGAAGCACCTGTAGAGGTTATCCATACTCTCGTGCTTTCTCTCTTTTGAGAGTGTTATCATACGGCAGGTACGAATATGCTTCACTTTTTTTTGTCGAGCCGGTCCTAACCTGACAGCGTAGGTTCTTTTCGGCTCAAGATTTTGTGGCGGGGTTACCCTCCAGCTGTCGGATAACATGAACCTGCCTTGTTGATACCGGTCTTCTACTCAGTGTTTGAAGGTAAAACAGTCTTCAAGAGGACGATCTATTACGCGGTGATAGGAGCAATAATCCGGATGATGGACCTCGTTTATTTTTTTTTGGGGTGTCGAGACTCCGGAAGCGTCATCATTTGGTGCTTTATGATAAGGTTGAATATTTTGATTGTCTTCTCTTGAGGGAAAGAGTATTCCCGACCCATCTTCTTTATAAAGGATGGGCTCCAATCGACTTTTTCTCGATTGCGCGGCGTCTTGGATCCACTTTGTTGTCTTTGAACGTCATTTACATTCTTTGCCCTATTTTTGCCTCTATTTTGGGGTTTTCCCATTTTGCAATAATATATAGCAGGCCGGGGATGAAGAGCATTACGTTCTAGTCTGGCCGCAGGTTGCCGACTGAGTCGCCTCATCCTGGCCTTTTCGAAGATAGCTATTTCACGGATGTGGTTGTCTCGACTATTTTGACAAGCTTCTTTTATTAGCCTGTCGATTTGTTTTTCGAGCGACGGACTTAACGTTCTTATAGCGGGATTTCGCTCTGTTTCAATATCACAGCTATTTGGAAGAGCGTTTTCCCCTTCACTGGAGCTGTTTATGGCGCGACAACTATGGAATCGCTCCCGTTTCTTAGACCGAACGTATCCGAGCCCGGTTGTCTCCATCTTTCCGTTGGGCATCTTTCGCTGAGTCCTGGGAATATCCCAAATCTTTTTGTACAATTGGGCTTGTCGAAAGGTTTGTTCGAGCGGTACACCTTGGCATCTTAACAGCTTTTTCAATCCCTCCATGTAGTATCTTGGCAGACGGATTGGTTGAAGCCTGTCGAGTGCAAAATCGGCACCATAACAGACTTCTTTTTCTACTTTATTTTCCGTAGATTGGTAGAAGAGGATCGCTTTTTCACCTCTTCACCTGGAAGGTACGTAGAAAGTCTGCAGTTCTTGTACGCTGTGTGTATGGAGCGCATCAAGTTCCTTGTAATGCCGAGGCAGAGCCATTGTAATTTATAGACTCTGATCTATTCCGACAAAAGTTTGCATTGACGGGCAGATGGAGAACACTGCGTTGGCCTCGTCTTCTGAGTCGCTGCCAAAAACCAAACTAGGAGTAGATGGTCCGGGTCTATTTTTTTCTTTATGGGGTTGCCCCGAGTAGACCATTTCTTCATCTTTCTCAGTATCGCTCCCAAAAATCAGGATAGTGGTGACGGACTTCTATTTATCCTCCGGGTTATGACACCTTTTCGTATCCTCGAGGTCTGGTAGGAAGTATTTTGCATCTTCATATTTTCGGATCTCATTTACGGAGAACGGATTTAGCTCCCCTGTGACGGTGTATTCCAAATCATCCTTGAAATACTACATACACTGATGTTGTGTAAAGGGATGACGTTGTACTTATGTAACCAAGGCCTGCCAAGCAAAGCGTTATAGTATGTCTTGGCATCAATGACATGAAATTCGATGTCAGTGATGATCAGCCCGAAGCGTAACGTCAATATTACAGACCCAAGCGTCCGTGACGACCGTGAGTCGAACCAAGAGATGGTAATTTTTATAGGGTTCCCTAGGGTCGCCGCTGGGTTTCAGGAGGCATCGACCATGCCGTTTTAAAAAAAATTGGCGCTCTAAAGAACCCCATCCTAGAATCTTAACTAGAGAATTAGACAAAACTAGAATGTAAAGATCTTTACATCTAAGTGAACAAAGAATACAACCTTTATAGACCAGTCCTTCACTTCAAAAGCTCCGTGTAGTAGTCCCTTCGCTCCAAGTAATGAACTCCCGGACTCTAGAAAGGCTCCACAAGAAGAAAGGAACAAGCTTACTTGAAGTCTTCGAGACCGAAGATGATCTACGTTGAGGAGACACTAACCCAAGCTACCTCTTCACTAAGTGATGAACTAGTGAAGAAACAACCCAATCTAAATAGCTAGTCTAGAAGAGCTTGATGAAGTAGGAATTTTGTTCACTTTCGAAATTATTTTCTCATTCATTTTCTTCACCTCCCAAAAAGCTAGAGAGCTTGAGGAAGGAGATGAAGAAAAGCAACCATGGAAAAAACCTAGTGTAGAATGGGAACCATAGGTGAGTTAATATCATATACTAACTCATGTAGAGACTAAACCATGGCTAATCATAATAGTTGGGTTAATAAATATCTCAAGTAAAACAAAATTAGTGGACTTGGTCAATGGTTCCACAAGCTTCCACAAGCTTCAACCATGTGACTAATTTCCATTTAATTTTGATTTACTTTAAATAAATAAAACCCTTCATTATGTTAAGCATGGTGTGAGTCTCATACACCCATGTCTCATATATCATCTAGCATGACACACAAAAATGTACATTAATATATATCACATATATACTAAATGCACAAGTGAGAAAAAGAATTCATAAGTGAGCTAATATTAGTTAATGTAAGTCAATATATCAAATATATAATTATACATTAAATTATTAAATCAACACTTGATTTAATAATCCTGCTATATCACATATAACCGACTAATATCATATGTATCAACTTATCGAATCGACACTTGATTCGATAACTTGGCTATATCACATATAACCGACCGATATCACATATCGCGAGAATAGTATTAGGTATCATATACACGTATTAATCTCAGTCTCGCATATATCACATATGTGCTCCTACTTCGTTTCGCCTGAGCTAGGAAACCTCTGTGTAGGACTCTAAAGTCTTGTCAATACGCTGGCAGTACGTGGTGGTCATATCAGTCACCCACAAGCCATCAGCGGTCTTCTAAACGTAACGACCACCCGGGTATTGAGCGATCAGAAGATCAACAAGCAAGTTTGCTCATACTCCTGCGAATCCAATTAGTAACACTACCGTACAGTCCGGTCTCTTCGTCTGATATGTCGCATATCACAGCCTGGGGGTGGTAAACGTCAGACCCTAATAGCCTGATAAGTCATGCCGATGTGAGGCCCATAACGGTTCGAGAAACTACTGATAATACTTACCAGTAAATTTCAGCAACCCTGGCCAGGGATTTCCTGTTATGGCCAATCGAGCGTAGCACAACATCAACCCCTAATACCGGGAGAGACGAAATCCCCTCCTATCGCTCATTGCCTCCATGTGACTCAGGATTGTACCCAAAAACCACCGTTTTGCATGATATCTTGAACGTGGTAAGGTGGAAATCAAGCACAGTGGGAACCACACAAGACTCTATGACGATCTCGGGTTGACAGACTAACCTGTACCAGTGTCACCAGAGAGCTATCTGACGATAGGTATAATACTAACTAGGAGTTCTCGGCGAGTCCGTCCAGTGGACCCAGTCTCCACTGAGCACCCGTATACCTTCTCTGACGTCAAACACCAATGGATATGGGATCATCCATCGCCCATCATATTGGTCGAGAAGCGTATACGCTAGTATACTCTAGAATATCGATGTCCCGTCTCGATACTCCCACGACTAGGTACAATTGAAGGATGTACTTACCGACTGCCGTTGACCCACTAGTATGATCTGCTTCATAATACTGGTACTCAAGTACTCATCCTAAGGGTTTTATCAACATGTAATAGAGAGACAATAAGTGTACATGTTAAGATAAAGAGCAATCAGATAGCATACTATCATGTCGAGCGAGAAAGTCCTCCCTATATATGTCCAAGCATCCACTATAATATACATCACATGTATAATAATGGCCTATAGGGCATACATATAACCAACAATCTCCCACTTGTACTAAGGCCATTTGTTGTAGTATCTCATACTCAACGCCCCATAAAAGTCTCTTTAGGGAAAGGCCTCTGTGAGTGGATCCATTGTGTTATCCTTCGCGTCAAATCTCCTTACCTCGATTCCTTGGAGATCAACCATCTCCCTGATCAGGTGATACTGTCTTCAGAATATGTCTGGATCGCTGATGGGATCGGCGTTCCTAGGCCAAAGCCACGACTCCATTGTTGTCACAATAACAGTTATTAGACGCTCAATGGTAGGAACCATGTTCATCTCATGAACAAGAATTATCCAGACATACACTTTGGTAGCATCGTTGGTAGCGATGCATTCAGCCTTTATCATCTAGATTGCCATGGTATCTAGCTTGGAACTCTTCCAATATACCGTCCCTCCACTGAGGGTAAAGATAAAGCCCGAAACTGACTTTCAGTCGACCTTATCACTCTGGGAGCTGGAATTGGTAAAGGACTCCCACTGGAGTTCACCGTTATCAAACACCAAGAACATTGCTTTAGTGATTCTCAAGTACTTAAGAATGTTCTTCACAGCTGTCCAGTGATTCTCCCAAGATCCGATTGATTCTTGATCACTACACCTAGTGAGTAAGCTATATCTAGTCTGGTACATAACATCGCATACATGATAGAGCCTAGTGCCGAAGCATAGGGTATCCCTTGCACGCGAGCTCTTTCCAAATCAATCTCGGGAGACATTTTTTTGGAAAGAGTGATTCATGAGTAAGTGGGCAAACCACCACGCTTAGAATCCTCCATACTAAACCCCTTTAGAATGGTGTTAATGTACCTGGATTTGGGATACTCCCAACATCCACTCAGATCTATCACCATAGATCATAATCCAAAAGATGTAGTAGGTATAATCCAGATCTTTCATGGAAAATCCTCGTGATAAGAGTAGCTTGACCGAGTGTAGCATAGGAAACCGTTTCCTATCAAGAGTATGTCATCTACGTACAATACGTGAAAGATGACCTTACTCTCTACAACCTTCTTGTATATACAAAGTTCATCTACCTTTTTGATGAAGTCAAACTCTTTGACTACCACATCAAAATAGATGTTCCAACTCTGCGATGCGTGCTTTAATCCTGATGGACTTAAGCATAGCCACTAGAGAAAAGGTTTCATCATAAACCACACCTGGTTATTGATGATAGCCTTTTACTACAAGTCTAGCTTTGAAAGTCTTAACTTTTCCATTTACACCAAGAATCTTCTCAAGATCCAGTTGCTCCCGATGGGTTTTACCCCTTCAGGTGCAACATTCAAAGTCATACTTTGTTGGCGTACATGTATTCCATCTCTGATTGCATAACATCCAGCCATTTCACAGAGTCCCCATTCGTGATGGCCTGCCTGAACCTGGTTGGGTCATCATCTACCATGATGCAATCCTCGCTCTCACTGTCATCGAGAAAACCGTAGTATCTCTCAGGGGGATGAGGAACCTTACCAGATTCGCGGAGAGGTTGAGTTTCGTCGGAGACTATTGAATCTTTTGGTTTCACCAAATCATCAGCTGTTAGTTTGTGCAGCTGGAACTCCTTCCAGTTTTACCTCATGACCACAAATTTCTTCATAAGAAATTCCTTTTCTAAAAAGGTGGCATGCTGAGAAACAAAACACCTTTTGCTCCTCAGTATGGTAGAAGATATTCCCTCGCAAATGTTTAGAATATCCAATAAACTTATACAGAACTGACCTTGTCTCGAGCTTGTCCGGATTCTGCCTTTCAACAAAGGCCGGACAACCCCATATCTTAACTCGTTTAAGATATGGTCTCGTCCCATACCATATCTCATATGGAGTGGTAGACATTGATTTGGACGGAACCCCATTCAATAGGTATGCAGCTTCTCAAGTGCATAACACCAAAAGGAAACATGCAACTTAGCAGTACTCATCATAGAGCGCACCATATTTCATAGGGTGCGATACCTCCGCCCCGATACACCGTTGTGCTGTGGTGTACACGAAGGAGTAAACTGAGAGAGAATCCCATTCTCCTTTTAGAAACTCCAGGAACTCCATGCGCAAGTATTCGCCTCCTCGATCACATCAAAGGACTTAATACTTCAACCCGTCTGTTTCTTAACTTCAAGCTTATATTCCTTGAATTTCTCAAAAGTTTCAGATTTGTGTTTCAACAGGAACATATGTCCGAATCTTGAGAGATGATCAGTGAATATAATGAAGTATGAAGAACCAAGCCTGGTATTTGTAGACTTAGGACCGTATACATCACCATGTATCAGTCCCCAAGAGTTCATCAACTCTTTCTCTATTTCCAGTAAATGGAGTATTAGTCATTTTACCTTTGAGACAAGACTGGAAAGTATCATAAGATGAAAATTCGAACAGATTCTCTTATTCATCCTTAATGTAACTTAGCTAGTCGTGTCGCAATTATATGACCTAGTCTACAATGCCTCAAGAAGGATTCGTTCATTTCTAAACTACTCCTCTTGTGTGTGTTCTAAATACTTTGAACTGTGGTTTGATTTAGAACGCATATGCTATTATATAACGTGCCTAATCCAATCAACTTTGATTAAGGAAAATGTTCACAACATTATCCTGCAATACAAAATTATATCCTTCTTTAACTTAATAAAGAAACTAATATAATGTTGTATATCAGGTTCGGCATGTAATAACATTTGTTCAGAATCAATGTATTAATACATGGTGATCATTCGCCAACTGATTTGGTTGCAACAATTGCACCATTCTCTACATTAGAGAACGGTCACCCAATCCCAGTTCTCTACCTTTCTATAGCCTATGTAACAGATTACATATGTGGGATCCTGATCCGGTATCTCATACCTAGGACGTAGAGGATACTGCGAAGCAGTTCTCGGTAACGAACACACCCGAAAAATATGCATCAACATGCTTATTCCTCGATTGGGTCGCGTAAGAATCCGGATATTCCCCTATTTCTTGCTCAGACTTATAACAATTATAAGATAGAGCGGAACCAACGTTCCCCAGCTCAGTATAATAAGTAGGTTCGGTCAATGCATCCATATTATTATCTTGATTAAGGCGTGACATGGTCGCTATCAGGAGAGAGAGAGAAGAAAACACTTTGCGTATGCTCTTACAAGATCAGATTGGTTATTATTTTATCTAATCAGGATGGCTCCCACTGTTTTTATAAATCTTCCTTCAAACTCTAAATGGTAAGACTAGCCGGGATTAATTATACACTATAAGTTCACCAATCTTTCAGCCAGGACAGTTTTGGTACTTTGAGGGAGGTTCCCCGTGCTTTCGCACAGACCTAATTAAAATAAACCTCATTTTCCCAGGGGCGTAACCCCGTTAATACCTTTCTAGACACCTACTTGATCGGCTAATTGAAATGTGTAAAACTCTCCCAGGAGTAACTCTTACTCGCAGTGGGTATCGGGATCCAACTATCTCATAGAAGGTATGCAATCTTATTGAAAATTTCAACACTTGAAATTCCCGATAATATTTTGTCCCTAGCTTCCTATGACCTTGACGAAGGCCAACAAACCATAGGCCGCTAGTCAAGTTCAACCCGTACATTTCATGATTGAATTAAACCCACCCGCACGACTTTTGATGAAGGCTAACAAAGTTGCACGACTACCCTAATCCAATCGTATCACATGTTTTAGCAGATAAGCACTAGTTAGCTACTGCACACTATGCCTTGACTATGGCCAACAAATGTAGCACGAATACTAAGTAGCACTTATCTGAAATTACGGAGGGCTACGACAGGTTTTTAAGAAAACCTTTTGCGTAATGAACTTGATATCGTTGTAGAATTGAGTGATTTTGAAAAGGAGTGTTTTTAAGGCTTTTGCTATTTTTGCTAAAGAGCTCACTTCCGGTGAAGGGATCTCGGCTCTTTCCTTATCGAATGAGATGCTGGATATTTCATAAATACCACTATTCAAAGTGTAACAACCCAAAACTTTCTGTACAATTTTTTCAAAAAAAAAATACAGAAAGGGGTATTTTTGCCTAAGTACAAGTTATAAGTTTGATTTGCTTTTTAACAGCAAGAAGGAGCTTGTAGCTCATTGGTAAGACCTTGCACTGCTGAACCAAACCACCAGAGTTCAAATCCCGTCAGCCACATTATTTTTTATATTGATTTTTTTAAATCTTTTTAGAAGCCCAAGAATCTACACGTGAATAACTCGTAAAAACCAAAAGTCACATATAAAACAAACGAGTCCAGCTGGTAGACCAAGCGACGGAGGACACATGGCGACGAGACCCGGCCTGACTCGGCCGCCGACGCCGGCCGCCTCATCTCAAATCCGATTTCTTCCTTCTTGACTCCTTTGTCTTTTGGCCTCCCCATAACCCCTGTTCTATTTATTTTCCCTGCAAATTAACAGAGCCAATTAAAACCAATTTAAATCTTTATAATGCATAATTTTTAATGCATTTTCTATCAAAACCTAACCCTAATCTTTCTCTATAAATACCACTCCATCTCACACCCCCTCACTCACAATCTCTGCCCAAACTCTCAAGAAAAATCTCTAGAACTTTTGTGTATAAGTGGAGTTAGCGAAGGGAAAAACTCTGACGAACTTTCGACGACGACCCTAAGAGCTCCCGGCGACGAAACGACGCACCGGCACCTCCTACCACTCCCTCTTCCTCTTTTCTAATCTAAAATCCAGTATCTCCCTCCTCCCTCTTCTCCTTTCTATTCTGAAAACTCGTAATTCTAAAATCCGACGGAAGCGGAGTTAATCCGACTTCCGATTCGGTTTTTCTTTAAAGGTTCCATTTTTCTTAAAAACAACAATACCAAACTCTCACAACATGACTATTAATCATTAACAAAATATATTGAACAAGTTCCATATCAAAAGAATGTATATTGTAATTTTTATCGTATTTTTCAGAAAAATACCATATAGTTTAGTTTCGACATAAAAACATCATTACCCTTGCTATACCTTTAGATAGTTCACGAGATAATGACCTACCTTTTCACAACACTCATATGTAACATAGCACGATGATATTGGGAAATATAGATTTGGGAAAATACGGTTTTACATAAAACTACCTCCGACATATAAAAACCTTTTTCTACAAGATTATGTATTTTAAACAAATCTTTGCAAAGCGCCGTTACAACCCATTTTGGGGAACCCGTTCGGGTTGGTGTGGATTATTGCACATCCTGGGCTTAGTAGTGCGAGATGCAGACCTCCGCAAGGAGCATACGGTCTCGAAAAATTTAAAAATACAATTTTCTTTAGAAAATGTGATTTCTATTATAAATAAAAATTATTTTTTATAAGTAAATATATATGTAATTAATATAAAATTATCTATTTTTTTATATTTATAATATTTCATATTTCCAAAATTCAAGAAAAACATTCCATTTACAAGAAAATACCATACAATTCTAATATTACAAATAAATACCATATATTATGAAAAATATGTTTTATTCACTAGAAATGTCACAATGATAAAATATACATCAATGAAAACTTTAAAGACGATAATAAAATACTTGAGGTGTATTTTGAAAATTATACAAAATAATTTTTACATAAAACCCCCTCAAGTTCTATAAATTACCCTAAGGACCCTAGTAAACATATGTTTAAGTGGGACCGGTCTCTTGAGCCTCAGGGAACCGGAGATATGGGTGCTTGCCTATTTAAGGTAGACAACTTAACAAACGGTGTTATCAATACGGTAATCGTCTTTGAAAAAGACACAAATTCTGCCGTCCATGTGCAGCGGTTACCGATAACACGAAAACCTAATTTAGGATTCAATTTCTTTTCTAATTGTCTGACTCAGACTGAGTCTCAATATAATCAATCTGACTTGAATGAGATTCGAGTATATATACAAATTCAATATGAATCCATATATTCAATCTTTTCAATCTATCAATCTATACAACTTGACTGAACCGAATCATGGATATACATCCATCTACATGATTCTCCAGTTACATCCATTTACTGATATCATGGTTTCAGCAAGTCATCCATCTATACAATCTATAATACAAGACAATACAATACAAACAATATAATTAAGATATCGCGGGGTTTAAGGGGTAGATTGGTACGAAAGGTGTTAGAAGTGGCACGAGACTGCAACCATTAAGACACCTAACCTGTATTCAATTGCCGTTGTACCGTGGCTGAACGGTTCCTTGTACTTTCCGTCCATCTTAGTCTCTAGTCTATTGAGACTCGTCTCGTATACACTGGCCTCTTCTGTACCAAGTTACAAACAACAGCGTTAACACTAAATACAACATTATAACAATATAATACCACTTTAAAAGTTACACACTCTCTCTCTGTCTATTCTACTTCTCCCTTATCTTTGGGACTTATCGAGCGATTGTTCACTGACGACATTCCTTCTCTTTCTTCTTTGGAATGCTGTCAGGTGATTCGGACTTTCAGGAGATCGAGCCTACCAGCGAGGACTTGGATCAGCTAGCCTTCGACCCAAAGCTTTAGATACTTGTACATTTCATTTCAGTACTTTCCATTTCTGTTATGCCACTGTTTAGGCATTGCTTTTCATTCTATATATTTAATTTTCCATGTACTGTAAAAGAATGTTAATAAATAAAGTTGCTGTTCAATTATATCTATTGTCTTTGTCTCTTGTGCGTTTTATTTATATTGCTTAGATACGCTTAGCGTGTTTACTTCAGAGTAAATATATAGTGGCCTCGTCGCGTCCTCTGCCTGTACAATGGGAAACGAGGCGTGACAGGTTTTGTTGGTGACCCATGCAGGTCAGAGCTATATGGAACCCTACCATGCAGTTCAGTTCTGCATAGACAACCTAAGCAATATAACAAAAGAACCAGCAACTAAAAACATTCTTTACATTACATATTCCTTGAATCTTACTATTTCAAATTTCTTGAATCTTATTCCTTGAACCTTATTCTTTGAATCTATCCTAACCTATTTTTCATTCAAGGTTATGGATTCTCCAAACAACACCAGCACCAATGTCAACGACACTCCACCAGCACTACCACTCACACCTGCCGTCGCTGCTCCGATCAACGAGCAGACGGTTCTTCTTGAGGCGATCCGCAGCCTCCTGGAAGGACAGCAGCAACAGACTGCTATTCTTTTGAATCGTCCAGAAGCGAAAGCACCCGGAGTGAATCAATTCCAAGTACTGCACCCTAAGAACTTTTCGGAAAAAGAGAGCCCTCTGGAAGCGAAGGAATGGGCTCAAAGTATTGAAGATGATCTGGCAGCGGCACAAGTGCCAGAGATAGCTTGGGTCCGAGTTGCAAAGCTGCAGATCACTGACAATGCACGGGTTTGGTGGAAGGCAGAAGAAAGGCGTCTTGACCAACCTATCAAATGGAAGACTTTCCGAGACAAGTTCGATGCAAAGTACTTCCCCGAGACTGCCAGATTCTACATGGAACAGCAGTTCATCCATCTGCAACAAGGTTCAATGTGGACCAAGTCAGTAGATGAATATGACGCTGAGTTCACCATGCTCAGTCGGTAAGATATGTCTCAATGTTCAATTTTATATCACATACTACACAGCTAACACAAGACCGTAACAGGTTTGCGGCCCATCTCATACCGACTGCTGAGATCAGAGCTAGAAGATTTTAGCAAGGGTTGGACCCGGAAATCCAAGCTGCATTAGCTACAGGGGATTTCCCAACCCATGATTTGGTTTTGAAGGCTTCCCGACAATATGAGGCAGTGGTAATTAGGAAGGGCAGACCTTAATCAGCCGGACTGAAGCGTCCTGCTAATTAGATGGCAGGAGGAGCCTCTTCAAGGCCAACTGTTGAACCGAGGAGACCGGAAGTGACAGATAACCAGCCAAGTCCTGACTTTTGCTTTTATTGCAAGAGGGAAGGACACTTGTGGAAGGACTGTAGGCGCGTAAAAGACCTATGCTTAGTTTGTGGCGCATCCAATCACGGCATTGGAAACTGTCCTTATAGACGCAATCCGGCTCATACACCCACCAACTACCCGCAGTGGCCAGCTATCCAGGCTCCTGCACCTCGTCTAGCACTCTCTGCTCCACCACCTGCACAGCCTACTCGTCAATTCCAATAGGTAATGAGGGACATGCCTCGAGGGTAGAGAAACATGCCCCAAGGACAGAATGTGCCTCCAGCTAGAAGGAATGTACCACGGCGTCAGATTTTCATATTAGCAGCCGTAGAAGCCGAGGCTGTAGGTCAAGGTAACACTCGTAAGTCTTTTTCACATTTTAAAAACCCTTGTATCACTTTGTTATTTTTTCATACACTATCAGTACTTCAGTCACCAAACTTTCCTTGAATCTGTTACACTTTCCTTTTACAAATTTCGAAGACGAAATTTTTATAAGGAGGGTAGAATGTAACAACCAAAAACTTTCTGTACAATTTTTTCAAAAAAAATACAGAAAGGGGTATTTTTGCCTGAGCACAAATATAAGTTTGATTTGCTTTTTAACAGCAAGAAGGAGCTTGTAGTTCATTGGTAAGACCTTGCACTGCTGAACCAAAGCACCAGAGTTCAAATCTCATCAGCCACATTATTTTTTATATTGATTTCTTTTAATCTTTTTAGAAGCCCAAGAGTCTACACGTGCATAACTCGTAAAAACCAAAAGTCACATGAAAAACAAACGATTCCAGGAGATAGACCAAGCGACGGGGGACAGATGGAGACGAGATCCGGCCTGACTCGGCCGGCGACGCCCCTGACTCGGCCGCCGCCGTCGGCCGACTCAGCCCAAATCCGATTTCTTCCTTCTTGACTCCTGTGTCTTTTGGCCTCCCCATAACCTCTGTTCTATTTATTTTCCCTGCAAATTAACAGAGCCAATTAAAACCTAATTTAAATTCTTTTAATGCATAATTTTTAATGCATTTTCTATTAAGCCCTAACCCTAATCTTTTCTTATAAATACCACTCCATCTCACACCCCCTCACTCACAATCTCTGCTCAAACTCTCAAGAAAAATCCCTAGAACTTTTGTGTACAAGTGGAGTTAGCGAAGGACGAAGCTCCGACGAACTTCCGACGACGACCCTAGGAGCTCCCGGCGACGAAACGACGCACCGGCACCTCCTACCACTCTCTCTTCCTCTTCTCTAATCTAAAATCCAGTAAGTCCCTCCTCTCTCTTCTCTTTTCTATTCTGAAAACTCGTAATTCTAAAACTCGACGGAAGCGGAGTTAATTCGACTTCCGATTCAGTTTTTCTTTAAAAGTTCCATTTTTTTTAAAAACAACAATACCAAACTCTCACAACATGACTATTAATCATTAACAAGACATATTGAACAAGTTCCATATCAAAAGAATGTATATTGTAATTTTTATCGCATTTTTCAGAAAAATACCATATAGTTTAGCTTCGACATAAAAATATCATTACCCTTGCTATACCTTTAGATAGTTCACTAGATAATGACCTAGTTCTTCACAACACTCATATGTAACATAGCACGATAATATTGGGAAATATAGATTTGGGAAAATACGGTTTTACATAAAACTATCTCCGACTTATATAAAAACCTTTTTCTACAAGATTATGTATTTTAAACAAATGTTTGCAAAGCGCCGTTACAACCCATTTTGGGGAACCCATTTGGGATGGTGCGGATTATCGCACATCCTCGGCTTTACTAGTGCGAGATGCAGACCTCCGCAAGGAGCATACGGTCTCTAAAGATTTAAAAATACAATTTTATTTAGAAAATGTGATTTCTACTATAAATAAAACTTATTTTTTTATAAATAAATATATATGTAATTAATATAAAATTATCTATTTTTTTATATTTATAATATTTCACATTTCCAAAATTCAAGAAAAACATTCCATTTACAAGAAAATACCATACAATTCCAATATTACAAATAAATACCATATATTATGAAAAATAGGTTTTATTCACTAGAAATATCACAATGATAAAATATACATCAATAAAAACTTTAAAGACGATACTAAAATACTTGAGGTGTATTTTGAAAATTATACAAAATTATTTTACATAAACCCCCTCAAGTTCTATAAATTACCCTAAGGACCCTAGTAAACATAGGTTTAAGTACGACCAGTCTCTTGAGCCTCAGAGAGCCGGAGATATGGATTCTTGCCTATTTAAGGTAGACAACTTAACAAACGGTGTTATTAACACGATAATCGTCTTTGAAAAAGACACAAATCCTGCCGTCCATATGCAGCAGTCAGCGATAACACCAAAACCTAATTCAGGATTCAATTTCTTTTCTAATTGTCTGACTCGGACCGAGTTTCAATATAATCAATCTGACTTGAATGAGATTCAAGTATATATAACAATTCAATATGAATCCATATATTCAATCTGTTCAATATATCAATCTATACTACTTGACCGAATCGAACCATGGATATACATCCATCTACATGATTCTCCAGTTACATCCATTTACTGATATCATGCTTTCGGCAAGTCATCCATCTATACAATCTATAATACAAGATAATACAATACAAACAATACAATCAAGACATCACGGGGTTTAAGAGGTAGATTGGTACGGAAGGTGTTAGAAGTGGCACGAGATTGCAACCATTAAGACACCTAACCTGTATTCAATTGCCGTTGTACCGTGGCTGAATGGTTCCTTGTACTTTCCGTCCACCTTAGTCTCTGGTCTACTGAGGCTCCTCTCGTATACACTGGCCTCTTCTATACCAAACTACAAACAACAGCGTCAACACTAAATACAACATTATAACAATATAATACCACTTTAAAAGTTACTCTCTCTCTCTTTCTATCTATCCTATTTCTCCCTTATCTTTGAGACTTACAGAGCGATTGTTCGTTGACGACATTCCTTCTCTTTCTTCTTTTGAATGTTGTCAGGTGATTCGGACTTTCAGGAGATCGAGCCCACCAGCGAGGACTTGGATCAGCTAGCCTTCGACCTAGAGCTCTAGATACTTGTACATTTTATTTCAGTACTTTTCATTTCTGTTATGCTAATGTTTAGGCATTGCTTTTCATTCCATGTATTTAATTTTCCGTGTACTGTAAAAGAATGCTAATAAATAAAGTTGTTGTTCAATTGTATCTATTGTCTTTGTCTCTTGTGCATTTTATTTATATTTCTTAGATACGCTTAGCGTGTTTACTTCAGAGTAAATACGTAGAGGCCTTTTCGCATCCTTTGCCCGTACACTGGGAAACGGGGCGTGACACAAAGCATGAACTAAAAAAGCAATCGAAAGACAAAACCGAGTGGGTTGTAGCATCTGCCAGTTTCGCTAAAGAGGTCACTCCCGGTGAAGGGATCTCGGCTCTTTCCTTATCGAATAAGGTGTTGGATATTCTACAAGGAATACCGCTATGCAAAGCAAGAACTAGAGCTACCATTTTTTAAAACAAGATTCCACAACATCTTTAGATTTCTTTCATTTCATTAATCTCATTAACGAAGTCCCATCAATTATGCTTCCTAAGCATCCAGAAGAAACGAAAGCAACAGTATTTATTATATATCATATATATAATATAAGCATTCGTCTCATCATATAAAGTGATCACATTACAGAATATCAACAGTAGAAGAACACATATGAAATATTAGATATACTAGGAATCCCGTGTTTTAAATTAAGCCAGTAAAAAAACGTGGATTCCACGGTCGTGATGAATAGCCAAACCCACATCTCTAGACCCCTCTGAGCGCGGTAAGCAACCCTACCAATTCTAGAGTTAGGAGACCCGGTCTCGACTCCTCGAGTTGGTCTCCCACTGGACTCTAGAACCCGGTTACTTGTGCTCTCCTCTTTGGGTCAATCCTAATGCGGAAAAGTAAATAATATACATCAATGGTGACATCATCCTCAACTCGGAAGTGCCCCAATAAAAGAATATTACATACAAGTTTTTACATGAATGAAAATGAAAAAAACTCTCATCTCACATAAAAACCCCCGGCTATTCAAAACACGACTGTAGGGTGTTTTTCATCACCCCATTGAGATGGGAATGCGCACGCGCTTGTCAGGCGCATTACAGATTCCCCCTGCCTAGGGTAGGCTAGGGTTTATTGATTGTGGGGATCCAAATATTCGGCAGCCGCAGACTAAGCTGCCGTTAATTACCCCTCGCCTTTGGGGCGATGGAACCTCCGATTAACGGGTTAAACAGGTCATGCGAACTCAGTGTGCAGTGCTGTGTTTTGAAGGGGTTTTGGATATATCGGGAGGGCTCGCAGAGTTTTTACGGGGGTCCCGCTAGCCGGATAGCGGGCTGGGGGTCAAAGGGGCTAGCTGCCCCCTTGCAGGGTGCGGGACAACGTCCCGTTAGAAAAATTTCTCTAACGGGGGAGATGTATTTAGTGCGGAGTGTGTGTAAAATGGGGGAAAATGGCGTCCAAAGGACGCGTGCACGTGGGCGCCTTAGTGCCCGTGGTCACGTGCGCATACGTGACCGATGGGCGCCTTCGCGTCCCGGGGTCACGTAGGTACACGTGACCGATGGGCGCCTTGGCGCCCCGGGGTCACGTGGGCGCACGTGACCGATGGGCGCCCGGGCACCCCGTGGTCACGTGCACGCATGTGACCGATGGGCGCCTTGGCGTCCGGGGTCACGTGGGCACACGTGACCGATGGGCACCTTGGCGCCCGGGGTCACATGGGCACACGTGACCGTGGGAAACACCCGCGGGAAGGGACCTAGCTCCAAGGTTGGGGAGTTGAACTCCCAGGGGATTTTAGGAGTTGAACTCCTAACAAAAATTAATTTATGGTGTTAAACTCCCGCAAATCTAGAAAGGAGTTAAACTCCTAGGAATCTTTCTCTTTTTTTGAGCTTTGGATCAGTCCAAAGTTAGATTTTTGGAGATGGGACTCCTTCTTCCTTCTCTTGATCGGCGGGATCTTGGAGAAAAAAAGGGGTAAGACTTGAAAGTCCCCCCTTTTCGAGACCTGATTGGAGATCTGAGCTCCCCTTCGTGGGTTTTTTGGTGAAAAACTATTTACTTTTGAGAAAGGAAGTGTTAAACTCTTGATTTAATTCAAAAGAAAAAGGAAGGTTTTAGAACCTTGAGGAAGGAGAAAAGATCACAGATCTGGATTCTTTTTTTGGGAGAGAGAAAAAAGTTGTTGAGATATTTTCATTGTCTTTGCCTTTATAGGCTATACACTTTACATATAGCCCCTTGGGCTTTACAAAAATGGCATTTTGCCCATCCCATGCCTCATGTGCTATTTCTTTTTGCACATAAGCCATGAACTTTACAAAAATTTGGCTTTATGCCCATTTTTCTTACATTTATTAAAAAAAGGAATACACAAAAATTATTTATTACAAAATTATTTTGGCATGGCGGAAGGCTGGATGCTTCGTGTTCGGGCTCGACGCGGGCATTGGCCTACTTGACCTGGGCTTGGGCCCACTTGGCTTGGGGTTGACTTTAATTTTGACTTGGTCAACTGGGGTGTAAATTTTGACCCCAACAAAGTGCCCCCCATCAATAAATGCACACAGCATATGTGGGTCGTGTGCATGAAATTGATGGATCTTCTTTCACGTGGAGGCGACTTGATTTGGTTCCTGCTTTTTGGGAAGCTGGCACTGTCCTTTTTACGACATGGACGGTCGATGGTTGACGTGTCTCCGAGATGGGGTGTCTGGTTGACTTAATTCCAAGGCGGAGCATAATTCCGAAAAGGAGGTCGTTGCCGCCCTTTTAGCGACGTGGACGGTCGGTGCTGCCTTTTTAACGACGTGGACGGTCGATTCTGCCATTTTAGCGACTTGGATGGTCGGTGCTGCCCTTTTAGCGATGTGGACGGTCGGTGCTGCCCCTTTAGCGACGTGGATGGTCGATTCTGCCATTTTAGCGACTTGGACGGTCGGTACTGCCCTTTTAGCGATGTGGACGGTCGATGCTGCCCTTTTAGCGACGTGGACGGTCGATTCTGCCATTTTAGCGATTTGGACGGTCGGTGTTGCCCTTTTGAGACTTGGACGGTCGATACTGCCTTTTTAGCGACCTGGACGGTCGATTCTGCCCTTTTTGTGACTTGGACGGTCGGTTCTGCCCTTTTAGCTACTTGGACGGCTGGTGCTGCCCTTTTTGCAACGTGGATGGTCGGTTCTGCCCTTTTAGCGACTTGGACGGTCGGTGCTGCCCTTTTTGCGACGTGGACGGTCGGTTCTGCCCTTTTTGCAACTTGGACGGTCGGTTCTGCCCTTTTAGCAACTTGGACGGTCGGTGCTGCCCATTTTGCGACGTGGACGGTCGATTCTGCCCTTTTTGCGACTTGGACGGTCGGTTCTGCCCTTTTAGCGACTTCGAGGATAGGTGCTGCCCTTTTTGCGACGTGGACGGTCGGTTCTTGATTTGACTTGCTCCACTTCTTGCGGTGTCAGGGATTTGTCTTGTTTCTGAGGTGGAGCTTGATTCCGCCCGGGAGGTCGTTGGTTGTTTTGCTGATTTGATGTGATTTGGTGATTTGGGTTGACATCAGCATTGCTACACTGGAATATGGTACCATGAGCGAATCATCATCTGCCATGAGTGGATTTGGGGATTTTGGTTTTGGTTTGGCATCAGCGTTGCTAACACTGAAGCATATGTGCCAGGAGCAATTCATCATTTGCCTTTCCCTGTGAGGGAGCGATGGCTTAGGAGACGGGTTTACATCCCTATCACCTAAGGCTTTTCAATTTTATGGGCCGTAAGGGTCCCATAAAAAGCATTTTCTCCCAACGAGTCGTAAGGATCCCATAGGTGCATTTTCTATTTAGGAGTCGTGGGGAATCCCAAGTGTGTTTTTCCTTTGTGAGTCGTAAGAATCCCACGAAGGTGTTTTCTTACGAGTCGAGAGGATCTCGTAAGTTTGTTCTCCTCATGTATCATGAGGACACATGAGTGGGTCTTCCCAACTGGAGGATGATTCCAAGGGCGGAGACCGGCCGCGTAACTGGTGGTTGCGGTGGGGCATGGGTATGATATACGGTAGTCAACCTGGGGACCAACCATAGGGCTGGGAGAATTTCGAGCAATTGGATTTTGGTTGGCGTCTGCATCGCTGCACTGGAATATGGTACCAAGAACGACTCATCATTCGTCGTTTGAGGACTTGGAATTTAGATCTTGTTTGGCATCAGCATTGCTGCACTGGAGTAAAGCCAGGAGCAACTCATCATTTGCCCCGGGAGGACTTGGGATTTAGTTTTTGGGTCGGCATCAGCACCGCTAACACTGAAGCAAAATGCCTGGAGCGACTCATCATTTGCCGTTTCCTGTTGGGGAGCGATGGCTCAGGAGACAGGTTTAGATCCCTATCACCTAAAGCTTTTCAATTTTTATGAGCCGTAAGGGTCTCATAAAAGCATTTTCTCCCTACGAGTCGAGAGGATCTCGCAGGTGTATGTTCTCCTTAGGAATCGTGAGGATTCCTAAGTGTGTTGTTCCTTTGCGAGTCGTAAGGATTTCACGCAGGGATTTTCTCCTCACAAGGTCGAGAGGACTTTGCGAGTGTATTTCATTTCTTTTTACGAGTTTGCGCCCTTTCGGGTTTTCACAAACTCGCCGGCAGTCCTGCTTTTTTTTACTCACGGAGCCCTTTCAGGTTTTCATCCGTGCCCATTTTGCTTGTGGACATACCGTTTTTTTTTGTGGGACTTTAAAACTAGTCTCATCGGCAGGACATAGGAGAGATAGGGGTCGTTTACGCCCATGGATTGTATATGGTTTTGCAGGATGTTTGATCCAGACCATGGGGCCTGTGTGCTCGATTCACCTGCGACTTGGAGCATTCACGCATAGTGTTTCTTGAGATATCGGCCATTGATGGGTGGCATGGGACTTTCTCCCTCGGCACTTATTAGTTGGTAGGATCCTCCATCGAACACTTTCTCGATAATGTATGGTCCTTCCCAGTTTGGCTCGAATTTTCCCTTGGCATGTCGATTGGGGATGATCGGTCTTTTGAGGACCAATACCAATTCGCCTTTCTTGAAATCGCGGAGACGGGTCATCTTGTCATAGGCCCGTGACATTTGGGCTCGGTACAGCTCCAGATTTTGCTGTACCGCGAGCCTTTTTTCTTCGAGGGCGTCAATCTCTTCAAGCCGAAGGAGCACGTTTTCCTCCTCCGTCAACTCGTGCTGAACGGTCATTCTTAAGCTTGGTACTTCGACTTCGAGGGGGAGGACCACCTCCACTCCGAAGAGCAATGAGTATGGATTGGACTGAGTTGGAGTACGGTGTGTGGTACGATATGCCCACAACGCCTCGTGAAGTTTGAGATTCCATTCTCTCTTGTTGGCTGAAGCATTTTTCCTCAGGAGCTTGCATAGAGTCTTATTGAAGGCTTCGGTTACCCCATTGGCTCTTGGATTATAGATGGAGGAATATCTCCAGTCTATCTTGTACTGAGTAGCGAACATTGAGATTTTGAAGCTTTTGAAAGAAAGCTCGTTGTCAGAAATGATTCTTCTTGGCGTACCGAAGCGGTATAGAATATTATGCTGGAAGAATGTCCGAATATCTTCTGTCTTGACTTCTTTTAGCGGGACAGCTTCAGCCCATCTAGAGAAGTAGTCTGTTGCAGCCAGTATGAACCGGTGGCTTTTGGATGATGGAGGATCAATTGGACCAACTATGTCGGTGCCCCAAACTTCGAAGGGCCATGATGCCACCGTAGGATGCAACGGATTGGGATGCTTGTGAATGAAATCACCATGAATTTGGCAGAGATGGCATTTCTTTGCATGCTCTCCGCAATCCCTTATCATGGTAGGCCAGTAATATCCAAGCCTTTTGATCTGAAGCCGCATTTTAGGGCCGGACTGGTGAGCCCCGCAGACGCCTGAGTGAACTTCTTTTATAACCTTTTGGGCTTCGGCCAATGACAAACACCTGAGCCAGAGTTGGTCATATGACCTGCGGTATAGCGTGTCATTTACAAACACATATCGGAGAGCTCTCTTCTTCAGCTGAATCCTCGCAGATTTTCCTTCGGGCAACTTGTTGTATCGGAGATACTCTATGAAGGGTTCTCTCCAATCAGGCTCGTCTTGAACGGTCGAAGCTTCTTCGGCAGGACCGCTCTTCTGTTCCACGCTTTCTTCTTCTCGTAGAGAGACTGGGGGTAGAATTTGCCGGCTCCTGACTGTGATCAAAATCTTGTCCATGTCAGGATCAGCCAGTACCTTGGCTAAGCGAGCGAGCACATCAGCCTTTCCATTCAACGCCCTAGGAATTCTCATCAGCTAAATATGGGTGAACTGTTTCATAAGCTCCACCACCCGGCTTCTGTACCGAGCTAACTCGGGTTTTTATATCTTATAGTCGCCACTTACTTGGTTGATAACAAGCCGGGAATCACCGTAGACTCGTAGCGAAGGATTTCCATTTCTATGGCGAACTCCAAACCAGCTATCAGAGCTTCATACTCAGCCTCATTGTTCATGTGAGGCTCGGTGAGAGCAAAAGAACGTCGTAGGGTCCCCATCGATGGTGTGATGAACACCAATCCTACCCCTGCCTTTATCTCCGGGATGCTTGATTTACTGGAGGTCCTTATTGATGAGGCTCCATCGAAGTAGAGCTCCCAACATGGCTCATCTTCCTCGAGGTGCAGCACTTGTTCGTCGGGTAACTCGCAATTGAGCGGTGGCCCCTCTGATATGGGATGAGCAACCAGGAAGTCTGCAAGATATTGCCCTTTTACTGCTTTCTGAGGGGTATAAACTATGTCAAACTCAAGTAGCATGACAGCCCATCTTGACATTCTATGGGCTAGGCTTGCTTTGATCATTAAGTGTTTGAGCGGGTCGACCTTAGAGATCAGCATAACCCGATGAGCAAGCAGATAGTGCCGCAGCTTCTTCACAGCGAATATCAGGGTCATGCATTGCTTTTCAATTGGGGAATAATTGTGTTCCGTCCCAACTAAAGTTCGACTGAGGTGGTTGTTCATATCATAATTTTGCATTATTATATTCTCTATTCTTATTCATTTTACAAATAAACAGGTGCTTTTGATTCATGTTTGCTACATAGTTGCAGGTTACAGGTTCTCGGAACAAAACAGTGAAAATGATGAAAAGACGATACAAAAGTGAGACTACGACCAACAAATAGAAGAATCTTGATCATGCCTACAATTTGAGGGACAAATGAAGATCAATTAACAATTTCACAAAGTACAAAGACAGCGCAAGATTCAAGACTTCAACACGAAGCGAACGGTAAAAGTCCATAACATTCTGCACTGTGGAAATCTGGAAGAAACTAGAAGACATTCTGAAGAACTAAATGAAGAAAATAGATGTGTAAAGCAACTTGAACCATGAGAAGAAAACATAACCCAAGACCCCTCTATATGGCCGCGGATCCGCGGCCAAACAGGGCATATGGTCGCGGATCCGCGGCCGTGCTAAGCACGTGACGGTGCAAACTTTGACGGTGTGGCGGTGCGTTGACTAGGCTTCTTAGGGTAATTTTGTAAATGCAGATAGAGATCAGATGTAACCCTAGGGTTTCTATAATCTATAAATATAAACCCTAATGCTCTTTTTGGGGCATGCCTCTTTTTGTTTATTAAATTCAGAAATTTTAAATCGCTGTAATGTTTTGAAGAGTGCATCGAATAAAAGTAAGTAGTTTTTCTTTACCTTGCCCTAGTTAATTTCTTTTCTGCCATAGTTTAGAAATTTATTTATCTGCCTTAGTTAGATTTTATTTATCTGTCATAGTTTAGATAATTAGTTTTTTAAAAAAAATCATAAAAAAATATCTTTTATTATCAATTCCCTAATGAGTGAGTAGTTCCTCACTTGTTAGGGTTAGGAATAGGAAAGGTTTGAGAGATGAAAATCTTTCACCCTTTTCTTGCCCATCACATATTTTTTATAGGACTCCATGCATACATACACACACCGCTCACTACGGCACCCTATCCCACGAGGTAGCGGTGATACCGTAGTTTAAAAGACCGGTTGTGTATGTTTTCCATAGAGGTTAGGGTAAGAATTAAGAAAGGACGGACAAGGACCTAGAGGAAGAAACATAGTTTCTTCCCGATCGTGCTAATTCCCTTTATTAATTATTATCATAACACCTAAATAGATCTTAATTAGGGCATTGAAAGCGGTGAGAAATATTAAATTTCCAAACTTAACATAAATCTAACCCTAGCAAGGTTTTAATCCTAATCTAGATCAACCTTAGTTTTTAGTGATAATCAATCCAACACCAATTGGAATTAACTCGTTAGAACAAATAGAAAATACACAAAATTCCTGTGGACTGACCCGTACTCACCGGCTAGCTACCAAGCGACGCCGTTCTTGATTGCGGTTAAATATTCTTCGATTTATCTTTAAAAAGTGAAAGCGCATAAAAAAAACCCCATACAATCAAATGGCGCCGTTGCCGGGGATGGCGTAGTTATTTTCTTTTTGTAATTTCGGGTTGATTAAAAAATTAAAAAAATCATAAAAACTGAAAAATATAAAAATATAAAAAATTATCATCTTGTTATTTTTTGAAGGGTTTTTGTTTGAATTGTGCAGGATCGAAAAGACAAATAGATTCAGATCTGGAAAATCCATTGAACAAAAACAGAAAACAGCAGATCTGCACAAACAGAGGAGAACCACAGCAGCACACAGAAAATTTTTGGAGGCTTGAACAGATTTTTAGACAGCGGAACCGCCGCGAAACTACGCTTTTGACCGCGGATCCGTTGCGGTCAAGTGATGTCATCTGTCCAAAATTTCTCTGTAAGCATCTTTTCTTCTTCTGAACCCCTTTATCTCCTCTGAAAAAAATTTCCTGCAGGGTTCTTTGCGCAAAAACTTCTCCCCTTCTCCAATAACTTGATCTTGTGCAGGATTCTTTGCGCCGCAATAAAAAAAATTGTTTACAAGTGTTTGATTGTGTTTACTGCTTTGCATCTTTAAAATTGACTTTAAGGGGCTTTTACACCAATCCAGATTGGGTGGGGATTTCATTACCCTTCCTAGGACCCCAAAAATCACAAAAAGCATATTGCATTGACCATCGAGTTAATTAAAAAAGATTAGACTCAGCCTTAAGGACTGTCGCGCTCAATAGGACAAATGAATAGTTGTAGGCATCGATCGTTTATCTAAACCAGACTTTGTGGTGTCTAGGCTAGACAAGTGGGGAAAGATAACTTTAAAAGGCCCGTCTCACGGTGATTTGTGAGCGGATCCCTCCTTTCTCTACTTGTGCTTACCTGGCCACAATTGGCGGTGAAGAGGCGATTTGAGGTCCTCACATCTTGCTCTTTGGAACAGTTAGGAGCAGTCTAGTTGACCTAGGTGACCTTAGATCTAGGCTTGATTGTGCATTTTGTGATTGCTTGAACGTGTGTCTAAGCCTTTTATTAAAAATATTTTTGCAAAAAACTCCTTATATAAAAAAAACACAAAAAGGAAATTTTTTACAAAAACTTGCCACTTGCCGCTAAGAAATCCGTTGCACCCCACTTATACCCACTTTCCTCTCATTGACGTTTTCTTACCCCCACCTTCTGTTTTCACCTTTTGACTACACTACCTCTTTAGTGTATGTCCGGTTGGAGTAGGGACACTAGTGCCCGATTAGTCCGTGTCTCGTTAGTGCCGACTGACGACGCTTTCGACTTCGAAGTCAAAATTCCATCCACTTCTTTACCTTCACCTTCATATTCTTCGTCTTCTAAGGAGATGTCGGGATTCAATCCTAACAACCCCTTACCCGCGGGACTGATTCCACCTCTACTAGGTGCAAATAACCCACAACACCCACCTGTTGAAGCGCCCCAACGAATCGCACTCCAGGATCTTTTCTACCCTATCCGCACCGCTTTGCCCACTTGTCTTTCACTTCCACCGACTAATGTGGATAACTTTGAGATTAAACCCCACTTCATTAACATGTTGCCCAAATTTCATGGGCTGGAATCCGAAGATGCTACATCTTCATAAACAAATTCCAGAATGTTTACGCAATGATGAAGACTACACAACTTTCTGATGATGCTATAAGGCTACGTGTCATTCCATTCACCTTATGTGACCTAGCTGAAAAATAGTTATATAGCACAGCATCACACTCGATTAAAAATTGGGAAGAGTTTGTTAAAGCTTTTCTAAAAAAGTTTTACCCACATCACAAGACCGCGAGAATTCGAGATGAAATTATTCAATTTTCC
This sequence comes from Agapanthus africanus, assembly GCA_030015575.1. Lineage (NCBI taxonomy): Eukaryota > Viridiplantae > Streptophyta > Magnoliopsida > Asparagales > Amaryllidaceae > Agapanthus > Agapanthus africanus. The sequence goes on from JASDDO010000026.1 coordinate 504,590,874, forward strand.
CAGCTTCCTTCCGAACCTTTTTGGAAGTGTTTTGAAAGATTTAAAGACCTACTTGTTTAATGCCCTCACCACGGTATCGAGAATTGGAAACTTTGCCAAACTTTATACGAAGGATTGAACCCAGCAACTAAGCAGTTGTTGGAAACCATTTGTCAAGGTCACTTTCTAACAAAATCAAGCGAGGAAGCTTGGCAGTTTCTCGATAATCTTGCTGAACAAACACTTTAGTGGGAAAGCACTAAGACCACCTCATCTTCTTCATCAGGTCAGTCTAGGGCAGGCATACATCAACTAGATATGTCGATTGCAATGAAGGCTGAAATGGCCGCACTTACGAAAAAGCTAAAAGCAATTGAGAGCAAATTCTTATCGCCTTCTCCTGCCCCTGCTTTACCCCATGCACTGTTTGCGCTTGTTGTTCGGATCCATCCCAAGAGTGTCCTTACAATCCACCTGTTCAAGGACAAGATCAAGTCAATCCTGCCATTCAGCAAAGACAAAGAAATGATCTATACTCTTCGACTTATAATCCTGATTGGAGGAGCCACCCAAATTTTGCTTGAAATCAAAATCAACAATTCCAAGGCAATAACAACTTTCAAAGGCCTCCTCCTCCACAACAACAAGCACCTCAACAAACTCAATACCAGCAACCTTTCCAACCACAACCTTACCCAAACCAAATGAACAATTTTGTACCTAACTATTTTTATCCTCGAAACAATTTTGTTCAACCAAATAACGATAATTTTTCCTCGCTAGAACGAAGTCTAGATGCGTTTTTAAAACAATCTACACAATCCGCAGCAAGGTCGGAAACTTCCATTCAATCTTTGGTGCAAAACAGTGCTTCACATGATCAAAGCATCAAATCAATTGAGACCCAAATTGTACAACTAAATGCTGCGTTGAGCGAGCGAGAAAAGAGAAAGCTTCCGTCTCAACCATTGCCAAATCCCGGTCACACACACAACGCACATGTTGCTTATAAACAACAAAATCATAATGTAAATGCTGTGACCACGTTAAGATCTGGAAGAGTATTGCACAATAATGTGGGTAATAGTGATGACACCCCTGCCGATGCTTCTTCTTCATCTTCTTCATCATCTTCATCTTCTTCAGAGCCTATTCTTCATTCTTCACAAGGCTCAACTTCTTCTACTTCTAACGGACCCACATCTCACTTCATGAACACACCAACACTGGGATCCGTTCCAACTCAGCAATCTACTCCACAAATATTGGAGTCAACAAATTTTCAAAATGTTCCATTTCCAAACAGGTTGAGATCCAATAAACCAACTCCCCAAATGGAGAAGATTGTGGAGTTATTCAAACAGGTTAGCATAAACATACCTCTCTTGGATGCAATCGAACAAGTCCCTTCTTACGCTAAAATCTTAAAGGACTTATGCACCAAGAAGAGGAAATCACAAGTACCAAAGAAAGTTTTCGTGGCTAGTGCTGTAAATGATGCTCTTGTCCAATCTTTACCCCAAAAACATAAGGACCCCGGCTGTCCTACAATTTCAATAACAATTGGGGATAAGAACATCAATAGAGCACTTTTAGATCTTGGTGCTAGTGTTAATTTGCTACCCTATTCAGTATATGAACAATTAGGCATTAGAGAGCTTAAACCCACTCATTGTACTCTCCAAATGGCCGACCGATCCATCACCCATCCTAGGGGTGAGTTAGAGGACGTGTTGATCAAAGTAGGGGATTTCATTTTCCCTGTTGATTTCATTGTTATGGATACACAGCCTGTAGTTAACCCCCGGAGTCAAATTTCGGTGATACTCGGTCGACCATTCCTTGCGACTTCTAATGCAGTGATCAATTGTCGAAATGGTTCGATGAACCTATTTTTTGGAAATATGACAATTGAACTCAACATTTTTAAGTTGGGGAATTAGCCCTCCGAGCCTAATGCTAGTATACTTGATGTTTGCTCGATCCATGAGATCACGCAGGAGGACTGTGAGCTCGAAAAATTTCTGTTCGATCACAGCAGTTTTGACGCCTCTAGTGCGTTCCTCCTAGAATCTAACACAACTTTCACACCAGATAACGATTACGAGTGTTTCACTTTTTTGGACGATTTTGAAGACTCACCATCCGAGTTTGAGTCTTTTGATTTTTCGGATGAGTTAGTTGAACCATCCGACTCGGTTGCTTACACTCGATTTGAACCATTGTTGGAATCCTTCGAGTTCGAGACAGTTTCACCAATGTTACCTTCAATTGTTTCACCTCCGAAACTCGAACTCAAGCTTTTGCCGTCTCACCTTAAATACGCTTATCTAGGTGAGAATGAGACCCTTCCTGTTATCATATCAGCATCTCTAGCTCTCGAGCAAGAGAAAGCCCTTTTAATGGTCTTACAAAATAACCGGCAAGCTTTTGACTGGACTATGGCGGACATCAAGGGGATTAATCCCCTCATAGTTGAACATCATATACATATGATGGATGATGCCAAGCCAGTAAGGGATCCACAAAGACGCCTCAACCCCATAATGAAAGAGGCTGTCAAAAAGGAGATTGTCAAATGTCTTGATAGTGGTATCATTTACCCTATCTCTGATAGCCAGTGGGTTAGCCCCATTCATGTTGTCTCAAAGAAATCGGGCATAACGGTCATAACCAACGAGGCGAATGAGTTAATACCTACTCGCACTCAGACTGGGTGGCGAGTTTGTATCGACTATAGAAAACTCAATGCCGTGACACGGAAAGACCACTTTCCGTTACCTTTTATTGACCAAATGCTAGAACGATTGGCTGGGCATGAATTTTACTGCTTTTTTGATGGCTATTCTGACTATAATCAAGTTCCCATCGCCGAAAAGGATCAAGACAAGACCACATTTACTTGTCCTTTCGGTACATTCGATTACTGTCGCATGCCCTTCGGGTTATGCAATGCACCCGCTACTTTCCAGCGGTGTATGATGGGGATCTTTTCAGACATGGTGGAGAAATTTTTGGAGATATTTATGGATGATTTCTCCATTTTCGGTGACTCGTTCGATGAGTGTTTGCTACACTTAGAAGCAGTTCTTACCCGCTGTAGGGATAAGAACCTCACTTTAAATTGAGAGAAGTGCCACTTTATGGTACGAGAGGGTATTTTCTTAGGACATGTCATCTCGCAAAATGGCATAGAGGTTGATAATGCCAAGATTGAAGTCATTTCCAATCTTCCTCCTCCCAAATGCGTCAAAGATATCCGAGCCTTCCTTGGCCATGCCGGTTTTTATATACGGTTCATCAAGGATTTTAGCAAGATTGCTAGACCCTTGACTCTTTTGTTGGCCAAGGACACAACTTTTGATTTTGACTCAACCTGCATGGAAGCGTTCGAGTCATTGAAACACTCACTTATTTCTGCGCCCATTCTTTTATCTCCCGACTGGATGCATCCATTTGAAATTATGTGCGATGCATCTGATTTCGCCATTGGTGCTGTCCTTGGACAGCACATTAATAAGATGCCGCACGTAATTTATTACGCTAGCCGAACATTAAATGAGGCCCAATTGAATTACACAACAACAGAAAAAGAATTTTTAGCCGTTGTGTTTGCACTTGAAAAATTCCGGCCCTATTTAATCGGCTCTCCAGTAATTGTTTACACGAACCATTCCGCTCTTCGCCATCTTTTTGCGAAGAAAGATGCTAAATCCCGGCTAATACGTTGGATCCTCTTACTATAAGAGTTTGACCTTATCATAAGGGACAAAAGAGGATGTGAAAATATAGTTCCGGACCACCTTTCATGACTTTCTTCTTCGTCTACACTCGAAATTCCTATTAAAGATGTTTTTCCCGATGAGCAACTCTTAACCGTGTCATGAGAACCTTGGTTCGCTGATATAGTAAACTATTTGGCCATTGGACTGATTCCTAAAAATTGGTCGAAACAGAACAAACTCCGATTCCTGTCCCAAGTAAAACATTTTTACCGGGATGAACCGTATCTCTTTAAATACTGTTCCGACCAAATCATTCGTCGGTGTGTCCCCGAAAACGAGTTTAAGAGTGTGCTGTCATTTTGCCATGATTAAGCGTGTGGTGGGCATTTTGGCCCTAAGAAGACAACAGAAAAAAATCTTGCAGTGTGGTTTCTACTGGCCACTACTTTTTAAAGATGCATACAAATACTGCAAGACATGCTCCCGGTGTCAACACTTGGGCTGGATATCGCGGAGAAATGAAATGCCGCTCCAACCAATTTTGGTTGTTGATATTTTTGATGTTTGGGGAATAGACTTCATGGGACCATTTCCCAATTCCTTTGGGAATATGTATATTCTATTGGCTGTTGACTATGTGTCAAAATGGGTCGAGGCTATGCCCAGTCGAAAGAATGATAACAAGGTTGTTGTTCGATTTCTTAAAGAAAACATCTTTTCTCGGTTTGGGCATCCTCGAGCAATTATAAGTGATAATGGATCTCACTTCTGTAATAGGACTTTTGAGTCCTTAATGCGCAAATACTCCATTACTCACAAATTGTCAACACCATATCACCCTCAAACTTGTGGGCAAGCTGAGATTTCGAATCGGCAGATTAAACAAATTTTGGAGAAAACGGTTTCTAAAAACCGTAAAGATTGGTCACAAAAACTGATTGATGCACTTTGGGCATTCCATACTGCCTACAAAACCGATCTTGGTATGTCTCTATACCGGCTTGTTTATGGGAAGGCTTTCCACCTTCCTGTTAAAATTGAACACAAGGCATTTTGGGCGATTAAAGAGTTGAACTTATCCATGGGAGATGCAGGCAACAATAGAAAGCTGCAATTGAATGAATTGGATAAGCTGCGGGATGAGGCCTATGAGAATGCGGTAATTGTCAAAAACTGAACGAAGGTGTTCCACGACAAACACCTTATGCGCAAAACTTTCAAACCTGACCAACATATTTTGCTTTATGACACTCGGTTACACTTTCACCCCGACAAGCTCAAATCTAGATGGAAAGAGCCGTTTTTGGTACGCACCGTATATCCGCATGGTACGGTAGATCTTGAAAACCCGAAAGATGGTACATTGTTTGAAGTAAACGGACATCGACTCAAACCGTTCCTCACTGCGGATCCGATGGAGGAGCTCCTGTTTTTGCAGGAGACGATTTATACTGACTGATCTTCCTCCATCTACCCCCAAATTTTCGATCATCTAGCCAAAACATTGTTTCAAACAAGTTTGGGGGTATGTATCATTTGTAATTATATAAATACAAAATAACATAAAATATAAAAATTTGAAAATAATTTTTTTTCCAGTTTCCAGTTTTAATAAAAAAAAATAAACAGGGGAGTGCCGACAATTTTGACCCTCTTGGTGTAGCCTGACAGTGAGGACACTGTCAAGTTTAAGTTTGGAGGTGTGTTCGGTAAGCTTTCTTCTTTCGCATTCATGTGTATATTTTTGCATTTGTATACTTATTTTAAAACCCATAAAAATCAAAAAAATTTAAAAATTATAAAAATTGAAAAATTCAATTTTGGCCATAATCGACTTAAGTTTGACAAGACGGTTAACTAGCTAGGAAAAACTAGATTCTAAACTTAGTAAATTAAAAACCCTAAAAATAACCTTTCTTAAAATTTAATGGTAGAAAATATATGTCCTTGTGGTTTACTTAGAAATAGGCAAATTTTGAGTTCAGTTCTTGGGCTAAGTCAAAATAAGAGAAAAGTATTGAATTTTTATTTGTAGTGTAAGTCTGAAAAATAATTCTGAACCTTAAGTCTAAATTCCAAAAATATATACACTACAACTTGCACTTACACGCATTGAAATTTGGAATAGTAGAGGATATCTTGAAATGCACTTGTCTAAAATCCTTAGTATGAAGGAAAATAAAATAAAAGTATAAGTGTGAATAAAGAGATAAAAAAAATGAACACTGGTTTTGTAATTACTTAAGGCTGCGTAAAATAAAAATATATAGTGAGGGTGCTTTATCACCTAGTGCCTTAGACCAACTGGTTTGGGAGTCACTACTAAAGTCTTAGGTGTTACAAGACTAGGAATTATACCTTAATGTGCAAACACATTTTATAATCGATCGTTAGTATCTCAAGAAGTATAAGCGATCGCATGAAGGATGTGTGAGCAATTTCATCTAAAGAATTCACCAACTAAAAGTACTTTGGACGATAGACAAGAGTATAAGAGTTTGAATTGAATTTCCAAATGTAGGGGTGATACAATCACACACGTAGGGGTATATGATTAGGGTTTAGATGAGAGATAAGAATGAAAAATAGGACTTATATCTTTAGTAGAGATGATAAAAATTCCTAAGTTGAGATGGAACCTTAGAAGGAAAACTCAAAAGATGCTAAAAGCTAAATAAATTTACAAATCATATACAATCTTAAGTTAAATGATAAGAAAGCGTGAAAAATATGGGTTGATAATTTCTGAGTTGAAGATAATAGAATTTCTTGCTAGAAAACCGAATTGAAGAATAAAAGTCAATAGGCCAAATTGATAGGATTTTGTGGGTAGTATCCGCTGAAAACCCTCAGGAGACAACACTCCTCTTACTAGGGACACCTAGAAGTTTAACGGCTTGTTGCACGAGCTCAGTGCAATCGCGTTTCCCTGCGAAATTGAGGGTGGGTCTTTTTCGAGAATAAAACTAGTTTTGCTCGAGGACGAGCAAAAGATAAGTTTGGGGGTATTTGTTCATATCATAATTTTGCATTATTATATTCCCCATTCTTATTCATTTTACAAATAAACAGCTGCTTTTGATCCATGTCTGCTACATAGTTGCAGGTTACAGGTTCTAGGAACAAAACAGTGAAAATGATGAAAAGACGATACAAAAGTGAGACTACGACCAACAAATAGAAGAATCTTGATCATGCCTACAGTTTGAGGGACAAATGAAGATCAATTAACAATTTCACAAAGTACAAAGGCAGCGCAAGATTCAAGACTTCAACATGAAGCGAACTGTAAAAGTCCACAACATTCTGCACTGTGGAAATCTGGAAGAAACTAGAAGACATTCTGAAGAACCAAATGAAGAAAACAGATGTGTAAAGCAACTTGAAGTATCAGAAGAAAACATAGCCCAAGACCCCTCTATATGGCCGTGGATCCGCGGCCAAACAGGGCATATGGCCGCGGATCCGCGGCCGTGCTAAGCACGTGACGGTGCAAACTTTGACGGTGTGGCGGTGCGTTGACTAGGCTTCTTAGGGTAATTTTGTAAATGCAGATAGGGATCAGATGTAACCCTGGGGTTTCTATAATCTATAAATAGAAACCCTAATGCTCTTTTTGGGGCATGCCTCTTTTTTTTTTATCAAATTCAGAAATTTTAAATCGCTGTAATGTTTTGAAGAGTGCATCGAATAAAAGTAAGTAGTTTTTCTTTACCTTGCCCTAGTTAATTTCTTTTCTGCCGTAATTTAGAAATTTATTTATTTGCCCTAGTTAGATTTTATTTATCTGCCGTAGTTTAGATAATTAGTCTTTTAAAAACAATCATAAAAAAATGTCTTTTATTATCAATTCTCTAATGAGTGAGTAGTTCCTCACTTGTTAGGGTTATGAATAGGAAAGGTTTGAGAGATAAAAATCTCTCACCCCTTTCTTTCCCATCGCATATTTTTATAGGACTCCATGCATACATACACACATCGCTCACTACGGTACCCTATCCCACGAGGTAGTGGTGATACCGTAGTTTAAAAGACCGGTTGTGTATGTTTTCCATGGAGGTTAGGGTAAGAATTAAGAAAGGACGGATAAGGACCTAGAGGAAGAAACATAGTTTCTTCCCGATCGTGCTAATCCCCTTTATTAATTATTACCATAACATCTAAATAGATCTTAATTAGGGTATTGAAAGCGGTGAGAAATATTAAATTTCCAAACTTAACCTAAACCTAACCCTAGCAAGGTTTTAATCCTAATCTAGATTAACCTTAGTTTTTAGTGATAATCAATCCAACACCAATTGGAATTAACTCGTTAGAACAAATAGAAAATACACAAAATCCATATGGACCGACCCGTACTCACCGGCTAGCTACCAAGCGACGCCGTTCTGGATTGCGGTTAAATATTCTTTGATTCATCTTTAAAAAGCGCACGCATAATAATAGTACAAATCAGTAGTAGTGGGCATTTTATTTTCCCTCCTCATTGTTCTGGGTAAGGAGCGCACCGAGTGATTCATCTAGTGTGGCGGTGTAGAGAACCAGCGATTTATTTGGAATGGGAGCGGCCAGCACTGGAGGGTGCAACAAGTACTGTTTGATGCCTTCGAACGCTTCTTGACATTCGGCATCCCAGACAAAAGGAGCTCCTTTCTTCATGCGCTTTGAGAAGGGCCTACATCTCCCCGATAAATTTGAGATAAACCTTCGTATATAAGCAAGCTTGCCTTGAAGAGATCTTAGCTGTGTCAGATTCTTCGGAGGGGGCATCTCCATGATGGCCTTTATCTTGGATGTTCCACTTCAATCCCTCGATGTCGGACTATGAAGCCCAGCAATTTTCCCGATGACACGCCAAAAGCGCACTTTAGAGGATTCATCTTCAGATCGTATTCTCTCAGTCTCGTGAGAACAGTCCTAAGATCCTGGACGTGATCGGCCTTGGCTTTAGTCTTGACGACCAGATCAGCAACATAACATTCGACAACTTTATGAATTAGGTCATCAAAGATATTGGTCATTGCCCTTTGATATGTAGCCCCTGCGTTCTTCAGTCCGAACGACATCATTTTGTAGCAGTATATTCTGATCGGGGTTCGAAATGCTGTGTGCTTCTCATCCTTAGGTGACATCTTGATCTGGTTATACCCAGACGAGCCATCCATAAAGGTGAACAGCTCATAATTTAAGGTGTCATCGACCATGACTTCAATGACCGGTAGCGCGAAGTCGTCTTTAGGACATGCCTTGTTGAGGTCCCTGAAATCGACACAAATTCGGATCTGCCCATTTTTCTTCTTCACTGGGACTACACATGCGATCCAGTCCGCATATTTCTCTTCCCTGATGAAGCCGGCACCGATGAGCTTCTCGGTTTCCTCGATTACCTTTTCTTCTAGTTCCCTTCTCATTCTTCGAGGAGCTTGTTTGACTGGCTTAGCATCAGGAGATATAGCCAGTTTATGCACGGCCACTTCAGGGGAAAGGCCATGCATTTCTTTGTACGTCTATGCGAAGCAGTCGACGAACTCGTGCAGCAGGGCGATTACTGCACTTTCATTTCCTCTGACAAGAGCGAGCTAATGTAGGTCAGCCTTGGATTATCTGGCGTTCCTAAGTCAATCTCGGTTAGCTCGTCAAAGGTTGCTTTTCCGCCATCTTCGAGCTCTTGAGGAGCTTCTTCTGGTTCGGCAATCTTGTCATCATCATTTGATCTTTCGCTGGCTTCACCAACATGGAACATATAGCATGCTTTGTAGTCAGGTTGAATGAAGCCTATGCTCCGTTTGTCCGGAATTCGTCCATCGATGAGTGCTCGAACCTGGGGCGGATGCCATAGCCCTTCATAAAACTTTGCTTCGGACTCCGTTTGATATAACCGACATCCGCACCTTTTGAAATATTCCCTCATCTCGGGCGCATAGTATCTGGGATTGAGGACGGCCCTTATGCCTCTCTCGTATGGAAGGCACGCACAGACAAATCGTCCGGGTGCACAACAGGATTTGCCCCATAAAACAGGATGCCCTTCTGTCCCCTTTTCCTTCCGGGAACGTAGAAAGTTTTCAGCTGGTCCACGGGGGAGACTGACAATGCATCGAGCTCTTTGCATATCTGCTCCGGCACCCTTGTGACAACTAGGAGCCCTTCTGCAATTTTAAAGGTCTCTCGTAGTTTTGTTTGTTGCATAGGGGTCCAATCTGCACAGCTGTTGCACGGCATGTCCTCTTCCTCCGACTCTTCAGTGTCGCTACCAAGATGAGGACGGACTTTGCTGCTAGATGGGGCTTCAGTAACAGATTCGTCCGCAATGCTACCGAAACGAGGGCGAGTTTTACGGAAGGACGGACTTCCAGCGTCGGACTCATCAGTGTCGCTATCGAAACGCGGGCGCACTTGGGCGTTTCTGCTTTTGAAAGTGACAGTCGGCTCAGACTTGCTTTTGAGTTTCGGGGCTGCTCTATCTTTGGTCAGCTGTGGCTCAGCACTTTGGAGGTTCACAAAGTACCGAGAATCTTCATATCGGACTTCATACACACCAAACGGCTGGATGTCTCCGTCAATGCGTCTTTCTTCGCCATTTTTAGTATACTTCATGCATTGATAGAGAGTTGACGGAACGATGCCGTAATCGTAGAGCCACGGCAGTCCTCAGAGAATCTTATAAGACGTGTCGGCATCGATCGCGTATATCTTAGCTTCAGTTTGCAGATCCCCGAATTTGATTGGCAAAGCTATAGACCCCAGAACTTGCTGACAGTTTTGATTGAAGCCTTGAATGACAATCCTTTCCCTTGACAGGTGTCGGACGTCCATTGACAAACTCTTCAGTGTCCGCAAGTTCATGATGTTCACTGAGGACCCCGGATCAATCAGTATGCGATTAATCCGATCTCCGTCGCTGTACCCGGTCACGTAAAGCTGCCGATTATGTTTAACCGTTCCCAGTAGCAAGTCTTCATCCTTAAACGTGACTGCGGCGGCTTGCAAAGTGTACTGAGCTTCTTTCATATTAATTTCCGCAAAGAGAGCCTGATACCGCTCAGGGTTTTGTAGAGTATGAATGAGAACGTCTCTAAGCTCTTGAGATAAAACCAAGGCATCATAGATGCTAAAGAGAGATGGAAGCTTTCGGAGATGATCCAAGACATTATAGTCAACTGGGGAAGGACTCGAATCTTCATGGGCAAGTTCTCTGCCATCTTCTTCATTAGCGACTTGTTTTTCCTTCCCTTTTGGGGCATTGCCCTGATTTGGCATAGAGCCCTGCCGCTTCTAAGCTGGATTTGGTTAGCCTTAGTGGCGAGCTCTTCGTTCTCTTCGGGAAAACAGAGCTCCTCCTCAGAGTCGCTATCCAGATGGATGGCGTAGCAAGTCACTATAGGGATCTCTTCATTACAGTCTTATTCTAACTCCTCCAGAATCTCAGCCGCTTCTACAGGGAAGAACTCTTTCAATTGAATTAGAGTTCTTTCCTTCTGTTTATAGTCTTCGAGGGAATCGATATATTTTTGAATGGTCGATCTCCCTGCAGACTCCTTTTCGCGCCGAGCTGCACTTTTCTTCTTCTTAAGCTTTTTGGATTTTGAGCCTGATGGAGCCGCATTGGCATCTGGAAAGGTAGGCTTCTTCTGCCCTTCCCATTCCGTCCTGGGCTCTTTCCGAAGTAGCTTTAGCATCTTCTTTGTCTTATTAGATATGTGCGTACTCCACGGAGGCTGCGGTGAGTCCGTTCAATTTCTCAGGGCAGCGCGTTCGGCTGTCTGCTCCCAGAAGGTTTCAGCTTCTGTCTGTATAAAGTTGGTGGTTGCAACTTGATTGTTCACCAACATACTTTTGGACAGCTCGATCTCTCCAGCCTTGTACTTCTTCTCGACCCAGTCTTTGAAGATATAGCAATCCTCGATCGCATGGCTCACTACTCGGTGGTACAGGCAATACAGGAGATTGTCGGTCATTTTTTCTTCTTGAGGTCTTTTCGACTCCGGTAATTGTAGACCGTTGTTCAAGGCATTTTTAAATATCTTGCGGACCTTGTCCCTTCTGAAAGAGTAAATCTTGTTCTTTTTCTCCTCTAGGGAAGGCCTATCTCCTCCCAGCAATGGCTTTCGAGACCGGTTGGTTTTGGAATCGCCTGCCCTTCGCTTGTCTTCATTGTCGGACGCATTGAAGACCTTGGTACTTCTGGAACTCCCGCTTCTACGGTTGTCGTCCCGCTTGCTTTTCCAAGTCTTGTCTCTCTGAGAGTCCGAGGTAGACTCTTGCTTCGAACGTTCCAGCATTTGGGCTTTGTTGGTTAACTCTTGAAACGTCTTGAGGCCTGTTGTACACAAGAATAGGACCATCCAATTGCTGAGGTTCCTAATGAGAAGGCTGACGGACTGGTCCTGCTCCAGTGGCGGTTCGCACTTGACTGTGAGATTATGCCATCGGGCGATAAAGTCGGTGTTGCTTTCATTCTTCCCCGGCTTAGTCCTCACAAGGTCAGCAATGGAGATTTTATCACTGACACTCATGAACCTTTACCGAAACAGAGACTTCATTTGGGCAAAGTTAATAACAGACCCATCTGGTATACTCGCGTACCAGTCGAAAGAGACACCGGTCAGGCTGTTGACAAACTAACGAAGAAGGAGCGCATCATTGCCCCCTGTATTTCCGCACGATGCTTTAAAGTGGGCGATGTGCTAATTTGCATTTCCCGTCCCATCAAACCTTCCGAACTTAGGAATGACGTAGCCACTCGGGAACTCGATCAAATCGTACTGTGCGGGATATGGCCGCCCACTACTGCCAATTTCTTTCTGAGCTTCAGCTTCGGCCACCAATGTTTTAACCTTGCTGGTGACCAAATCCATTATCCGATCTTGTGTTAGCGGGATAGTGTTATCTGGGGCCAAGGCGTCCCCAGAAGCGGAATATGGCCGGCTTTCATACGGCTCGACCAATTTTGGACCCAAAGGGACAAGCATCGGCCGTTTCGGATTGTCATCATCCGGCTCATGAGTAGCGACTTGTGCTTGATTGGGAGGCGCTCAAGCAATTTGAGCCGTAAGCTGCATCACAACATTGGTTAAGTCATCAATTTTCGAATAGAGCTTGGCCATCTCTTTATCTTTGCTCCTGAGCTGTTTTCGAAGCTCCTGAAGCAGCTCTTGCTCCGCGGTCCTGGGGTGGAAAGTCGGCTCTTCCTCGCTGTCTGAGCTTGACTCCACATGGACTGAGGGGTCTTTCTGCCTGTCATCCTCATCGAAAGGGTTCTCATCATCCAGCGGATGCGGCTATTCTTGGGAAGCGGCAACCACATTCAAGCCAGATTGGGCTTGGGATGTGTAGCCCGGTCATTACTTTTGCTGCGAAGGTTGTCGCTGGGGCTCCCACCCGCCATATAGACCGTATGGATAACATACTCAGCCTTCTTTTTATTATCGGCGGCTGATTTCACGGATCGCTGTCTTGACCCTCCTGTTTCGGTAACGGGCAGTCGACTGAAGGCGGTTGGCCTGGCTGGATTCTTGAATGGTGATGACGCTTCCTTTTTGATTTTGCCCTACTGTTTTCGTGCGGCACAGAGTGCCTGATAGACTCTTGAAGAGACAGTGTCATACTTTTTCTGTTGGGGCCAGGACATGTCTCTTCGTAGCAATGTTCGGACCGCTGTCTTCTTGATTCTGGCGGTCATAGCATTTTTCTGAACCCACTTTAGAGGTTCGAAGGAATTGCTGATTTTTACGGCTGACTCAGCCGTCGTCGTGGAATAACCCTGCTCTTGGAACCTCACAAGATTCCACATGGCCGAAGTCCTGGCCCTCTTTTTGGCTCGATACCTAAGCTGCTTCTGTCTTAGCGTTTCTGTTTTGAGCACTTGGCTGGTTACGGCTCTTCGGGAAGCCGCCGTAGACCGGGTGCTGGAGGACTTTGGAGATACGCCAGATTGTGCATTTGTTGGAGTCATCGCCTGAGCTCGTCCGCAACGTTTGATGTGGCCCTCTGTACCGGAAGTCTTGCCCCCAGCCGGAGCACCAGAGAGTTGTTCAGACACCGTCTTAAGTTTCGGTTGTGGTGCCTTAGCGATCACGACATTCGGCCTCTTTCCCCTTGAGACCGGCTTGGCCACCTGTTTTGCCGGTTTTTTTTCCAGATGTGCGCTTCCAGCAGGGTAGATGACGACGGAACCAAACTGGCGGGGCAGTTCCTCCCACTGTCGGTTGAGGCTTGCGGGGAGAACTACATGAGCATTTATCTTGACCATGTACGAGATCGGGGTCACGTTGGAAGCTGAATTCGTCTTGAGAGACATTGGCGTTGAAAGTTGATGGCTGCATGGTAAAAAAAACATTATTTCAGTACAAACATCGGCATATATGTTAAATGAGTTCGCATGAACACTTGACCCGAGATATGGGAGGAGAGAAAGGTCCCACCGGGCGTGCCAGAATATGTAGGGTGTTTTTCGTCATCCTATTGAGATGGGAATGCGCGCGCGCTTGTAAGGCGCATTACAGATTCCCTCTGCCTAGGGTAGGCTAGGGTTTATTGATTGTGGGGATCCAAATCTCCGGCAGCTGCGGACTAAGCTGCCGTTAATTACCCCTCGCCTTTGGGGCGATGGAGCCTCCGATTAACGGGTTAAACTGGTCATGCGAACTCAGTGTGTAGTGCTGTGTTTTGAAGGGGTTTTGGATATATCGGGGGGCCCGTAGAGTTTTTACGGAGGGCCCGCTACCCGGAAAGCGGGCTGCGGGTCAAGGGGGCTAGCAGTCCCCTTGCGGGGTGCGGGGCAGCGCTCCGTTAGAAAATTTTCTCTAACGGGGGAGATGTATTTAGTGCGGAGTGTGGGTAAAATGGGGGAAAAATGGCGTCCAAAGGACGTGTGTACGTGGGCGCCTTAGTGCCGGGGGTCATGTGGGCACACGTGACCGATGGGCGCCTTGGCGCCCCGGGGTCACGTGGGCACACGTGACCGATGGGCGCCTTGGCGCCCAGGGTCACGTGGCGCACATGTGACCGATGGGCGCCTTGGCGCCCGGGGTCACGTGGGCACTCGTGACCGCGGGAAACACCCGTGGGAAAGGACCTTGCTCCAAGGTTGGGGAGTTGAACTTCCAAGGGGATTTTAGGAGTTGAACTCCTAACAGAAATTAATTTATGGAGTTAAACTCCCGCAAATCTAGAAAGGGGTTAAACTCCTAGGAATCTTTGGCTCTTCTTTTGAGTCTTGGGTCAGTCCAAAGTTAGATTTTTGGGGATGGGTCTCCTTCTTCCTTCTCTTGATCGGCGGGATCTTGGGGAAAAAGGGAGGTAAGACTTGAAAGTCCCTACTTTTCGAGATCTGATTGGAGATCCGAGCTCCCCTTCATGGGTTTTGTAGTGAAAAACTATTTATTTTTGCGAAAGGAAGAGTTAAACTCTTGATTTAATTCAAAAGAAAAAGGAAGGTTTTAGAACCTTGAGGAAGGAGAAAAGATCACAGATCTGGATTCTTTTTTTGGGAGAGAGAAAAAAGTTGTTGAGATATTTTCATTGTCTTTGCCTTTATAGGCTATACACTTTACATATAGCCCCTTGGGCTTTACAAAAATGGCATTTTGCCCATCCCATGCCTCATGTGCTATTTCTTTTTGTACATAAGCCATGAGCTTTACAAAATTTTTGGCTTTATGCCCATTTTTCTTACATTTATTTAAAAAAGGCATGCACAAAAATTATTTATTACAAAATTATTTTGGCATGGCGGAAGGCTGGACACTTCATGTTCGGGCTCGACCCGGGCATTGGCCCATTTGACCTGGGCTTGGGCCCACTTGGCTTGAGGTTGACTTTAATTTTTACTTGATCAACCGGGGTGTAAATTTCGACCCCAACAACGACGATCCAATATAACATATCACAGCAACACATAACATCATATGTCATCAACGTAAGTAAATATGTGTATGTCGATTGTCGTTGACATACAACAACGAAACCGGCGATACACCACATATTACACTTACGGTCGCAGAAAAGAAAGTGATAAACTACAACAATTGGAATCTGCAACCACCTTAGACATGTTAAACCCAATGTATCACATACTTCGGATTTCATGCCTAACCAAATGAATTCCTTAGACATCACATGCCTAACAATTATAAACCCCGCATTTTAGTCTCGATATTGAAAACACTTTTCAATAACCAGTCGGGTAATTCAACAAGATTCCCGACAACCTGATCGAATGCTCGTCGGAAACTTTAGTTGACGGCCGCACCCCCGATGCCATCGACGAAGTGCACTTAGGCGGAACACCAGAGCTGCGAGCACCCGAACGGATGTTTTTAGCGATAGGGTTCTCCTACAGTCACTTGGTCGGGGCTATGGGGCGTGGCTATCTAGTAAGGTTACCCGTCCAGTATCCGCGTACGCTACGTGATTGCGACGGACTTTTGATCCACATCAAAATCCCGTGGCAACCGATCAAATGAGACTGAATTGCTAGATTTATAAAATTCAAATTAGTTTTCACAAAACTAAATAATGTGGATTCCAAGTATTGTATCACAATTCACAGATAGCCAGACGATATTAAACGTTTTGATCGAATCAACAAACACCCAAAACTTCCCAAAGAGCTCAAAACTTGAGCACAGTTTAAAAATACTTAGAACATGTCACTGCACCTATGGATCAACCGTAGAAGGGTCAACCCTTGCCTCGCCTATGGCGCCGCAGAACTACCACAAATCCTAGAGTTTTGTGGCGGTTCTGACGGTCACAGAATCGAGTTAGGGTTTCGTTCTTCTGGAGGGTCCATAGAATCACCAGCATGATTTTCTGAAGATTTTAAACATGAAAAAAATCCAACTCTTGGAAAATTTCCAGCGAGTGAGAAAAATTAGGTATTTGATATTCATTCGAACTTTTTAACGTCGTCAAGATAACCGGAAACGATGTTAGAATTACGACTACGAAGCACTCCGAATTGCCTTTACACAAAGATAACATCACATGCAATCTTAGTAAAAACAAGCAACACCTGAAACACCAAAACCCAGAGACTAGAACATCATAAAAAATTGAAGCCCAAAACCACTCAAAAAACCGGTGATGCCGGTCAATACCACACATGTCGCCGGGTTAAATCCGGCGAGGAAGGCTCAAATTTCTGTGGTGTTCATGTTACATCTCATATAACATTCTGCAATTGCTTAAAAAAAATTTATACACCTTAAAAATTTCGACAGAAACTTGGTTTTTGTTTCGAGTGTTTCAGAGTTGTTTCGGTTTCGTAATTCTACAAATATCGTCTAATTCTCTAGTATGGCTCTGATACCACTTTAGGGTTCACTGGGGTCGCCGCTGGGTTTCGGGAGGCATCGACCATACCGTTTTTGTTGCGCCACGGCAGCGCCCCGGCCGTCTATCCGAGGCCAAAATACGGAATCAAAATTTTTCTTAACTTTAAACCGGCGCTACCGCGGACAATATACCCGGATCGTAACCATTAACCAATACTTGCTAACTAGAGATGGGGTGAGAGATATACCGAGCGATCCATGTCCTTCGGTCTTCTCGTCGTCGTCCCGATCTCCCGCGGAATCACGATTCGTCGTCTTCTCGTCGGAAAGGGCACCACGTAGCCGAATTCTTTTACGGGCTCCCACCTCTGGACCGAGGCAACTCGGGCGCGAAGTTGGCTAGCCGACGCGTCCAAGGGTACTGTAGGTTGTAGTGTAGAACCTTTGTCTCAATGGGGTGAAGTTGCCTTTGATGGAGGAATCAATATGAACTTTGGAGAGGAGAAGGATTTTTTTGTGGCAAGCATGCAAATGAGATATGAATAATTCCCTCATAAAAATGAACTCCTCTCATATCCCTCTCAAATTGTGGCCGGCCCCCCCTCTCAAAACCCAAAGTGGTGGAGGGAAAGATAAAACATGAAGGGAGGTGATGGTAGTAAAAGCAATGGGTGACCACATCCAAAAGGTAATGATAATATCATCAAATCAACTTCTAATCTAATCTTATCATAACAAAAGCAATGGATGAGATGGAAAAAGCATCTCATGATGAAGCCACAAAAGCAAGAAACCCCTCCACAAAATGTTATTTGCACACTTGCAAATAACCCCCTCGATCGGAAAAATCCGGCCGTGAAGGAACAAAGGAAAACTGGCCGGAACGGAATGCAAACTGGCAACCTCCAAAAACTGATCCCGTAATAAATTACAGGAAAACCCCTCGACTGCATATACATGCCCGCATTTGTATTCCCACTGAATACAAATGCAAAGAGACAAAATCTACACTGTCTAATACTAGGATCCGGCTTAAGCCAAAGCCGGCTAGTAAAATCCATCCGATCACGATCCGTGCAATACCGCACGTATCTGATCGAACCCTGCCATATCTCCATACGGCCTCTACAGCGTTTCGCCCGAAACTTGAGTAACTGTGTGTGTGGTGGACTCTAAAGACTCGTCAATACTATGGCTGTGGATTTAACCACTAGCACGTCAGAGGTATTAGCCATACGTGACGGGCTACCAGCTATTGACCAAAAGGGACGTCGATGAGCGAACTCATCCTGACACCCTACTGAGCCTGTCAGTGATAATATCCGTACAGTCCAGTCCGTTCGTCTATGAGTATCGCATGGCGGGCCTAGGGGGTTGGTAAAAGTCAGACCCCCAAAAGCGGTACAAGTCGTGTCGGAGTGTAGCCCAGAACACCCTGAGATACTACTGGAATATCTACCAGTAAATCTCCTGCCTCGGCCGAGGTCTTTGTGTAATGGCTCTCCTAGACACAGCGCGACCTCACCCCCAATACCGGGAGAGACGAACCCCTGCAGATCCGCTCACTGCCTCCATGTGGCTCGGGACTGTACCCAACTAAAACCTGTTTGCACGACTCCTTTGAGCCTTGGTAGGGTAGTAATCAAAGCACAGTGGGAACTCACACGAGACAAATGACGATCTCAGGTCGATGAACTAACCTGTACACATGTCACCAGGGAACTGCTATCTGACGTCTGGTATAATCCCAACTAGCAGGTTCCCGGCGAGTCCTGTCCGGTGTACTCATAACCCAATGAGCACCTGTATACATCTTAGGTGAACCAACTGACACTAATGGCTTGTGAGACCGGCCACCGCCCCTCGTCGGGGTCTCGACTGTATACACTAGTCTACTAATGGAGTATCGATGCCCAGTCTCGAAACTCCCACGACTAGGGACCATTTAAGGATGTGCTTATAGACTCCAGCTCTCACGTATATGATCGCCCTCATACTGCTGGTAGTCAAGCAAGAATCCTAGGGGCTCTATCAACGTGTAATAGCGACTCGTAAGGTCACCTAAAGCAGTACACGATGATAAAGACAAACCAGATAGCATACTATCATCTTGAGTAAGACTGTCCTACCGGGATAGGTCCTCCCTCAATCATTGCAATCACGTGCCTGTGATCCAATAATTGACTCTGAGGGCACTATCTCCAACAATCTCCCACTTGCACTCAAGGCTAATTATTGCGATGTCGCATACTCACAGCCCGTGTGATACCGAACACCCAACTCCTCTACTAGTCAATCTCACAAAGCTCGTTTGCGAAACTATTGCGTTCGTGGAATAGCCTCAGTGAGTGGATCCGCTGTGATGTTTCTTTCTATATCTCTCTATATCTCAAATTCGGGGAGAAAGCCATCTCCCGAAATGAGCAATACCTGTCTTAGAATGTGTCTGGATGTCTGATGGGACCTAGCTCATAAATGAACTCCAAATCCAAACTTCTTAGACTATATCGTCAACTGAACTTAATCAGTATCCTGCGCCATGCCTCCCTCAGTATCCCCTTGGACCATCTGTCCAAAATACTGCCCCTCGTCAGAGGGAAAACTATAACTCTGACAGCCACTCTGCCATCCAGGTCACCTTGGAAGCCTGGAATGATAACCGTCTCCTAAAGGAGGCTGCCGTTATCAAATCCCTAGAACATTCACTTATGTTCTAAAGCTGCTTCCGATTGTTTCTCCAGGATTGGATTAATATCAACTTATTGCATCTACTGCAAGAACAACATCTGGTATGGTACTTGACATCTCATGATTGACTCAATTGCCTAAGCAAGTGATCTGCCAATCATGCACATCCCTCTCTACTTTAGTCTATAAGACACCTTTAAAGAGGGTGACCCAATCACCTGCAGGTATACTACCATGCCAGGAGTCGTCCATTCTAAATACTCATAGAATGCTGTCAAAGTACCCAGATTGGAAAACCACCTAAATCTAGATCTAAAACCATAGATCCAGTAACCAGAATGTCTGATATAATATCCAAGTCCTATGTGGAGAAACCACTGTGTGACAACCAAAGTATAACCGATCGTAGTATAGGAATATCACTTCCTACCCTGTGTATGTCATCCAAATACCAGGACATCACACCCTACTACCTTCTTAACAGATCCATCCCCTATTCTGATGAAGTCAAACCTATGACTGTCACATCAGAAATAGATGATCTATCTCCGCTATATCTGCTTTAGTCTATAAATAGACATAAGCCACTTGTCCACCAATGCTTCCGTTGCTCCCACTGACTACGACAACCCTCTGGCAGAGTCATATAGACGTACACTTCTAAAGCTTGTTCAGAACGACGCTATACTCATCCTCCTGCCGGGTCTCACAGTCTGGAACAACAACAATGGCAAGTCTGGGTAAACAAGAACCTCCCTGCCACCGTCCTTGAGCATACCGAAGTACCTCTCGGGTGCCTGAGGTTACCCACTTTATCTGCGGAGTGGCCAATGGAATGTCAAATCAGATTGAATCTTTAGGTTCTTATCAAATCTTCAGTAATCGTTTGCGGTTCTGGAATCACTTCCAGTTCTACCATACTCCCACTTCTGTTTTTTCTGAAAAAATCCATTTCTTTTAAAAATGTGGCGAGTCAAGAACAATATCACTATTGATCTTCCAGATGGTAGAAAGTCAACCCTCGGCATAGCCCGGGTCAACCCACAAACAGCCATTACAGAAACGTGCCTTGAGTTATCCAGAGTCTGGTTTTAAGCATAAGCCGGACAACTTCCCGTAGCTTAACATCGTTAAGATATGAACTGTTCTATATCCAACAGAGGCACTGATTTAATTGAACCAGATTCAAATCATGCAGCTGTCACCAGTGCATATCAACTAAATGAAAGGAGGCCGATCAGCGTTACTCAACTTAGGAATGCTTCCAATTATGAGTAACCTGAAAGAGAAGCAAGTTCTCATTAATCATTACTATCAACTGAATACCATCCACAAGTATCTACATCTTCGATCACCTTGAAGAATCCCGATACTTGCAATATCTGGTTCTCTACTTTATTCTTATACCTATAACTTCTCAAAACTCAGACCCTGTGTTTCTACAAAACACCTGTCTAAAACCAGAGATGTCATAAGTAAACTGAATATAGTACGAGGACCATCCCTTCTGTCCTAATGGACACTGGACAACATACAATACTCTGTATAAGTTCCCTGAGTCTGATAACTCATTCACTGTGTGTCGTAGGTTGAAAACTGTACTTATGGTTGAGAAGAATTACACCGCCGTTTAATACTCCTTACCTAACCATCCACTGATATAGGTAAATGTCATAGACATAATTTCAAAAAGGTACATCTCACTCTATAAAAATAGACGTACAGATATATCAATTTGAAATTGGTGCACAACAACGGATATTCAAAACCAAATATTTGCCGACCGGCAAACAGCCCATGCGATTTCCTCAAATATCACCAATTACAACGAATCCCGATATAATGAGGATGATCACCTAATTCCCAATAACTTACTCCCACTCATCATCTGTAAAACCATACAGATGTGAGAATCATACCTGGTAAATACATACCGTGGAGCAAGTGTCTAATTGGGAAATCAGTTTTCTTTTAACAGTACACAGTGAAACTGAAACATTGAAATGTTTCGATGGGGTATCCTGGTATTCCTAGTAATGCCTCTTCCATTATCCATATTCACAACTATAACCGTATAATTCTTTGCCACTTCTCCAAATCCCTTTGTATGTCTTTAGTCATTACCTTCTGTACACCCCTTTAGGCCAAATGGTTTTCTTCCTTCCCTACTGTTCGGCACTAGCCTATGGTTTGGAAGAAGACTATCCAATAAGCATAATGGGTGTACTGTCCTAATCCTAGGAGCACTCGCAATGCGAGAGAAGGTGAAGATAAAAGACAACCGAATGAACCTTATTCCTATTTCTCCTGAACCAGGATCCATCCCCGAACTGGAACAAGTTCCTTTCGAGTTCGTATATAACCATACGATGGATTATCCAATAAACTTGGGATCTTCGTAGTGATACGGAGTGTCCTGGAGAAATACAAAGGTGATTTAGGATTGGCGAAGAAATACTTGGTTTGGTCATGAATAGCAGTCGCAGTTTACTTTGCCCTCTTACTAATCCCTCGCTTTGTCTTAACTTAATACCTTCTGTACACCATTTAGGCTAATTGGTTTTCTTCATTCCCTACCGGTCGGCACCTGCCTATGGTTTGGAAGAAGACTATCCAATTTGCGTAATAGGTGTACTATCTCCTAAACCAAGGAGTACTCGCAATGAGAGAAGGTGAAAGGAAAAGACAACTGAATAGTCCTATTCGTTTTCTCCAGAACCGGAAACCATCCTCGAATAAGATCCTTCGAGTTCGTATATAACCATATGATGGTTTTGTCCAATGGAAGTGGACGTTCGTAGTAATACGGGGTGTCCTGGAGAAAAGGGTAAAAGTAGAAGTGGCAATGAGATTTGCAACTCTGACAATCCAAAAGCCAGTCTAATAAGAAGGTTCAGTTAACTTGGTCACTGAGTCATAGTCTAGGGTCGGGTCAATGGTCGCTACCAAAGAGAGAGAGAAAAGAAACACTCAGCGTGCACTCTAACCTATATCAGAATGGTTATCACTTTATCTAATCTGGAAACCTCCCACTGTACCGTCAAATTCTCCTCCAAACCTGAAAGAAGAATTATTCGGGATCACCCGAGGAGTAAACCAACTCATCAGTGGGAATCGGGATCCAACTATCATCGCATGATAACGTGACTGAATCCATTCACGTTACCACACTCCAGAAGGTATGCGCATGCCTGGCAAGTTTCAGTTTCTTTAGAAACTCCCGATGTGATTTTTACCCCTAGGACCCAAGTGACCTTGACACAGTCAACAAATCAAAGAGTCCTAGTCAAGTTCAACCCGTCATTATCCTGGATTACATTAAACCCACCCGTACGAGCCTTTAACACAGTCAAACAGGCCGCACGACTGTCCTAACCAATCCCATTAATATGCCACAAACGAACACTACTTAGCTACTGTACACTACGCCTTGACACAGTCAATAAACGCAGCACGAATACTAAGTAATACTTGTAAGAAATGACGGAGGGCTACGTCTGGTTTTTGGCGAAAAACCTTTAACGTAATGAACTTGATATCGTTGAAGGAACTGCATAGCCTTTTATAAAAAATATAGTGACGAAAACCTTTGCTAAAGAGGTCACTCCCGGTGAAGGGATTTCGGCTCTTTCCCCGTAGAATGAGGTGCAGGATATTCCAACTAAATACCACGATGCAAAGCAAAAAGTAATCGGCTATAGTGAAGTTATTACCCTGACGCAAACTTCTGTCCAAGGGGTCACTCCCGGTGAAGGGATCTCGGCCCTTGCCTCGTCGACTGAGGAGCAGGATATTTCAACCGAATACCACTGTGCAAAACAAAAGAGAACGCCCTTGCAATAACAGCTTTTTGAAAAATGTTCCAACAACATCAGAATAGGTTTGTTTATCTTGCATTGATCCGAATCAACGCAGTCCCATCAATTGATCACACCACAAAAGAACGAAAATAATGATGTACGTATATGCCATCCGCATTCGCCACTGGGTCCCGTCATCACCCGTTAGGTTACTTAACTAACGACAGAGCGGGGACAGGACTAGCGCGGATGCAAAACATATACAACATCTACTAGTATATATACAATATATAATTTTCGCTCAAGGCGTGATAAAATGCAACATTACAGAAATGTACAACATCACAGAATAATACAGATATCTGGGATCCCCGGGTTTCATAGAGCCGCTACTGAAACCCGACGTTCCCCTGGTCGTGTGGATAGCCTGTGCAATGAAAACCTAGACCCCTACGGGCGCGGCAAGTTACCCGCCAAAACCTGAAGCGAGGCAGCCCCCTTCAGCAACGTGAATGGACCACCCCGCACTTCATGGAATCCGGTAACTTGGGCACCCCTCCTGGGTCAACCTATACCCCCTACGAGTGCGGCGAATAGCCCGCCAATTCTAGAGTAAAGCCCCCTCCGTCTCAAAGCCATGAGATGCGGGCTTGTTGCCCTCTAGAATCCGGCTATCCGTGCACCCCTCCGCGGGGTTATCCTAGTACAGAAAGTAATATATACATACAACGGGTACATCGACCGCAACCAGGTCGTTCCCCAAAAGAATAATACAAACAGGCAGTGACGGCAGTCCACATGTCGGACGCTCGCCCCGCAATATCAAATGTACATAATACAACAAAACTGTACTAATACTGCAACCAGGCTATCCCCCATGACCGATCCGCAACAACACAGCACAATCACAGAACATCAACGTGAATGTCACGTTCGCAAATCCGTCTAACCGGGCTATAGCAGTTAGACAGGATTTACCGATCAAGTGACATTCACGGTCGCAGATATAATGTAAATACTGTGAACTAATGTGTTTAAACTTTTCGATCGATCAAATTTATCGAATTGGGCCCCAAGCATTACTGTAGCACTTAAAGAGAGTCTAGGCCCAAAAAGAATATTCCAAAAACCCCATTTTCAACCCAGGAGCTCACTGCAAAAATTTGGTCCAATGAATAGTAAAAATGGCCGCGGAACCGCGGAAAATACGTGGGTTTGGCCGCGGTTCCGCGGTGGAATAGTGAGATCACGCGACCAAATTTTCACAGAATGCTTAGAATTGCCTGCACATGTCACTGCAATGTACTGAAAAATTTTTGGAGCCAAAAAAAATTTCGACAGAAAACTGTGCAAATGAAAATGGGTTTTCGGAAAATCCGTTCGATCGAACTTGTAAACACGTTAGAGCAAGCTAGACTAGGTTAATGGCGTGGCTCTGATACCATGTTGCGCCCCGGCAGCGCCCCGGCTGTCTATCCGAGGCCAAAATGCGGAATCAAAATTTTTCTTAACTTTAAACCGGCGCTACCGCGGACAATATACCCGGATCGTAACCATTAACCTATACTAGCTAACTAGAGATGGGGTGAGAGATATACCGAGCGATCCGTGTCCTTCGGTCTTCTCGTCGTCGTCCCGATCTCCCACGGAATCACGATTCGTCGTCTTCTCGTCGGAAAGGGCACCACGTAGCCGAATTCTTTTACGGGCTCCCACATCTGGACCGAGGCAACTCGGGCGCGAAGTTGGCTAGCCGACGCGTCCAAGGGTACTGTAGGTTGTAGTGTAGAACCTTTGTCTCAATGGGGTGAAGTTGCCTTTGATGGAGGAATCAATATGAACTTTGGAGAGGAGAAGGATTTCTTTGTGGCAAGCATGCAAATGAGATATGAATAATTCCCTCATAAAAATGAACTCCTCTCATATCCCTCTCAAATTATGGCCGGCCCCCCCTCTCAAAACCCAAAGTGGTGGAGGAAAGATAAAACATGAAGGGAGGTGATGGTAGTAAAAGCAATGGGTGTCCACATCCAAAAGGTAATGATAACATTATCAAATCAACTTCTAATCTAATCTTATCATAACAAAAGAAATGGATGAGATGGAAAAAGCATCTCATGATGAAGCCATAAAAGCAAGAAACCCCTCCATAAAATGTTATTTGCACACTTGCAAATAACCCCCTCCATCAGAAAAATCCGGCCGTGGAGGAACAAAGGAAAACTGGCCGGAACGGAATGCAAACTGGCAACCTCCAAAAACTGATCCCGTAATAAATTACAGGAAAACCTCTCGACTGCATATACATGCCCGCATTTGTATTCCCACTGAATACAAATACAAAGAGACAAAATCTACACTGTCTAATACTAGGATCCGGCTTAAGCCAAAGCCGGCTAGTAAAATCCGTCCGATCACGATCCGTGCAATACCGCACGTATCTGATCGAACCCTGCCATATCTCTATACGGCCTCTACAGCGTTTCGCCCGAAACTTGAGTAACTGTGTGTGTGGTGGACTCTAAAGACTCGTAAATACTATGGCTGTGGATTTAACCACTAGCACGTCAGAGATATTAGCCATACGTGACGGGCTACCAGCTATTGACCAAAAGGGACGTCGATGAGCGAACTCATCCTGACACCCTACTGAGCCTGTCAGTGACAATATCCGTACAGTCCGGTCCGTTCGTCTATGAGTATCGCATGGCGGGCCTAGGGGGTTGGTAAAAGTCAGACCCCTAAAAGCGGTACAAGTCGTGTCGGAGTGTAGCCCAGAACACCCTGAGATACTACTGGAATATCTACCAGTAAATCTCCTGCCTCGGCCGAGGTCTTTGTGTAATGGCTCTCCTAGACACAGCGCGACCTCACCCCCAATACCGGGAGAGACGAACCCCTGCAGATCCGCTCACTGCCTCCATGTGGCTCGGGACTGTACCCAATTAAAACCTGTTTGCACGACTCCTTTGAGCCTTGGTAGGGTAGTAATCAAAGCACAGTGGGAACTCACACGAGACAAATGACGATCTCAGGTCGATGAACTAACCTGTACACATGTCACCAGGGAACTGCTATCTGACGTCTGGTATAATCCCAACCAGCAGGTTCCCGGCAAGTCCTGTCCGGTGTACTCATAACCCAATGAGCACCTGTATACATCTTAGGTGAACCAACTGACACCAATGGCTTGTGAGACCGGCCACCGCCCCTCGTCGGGGTCTCGACTGTATACACTAGTCTACTAATGGAGTATCGATGCCCAGTCTCGAAACTCCCACGACTAGGGACCATTTAAGGATGTGCTTATAGACTCCAGCTCTCACGTATATGATCGCCCTCATACTGCTGGTAGTCAAGCAAGAATCCTAGGGGCTCTATCAACGTGTAATAGCGACTCGTAAGGTCACCTAAAGCAGTACACGATGATAAAGACAAACCAGATAGCATACTATCATCTTGAATAAGACTGTCCTACCGGGATAGGTCCTCCCTCAATCATTGCAATCACGTGCCTGTGATCCAATAATTGACTCTGAGGGCACTATCTCCAACAGTTTGTAAAAAAATTGGCGCGCTAAAGAGCCCTATCCTAGAATCTTAACTAGATAATTAGACGAAACTAGAATGTAAATATCTTTACATCTAAGTGAATAAAGAATACAAGCTTTTTAGACCGGTCATTCACTTCAAAAGGTCCGTGTAGTAGTCCCTTCGCTCCAAGTAGTGAACTCCCGGACTCTAGAAAGGCTCCACAAGATGAAAGGAACAAGCTTTCTTGAAGTCTTCAAGGTCAAAGATGATCTACGTCGAGAAGACACTAACCCAAGCTATCTCTTCACTAAGTGATGAACTAGTGAAGAAACAACCCAATCTAAATGGCTAGTATAGAAGAGCTTGATGAAGTAGGAATTTTGCTCACTTTAGAAATTATTTTCTCACTCATTTTCTTCACCTCCCAAAAAGCTAGAGAGCTTGAAGAAGGAGATGAAGAAAAGCAACCATGGAAAAAACCTAATGTAGAATAGGAACCATAGGTGAGTTAATATCATATATTAACCCATGTAGAGACTAAACCATGGCTAATCATAATGGTTGGGTTAATAAATATCTCAAGTAAAACAAAATTAGTGGACTTGGTCAATGGTTCCACAAGCTTCCACAAGTTTCAACCATGTGATTAATTTCCATTTAATTTAAGTAAATAAAAACCTTCATTATGTTAAGCATGGTGTGAGTCTCATACACCCATGTCTCATGTATCATCTAGCATGACACACAAAAATGTATATTAATATATATCACATATATACTAAATGCACAAGTGAGAAAAAGATTTCTTAAGTGAGCTAATATTAGTTAATATAAGTCAATATATCAAATATATAATTATACATTAAATTATTAAATCAACACTTGATTTAATAATCCGGCTATATCACATATAACCGACTAATAACATATGTATCAACTTATCGAATTAACACTTGATTCGATAACCCGGCTATATCACATATAACCGACTGATATCATATATCACGAGAATAGAATACGGTATCACATACATGTATTAATCTCGGTCCTGTACATATCACATATGTGCTCCTTCATTTCGCCTAAGCTAGGAAACTTCTATATAGGACTCTAAAGACTCGTCAATACGCCGGCAGTAGGTGGTGATCATATCAGTCACCCACAAGCCGTTAGCGGTCTGCTAAATATAACGGCCACCCGGGTATTGAGCCATCAGAAGATCAATAAGCAAGCCTGCTCATACTCCTGCGAATCCAATTAGTAACACCACCGTACAGTCCAGTCTCTTCGTCTGATATGTCGCATATCACAGCCTGGGGGTGGTAAACGTCAGACCCCAATAGCCTGATAAGTCATGCCAATGTGAGGCCCATAACTGTTCGAGAAACTACTGATAACACTTACCGGTAAATCTCAGCAACCCTGGCCAGGAATTTCCTGTTATGGCCAATCGAGCATAGCGCAACATCAACCCTCAATACCGGGAAAGACGAAATCCCCTCCTATCGCTCATTTCCTCCATGTGACTCGGGACTGTACCAAAAAACCACCGTTTTGCACGATCTCTTGAACATGGTAAGGTGGAAATCAAAGCACAGTGGGAATCACACAAGACTCTATGACGATCTCGGGTCGACAGACTAACCTGTACCAGTGTCACCAGAGAACTGCTATCTGACGATAGGTATAATACCATCTAGGAGTTCTCGGTGAGTCCGTCCAGTGTACCCAGTCTCCACTGAGCACCCGTATACCTTCTCTGATGTCAAACACCAATGGATATGGGATCATCCATCGCCCATCATATGGGTCGAGAAGCGTATACGCTAGTCTACTCTGGAATATCGATGCCGCGTCTCGATGCTCCCACGATTAGGAACAATTGATGGATGTACTTACCGACTACCCTTGCCCCACTAGTATGATCTGCATCATAATCCTGATAGTCAAGTACTCATCCTAAGGGCTTTATCAACATGTAATAGAGAGACAATAAGTGTACATGTTAAGATAAAGAACAACCAGATAGTATACTATCATGTCGAGCAAGAAAGTCCTCCCTATATATGTCCAAGCATCCACTATAATATACATCACATGTATAATAATGGCCTCTAGGGCATACATATAACTAACAATTTTATCTCGGGAAAGGTGCTGAACGTCCATGCAAATTTCCTTCAGCACCGTCACTTTGAGAAGGTTGACGGAGAATCCGTTGTCGACAAGGATTTTCCCTATATTGATGTCGTTGCAGTACCCGGTGAAGTATAACGGGCGATTATGTTCATACGTACCGAGGAGGAGATCTCCATCGCTGAATGTAATATCAGCTGTGTGGACCTCTGCCAGTTCATTTTTCATCTTCTCTTCCGTGAAGAATGTTTGGAACTAATTGGGCTCTTGTAATGCTTTGATCAGAGAATCTCGTGCCTCTTTGGACAGGAGGAGAGCATCCAATATGCTCAGTTGTGAGGGTAATTTTCTCAGATGTGCTAGGACATTATAATCCACCTTATTTTTCTTGGGTGGGTCCTTTGCGGTGAGCTCTTTAACTGCTGTTTCATGAAGGGAGATTTCCTCGAGGATTTTCCCCTTCCGTTTGTCTATTTTATTCGAACCTTTGTTTGTAGGTCTGAGATTCTTCTCGGGCAGTGTACGATTACACAGTTGAATGTTTTCACATCTTCTCCTCCTCTTCTTTTCCCGAGGTGAAATCTTCGAAGAGAGGACTGAGGGGTGTTTCGTCCTCAGAATCGCTCCCGAAGGTAAGAACTTAGGGTTTCTCCCCTTCCGAATTAGTACCAACCATATGATAGTTGCCAGTCGTTTCTTCATGCGCGTTTGTCGCACTATTTTGCCGTCGATGAGCACGAGCTTCGTGCTTCATCCTCTTGAAGTGTTTTTTATGGGCAACATATCCTTACCACCATTTCTTGAAGGCACTGCATTCCTCGGTGGGGTGTGTGACCCTCCGATGATATAGGCAGTAGTTTAGGCATGCATCTTCTCCATCGAGGCATATGACCCCGGGAGTGTTCTTTATGAGAGGTGGCAGCTTCATCCCCACTGACAGGGCTTTGGCGAACCGCTTTTGTAACGACTCTGAAATATTTGTACAAAAATTTTCCTGTTAATATACAAGAAAAGAATATTACAGCCTGAGTTTGAGTTATAAGTTACTTTTGTTAAATAAAAGCAAGAAACCACTTGTAGCTCACTGGTAAAGCCTTTGCACTGCTGTGACGTAACTTGTGTGTTCGATTCCCATTAGAAATTTTTTTTCTGATTTTTCTTTTTAACTTTTGGAAGACCAAAAGATTGCACATGCAATACACGAGGAAATGAAAAGTTCAGAAAAATCAAACATGTGGAAAATGGTGTAAATACAGAGTTGATTTGGTGGCACAAATCTCGAGGCATTTGCCTCAAGATCGACCGGCCACATGTGCCCTAGAGCCGGCGGGGATGGGTTAGATGAGTCCAATGAACTCCGTGCTTTGCACACTCGTCTCTTCAACTCCCCTCAACTCCTTTGCACTATTTGATTTCTCTGCAATCAAACAGAGACCCTTCATTTCACCATTTAATATTATTTAATGCTTTTTAATCCACATTTTTAATTCTCAAACCCTAATTCTCCACTATAAATACCACACCATATTTTGGCTCAGCACCATTTTGAAAATTCTAGCAAAAACTCTCTCAAAAAGTTTCTAAGTGCAAGTGGAGTAAAGTGGATTTAGCGAGCAAGCTTCTTCCGTCGAAGATCGAAGCCGATTTCGGAGCTCCCGCGACACCATGTTCATCTCCTCTTCCTTAACCTCTTCTTGATATATTCAAACCGTTAGTCCCTCCCAACTCTCCTTCTCTTCATTGAAATTTATCTTTAAATCATATATCGGTAAAGTGGAGTTATTACCCATACCTTTCCTTTCTAAAACCTAGAACTCCCTTTTCCTTTATAATTTAGTCAATCTAATTTTACCACATTACTTGTAACCTTGAATACCAATATTTAGAATCAAGTTTAACCAAGAATCTTATGTGAAACAACTATAATTAAACTTTTTCATTAAAATACCTTGAACTTTATTATCACCTCTTTTCGTTTTCGTTAAAACTATACCTTTAGGAAAAACTTCACAGGGTAACGACTTATCCCACACATACACTTTGGTTTCATAGCACGATGCCTATTTGTATGTATATTTGTTTCAAAGAATAATCTTTACAATAAAATACCACATATTTTTAAAAACTGGGTTTTTGTTAAAACGGTATTTCGTATTCCTTTACAATTATGCATCTACAACTCTCGTTATGGGACCCGCTAATGGATGGTGCAGATTATCGCACATTCTGGAGATAGTAGAGCGAGATGCAGTACTCCTCACGGAGTATTCGATCTCGAAAGGTATAAAATACGGTTTTTAAGAAAAATGAATATTCTAAATAAAAATAATTTTTTAAAATTAAATAAAATTATAAATCCATATTTTCATTATATTATGAAACTATATTTTTATAAAAATGAAAGATTAAAAAATGTCAATAAAATACCATCAAGATACTAAAAAGAATATTTTTCACTAAAATACCATAAACTTTTGAAAGCTAAGTATTTATCATGAAAATACCCTAATACTTAAAACACATGCTCATGAAAACCCTGAGTAATATAAATCACCCTCGAGATTTTATTTTTAACTATATTAAAATATTTTTCATAAAACCCCCTCAAGATATACAAAACAATATTTTAAGGACTTTAATAGATATAGGTTTAAGCGGGATTAATTCTCTTGAGCTTCAGGGAGCCGAAGAAAGTGGGTGCTTGCCTATTCAAGTTAGAAAACTTAACAGGAGTTATCAATATCAATTGTCTTGGAAATAGACACAAATCCTGCCGTCCATGTGCAGCAGTTGCCGATAATTCCAGAACCTAAGAATTCAAGAGTTAAATCAGATTCAAGTGTCTGACTCAGTCTGAGTCCAACCTCAACCCCGAATCCAAAATCAAATACGAATACTTGATCATGAACATGAATACTCGAATTCAAAAATCAATATCAAACATGTATACTTGACTTGACTTGAACGAACCATGGTTATAACTTGGCATGACTACTTGAATACATGATTATATCCTGAACATGAATACTTGAACATTTTGTATCCATGGTTTCGACAAGACTTGTAAATATAATCTATACAATGCATTACACGGGGATAAAGGGGTAGATTGGTACGGGACATATATCGTGGCACGAGAGGTCACTTAAAAGACACGTACATGAATTCTCATGTCGTTGTCCCGTGGGTTATGACGAGACCTTGTACTACATGTTACCATAGTCTACGAGGTAAGATAGACTCCTCTCGTATACATGAATACCTTTTTTACCAAACTACAAATAACCACGTTAGAATAACTATCATATACCTATGAACGATCATATACAACTTTACCTGTTCTTTGCACATTTCATACTATCTTCACTTTCTTCTTTTGGGACTTATCGAGCGTTAGTTCACTGATGAAATTCCTTTCTGTTTCATTCTTTGGAATGTTCGCCAGGAGGACCAGACTCTAAGGAGACAGAGCCGAGCCAGGAGGACTTAGACCAGCTTACAGCTCAGCCGGACTACTAGTTCTTCTTGCACTTATTTTCTGTATGCCATTGTTTAGGCATTTGCTTTATATCATTGTATCTTTTCATTTTAAACAGTTGTATGTAAACTTGAATGTAAATAAAGTTGCTATTTATTTTATTATTCTTTTCATTCTTGTTCATTTTTATATATTGCTTAATTACGCTTAACGTATTTATTTCATAGTAAATACGTTGCGGCCTGCCATGTCTCCGTTTCCGTCTACTGGAAAGTGGGGCGTGACAGCTTCTCTATTTTGATCCTGCTTTTATTTGTAGCAGGTGTGCTTTGGTTTAGTGGGAGTACTTTACAACTCGTCCTCGCCGCAGCTTCTTTGTCCAGACGCTGACACTTAGCCTTTTTGTATATGGTTGTCTCGCGTTCTCGGTCAACTTTACTTTTTTGAAAGGCTTTGTTTAACGGCCTATCGATCGGGTCTTTCGGCAGTTCTGGGGATTTTAGTGCCGACTCTGCCCCTAGTTTCTCCGCGTTGTTTTCTGACACTGAAGGAGCTTCTTCGTCATATAACGACGAATGGGAGATCATGTGGCAACTTGCTACACGGTCTTCGGTTTCTTTTGATGAGCCATTTTCCTCATCGGTGTCACTATCTTCATCCTCAAGAATATGCTTGAGGAACTCTTCGAGCGTGACTGGTGTTCAAGACTTTTGTTTGTACTCCTCCGGTGCGTTAATTTATTTTTGTAGATTTGTGCGCTTGTCGTCATACTCGGTAGGTTGCATAGGCTTCTTGGTCTTCTTCTTTTTCTTTGAAGACTTCGGAGGCTTGATTTGGGGGTTTTGCCCTTCGTCAACAATTTTCAGTACGGGACGTAGTTTCATCATCCCTTTAATGATTTCCGGTTCAAGTGTGCTTTTCCACCTGACTGCTGGACATGCTTATAGATCATTCAGCATTCTTTTGGATTTTGCTGAAAGAACGACTTCCCATGGAGTTTCTTCCACGGGCATGATGCCCCCTGCGCATCCACTTTTTTAGGAGTGTGCTTCTGAGATGGGTTTACCCTCCAGTTATCAGACAACACGAATTTCCCCTGTTGATACTGGTCCTCGACCCAGTTTTTGAAGACGTAGCAATCTTCAATTGGATGGCTTACCATTCTGTGATAGGAGCAGTAAATGGGGTTGTTGACATCGCCGGGTTACGGTGGACGCCGTGGGTCTTGCAATATGATGAGTTTATTACGCATTTCCAATTCAAATAGTCTCCGCATCTTGTCGCAGGGAAACGAGTAAGCGCGTCCTAGTCTTTCCTCCAAGGATGGGCACGGACGCGCGTTGTTTTGGTAAGCAGCTGTTTTGGGCCACTCGGCTGTTGTTGAGTATTGGCTACAAAGGCCACTTTCCCTTTACCCTTGTTATTTCGAGGGTCCTTATTTGAGGAGAAAGGCCCATGACCCATCTGTTTCATTTGGGCCAGTTTATCTATCAGAGCCTGAAAGATCGTTGGTTTTAAGAATGTCATGAACTGAGACATAGTCGTTTGAGAATCAAAGGTCCCGATGAACATGCTCATGACAGTGGATTTTTCAATGCGCTGTTCGCATTTAGACCACAGGTTCCGCCACCGGATCACGTATTGGACCCAGATTTCTCCTGGCTTTATCCTGGCATTGATTAATACCGTGATTGGAGTACGTTCGCTCATGCTGGAGAAACGCCGTGTGAAAAGCAGTTCTATCTCTGCGAATGTTTTCATGGAGTCGTTTGGGAGCTCCGAGTACCATTCGAATGCTGTTTCTGACAGGCTGCTAACGAACTGGCGAAGCAACAGTTTGTCATCGCTTCCAGTGTTGCCGCACAGAGCTCTGAATTGCGCGACGTGCTGGTGAGGGTTGCCTGTTCCTTTGTAAACATGGAACTTGGGGATCGTATATCTTAGCGGGTATTTGATTTGATCATACCAGCCTGGATATGGTCGTCCAGTTCTGACAATTTGGCCGACGATCTCATTAGCTTAATGAGCTCTTATTTGTTGAGCAATATAATCATCAAGGGCGGCCTTGGAGATGTTGGCTATAGTTCCTTAAGGAAATTATCATAGTCACAGGCAGGTGATTATAATGATTGAGGGACGACCTATACCAGTAGAACAGTCTTATTCGAGATGATAGTATACTATCTGGTTTGTCTTTATCATCATGTACATGCTTCAGGTGGTATTACAGATCACTATTACATGTTGATAGAGCCCATAGGATTCTTGCTTGATTACCAGCATTATGATGGCGATCATATACGTAAGCAGAACCTTAAATGTCCCTGGTCGTGGGAGTTTTGAGACTGGGGATCAATACTCCAGAGTAGACTAGTGTATACTGATTGAGACCCTGACGAGTGGTGGCGGCCAGGTCTCACAAGCCATTGGTGTTAGTTTGTTCACCTAAGATAGTATACATGTGCTCATTGGGTTATGAGTACACTGGACGGACTCGCCGGGAACCTGCTAGTTGGTACTATACCTATTGTCAAATAGCAATTCCCAGGTGACATGTGTGCAGGTTAGTCTGTCGACCTGTGATCATCATTTGTCTCGTGTGAGTTCTTACTGTGCTTTGATTACTACCCTACCACGGCTCAAAGGAGTCGTGCAAACAGGTTTTAGTTGGGTACAGTCCCGAACCACATGGTGGCAGTGAGCAGATCGTTGGGGATTTTTCTCTCCCGGTATTGGGGGTTGATGTCGCGCAGTGCACGGGTGTCCATCACCAGAAATCCTTGGCCAAGGTAGTCGAGAATTACTGATCTAGGATCAGTAGTTTCTCAGGTGGTGATGGGTTTCATACCGACACGAATTATCGCGTCATTAGGAGTTTGATTTTATCCACCCCCTAGACACGATATGCGATACTATTAGACGAACAGACCGGACTGTACGGAGATTGTCACTGTCAGGCTCAGTAGGGGTATGGATGAGTTTGCTCGTCGGCCTTCCTTTCGCTCAATACCTCGGTATCCGTTACGTACAGCTAGTGCCGCTGACGTGCTTATGGTTAAACCCACTGCCAGCGTATTGACGAGTCTTTAGAGTCCCGCACAGAGGGTTTTCACGGTTCAAGAGATATGGTGTAGATGACGCATGTTAGTATATACAGGTGTCTGATTAAATATGTGTATAAGCTGCACTGACTTTAATCAGACGGTTGATAATACTAGCGTCTTAGGACTGAGCCAGATTATTAAATCAGGTTTTGATTTAATAATTTATATATGTATTTATATATATGTATTCTAGTATTATTGTTCACTATTCATTTTCTCTCTTGGCTATTCGTATTTTTGTACGAATACGCGTATATGTATTTCGATACATACCAGGTTGTATTCCGTATTTATACGGGATAGTTTCTAGAAGATTTAACACCTCATTATTTGATTTTCTTTTTAGAAAATCATTTTGGGAAATAAAGTGGAAGAGGTGAGGTGGCATGAAACATTGTTAAGCATGTAGAGAGGCATGGCATGGCTTTATTTTATTGTAAAATGAGATGAGATATTTTGTTGGATGATTAAAAAAGGGGGGGCTGCCATCATTTTTCTACATGCCTTGCTCATTTCTTTTCTTGACTTGCTTCATTACTTGCTCATTCTGACTTGGAGAAAGTTTAGCCATTTTCTTTAGTTGCTCATGCCACATGTTTCCTTACCTCCTCTTCATCTTCTTGAGTTGCTCTTTGAGCATTTGTGATGAGAGAAATTCATAGTGTGATAATCCTACACATCCACTCTCTATTGTTAGCAACCTTGGAGCGTCGGTTGTCTCGCTTGGCGAGGCTGAAGCTTGCGTTGTTTCCCTTGGGTGGATCATCATAGATGGAAGAAGACCGGCAACTAAATTCGATCCGTGACCACTAGGAACTTAGGATGATGGTTGAAGACCCGAAAGACTTGGTTCATTCGGTATAACCACCTAACTCCTCTTTATATGTTTGCTAGTATAAGGTTAAGGGTAGATCCGGGCATCATGTTCTGGTAGCGCCAGTTTAGAAAAATTTTGTTCCGCATTTGGTCACGGCTTGATGGCCGGGGCGTTGCCGTAACCCAACAGGAGATCGTTTCCTTCTTGGCTGCCGATAAGGCTGGAGGAGGGTTTGATGTTTCCCCTCTGTCATCGTCGACGATTATTGGCGAATCTTTGGCCAGGGGTTCTGGTTGGATCATCATTCCAACCATGTCTTGGAACAAAAGAGTCATTTGCTTTATGTTGGTAGCTTGTTCAGCAGTTTCTTTTTCTTTTCTCTCAAGCACCTTTCGCAGGAACTCTGTATCGGTCTCCTGCTCTTGGCGTTGTTCGACTGCTGGATCCGGACTTTCTTTCTGTCTGGTAAGTGCTGCCATTTTGGTCAGCATTTCTTGGAGTTTTTGCTGTTGCTCCTAAGCCGTTATCAGCGACCGAGTTTGCGGTCAGTGACTCATAAAGGCGCGGCTTTCTTCTTTTCCTGAAGCCATGTAGACCGTATGTATGATCATACCCCCATACTTGGGGCGTTTGGGTCCATCACCTTTGGAATTTTCCGCAGGCGGTGGGATTTTTTCCAGCCTCGTTCTTTTATGAGAGGTTGAAGTTGAATGAGCCGTTGTAACAGGCACCTGTGTAGAAGGAGTCCCCCGTTGTATGGAAGAGGAGTGATCTTTCTCTTGCCGAGCCTTCAAATTTTTGGTCGACGAGAGTGATTTTCATCAATCATGGAGTCTTGGACATCCGCCAGACTTTATGAATTTTCGAGGAGAGCCGCTGATAGGGCCGCTCCATCTTTGCCTGTACAGAGACTTCCGCAGGTGGGGTTGATTTCTTTAACACCACTGTTGGGGAGTTCTTGCGCACCTTCCTGAGCAGATCAAAACTGTTCCCGGTTGGAACATTAACATCAACTTCCACCATTAGAGCTGGTGGGGTAAGTCCAGAGGGGGAGTTGTCCCGGCTTTTCTCACTCGGCACCAGTGGCGACGTCGAGCAAGCCTTGTTGAAGGGACTGCTTTAGTTTTAAAAGCGGTTTCATCATGCCCTGGTTTTGTTGAGGCGCTTCAATCGGTGTCAGCCTGTTAAAGACCGACGTCCTTATTAAAGTTTGAGGAGAGCCGGCCAGTCTTTCAAAGACCGACCGTCTGGTGGGGGAAGCGCCTTTGACGTCTTCTCTTGTAGGAGGAGTTGGGAGGGCTATCCATTTTGGGGTAGCCCCTTCAGGTATCACGAGCCTCTTTGCGGGCCCGTTTGAGTTTTTGCTCAGCCCGTTGAAGACTGAAACGCCAGATTTGGATGGCTCATTGAGAGGGGCCGTTGTGGTTGTCAGTCAATCAAAAACTGACTTTTTAGGAGCTCCCTCTCGCTGCGCTGAGGCACAAAAACTCACAGGAGGGAGCATGGTCCGAAAGAATAATCCAGTAGTGGCTTGTATGACTTACCCCACTAACATTGAGAAGTTAGAGGCCGCATTGGGCCCGTAGGTCACTCCTCTGGTTGGGGTACAGCGAGAGTTGCTGTTGCATGCAGTGCATTGAGAAGCTATTGATTTTCTATTTAGGAGCAAGACACCAAATTTTAGTACCTTGAATCCATGGGCAACCAAAGTGAACCGCGACTTTGTTCGCGAAACACGACACATGAAGTGTGGAGTGGAAAGAGAAAAGGTTCCACTGGGCAAGCCGGAATCTGTTTACCGCCGAAAATAGAGACGAACTGGAATTGATCGTCTTGTCTGAATTTGGGGAAAGATGATATTTGGACATATCCATCCACCTCTTCGAAGATACCAAGTTGATTTATGGCACCATATATCGAAGGTTTGGACAGATGCGACCGTTGTAGCAGATTTTATTAGATCCCCCTCGTTTGCGAGGAGTTTTTGATTGTGGGGATGCTCTTCCCTGCAGGCGCAAGCCCCTGCAGTTAATTACGTTATCGCATTGCGATAACCACTTTCTCCTGCTCCAGTAGTTCACTTCGTTTCGTGTGTTATTTCGTTTTTTTAAAGTTGCTCGTGGATTGTATACGGAGACTAGTTTATGTCATCACCCGTAGGGCATGGATTAGTCCAAATCTGTATATTTGGAATTTTGAACTTAAGTTATATTTTTCATTTAGTTCAAAATTTTTTTGTTTGGTTTAAGAATCGTTACTCTAGTTTGAGATTAAGATCAACTTAAATATATGAGCGTTTGGGCCAAATTTCTTTTTTACTAAGAATACATTAGTCTTATTTGAGACTAAGATCAACTTAGCAATATTTTAAGGATCCTTAAATTTTATTAAGGTCAAACAACAGTGCATTTGGGCTCAACTGCAAGAGACTTGGCCAATTTGGGCTTAGTCTACTCAGTCCTTTTTTTGTTCAAAAGTGTGGAGCACTTATTTGGGCTCTGTTTGTTCAGCCCCCTTTTTATGTGAAAGTGCTAAGCACTTGTTTGACGCTCTGATGCTCACATGGGTACCATGTGAAGCCTTCAGTTATGGGCGCTGCCCAATTAGTGCTAAGCACTCAGTTATATATATAGTGTTAAGCATTTTTTTGGCGTCCACATGAAGAGCACGTGAGACGCTGGGCGCTGCCTAATCAGTACTAAGCACTCAACCACTTTGGCTGTATATGAAGTGCTAAACACTTTTGTGTGGCGCCCACGTGAGGAGAACGTGAGGCACTGGGCGCTGCCCAATCAGTGCTAAGCACTCAGCCGTTTTGGTTGTTTATGAAGTGCTAAGCAATTTTATTCAGCGCTCACGTATATTTCACGTGAGGCGTTGGTTTTCTGCTTTGAGCGTCTACATGCTTTTTATATGAGGCGCTAGGTGTTGTTGGGAGGGCGCCCATGTGGGAAATATGTGAGGCGCTAATCTCTTTTCTTTTTTAAAGATTAAATATCTGTTAATACCATTTTGGCCATTAATGATCATCAAGATCTCTATTTTGAAGACCTTTGATCGTTTTTTCTTCAATGTAGAACTAAGTACTTTTTTTATAAGAACTAAGTTCTTTATGTAGGGTTAAACCCTAATTTCTGAGGAATTAAATTTCCAGAACATCTGTTCTTTTTCCTTTTTCCCCTTTCTTTTTAACCTAGTTCTTTTCTGAATTTTTGATTCTTAAGAACAAGATCTTCCCGATGAGAATTAAATTCTCAACTTGTGGGAGACTTGTCTTATAGATCTCTGATCCAGAGGAAGAACTAAGTTCTTTGAGAAGGATTAAACCCTTAGATAGGTAAAAATATATATTTTGATCTCTGTGTTTTCTTTACCTAGGATTTTGATGAAGAAAGTCTTCTTCTTTTATTGAGAATTGAATTCTCTCTTATTTTGAAAGTTTTCTGTATTTTTCAGAAGCTTATGGGGGTTCTCTCTATATGAGACTGGAAGTTTCGGGTCCTTTATATAATGGAGTCAAATTGTTAATTAGTTTTGAGAAAATCTCTTATTGAGAAATTCCAATTGATTTAATTGGTCTCAAAATTGATTTGGGAAATTTTACCCACTGTTGGATTTTTGATCCAAGTGTTTCTATTTTACAGAATATGTTTTCTTGTTTTTAATAAGATTGGGGAAATATTTTCTCCTTATACAGAATTTATTCTGTCAAACGGTATTTTTTAATCACCATTGGATTTTTGATCCAAAAGCTTTCTGTTTTACAGAGAACAATCTTTTTTGTTTGTAAAGATTAAGGAAAAATATTTCTCAGAATAGAATTTAATTCTATTTTTTGATGATTTATCATCACCATTGGATCTTTGATCCAACGGTTCTGTTTAACAGAGAATATCCTAATTTTTTGTTAGGGAAATATCCTCATGTATAATTTAATTCTACCGGTTTTGACTTGGACGCCGGCGCTCACGTGTTGTGCACGTGGGCGCCATTTAAGAATCAAATTCTTATTTATGTTAGGCGCTTCTGTGCTTTGCACATTGGTACCCGCGTGAGGAGTATGTGCGGCGCCATATAAGAATCTAATTCTTATATAATAAGCACTCCTGTGTTTTGCACATTGGCGCCCACGTGAGGAGTACGTGCGACGCCACCATAGGATTTAATCCTACAAGATTGGAGCTGGCGCTGGTGCCCTCATGGAGAGCATATGAGGTACTGTTGTTGGCTATAGTGCCCTCAAGTCAATTATTGGATCGTAGGCACGCATTGCGATGATTGAGGGAAAACCTATACCGGTAGAACATTCTTACTCGAGATGATAGTATGCTATCTGGTTTATCTTTATCATCGTGTACATGCTTAAGGTGACATTACAGATCACTATTACATGTTGATAGAGTCCATAGAATTCATGCTTGTCTACCAGCAGTATGATGGCGATCATATACGTGGGAGCTGGGTGGTCTATAAGCACATCCTTAAAATGTCCCTAATTATGGGAGTTTCGAGACTGGGCATCGATACTCCAAGGATAGACTAGTGTATACTGATTGAGACCCTGACGAGAGGCGGTGGCCGGTCTCACAAGCCATTAGTGTCAGTTGGTTCACTTAAGATATATACAGGTGCTCATTATGTTATGAATACACCCGACAGACTCCCCGGGAACATGCTAATTGGTATTATACCTATTGTCAGATAGTAGTTCCCTTGTGACATGCGTACAGGTTAGTTTGTCGACCTGAGATCGTCATTTATCTCGTGTGAGTTCCCACTGTGCTTTGATTACTACCCTACCACGGCTCAAAGGAGTCGTGTAAACAGGTTTTAGTTGGGTACAGTTCCGAGCGACATGGAGACGGTGAGCGGATCGTCAAGGGATTTGTCTCTCCCGGTATTGCGGGTTAATGTCGCGGTGTGCATGGGTGGCCATCCCCAGAAATCCTTGGCCAAGGTAGTTGAGAATTACTGATCTAGGATCGGTAGTTTCTCAGGTGGTGATAGGCTTCATACCGACACTAAATGTCGTATTATTAGGAGTCTGACTTTATCCACCCTCTAGACTCGATATGCGATACTCATAGACGAATGGACCGGACTGTACGGATATTGTCACTGTCAGGCTCAGTAGCGGTTTCAGGATAAGTTTGCTCGTCGGCCTCCCTTTCGCTCAATACATGGGTAGCCGTTACGTACAGCTAGTGCCACTAACGTGCTTGTGGTTAAACCCACTGCCAGCGTATTGAAGAGTCTTTAAAGTCCCACACAGAGGGTTTCCCTGATTCGGGCAAAACGTTGCAGAGGCCGTATGGTTTTATGGTAGGGTTCGAACATATACGTGCACTTGTGCACGGATCATGATTCGGACGGATAATACTAGTGGGCTTTGGTTTAAACCGGATCCTAGTATTATATTGTTGGATTATTTTCGTCTCGTTGTATTCGTATTTAATCAGAATACGGATACGGGTATGTATATACAGATGAGGGGTATTTTTGTAATCCGTTACAAATTTTCTTTAGATGTTGCCATTTCATTTTGGATTAAACATTTTGGTTTAAATGTTTATTTGGTGGTAAAGTGTGAGTCATGGATTTTTCATTAATTCTTGGTGCATGCACTTGGTGACTCATGGTTATGAGTCATGGGATGAGTCATGGTGACTTGTGAGATATTTGTTTTTGAGCTTGTGAGATATTTGGGCTATGACAAATCTTTTCTTGGCAACATTTTTCTTTAGTTGAGACATGAGCTCATAAAAAAATACCTCACAAAAACACAAGCCAAATTTTCTTCACTGCCATTTTTCTTGGGCTCACATTTTCTTCACCCTTGGCAACTTCTTCAACCTCCACCCTATATGTCTTATGTGTTGAGAAAGCTAGGGTGTACTGAGAAAAAGTAATCCTACACACTCTCTACTTCATCTTGGCTATCTAGTGTAGCGAACTAGGTACTCGGGTTGCCTCGGATTTGAGGTTGGAGCTCGGACTACATACTCTCGGGTGGATCGTCTTCGATGAGGGAGACCGGAGATCAAACTTGATCAAGGAAACCGCGAGGAGTTTGGGATAGAGGTTGAAGACCGAAGGACACGGATCATTCGGCATAATCACTCTAACTCTTTGCATGTTTATGTTATCTAGGGCTTATGGGTCGATCCGTAGACTCGGGTTCCGTTAGCGCCGGTTTATTAAATTTTTGTTCCGCATTTGGCCACGGATTGATGGCCGGGGCACTGGCGTAGCCCAACAACTGCCTCATTAAAATTCAATAGAGTTTATCTCTTTTATTATGTTTAAATATTGGGGGAACAACTACTTGCATGTTTCGTAATGTATGAACTTGGCTACACATAATAAGTTCGTATAATACTTATATCTAATATCAGTAATACTAACATATTGTATATAAATTGTAAAATTACTATACCAAATACTGTTGGTTGAATTTATCTACCATGTATAACAAAATCTGTTGATTTATCGCAAATATAAATTACTCTTGTATCTATTTATAATATAAGTATAAATGCTTGAATATTGAATCTACAATTATACATAAACAACAAGTAAGGTTAAAAAAAAGAGTTAAAGTACGACGTTATAGTATTTTAGATAGTTATGCAGTTAAGTGATTACTTAGAAGAGCTAAATTAAGCATGGTTGTAAATTACAAGTTTCATAATAGTAGCATCACCGAGTTGATATTGTTACGGGTGCGAGGGTATTCATGCAGTTATATTTGACTTGATATTTGTTATATTCAATGCACCTCATGTCACGGGTGCATCATTACCATAATTATTACTTTAAGTTTTTATGTACGAAACATACCCAATATTTTCATATAGGGAAATCTTTGTTGGATATGTATGCCTTAGAGGCCTGTATTGTATAGGATGCTAGGGATTTGTATGTACAGGATAATCTTGTTCAGTTGTATATAGTATAATATTTGAGTTGTCTTTATCCTGATATGTGTATTTCTTTCTATTGATGATTTATATTGCTTACACATATTGATAAAGACTCGATACAATAGTATATTATTATGGTTTGATTTTATCTTAACATGTGCGCATGTTATACTCGAT
Source organism: Agapanthus africanus (assembly GCA_030015575.1). Lineage (NCBI taxonomy): Eukaryota > Viridiplantae > Streptophyta > Magnoliopsida > Asparagales > Amaryllidaceae > Agapanthus > Agapanthus africanus. Next base: position 504,634,515 of record JASDDO010000026.1, read on the forward strand.
ATAACATATGGCGGTTACATGTTGATAAATCCCGTAGGATTTTTCTTGACTACCAGCGTTATGATGGCGATCATACTTGTGGGAGCTGGGTAGTCCATAAGCACATCCTTAAAGGTCCTAAGTCGCAGGAGTATCAAGATCAGGCATCGATACTCCAGAGTAGACTTGTGTATACGTTTCTAGACCCCGACGAGGGGCGGTGGTTGGTCCCACAACCATTGGTGTGATCACCTAAGATTGTATACATGTGCTCACTGGGGTGAGTATACTCGCCCAGAACTTTTAGATGGTATTATACCTATCGTCGATAGCGGTTCTCAGGTGACATGAGTATAGGTTGGTCTTAGGACCTAAGGTCATCATTTGTCTCGTGTGAGTTCCCACTGTGCTTTGATCACTATCCTACCATGACTCTACTGAGTCATGCAAGCAGGTTTTGGTTGGGTACAGTCCTAAGCCACATGGAGGCAGTGAGTGATTGTCAAGGATTCGTCTCTCCCAGTATTAGGAGTAGATATCGCACCGTGTCCGGTTGGCTAGAACCATAAGAGCTTGGCCAAGACAGTTGAGAACTACTGATGATTAGATCAGTAGTTTCTCGGAATGGTCCTGAGCCAAATCGACACGACTTATCAGGTCAGTAGAGGTCTGAGATTTACCACATCCTAGACCAGGTATGAGATACTCTTAGACGAAGAGACCGGACTGTATGAAGATTGTCACAGATAGGCTCAGTAGTGGTCAGGATGAGCTTGCTCACCGGCCTTCTTTTCGACAGGTACCTAGGTAGCCGTTACGTACAGTTAGTGCCGCTGACGTGCTTGTGGTTAGACCCATTACCAGTGTACTGTCGAGTCTTTAGAGTCCCACACAGAGGGTTTCTCTGATTCAGGCGAAACGATATGGTGGCCGTATGTTTATATGTACAGGGTTTCGATCGAATGATAATACTAGCCGGCTTAGAATAAAGCCAGATTATTAAATCAGGTATTGACTTAATAATTTACGTGTACATATTTAGATATGTATATTCTAGTGTTATCCAGATTTTCGTTCGGACGATTGGTAATACTGGCGGGCTTAGGATTAAGCCGGTTCATTAAATCGGATGTTGATTTAATGCTAGTATTATTTTAGTGGTATTATTCTATCTCTTGGGTATTCGTATTTTGGTACGAATACGGATATGTATATACGGTAGAAAGTATTTTGTATTTATACAAAATACCTTCTAGAAGATGACACCTCATATTGTATTTTTTCTATTTTTTAAAAATAGATAATGAGGTGGAGGAATGGAGATATTTGAGGCATGGGATGAAGCATGGCTAATTCCTATTATTTATTCATTTGCTTTTACTATTCAAGCATGGTTGCATTTTTCTATGGAAAAATAGTGCATGGTTGAATTTGTAAATGAGTTGGCCATTCTTCACTTGCTCAATTCTTCACTTGCCATTCTCTCTCATCTTTGAGAACTTTTTCATTCTCTTCCTTTGAGTTCATCTTCAACTCAAAACCCTACCATTCTCATGTTTTGAGAAACAAGGGTTTTTGAGATAGAAAATCACCACTAATATCACTACATCTCCTTAGTAATCTAGACTGGCAAACTAGGTCGCTAAGTTGTTTCATTTGTGAAGCTAAGTTTGAATCAAGAACTCTCGGGTGGATCATCTATGATCAAGAAGGCGATCTAGAAAGTTTCATCAAGATCACCTAAGGAGCTAAAGAAGAGGAGTGAAGACCCGAAGGACACGAGTCTCTAGGTATAACTACTTACACAGTATGTTGGTCCCTGTAGAAAGCTAGTTTCGGTTTATGGTTAGATTCTATGACGGGTTTTCTAGCGCCGGATTTTTAAAAAGTTAAAGTTTTTCGTTCCGCAACGACCGTGGAAGGCGGCCAGGGCGCTAGGAAATCCAATATGGCATCAGAGCTGGTCCATAAATCTTAACTAGCTAATTTGCATTAATTAGAACTTCGACCAACATAATTATCCGAATCATATTTCCAAAAACCCTACTCGCTGTTCGAATTTTAAAGTTGTTCAAAAAATATTTTCAGTGAGCTTAAAAATATGTGCATGGTTTTTCTAAACCAAGAATTTTTTTTGAGCCTTTGTTCACCAAGTTCGACCGCTAATCCGCGGCCAAATAGCTCATTTGGCCGCAGATCCGCGGCTAATTGGTGGCAAAAGGGCTCTAAATTTTTTCAGGGGTTCTTGGTTCTAGAAATGTGATTTTTGGTATGTTTGGTTTCTATCCAGATTTTTTTGTGTACTGATTTGTACATGGGGCATATGCGTAAAGTTTTAATCGATCGAAACTCTAAATTCTTGCTTTTCTATGTATTTGTTTCTGCGACCGTGAATATCATTGAGCGGTATAACCCTACTGATTGCTATATGTACAATCAGACGGGTTTACAAACATGATATTCCCGTTGATGTTCTGTGTTGCACTGATGTTGTGGATGGATTATCGTTGTGGATAGCCTATAGTGCAATGGTAATTGTACAGTTAGATATATTTGTATATTCATTATTGCGGGGCGAGTGTCCGACATGTGGACTGCCGTTTCTGCCAGATTGTATATTCTTTTATTGAGATACGACCGGGTTGAGGTCGATGTCACCATTGTATATATATTTTCTTTTCTGTACTAGGATTACCCCGCGGAGGAGTACTCGAATAGCCGGGTTCTAGAGGGCAACGGGCCCGCATCTCATGATGTTGAGACGGAGGGGGCCTTACTTTAGAATTGGTGGGTTATTTGTTGTACTCGTAGGGGGTATAGGATGACCCATGGAGGGGTGCTCAAGTTACCGGATTCCGTGAAGTGCTGGGTGGCCCATTCACTTTGTTGATTGGGGTTGCCTTACTTTCGGGATTGGCAGGTAACTTGCCGCACTCGTAGGGGTCTAGGTTTTTTATTGCACTGGCTATCCACTCGAACGAGAACGTCGGGTCTCATTTGCGGCTCAAATGAAACCCGAGGCTCCAAGATTATCCGTTATTCCATGTTGCTTATTGCAGTTCTATGATGTTGCTTATATCATGCCTAGGACGAATGGTTATATATATATATATATATTTATATATACTAGTAGATGTTGTATATGTTTTGCATCCGCGCTAGTCCTGCCACCGCTCTGCCGGTAGTTAAGTAACTTAACGGTGCATAACGGGGTCCCGTAGCGAATGCGGATGGCATATACATACATTTTATTTTCGTTCTTTTCTGGTGTGATAGGAATTAATTGATGGGGCTGTGTTAATTTTAATTAATGCAAGAAAAGAAACCTAAAAGATATTGTTTGAACAAATTTCGAAAAACTATAGTCATATTCTTTCGCTTTGCATAGTGGTATTCGGTTAGGAATATCCAGTACCTCATTCGAGGAGGTAAGGGCATAGATCCCTTTACGGGGAGTGACCCCTTGAGAAAAAGTTTATGGTACAATAGATTACTTGGTTTTCTTCAAAACCACTAGTTTTCAAAAGCGGTGCCCAAACCATTCCTTTTCAAAACTGCCTTGTTCCTTCAACGATACCAAGTTCATTACGTTAAAGGTTTTTCGCCAAAAACCAGCTGTAGCCCTCCGTCATTTCAGATGGGCACCACCTAGTATTCATGCTATGTTTGTTAGCAAGCGTCAAGACATAGTGAACGGTAGCAGAGTGATATTTATCTGTTTCATGGATATGCGATCGATCGAGACAGTCGTACAGCTTTGTTGGCAAGCGTCAATAATTTGTGTAGGTGGGTTCGAGTTAATACAGGACAAGGACGGGTTGAACTTGATTAGTGGCCTATAACTTGTTGGCAAGCATCAAGGTTATAGGTTGTTAGGGCAAAAAACACATCGGGAGTTTCAAATATACAGGAAACTTGCTAGTGTTGCATACCTTCTGGAGTGTGGTGACTAGAGTGGCTTCCATCTAGGTTATTACGCGATGATAGTTGGATCCCGATCCCACTGATGAGTAGGATTACTCTTGGGAGATAATTTTCACTTCACAATTAGCTGACCTATTATGTGTCTAGAAAAGTGTTAACGGGGCCACACCTCTGCGGAAACGAAATTTATTTTAATTAGGTCCTTGCGAGAGCACGGGGAACCTCGCTCGGAGTACCAACACTCACCTGGCTGAACGGTTAGCGTACTTGTGAGGTGAGAATGATCCCGACTAGTTTTCCTTTTAAAGGTTTGAAGGAAAATTCGAGGTAACAGTGGGAGCCATCATGATTAGATAAACTAATAACTAATCTAATCTTAAAAGAGCGCACGCTGAGTGTTTCTTTTCTCTCTCTCTAGGGAGCAACCATTTCACACCCTAATCAAGATAATAAAATATTTGACTTAACTGAATCAGCTTATTACACTGAGCCGGGGAACGTCGGTGCGGCTCTAACTTGTGAAAACTATCACAAGTATGGACAAGAGAAAGATGACTATAAGGAATTCCAGATAACCCTAATGAAGGAGAAGCATTCCAATGCATCTTCTTTGGGTGTATTTGTTATTGAAAACTATTTTTCGGTCAACCCTACATTCTGGATACTAGATACCAGGTCAGGATCTCATATCTGTAATTTATTATAAGGACCGAGAAAAAGTAGAATGATTGGACTGGGTGATATGTCCCTCAGAGTAGGGAACAAAGCACATGTTAGTGCTGCTGCCGTCGGTGAATATCACCTAGTGTTGCCAAGCGGCAACCCTATGATTTTAAACAATTGTTACTATGTACCTTCCATGCTCTGCAACATCATATCAGTTTCTTTACTTGATAAAGATGGATATAATTTTGTACTGAATAGAAATATCATGAACATTTACCTTAATCAGGTATTGGTTGCAGAAGGTACACTGTGTAATGGTATCTACGTTCTGAATCAAAACACAGTCTTCAATATACAAAACACACGCAAGAGGAAGAGTTCAGATACGGACAAAACCTACTTGTGGCATTGTAGACTTGGTCATATCGGTGAGAAAAGACTAGGTAAGTTGCATAAAGATGGCTATATGAATTCGTTTGAATTTTCATCTTATGAAACTTTCCAATTCTGTCTCAAAAGAAAGATGACCAAATCTCCGTTCACCGGACACGGATAAAGAGCTACACAGCTCTTGGGACTATTACACAGTAATGTATATGGTCCGATGTCTATACATGCAAGGGGTGGGTTCTCATACTTCATTACATTCACTGACGATCTCTCTAGGTTCAGATATGTGTACCTTTTGAAACACAAATCTGGAACTTTTGAGAAATTCAAAGAATATAAGAACGAAGTAGAGAACCAGACTGGCAAAAGTATCAAGATCCTCAGATCTGATAGAGGAGAGGAGTACTTAAGCACGGAATTCCTAGAATACCTAAAAGAGAATGGTATTCTCTCTCAGCTTACTCCTCTGCATACACCACATCACAATGATGTATCGGAATGGAGGAACCGTACCCTATTGGACATGGTTCGCTCCATAATGAGTAGTGCTGATCTGCCTATTTCATTTTGGGGACATGCGCTTTAAACAGCGACATACTTATTGAATCAGGTTCCATCGAAATCTGTGCCTAAAACTCCATATGAAGTATGGAGTGGTAAGAAACCATGTCTTAAATTCATTAAGATATGGGGTTGTCCGGCTTATGTCAAAAAGAAAAATCCGGATAAACTAGAGCCACAATCGGTTCTTTGTAAGTTTGTAGGATATCCTAAGAATTCGCTTGGATATCTGTTCTACCATACTGAGGAACATAAGGTGTTTTTGTATCGCCACGCCACCTTTTTGGAAAGGGAATTTCTTTCAAAAGAAATTAGTGGGAGCACGGTAGAACTGGAAGAAATTCCAGAAGCAAGAACTGCAATTGAAGAATTGGTGGAATCAGAGGATTCAATAATCCCGGACGAAGCTCAGCCACTCCTCAGATCTAGTAGGATTTCTCGTACTCCAGAGAGATACTACGGTTTTCTCATAGATGGGGACCGAGAGGATTGCATCTTGGAAGAAGATGATCCTATTAGTTATAAGCAGGCCATTAACAGTAAGGACTCTGTAAAATGGCTTGAAGCTATGAAATCTGAAGTGGAGTCCATGTACACCAACAAAGTTTGGACTTTAGATGTTGCTTCTCTTAGGGTAAAACCCGTTGGATGCAAGTGGGTCTTCAAGAAGAAAATTGGTGCTGATAGACAAGTGGAAACCTATAAGGCTAGACTTATTGCAAAAGGTTTTCATCAAAGACCAGGAGTGGACTATGATGAAACCTTTTCTCTAGTGGCTATGCTGAAATCCATTCGGATCCTGCTTGCCATTCTTGCCTACCATGACTACGATATCTGGAAGATGGACGTAAAAACGGCCTTTCTAAATGGAAGTTTAGAAGAGTGCGTTTATATAGACCAGCTGGAGGGATTCGTAGACAGTGGGAGCAGCGGGATAGTGTGCAAGTTGCTTAAATCTATTTATGGATTAAAGCAGGCGTCGCGGAGCTGAAACATCTGTTTTGATAAGACAGTCAAGGGATTTGACTTCATCAAAAATGAAGATGAACCATATATCTACAAGAAGATTGTAGGGAGAACTATTGTATTCCTCATCCTGTACGTGGATGACATTCTCTTAATAGGAAATGACATTCTTATGCTGTAATCGGTCAAGCTGTTCTTGTCACAAAAGTTCTCCATGATGGACCAGGGTGATGCTTCCTACATTCTAGGGATTAAGATCTATAAAGATAAATCCAAGAGACTGCTGGGACTTTCACAGTCCAGATACATAGAGACCATACTAAAGATATTTAGTATGGAAGATTCCAAGCGTGGTAATATACCCGTATTGCACGGAATCACCCTTTCCAAAGAGATGTCTCTCAAGACTGATGAAGAGAGGGTTCGTATGAGCACAATTCCCTACGCTTCGGCGGTAGGATCTATAATGTATGCGATGCTGTGTACCAGACCAGATGTAGTATACATGCTTAGCATGGTGAGTCAGTATCAGTCAAACCCGGGTGAGAATCATTGGACAGTTGTGAAGAAAATTCTCAAGTACCTGAGAAGGACTAAGACGATGTTCTTGGTATACGGTAATGTAGACCTTAAGGTCAAGTCTTTTACCGACTCAAGCTTCCAGAGAGACAAGGATGACAGCAAGTCTATCTCGGGTTTTGTGTTTATCCTCAATGGAGGGGCGGTGTGTTGGAAAAGATCCAAACAAGACACCGTCGCAGACTCGACGATGGAGGCTGAATACATTGCTGCAAACGATGCCGCAAAAGAAGCAGTCTGGATGAAGAAGTTTATTACTGAACTTGAGGTGGTTCCGTCCATTGTTGATTTGATACCTTTGTATTGTGATAATAATGGATCTATAGTTTTAGTGAAGGAACCACGGTCTTATCAGAAATCCAGACACATCTTAAAGCGGTATCACCAGATCAGGAAGATCATAGATCGCCGGGAGATGGAGGTCCAGAGAGTAGATACGAAAGACAACATGGCGGATCCATTTACTAAGGCCTTCCCTTAAGCGCAGTTTGTGCGACTTTTTGAGATGTTGGGTATGCGGTACGCCAACAACTGGCCTTAGAGAAGACGTTGGGTATTCGGTATACCAATTAAAGGCCCTAGTGCAAGTGGGAGATTGTTTGATATATCTTCCCTAGAGGCCTGTATTGTAACAACCCTAAATTTCCTATATAACTTTCTGTAGAATTTTTTCAAAATTTAAAGAAAGGGGTACTTTTTCCTGAGCAAAAGTTAAAAATTTGTTTTGCTAATTAATTACAAAAAGGAGCTTGTAGCTCATTGGTAATACCTTGCACTGCTGAACCAAGCCACCAGAGTTCAAATCCCATACCCCACATTATTTTTAATATTGTTTTATTTTGAATTTTTAGAATACCAAGAGTCTACACGTGCATATCTCACAAAAACCCTACTACCTTAGAAAACTTAACTGTGCCAGAAGGATCACCAACAGACGGGGCACCCTCCGACTACCGGACTCGGCTCGGATCGGCCAACTCGGCCGGCGGACCGGAGTAGCCGATTCCGGCGAGTCACCAACAGGAGAAGTGTGTCTTTTAGGATTCTCTATACACCTGCACACTTTAAATACCTAGACCAGTAACAGAGCATTCATAAAACCCTAATTACTTCACTTTTAATACATTTGACTATATTTTATTACATTTTTTTCAATTAAACATTTCATCTACCCTAACCCTATAAATACAACCCCTAAACACTACCCCCTCACCCAAAATTCTGAGCAAACTCTCAAGAAATTTTCTAGAACCCTAGTGTGCATTTGAAGTGAGCAAAGAGGCGAAGCTCCAGCGAATTTTCCAGTGACAACCCTAAGAGTTCCCGGCGACGAAACATTTCAAATAAATACCATTTACTAATAAAACTGTTTTCTAAAAAGATTAAGTATTTTACAAATCTTTGTAAAGTGCCGCTACAATCCATTTTGGGGAACCCGACTGGGATGGTACGGATTATCGCACATCTCTAGGCTTAGTAGTGCGAGATGCAGACCTCCGCAAGGAACATTCGGTCTCGAGAGATTTAAAATATGAATATCTTAAGAAAATGAGATTTTTAGAAAATAATAAATTAAAATTATTTTATATAATATATATATATATATATATGTATGTATGTATGTATGTATGTGTGTGTGTATATATATATATATATGTATGTATGTATGTATGTATGTATGTATTTATGTATTATCAAAATACCTATTTTTGATATGATATAAATATTCCAACCTTTCTAAATCAAAAGAATCGCTTTACATCAAAATACCATGAATTCCATACAAGTTCAATATTACAATTAAATACCATTTATTATGAAATTAGGTTATTTTCATTAGAAATATCACAAATATAAAATCTACATCTATGACAACTCTAAAGACGATAATTAAATATTTGGGGTGTATTTTGAAAAGTATACAAAAATTATTTTACATATAACCCCCTCAAGTTCTATAAATTACCCTAAGGACCCTAGTAAATATAGGTCTAAGCGGGACCAATCTCTTGGGCCTCGGGGAGCCGGAGAAGTGGGTGCTTTCCTATCTAAGATAGACAACTTTAACGACGGTGTTATCAATACGGTAATCGTCTTTGAAAAAGACACAAATCCTGCCGCCCATGTGCAGCGGTTACCGATAACATCAAAACCATCAGGACTTCAATTTACTTTTCTAATTTTCTGACTTAGACTGAGTCTCATTAATAAACTGACTTGAATATGATTCAAGTACAATCTACAATCTACAATCTACAATATGCAATCTACAATATTACAATTCAACATGAATCCATTCAATCTATATTGACTGAACCGAACCATGGATATACTTCCATTTACATGATTCTCCAGTTATATCCATGATTCTACAGTTACATCCTTTTACTGATATCATAGTTTCGGTAAGTCATCCAATTATACAATCTATACAGTTTACAATACAAGACAATACAATACAACTATACAAACAAGACATCTCGGGGTTTAAGGGGTAGATTGGTACGGAAGGTGTTAGAAGTGGCACGAGATAGTAAGATTAAGACACCTAACCTATATTCCGTTGCTGTTGTACCATAGCCCAACGGTTCCTTATACATTCCATTTGCCCTAGTCTCTAGCATATAGAGACTCCTCTCGTATACACTGGCATCCTTCTGTACCAAGCTACAAACAACAGCATTAACACCACATTATAACAATATAATACAACTTTAAAAGCTACCTTCTATTTCTGTCTATTCTATTTCTCCCTTATCTTTGGGACTTACCGAGCGATCTGTTCGCTGACGACATTCTCTTCCTTCTTCTTTGAATGTTGTCAGGTTATCTGGACACGTCAGAGATCGAGCCCAGCGCTGAAGACTTGGACCATTTCGTTGAAGACCCAGAGCTTTAGTTCATTGTACACTTTTATTTCAGTACCTTTCCTTTTCTGTTATGTCATTGTTTAGGTATTGCTTTATTTCAGTTGTATTTACATTTCCATGCATTGTACAGAAAGAATGTGAATAAATAAAGTTGCTGTTTTATTATATCTTGTCTCTTGTGAATTTACTTTTATATTGCATAGATGCGCTTAGCGTATTTACTTCACAGTAAATACGTAGCGGCCTCGTCGCGTCCTCTTCCCGTATACTGGGAAGCGGGGCGTGACACATATTAAGGCGGTATCACCTGATCAGGAAGATCATTGATCGCCGGGAGATGGAGGTCCAGAGAGTAGATACGAAAGACAACATGGCGGATCCATTTACTAAGGCCCTCCCTCAAGCGCAGTTCGAGCGACTTTTTGAGATGTTGGGTATGCGGTACGCTAACAACTAGCCTTAGAGAAGACGTTGGGTATTCGGTACGCTAATTAAAGGCCATAGTGCAATTAGGAGATTGTTTGATATGTATGCCCTGGAGGCCTGCATTGTATAAGCTGCTAGGGTTATGTATGTACAGGACAATTTTGCTTAGTTGTATATAGTATATTATTTGAGTCGTCTTTATACTGATATGTGTATTTCTTTCTATTGATGATTTATATTGCCTGCATATATTGATAAAGACTCGATACAGTAGTATACTATTATGGTCTGACTTTATCTTAACATGTGCGTATGTTATACTCGATATAACATATGGCGGTTACATGTTGACAAAGCCCATAAGATTTTGCTTGACTACCAGCATTATGATGGCGATCATACTTGTGGGAGCTGGGTAGTCCATAAGCACATCCTTAAAGGTCCTAAGCCGCAGGAGTATCGAGATCGGGCATTGATACTCCAAAGTAGACTTGTGTATACGTTTTTAGACCCTGACGAGGGGCGGTGGTTAGTCCCACAACCATTGGTGTGATCACCTAAGATTGTATATAGGTGATCACTGGGGTGAGTACACTGGAAGGACTCGCCGAGAAGCTCTAGATGGTATTATACCTATCGTCAGATAGCAGTTCTCAGGTGACATGAGTACATGTTAGTCTTAGGACCTGAGATCATCATTTGTCTCATGTGAGTTCCCATTGTGCTTTGATCACTACCTTACCTCGGCTTTATTGAGTCGTGCAAACAGGTTTTGGTTGGGTACAGTCCCGAGCTATATAGAGGTAGTGAGTGATTGTCAGGGATTGGTCTCTCCCGATATTGGGAGTCGAATCGCACTGTGTCTGGTTGGCTAGAACCATAAGACCTTGGCAAAGGCAGTTGAGAACTACTGATGATTAGATCAGTAGTTTCTCGGAATGGTCTTGAGCCAAATCGACACAACTTATCGGGTCAGTAGGGGTCTAACGTTTACCACCCCCTACACCCGGTATGCGATACTCTTAGACGAAGAGACCAGACTGTACGGAGATTGTCATGGATAGGCTCAGTAGGGGTCAGGATGAGCTTGCTCATCGGCCATCTTTTCGACAGGTACCTGGGTAGCCATTACATACAGCTAGTGCCGCTGACATGCTTATGGTTAAATCCACTGCCAGTGTACTATCGAGTCTTTAGAGTCCCACACAGAGGGTTTCTCTGATTCTGGCGAAACGATGTGGTGGCCACATGTTTATACGTGCAGGGTTTTGATCGAATGATAATACTAGCCGGTTTATGATTAAGTCGGATTATTAAACCAGGTATTGATTTAATAATTTACGTGTACATATTTCGATATGTATATTCTAGTGTTATCCAGATTTTCGATTGGACGATTGGTACTACCGGCGGGCATAGGATTAAGCCGGTTCATTAAATCAAATGTTGATTTAATACTAGTATTATTTTAGTTGTATTATTCTATCTTTTGGGTATTCGTATTTTGGTACGAATACGGGTATGTATATACGGTAGAAAGTATTTTGCATTCATACAAAATACCTTCTAGAAGATGACACCCCATCTTGTATTTTTTCTAATTTTTGAAGATAGATAATGAGGTGGAGGAATGGAGATATTTGAGGCATGGGATGAAGCATGGCTTATTTTTTTTTATTCATTTACTTTTACTATTCCAGTATAGTTACATTTTTCTATGGAAAAATAACGCATGCTTGAATTTGTAAATGAGTTGGCCATTCTTCACTTGCTCAATTCTTCACTTGCCATTCTCTTTCATCTTTAAGAGCTCTTTCATTTTCTTCATTTGAGTTCATCTTCAACTCAAAACCCTACCATTCTCATGTGTTGAGAAACAAGGGTTTTTGAGATAGAAAATCACCACTAATATCACTACTGATGGGTTCCATAGCACCCTAACTAGGATTTTTGGGACATCAAGTATAAAATTTTAAAAAACCTAGATAGCTATTCAACCCATGCCAATGATCTAACTAGAAAATTAGGAGTTAAGCTAGCATACAATCAAAACATTACACTAAGTGAATGAGGAATACACATTTGTAGACCGGTCCTTCACTTCTAATGCTCCGTATAGTAGTCCTTTCGCTGCAAGTCATGAACACCCGAACTCTAGAAAGGGTTCTCCCGGAGAAATGAACAAGCTTGCTCGAAGTCTTCCAGGCCGAAGATGATCTACGTCGAGGAGACTCAAACTCATGCTATCTCTTCACTAATTGTGAAATTAGTGAAGCAAACACCCTATACTAAATGGCAAGTAGTAGAGGATGATGAAGTAGGAAATGGGCTCACTTTAGTTTTATTTTTCTTACAATATTTTCTCACTTTTCCAAAAGCTAGAAAGCTTTTTCTCAAGGATGAAGAAAATGAAGAGAGGAGATGAGAATGATCCCATGAGGTGAGAATAACAACCATGGATGAGTTAGTGTCATACACTAACTCATGTAGAGAATCAACCATGGGTTATAATATTGGCTAGGTTAATAAATATCTACAAGTAAAACAAAACTAGTGGACTAAGTCAAAAATGCTACAAGCTTCTCCAAGCTTCCAAGCATGTGACTAATTACCATTAATTTTGATTAACTTTAAATAAATAAAGCCATTCCATTATTATAAGCATGGTGTAAGTCTCATACACCCATGTCACATGTGGCATCTATCATGACACAAAAGTTGTACATTAATATATATCACATATATACTAAGTGCACATAAGTGAGAAAAAGAAATGTTTAAGTGAGCTAATATTAGTTAATGTAAATTAATATATCACATATATAATTATACATTAAATTATTAAATCACCACTTGATTTAATAATCCGGCTATATCACATACAACCGACTAATATCAAATGTAACAATCCATCAAATCAACACTTGATCCGATAACCCGGCTATATCACATATAACTGATCGATATCACATATCGCGAGAAATAGAATGTGGTATCACATACACACATTAATCTCGGTCCTGCACATACTTTCACGACCCGAAGATACGGAACGTGACCGGCACTTACATTACGAAACGTCTAAAGGCGTAACGTAATCGAAGCAAGCCGAAGCCCAGAAATCTAAACCATTTAAAAGAAAAAGTGTAGGAAAACAAGTTTAAAAGCAATATCAAATTTTCTCAAAAATTTCGGCAGAGTCTCCTTTGTAAAAACTGGCCCCAAACGGGTACAAACAAGAATAATATATACAAGCAATAAAAGGGCATCCCCAAGCGGGAGCTATCTCTACGCCAAATAGCGGAAACAACCACACAATGTACTATAATATACAATGCCAAAGGGCGAGGCTCAAAACTCAAAAGAAAACCAAATCCACCAGAAAACCATAATAATACAAGCGCGACTATAAGGTCGAAATAAAAACAACCGGTCTTCTAAATATACCAATAATACAAGTCTGGTTGATGGAGCTTACTAGATACAACTGAAATAAATAAATGTACAACGGCGGTCACGATACAAGTGAACCAACCTACCAAGCAATCACCCTGAATGAAGTGGTATGCCAACTAGCCGCCAAGGAAACCTGTACATCTGAACCTGAAAGAAAATTTGGCACAACGGGGGTGAGTTGCCAACTCGTGAGTAGAAGACATCTGCGGGTAGAAATCACATGCACGACGATCTCCTAGGCCATAATAATATACATATATAATACAAGACATCTAGTAGTGATAGGGTAACAATCTATGCATAAGAGCAATACTCAGTGCGCGTGTCAGTGTCACTAAACAGAAATAAATCATATATCTGATGTATGAATGCATCATGAATGAGAAAATCAACCATGAAATCTGAATAATTTGATATAAGAAAAACATCAATGAATATTGTATAATCAAACTGAAACCTCATCAGTGAAATCGACAGAAAGTCTGTGTCAAGCATCGACACAATATCTCAATATCTCAAGTCTCAATGTCTCAATATCTCGGGCTCCGTCAGTCCGGATCGGCCCACATCATCAAATCTCACGACAACGGTCGGTATCCTCCGGATATCTGCCGCGATAGACATCACCGGTAGGAAGGCTTCCCCTGCCAGGCTCATCGTCTACCACTCGAGCTTCTTGCCCCGGGGTACTTTACCGGGCCCACCATATACCCGAAACGGTTCATCCTACTCCTCGAATCGGGTCTCGAAATCCAACAGCAATCATGAAAACTCATGGTGGACGACACACACATCACGAGAAAACCGCAACTGGTATTTTAAATAAGAGAGAGAGAGAGAGAGAGAGAGAGAGAAGCTATTATAAATTCTTGCGGTTTTCCCCCAAATCCAGAAATCTCATGGAAATCCGAAATCTAAGAATCAAGAGTAAGTAAATAGTGAATATCGGCATAAAGCCCCAGAATAGTATATGAATGAATATATGAATGCATGAAGTATCTATGTAAAGAATGCAATCTCTAAGTTAACACATGAGCGCAATCACACAAATATTATGTAGTAACTAGCCTTTAGCTGATTATATCAATGGGATAATATTTTCTAAAGTGTACGTGGTATGGCAATTACCGATGATGATGTGTATGAGCCAGCAAATATGTGAACGTGGAACATGCGCATCATCGGTAATGGTGCTGGTATCCTAACAGGCAGGGTTTCATATTAGCTAAAGAAACATATGAATGAACATGCAATGCGATGAGTACAATCTGAATATAACAATAAATGTGTATTAACTGCACATTAGAATATACATATCTAACTACGAGTCATATAGTTGTTGTTTGAAATAGCACGAATCGTGGTTTTTAGAAAAGTAGGGGCTTTATAAAAAAGATATGTCCTTTGAAAAATCCATAGTATCCCTCAGGCTGTCTTTAAAAATGCGCACGATTCGTTAGTTTTGAAAATAAATATGACTCGAGCCTAACCTAGTATCTATCGAACCCATTAAGGAACTAAACTAAAGAAACTAGTCGATAGGTAATAAGAAGCCACCTAAAGTCCGAGTCGATATCTCTAAGAGTCGGCGATCCAGCCTCAATAGCGTCACGTACATAATACGACTCCATCGAGTCAAGAGTGCGGATCAATCATCACATCTATACCTCGTACGGTAAAATCCATCGTACGGCATCCCAAAATCGGGGTACGGGTCAACTATCATATTTACATCATCATTTATTTGGGTATCATCATCAATCAATATCATGATCTGGTTACTGATCTAAACTCTCATACATTCTAATGTCATCACACATTTTATCGTATACATAAATATATTTCTGGTCGCCCAGCGATCCGCTAGTATCATAACATATCTCATATCATAACTCGATCACATATCAAATGTCTTAAGGCATCATGCCCGATCAAATCCACTCATCCCCAAGTATCACATAATATTCTCATATCACGTGTATATATTGTAGACCTAGAAAACAAGTGTGTGCGTGCATGTGTGCGTGCGCTAACCTATACTCTAGGGTCTCGCGACTAAGCACTAGAATAAGAGGACTGTCATTCAAAATACCCAAAATTTCATTCCATGGTCATCCTAGAACCTTTCTTGTTCAGTATTCATGTCTCGCAATAACATATCTATATATAACTATCTTAAGACCACGTCATATCATACGAAATTGCGGGGGTGCTACACGCCATCCACCCGACTTCCCCCGTAGATATACATCTACTCACCTGGTCCTCGCTTGCCGAAATCGATGTCGCCATCCTCCTCTTCATCGTCCAAAGTCCACATGAGAGGTACCTATATGCAAATATATATAATATCGTAAACCGAAATCGCGGATAAAAACCAAAACAGCACACGAAACGCGCATAGGTTAAAACCTATGACCTGCTTATGCAAAATCACCAAATAACACTCGACATCGGCGTACAAACGCCGATTGATCGAGAAAAACCCAAACACACCAATCGTGGTTTCATAAATCACTAATTGTAATATCAAATAAGTTGTAACTCATAAAAACCTCAAAATAAATCAATTCGATTTATTTCCGAAAACCTAGAAAGCCTCAAATAACCATTTTAATTCGAAACTTGATCTTTTAACGAAACTAATAGCCATAATATTCACTAAATATCATAACTAAGTCATACAAACCATTACTTAAATTTAATCTCATCAATTTCCATTAAACCCAAAATTCTAGTTTGCAAAATTATCAAATTTTAACACTTTTAAAGCAAAAATTCACAAATTATCAACTAAACTAAGTTTTGCATGATCTAAGTTGCTAAACAACAAATTAAAATATTAATAATGTCATGAAAACCATAATTAGATTTTAATCTCAATTATTTAATCAATTTCTAAAAACCTGGTTTGCAAAATAGTATAATTATCACAATTTTAAACTAACAAATTAGCAACTAGTAACTAGATTAGATTTTGCATTCCACTAACATATTAATCCACTCATTAAAACCATGAACAATTGATAAAATTCCTCACTTGATCACAAACCCTAATCTTAAAATTAAAAATTTGAAATTAAAACCTAATTAAGCATCTAATTAGCTTAATTTGAAGTATTATAGCAACAATTAAACACTTGGGTTAGAATTATACCTCCACAAACATGAGATCAAACATGCAAACTAGCCTTCAAAATGCTAATTTTTCTCTAAGATCCTTACTAGATAGGCCAAAGAATAATGGGTATAGGTTAAATGATGAATTAGTGGTATTTTGTATTGATTTTTGATGGAATATTTTAAGATTTTTGTGATGGAAATGAGGTGGAGAAATTTTGGGGCAGCATGAGGTAGGCTCAGCCAAAATTTTGGAGAGGGGGAGAGAGAGAGAGTGTGGTGTGTAGAAATGTGTAGAAGACTTCTTTAATTAATACCTCTTTTTAGTCTTTTCTTTAATTATTTTTTTTTTTATTTTCCAACCTAGAAAACTCTAGAATTTTGGAAACAAATTAAGAAGAGAGAAGCATGCTACAAACTAAATTCTAATATGTCATGGTTGACTTTTGTAAAATTAACCCATTCCAATTTGTAATTTACACTAATTAAATGTATAATTAAAAACTTATATTAATATTTAAAATAATTAATTGAGGAAAAATATTTGAGTAAACTAGAAATTTACAAGTGACCAAATAAATACCAAATACTAGCAATTATATAGTTAAAATGGGTGTATTAAAGTTTATATTGAAAAATAATTGTAGTTGAGTTTTACCGAAAATACGGTTTATTTTACCGATTATCAGAAAATTCACCTAAAGGATTTTTATTCATTCATTTATTTAATTTTTAAAATGTTACAATCTTCCCCCCTTAAAGAAATTCGGTTCCCGAATTTAAATCAAAACTCCCCCAAATACTAAAACATTTAGCAAAACATTCAAATCGTCGGGTTTCCGAAATCATCAATACATAAAACACATCTTAGCGCAATGCATGCGCATGAAAAACAAGTACATAACTCAAAATCAAAACTCCGTCAAGCACAACGCAATCATCGGAGTTATGGTGAAAATACGATGTTAAAGTCCAATACGAAAACCAACATGATATACATCAAAACAATAACTTGTATATAGTATGCATCGTAGTAAAATCGTCCAAACATCTGAATAGAGAAGCATGAAAAAACTCCTTTTTCAAATCGTTGTGCGATGCGCGTATCACAGCATATGTACCAGACCTTCATTTTAAGGAAAAATAGCTATACATATATATCTTTTATTTAACATACACATCCCGCCTTTTGAAAATAATTTAGAAGGGTTTCCTTTGAAAAATATTTCGGGTCATCTCAGACACATAAGAAAATATTGAGACTATAGCTCTATTTTGGAAATCTCTTCGGTAACTATCAATGCATGCAAAAACACCTTTGGTACTGTTCTCAGAACAGTCCTGCTCAATTACTATACCCTATATTATATATCATAAAAATATGATGCTCAAAATGAAATCAATTTCCAATACAGCATGCAAAATACCACGTGCGTCCGGTGCGCACGGAAATCGAAACCAAATACAGATACCACGAATATGCACGGAAACAAAACTGAGTGCAACGGGTGTGCACCAAAAACATCTGTCAAGTGCAACGGGCGTGCACGACAACAATATCAGGTGCATCTAATCTGCACAAATCCCAATTTAGTGCATCTGGTGTGCACAAAATCGTATCAAGTGCGCCAAATGCGCGCAAGAATCCCAACCAAGTGCACATGGTGCACGAAAACATATATCGCATATCAAAATCGAAATCAGCGGTATACGACAAACACCGAATCAAAATCAAGTATACCGCGATGGATAAACTCACAACTACATGCATCAGTGTGCACAAGACCAAATCGAAATACGAAGAGTGCAAGAAAACTATACCGAAAACATAATTCCAAAATCATGTGCAACCCATATACACGAAATCAAATCAATATCTCATAATGCATAAAAATCAAAATCAAGTGCAATGGGTATGCACAAAACGAACATCAATACAACTGATACATGGAACACTAATCGAGTGTAATGAATGTGCACGTAGGAAATACCAATCATAAAACGAAATCCTTAAAATACCAAAATCCGAACAACGGAAATGTGATATTCAAATCACCAGATCGCAAATCGTAACACCGACGTCGATGTGCTCCTCTTTTCTCTGGTGTCGACTGATTCGAAGTCGTCTCTTCGTAGCTGAAAGAACGGCGCTACAAACAGCTATACTCATATCTAGAGTCTCCCAAGCAATGTATCCCATCGCATGATATCCGGACTACGTTAAACTTTTTGATCGATTCATCAAAGTCCTAAAATCACCTAGAGCTCAACACTCGAGTACAGTTTAAAAATATCCAGTACATGCCATAGCACCTGCGGACCAGCCATAGAAGGGCAAACCCAAGCCTCACTAATGGCACCACGGAACTGCCGCAAACCCTATGGTTCAAAGGCGTTCTCATGGTCATTATGTCGAGTTAGGGTTTCATTTTTCTAGAGGGTCCATAGAATTACCTGCATGTTCTTCCGAATACCTTAAACTTGGGAAAATGGGTTTCTGATAATCGTTCGAACCTTTTAACTTCGCCTAGATGACATGTGAATACCCTTTGCCCGTACGCTAAACAGTGCCTCGATCCTCAAGAATAGACGATACACTAACGGCCATCACATTCTAGCCGGTCTCTAGCAATGGCCCGATCATCTGGTGCCGATATCAAACGCTCGTTCTGACCGCAACTCTAGCCGCAGCTCTCTCTGCCCGTGCAACCGTGGTAACTGAAACCACCACCCGACATCGACAACGGTAGATCAAAGGAACGAATAGAAATACGGTGTAAAGAAATATACATCCTAAGGCTTCTTAAGCGGAGTAGCGTATCGTAAGTATGCCGTGAAACATACCCACGGTACGTCACTCTACTTTAGTCACCTACTCCATCAACCAAGGGTCATCCTATACGTAGAAGGTAAAACCTAACGCTCTGATACCAACTTTTTCATGACCCGAAGGTACGGAACGTGACCGGCACTTACATTACAAAACGTCTAAAGGCGTAACGTAATCTAAGCAAGCCGAAGCCCAGAAATCTAAACCATTTAAAAGAAAATGTGTAGAAAAACAAATTTAAAAGCAATATCAAATTTTCTCAAAAATTTCGGCAGAGTCTCCTTTGTAGAAAGGCAGAGTCTCCTTTGTAGAAACTGGCCCCAAACGTGTACAAACAAGAATAATATATACAAGCAATAAAAAGGCATCCTAAAGCAGGAGCTATCTCTACGCCAAATGGCGGAAACAACCACACAATGCACTATAATATACAACGCCAAAGAGCGAGACTCAAAACTCAAAAGAAAATCAAATCCACCAGAAAACCATAATAATACAAGCGTGACTCTAAAGTCGAAATAAAAACAACTGGTCTTCTAAATATACCAATAATACAAGTCTGGTTAATGGAGCTTACTAGATACAACTGAAATAAATAAATGTACAACGGCGGTCACGATACAAGTGAACCAACCTACCAAGAAATCACCCTGAATGAAGTGGTATGCCAACTAGCCGCCAAGGAAACCTGTACATCTGAACCTGAAAGAAAATTTAGCACAACGGGGGTGAGTTGCCAACTCGTGAGTAGAAAACATCTTCGGGTAGAAATCGCATGCACGACGATCTCCTAGGCCATAATAATATACATATATAACACTAGATATCTAGTAGTGATAGGGTAACAATTTATGCATAAGTGCAATACTCAGTGCGCGTGCCAGTGTCACTAAACAGTAATAAATCATATATTTGATGTATGAATGCATCATGAATGAGAAAATCAACCATGAAATCTGAATAATCTGATATAAAAAAAACATCAATGAATCTTGTATAATAAAACTGAAACCTCATCAGTGAAATCGACAGAAAGCATGTGTCAAGCATCGACACAATATCTCAATATCTCAAGTCTCAATGTCTCAATATCTCGGGCTCCGTCAGTCCGGATCGGCCCATATCATCAAATCTCACGACAATGGTCAGTATCCTCCGGATATCCGCCATGCCAGACATCACCGGTAGGTAGTCTTCTCCTGCCAGGCTCATCGTCTACAACTCGAGCTTCTTGCCTCGGGGTAACTTACCGGGCCTACCATGTACCCGAAACGGTTCATCCTACTCCTCGAATCGGGTCTCAAAATCCAACAACAATCATGAAAACTCATGGTGGACGACACATACATCACGAGAAAATCGCAACTGGTATTTTATATAAGAGAGAGAGAAGCTATTATAAATTCTTGCGGTTTTCCCCCAAACCCAGAAATCTCATGGAAATCTGAAATCCAAGAATCAAGAGTAAGTAAACAGTGAATATCGGCATAAAGTCCCAGAATAGTATATGAATGAATATATGAATGCATGAAGTATCTATGTAAAGAATGCAATCTCTAAGTTAACACATGAGTGCAATCACACAAATATTATGTAGTAACTAGCCTTTAGCTGATTATATCAATGAGATAATATTTTCTAAAGTGTACGTGGCATGGCAATTACCGATGATGATGTGTATGAGCCGGCAAATATGTGTACGTGGAACATGGGCATCATCGATAATGGTGCTGGTGTCCTAACAGGCAGGGTTTCATATTAGCTAAAGAAACATATGAATGAACATACAATGCGATGAGTACAATCTGAATATAACAGTGAATGTGTATTAACTGCACATTAGAATATACATATCTAACTACGAGTCATATAGTTGTTGTTTGAAATAGCACGAATCGTGGTTTTTAGAAAAGTAGGGGCTTTATAGAAAAGATATGTCCATTCAAAAATCCATAGTATCTCTCAGTCTGTCTTTAAAAATGCGCACGATTCATTAGTTTTGAAAATAAATATGACTCAAGCCTAACCTAGTATCTATCTAACCCACTAAGGAACTAAACTAAAGAAACTAGTCGATATGTAATAAGAATCCACCTAAAGTCCGAGTCGATATCTCTAAGAGTCGGCGATCCAGCCTCAATAGCGTCAATTCATAGTACGACTCCATCGAGTCAAGAGTGCGGATCAATCATCACATCTATACCTCGCACGGTAAAATCCATCGTACGGCATCCCAAAATCGGGGTACGGGTCAACTATCATATTTACATCATTATTTATTTGGGTATCATCATCAATCAATATCATGATCTGGTTACTGATCTAAAGTATCATACATTCCAATGTCATCACACATTTTATCGTATACATAAATATATTTCTCGTTGCCCAGCGATCCGCTAGTATCATAACATATCTCATATCATAACTCGATCACATATCAAATGTCTCACGGCATCATGCCCGATCATATCCACTCATCCCCAAGTATCACATAACATCCTCATATCACGTGTATATATTGTAGACCTAGAAAACAAGTGTGTGTGTGTGTGCGCGCGCGCGCGCGTGTGCGTGCGCTAACCTATACTCTAGGGTCTCGCGACTAAGCACTAGAATAAGAGGACTGTCATTCAAAATACCCAAAATTTCATTCCATGGTCATCCTAGAACCTTTCTTGTTCAGTATTCATGTCTCGCAATAACATATCTATATATAACTATCTTAAGACCACGTCATAACCTACGAAATTGCGGGGGTGCTATACGCCATCCACCCGACTTCCCCCGTAGATATACATCTACTCACCTGGTCCTCGCTTGCCGAAATCGATGTCGCCATCCTCCTCTTCATCGTCCAAAGTCCACATGAGAGGTACCTATATGCAAATATACATAATATCGTAAACCGAAATCGCGGATAAAAACCAAAACAGCACACGAAACGCGTATAGGTTAAAACCTATGACCCGCTCATGCAAAATAACCAAATAACCCTCGATATCGGCGTACAAACGCCGATTGATCGAGAAAAACCCAAACACACTAATCGTGGTTTCATAAATCACTAATTATAATATGAAATAAGTTGTAACTCATAAAAACCTCAAAATAAATCAATTCGATTTATTTCCGAAAACCTAGAAAGCCTCAAATAACCGTTTTAATTCGAAACTTGATGTTTTAACGAAACTAATAGCCATAATATTCACTAAATATCATAACTAAGTCATACAAACTTTTACTTAAATTTAATCTCATCAATTTCCATTAAACCCAAAATTCTAGTTTGCAAAATTATCAAATTTTAACACTTTTAAAGCAAAAATTCACAAATCATCAACTAAACTAAGTTTTGCATGATCTAAGTTGCTAAACAACAAATTAAAATGTTAATAATGTCATGAAAACCATAATTAGATTTTAATCTCAATTATTTAATCAATTTCTAAAAACCTAGTTTGCAAAATAGCATAATTATCACAATTTTAAACTAACAAATTTGCAACTAGTAACTAGATTAGGTTTTGCATTCCACTAACATATTAATCCACTCATTAAAACCATGAACAATTGATAAAAATCCACACTTGATCACAAACCCTAATCTTAAAATTAAAAATTTGAAATTAAAACCTAATTAAGCATCTAATTAGCGTAATTTGAAGTATTATAGCAACAATTAAATACTTAGGTTAGGATTATACCTTCACAAACATGAGATCAAATATGCAACCTAGCCTTCAAAATGCTAATTTTTCTCCAAGATTCTTGCTAGATAGGCCAAAGAATAATCGGTATAGGTTAAACGATGAATTAGTGGTATTTTGTATAGATTTTTGATGGAATTTTTGAAGATTTTTGTGATGGAAATGTGGTGGAGAAATTTTGGGGAAACATGAGGTAGGCTCGGCCAAAATTTTGGAGAGGGAGAGAGAGAGTGTGTAGTGTGTAGAAATGTGTAGAAGACTTCTTTAATTAATACCTCTTTTTAGTCTTTTCTGTAATTATTTTTGTTTTATTTATTTTCCAACCTAGGAAACTTTAGAATTTTGGAAACAAATTTAGAAGAGAGAAGCATGCTACAAACTAAATTCTAATATGTCATGGTTGACTTTTGTAAAATTAACCCACTCCAATTTGTAATTTACACTAATTAAATCTATAATTAAAAACTTATATTAATATTTAAAATAATTAATTAAGGAAAAATATTTGAGTAAACTTGAAATTTACAAGTAACCATATAAATACCAAATACTAGAAATTACATAGTTAAAATAGGTGTATTTAAGTTTATATTGAAAAATAATTGTAGTTGAGTTTTACAGAAAATACGGTTTATTTTACCGATTATCAGAAAGTTCACCTAAAGGATTTTTATTCATTCATTTATTTAATTTTTAAAATGTTACAATATTCCCCCCTTAAAGAAATTCGGTCCCCGAATTTAAATCAAAACTCTCCCAAATACTAAAACATTTAGCAAAACATTCAAATCGTCGGGTCTCCGAAATCATCAATACATAAAACACATCTTAGCGCAATGCATGCGCATAAAAAACAAGTACATAACTCAAAATCAAAACTCCGTCACGCACAATGCAATCATCGGAGTTATGGTGAAAATACGATGTTAAAGTCCAATACGAAAACCAACATTATATACATCAAAACTATAACTTGTATATAGTATGCATCGTAGTAAAATCGTCCATACATCTGAATAGAGAAGCATGTAAAAACCTCTATTTCAAATCGTTGTGCGATGCGCGTATCACAGCATATGTAGCGGACCTTCATTTTAAGGATAAATAGCTATACATATATATCTTTTATTTAACATACGCATCCCGCCTTTTGAAAATAATTTAGAAGGGTTTCCTTTGAAAAATATTTCGTGTCATCTCAGACACATAAGAAAATATTGAGACTATAGCTCTATTTTGGAAATTCCTTCGGTAACTATCAATGCATGCAAAAACACCTTTGGTACTGTTCTCCGAACAGTCTTGCTCAATTAATATACCCTATATTATATATCATAAAAATGTGATGCTCAAAATAAAATCAATTTCCAATACAGCATGCAAAATACCACGTGCGTCCGGTGCGCACGGAAATCGAAACCAAATACAGATACCACGAATATGCACGGAAACAAAACTGAGTGCAACTGGTGTGCACCAAAAACATCTGTCAAGTGCAACGGGCGTGCACGACAACAATATCAGGTGCATCTAATCTGCACAAATCCCAATTTAGTGCATCTGGTGTGCACAAAATTGCATCAAGTGCGCCAAATATGCGCAAGAATCCCAACCAAGTGCACATGGTGCATGAAAACATATATCGCATATCAAAATCGAAATCAGCGGTATACGATAAACAACGAATCAAAATCAAGTATACCGCGATGGATAAACTCACAACTACATGCATCAGTGTGCATAAGACCAAATCGAAATACGAAGAGTGCAAGAAAACTATACCGAAAACATAAGTCCAAAATCATGTGCAACCCATATACACGAAATCAAATCAGTATCTCAGAATGCATAAAAATCAAAATCTAGTGCAATGGGTATGCACAAAACGAACATCAATACAACTGATACATGGAATACTAATCGAGTGTAATGAATGTGCACGTAGGAAATACCAATCATAAAACGAAATCCTTAAAATACCAAAATCCGAACAACGGAAATGTGATATTCAAATCTCCAGATCGCAAATCGTAACATCGACGTTGATGTGCTCCTCTTTTCTCTGGTGTCGACTGATTCGAACTCGTCTCTTCGTAGCTGAAAGAACGGTGCTACAAACGGCTATACTCATATCTAGAGTCTCCCAAGCAATATATCTCATCGCATGATATCCGGACTACGTTAAACTTTTCGATCGATTCATCAAAGTCCCAAAATCCCCTAGAGCTCAACACTCGAGTATAGTTTAAAAATATCCAGTACATGCCACAGCACCTGCGGACTAGGCGTAGAAGGGCAAACCCAAGCCTCACTAATGGCACCGCGGAACTGTCGCAAACCCTAAGGTTCAAAGGCGTTCTCATGGTCATTATGTCGAGTTAGGGTTTCATTTTTCTAGAGGGTCCATAGAATTACCTGCATGTTCTTCTGAATACCTTAAACTTGGGAAAATGGGTTTCTGACAATCGTTCGAACCTCTTAACTTCGCCTAGACGACATGTGAATACCTTTTGTCCGTACGCTAAACAGTGCCTCGATCCTTAAGAATATACGATACACTAACGGCTATCACATTCTAGCCGGTCTCTAGCAATGGCCCGATCATCTGGTGCAGATATCAAACGCTCGTGCTGACTGCAACTCTAGCCGCAGCTCTCTCTGCCCGTGCGACCGTGGTAACTGAAACCACCATCCGACATCGATGAAGGTAGATCAAAGGAACGAATAGAAATACGGTGCAAAGAAATGTACATCCTAAGGCTCCTTAAGCGGAGTAGCGTATCGTAAGTATATCGTGGAACATACCCACGGTACGTCACTCTACTTTAGTCACCTACTCCATCAACCAAGGGTCATCCTATACGTAGAAGGTAAAACCTAACGCTTTGATACCAACATTGTCACGACCCGAAGGTAGGGAACGTGACCGACACTTACATTACAAAACGTCTAAAGGCGTAACGTAATCTAAGCAAGCCAAAGCCCAGAAATCTAAACCATTTAAAAGAAAATGTGTAGAAAAACAAGTTTAAAAGCAATATCAAATTTTCTCAAAAATTTCGGCAGAGTCTCCTTTGTAAAAACTGTCCCCAAACGGGTACAAACAAGAATAATATATATATGCAATAAAAAGTCATCCCTAAGCAGGAGCTAGCTCTACGCCAAATGGCGGAAACAACCACACAATGCACTATAATATACAACGCCAAAGGGCGAGGCTCAAAACTCAAAAGAAAACCAAATCCACCAGAAAACCATAATAATACAAGCGCGACTCTAAGGTCGAAATAAAAACAACTGGTCTTTTAAATATACTAATAATTCAAGTCTGGTTGATGGAGCTTACTAGATACAACTGAAATAAATAAATGCACAACTGCGGTCACGATACAAGTGAACCAACCTACCAAGCAATCACCCTGAATGAAGTGGTATGCCAACTAGTCGCCAAGGAAACCTGTACATCTGAACCTGAAAGAAAATTTGGCACAACGGGAGTGAGTTGCTAACTTGTGAGTAGAAGACATCTGCGGGTATAAATCGAATGCACGACGATCTCCCAGGCCATAATAATATACATATATAACACTAGACATCTAGTAGTGATAGGGTAACAATCTATGCATAAGTGCAATACTCAGTGCGCGTGTCAGTGTCACTAAACAGTAATAAATCATATATCTGATGTATGAATGCATCATGAATGAGAAAATCAACCATGAAATCTGAATAATCTGATATAAGAAAAACTTCAATGAATCTTGTATAATAAAACTGAAACCTCATCGGTGAAATCGACAGAAAGCCTGTGTCAAGCATCGACACAATATCGCAATATCTCAAGTCTCAATGTCTCAATATCTCAGGCTCCGTCAGTCCGGATCGGCCCATATCATCAAATTTTTACGACAACGGTCGGTATCCTCCGGATATCCGCCGCGTCAGACATCACCGGTAGGTAGTCTTTCCCTGCCAGGCTCATCATCTACAACTCGAGCTTCTTGCCCCGAGGTACCTTACCGGGCCCACCATGTACCCGAAACGGTTCATCCTTCTCCTCGAATCGGGTCTCGAAATCTAACAGCAATCATGAAAACTCATGGTGGACGACACATACATCACGAGAAAACCGCGACTGGTATTTTAAATAAGAGAGAGAGAGAGAGAGAGAGAGAAGGTATTATAAATTCTTGCGGTTTTCCCCCAAATCCAGAAATCTCATGTAAATCCGAAATCCAAGAATCAAGAGTAAGTAAACAGTGAATATCGGCATAAAGCCCCAGAATAGTATTTGAATGAATATATGAATGCATGAATTATTTATGTAAAGAATGCAATCTCTAAGTTAACACATGAGCGCAATCACACAAATATTATTTAGTAACTAGCCTGTAGCTGATTATTGTAGGGTGTTTTTCGTTATCCTATTGAGATGGGAATACGCGCGCTCGTCAGGCGTAGTACAGATTCCCCCTGCCTAGGGTAGGCCAGGGGTTATTGATTGTGGGGATCTGAATCTCCGGCAACCGCGGACTAAGCTGCCGTTAATTATCCCTCGCCTTTGGAGCAAGGGAATCTCCGATTGACGGGTTAAACTGGTCATGCGAACTCAATGTGCAGTGTACGTGTGTTTTATTTTGGAGGAGGTTTGGGTATATTGGGAGCTACGTAGAGTTTTTACGGGGGTCCCGCTACCCGGATAGCGGGCTGGGGATCAAGAGGGCTAGCAGCCCCCTTACGGGGTGCGGGGCAGCGCCCCGGCCTAAATTTTTTTGAGAGGGATAGTGTTGTAGAATATGTGTGTGTGTGTGTGTATACATGTATATATAAAATAGAAAAAGGAAAGGGCATCCAAACGATGCGTGGGAAAAACGCCAGCGCTTTGGGTGCTAGCACTTTGAGCGCAAGAGAGCTACCGCTTTGAGCGCTAGCGCATCACGTGTCAGCACGTGGGCGCTTGAGCGCTAGTGCTTTTGGGCGCTAGCGCTTTGAGCGCAAGGGCGCTAGTGCTTTGAGCGCTAGCGCCCCACGTGTCAGCACGTGGGCCCTCGGGCGTTAGCGCTTTGGGCACTAGCGCTCTGAGCGCAAGAGCGCTAGCGCACCACGTGTCAGCACGTGGGCGCTCGGGCACTAGCGCTTTGGGCGCTAGCGCTCTGAGCGTAAGAGCGCTAGCGAATCACGTGTCAGCATGTGGACGCTCGGGCGCTAGCGCTTTGGACGCTAGCGTTCTGAGCGCAAGAGGCATGTGGTCGCTCGGGCGCTAGCGCTTTGAGCGCTAGCGCACCACGTGTCAGCACGTGGGCGCTCGGACGCTAGCGCTCTGAGCGTAAGAGCGCTAGCGCCCCACGTGTCAGCACGTGGGCGCTCGAGCGACAAAAGGGACTGGGTCCCTGCAATGGGAGTTGTACTCCCAGAAATGAGCACTTATTATTCTATGTATTTATATATATATATGTATATATATATATATGAGGAGTTAAACTCCTAGGATGTTTTGAAGCTGATGAAGGGCTTCTCCCTTTGAGCCCTAGTTCTTCCCCAAAGTGGGGTTTCTGGAGATGGGTTCCCTTCTTCTTCCTTTGTTGGTCGAATCTTGAAGATCAAGAAGTATGAGATTTTAAAAATCTCTCCTTTCTGAGATCTGATGGCAGATCTGAGTTCCCCTTTGTGGGTTTTGTGGTGAAAAACTATTTTGTTTTATAAAAGGAAGAGTAAAACTCTTGATTTAATTCAAAAGAAAAAAGAAGGTTTTAGAACCTTAAGGAAGAAGGAGATCACAGATCTGGATTTTTTGGAGAGAGAAAAAGTTGTTGGGATATTTTCATTATCCTTGCCTTTATAGGCTATACACTTTACATATAGCCCCTTGGGCTTTACACAATGGCATTTTGGCCATCCCATGGCTCATGTGCCATTTCTTTTTGCACATAAGCCATGGGCTTACAAAAATTTGGTTTTATGCCCATTTTGTTTACATTCATGCATAAAGAATTACATAAAAATTATTTATTACATGATTTCATTTTGGCACAGGGGAGGGCCGGCCGCTTCATGTTCAGACTCGACCTGGGCATGGGCCCGTTTGGCTTGGGGTTGACTTTGACTTTGACTTGGTCAACCGGGGTGCAATTTTCGACTTCAACAAAGTACCCCCATCAATAAATGCACACCACATATGTGAGTCGTGTGCATGAAATTGATGGATCTTCTTTTGCGTGGAGGCGACTTGCTTTGGTTCCCACTTTTTGGGATGCACTGCCCTTTTAGCGACTTGGACGGTCGTCGCTTGACGCGTCTCCGAGATGGAGTGTCCGTGGTAGACTTTTCCCTCACCCGGAGTGATCTGGTTCCTGCTTTGTAGGAAGCCTGCACTGCCCTTTTTACGACATAGACGGTCGACGCTCTGATCCGGAGCGATTTGGTTCCCGATTTGTGGGAAGTCTGCACTGCCCTTTTTATGACATGGACGGTCGACGCTTGACGCGTCACCGAGGTGGAGTGTCCATGGTAGACGTTTCCCTGGCCCGAAGTGATTTGGTAGACGTGCCCCCGGCACGGAGTGTCGCTGGTCGACGTTTTCCCGAGGCGGAGTGTCTATAGTCGACATACCCCCGGCACGGAGTGTCTACATGACGTTTCCCCAAGGCAGAGCATCGGCTGGTTGACGTGTCCCCGAGACGGAGTTTCTGCTTGACGTTTCCCCATTACGGAGTGTCACTGTTGGACGTTTCCCTGGTACGGAGTGTCTGTGTTGGACGTTTCCTCGATGAAGAGTGTTGCTGGTTGACGTGTCCCCGAGACGGAGTGTATGCTTGACGTTTCTCCGTTACGGAGTGTCGTTGTTGGACGTTTCCCCGATGCGAAGTGTCTGTGTTGGACGTTTCCCCGATGCGGAGTGTCTGTGTTGGACGTTTCCCCGATGCAGAGTGTCGCTGATCGACATGTCCCTGGCACGGAGTGTCTGTGTTGGATGTTTCCCCGATGTGGAGTGTCTGTGTTGGACGTTTCCCCGATGCAGAGTGTCGCTGGTTGACGTGTCCCCGATGCGGAGTGTCTGTGTTGGACGTTTCCCCGTTGCAGAGTGTCGCTGGTCGACGTGTCCCTGGCACGGAGTGTCTGTGTTGGACGTTTCCCCGTTGCAGAGTGTCGCTGGTCGACGTGTCCCTGGCACGGAATGTCTGTGTTGGACGTTTCCCCGTTGCGGAGTGTCTGTGTTGGACGTTTCCCTAATGCAGAGTGTCGCTGGTCGACGTGTCCTTGGCACGGAGTGTCTGTGTTGGACGTTTCCCCGAGATGGAGTGTCTGTCTGTGACGTTTCCCCGGTACGGAGTGTCGCTGGTCGACGTTTCCCCGAGGTAGAGTGTCTGCTTGTTGACGTGTCCCTGAGACGGAGTGTCTGCTTGACGTTTCCCCGTTACGGGGTGTCGTTGTTTGACGCAAAGGTCGATGTTGGAATTGGTTGGTTTGATTTATTTGATTTGAGTTGACATCAGCATCGCTACACTGGAATATGGTACCGGGAGCGAATCATCATCTGTCATGAGAGGATTTGGGAATTGGTTTTCTGTCGGCATCTGCATTGCTGCACTGGAATAATGCCAGGAGCAACTCATCATTTGCCCCGGGAGGATTTGGGAATTGGTTTTTTTGTTTGGCATCTGCATTGTTGCACTGGAATAATGCCAGGAGCAACTCATCATTTTCCCCGGAAGGATTTATGAATTGGTTTTTGTTTGGTATCTGCATTGCTGCATTGGAATAATGCGAGGAGCAACTCATCATTTGCCCCGAGAGGATTTGGGAATTGATGTCTTAGGAGGAAGGTTTAGATCCCTATCACCTAAGGCTTTTCAATTTTATGGGCCGCAAGGGTCCCATAAAAGCATTTTCACCCTACGAGTCGAAAGGATCTCGTATGTGTATTTTCTCCTTAGGAGTTGTGGGGACTCCTAAGTGTGTTGCTCCTTTGTGAGTCGTAAGGATCTCACGCGGGAATTTTCTCCTCACAAAGTCGAGAGGACTTTGCGAGTGCTTTCATCTCTTTTTTTTACGAGTTTGCGCCCTTTCGGGTTTTCACAAACCCGCCGGCAGTCCTGCTGTTTTTACTCACAGAGCCCTTTCGGGTTTTCATCCGTGCCCATTTTGCTTGTGGACATACCTTCTTTTTTTCTTTTTCTTTCTTTTTCTTTTTTTCTTTTTTTTTGGCGATCGCGATGGATTTTGAATGTGGTCTCGCCGGTAGGACTTGGGAGAGATTGGGATCGTTTTACACCCATGGATTGTATACGGTTTTTCAGGATGTATGATCCAGACCATAGGGCCAGAAAAATTTCGGGACTTTGTTGGCGCCTGCATCGCTGCACTGGAATATGGTACCAGGAGCGACTCATCATTCGCCGTTGGGGTATGGGAGTTGGAATTTGGTTGGCGTCTGCATCGCTGCACTGGATTATGGTACCAGGAGCGACTCATCATTCGCCACTTGGGGATTGGGGAGCGACGGCTTAGGAGACAGGTTTAAATCCCTATCGCCTAAGGCTTTTCAATTTTATGGGCCGTGAGGGTCCCATAAAAGCATTTTCTCCCTACGAGTCGTAAGGATCCCGTAGGTGCATTTTCTCCTTAGGAGTTGTGAGGACTCCCAAGTGTGTTTTTCCTTTGTGAGTCGTAAGGATCCCACGAAGCTTTGTTCTCCTCATGTATCGTGAGGATACATGAGTGGGTCTTTCTAATGGAGTATAATTCCAAGGACGGAGACCAACCGCTGGACTGGTGATTGCAGTGGGGCATGAGTGTGATGAGAATTATTTGAGCCCGTGGATTGTATACGGTAGTCAATTTGGGGACTAACAGTAGGGCGAGAAAAATTCTGGGAATTTGAATTTTGGTTGGCGTCTGCATCGCTGCACTGGAATATGGTACCAAGAGCGACTCATCATTCGCCACTTTTTTGTTTTTTGTTTTTGTTTTATCGCGATTGCTCTATCATTTCAGCTTTTCTTATCGCGAAGATCGCGATTGCCCTATCATTTCAGCTTTTATTCGCGGTTGACCCATCATTTCGGCTTTATTTTCCTCGCTGATTTTTATTGCGAGTTGCTCCATCATTTCGGCTTTTCTTTATTTTTCTTTTATGTACACATTTTTTGTTTATTTACATATATATATGTGTTGGTTTTTTTTACATTCCCAGTTTAACGACTTAGAGGTCGATTATTCCCAGTTTAATGACGTGGTGGTCAGTGGTTTGCTTATCCTAGCTCCTCGAACTTTGATCTTGGCGGGGCAATGTTGATGACCGTAGCTCTGTGGCTTATCGGTACATCTGACGACTGTGAGGCTTTCCCGAGTTTGTATTGGCTCTCCACCCAATCTTTAAAAACATAGCAGTCTTCAATGGTATGACTCACCATTCTATGATATGGGCAGTATATAGGATTTCCGGTCATGTTCATCTCGTGTGGCCTCTTTGGAATAGGCAATTGAAGACCGTTGTCCAAGGAGTCCTCGAATATTTCGCGGACTTTATCCCTCCTGAAGGAGTATACTTTCTTCTTTCTCTCCATTGGAGTAGGTGCCCTTACTGATGCTGGGCCCTGAGGACGATAGGTCTTTGGTTCGCCTACTGTCCGCTTACCACGTTCAGTGTACGTATCGGAGGGACTGGAGGCTGATCGCGTCCGTTTTTCATAAAGGTGTTCCGCTCTCAGGCTGGAGGGACCATCGGTCGGCTGCTTTCGGATATCAATCCCCAGCTCACGAACCAAAATTTGATTTTGCTGTAATTGCAATCGGGCGACTTGGGTCGTGAGATCCGGCACAACATTTGCCAGCTCGTCAATTTTAGAATGGACCTTGGCCATCTTCTCATCCCTGTCCTGAAGTTGCCTTTGACGCCATTGGAATAATGCTTGTTCTATAGTTCCGAGTATGACAACGGGGTCATCCCTACCGCCTGAACTTGATTCAGCATGAACCACGGGTTAAATGTATAAGTGAACATATTATAAACTTGTTATTAAGCTGTCATGGTTCACAATTGTGTGCTTAACACATTCTAATTTGTGATTTACACTAATTAAATGTATAAGTGAAAGCTTAAAATAATATTTAAAAATAATTAATTAAGGAAAATATTTAAGTAACCTAGAAATTTATAAGTGGCTAATTAAATACTAAATACTAGCAATTACATAGCTAAAATATGTATGTTTAAGTCTTTGTTGAAAAATAATTATAATTATGTTTTACGGAAAACACGAGTTATATTACCGATTATCGGACAATTAATCTAAACGATTTTTAAAACGTTACAATAGACTCTCGGGTGGATCGTCTTTGACTCGAGGAGGCCGTCGAGGTAGCCACGTGTCACGACCCGAAATATTAGCTCGTGACCAGCACTTGAAATATGCAACGTCTAAAGACGCAACGGAATTCAAGTAAGCTGAAAACCCAGAAATCAAAACCCTTTTGAAAAATAAAGGAGGTGAGGTTTTGAAATAAGTGTATAATGAAATCAAGTTTTCTTAAATGCATAGAATAGGAACATGAAAAATGCAAGTGGATTATGCAAGTTTAAAAACATGTTTTGTCTTTTTAGAAATTTGGGCAGCACCACCTTTGTATATTTTGATCCAAAACCACATATACAAGATAATGATAAATGCATCCCCAAGCAGGAGCTAGCTCTTCGCCAAACGGCGGATCACAACCACGCAAGACAGTATAAATAAGTATACGATGCCCAACGGCGAAGTTCACTACAAAGATAAAGAAAAACAAGACATAAAAACCACCAGTAGCAGAAAACCCCTCGCTCTAAGTCTCGCAACCACAATCTCACTGAGTCTCATTACTTATACAATTTACAAATTTTAATTGATGGAGTTTACTAGATACAATATGAAATATAATACAAGAGTGGATACGATACAAATGTCCCACCTACCACTGCAAAACACCCAAATGAAGCTGTGTGCCAGCGAAGCCGCTACTGATCCAAGCGGTCAACCTGCAAGAACTGTGGCACAACGGGGGTGGGTTGCCAACTCGTGAGTAGAAAAACATCTACAAGTAGAAACCGAATAAACGACGACTCCTAAGTCAACTATATCATAAAGGTAATACTATGATATCTAGGGTGACCGGGTCGGTATATGTGCCAATAAGGTAGTCAATGCCTATAAGCATGTTGATAACATCCAACAGTATAATCAATGCATATATGCACGTTGATCTCGCCCAACCAGATAATCAGTATATGTATGTATGTGGATCTCATCCAACCATAATCAATATGTGTAAGCATGTGGATCTCGTCCAACCATACAATCAATGTCTTTATGCAAGTAAGTATGAGAATATAAATCAACGGTGACCCTCACGACACATCAACATCATGGAACCTGGGTGTCCAATATCGACACCCGAAAACATCATGAAACCCGTGTCCAGCATCGACACGTAAATCCTCATATCTCAGGCTCCGTCAGTCCGGATCGGCCCACGGGCTCCGTCAGTCCGGATCGGCCCATGGGCTCCGTCAGTCCGGATCGGCCCATACCATCTCTCAACCCCGTTGGTATCCTCCGGATATCCGCCGAACCCAAATACCATCACCGGTAGGTAGTAGTCCCTCTGCCAGGCTCATCGTCTGTATACACAGCATCCCTTTCTTGCCCCGGGATACCATACCGGGTCCACCATATACCTGCAATCGGCCTCATCCGCCTCCTCGAATCGGGCTTCACATGTCACACGTCTCAGAACCGAGAAAACGCATGGTGGACGCACTGAAATATCATATCAAGAGAAACCGGGTTTTTAAAACAACACATAATCTCTTTTAAAATGTCCACGGTTCTCAAATCCAGAAATATCATGAAAACAGCATATCTCAATGCGTAAAATCATAGAGCATGATATATGCGACATATAATAGAAATGTAAGCATATCCGTATATCATGCAACATGGAACAGTGATATGACATATTAAGGGAAAACCGCTCTTTTAAATGATTCCAGTTTTTAAAGTATAACATGCGGTTCCTAATTCCCCCAATAAAACCAGTTATCTATGTAGGCACAATATGTATATGCGCAAGTATAGAGGTACCAATGTGTATATGCGCCAATATGGGTATGCAATGTGTATAGGCACAAGTATGGATGTACCAATGTATGTGTGTACCAATAGGGATATACAAATGTGTATATGCGCAAGTATGGATGTACCAATGTATGTGTGCACCAATACGGATATACAAATATGTATATGCGCAAGTATGAATGCATCAATGTATATGTGCACCAATATGGATATACAAGTGGTATATATGCAAGCATGAGTGTACAATATGTATGTGCGCCAATATAGGTGCACAAGTGGTATATACATAAGCATGAGTGTACAATATGTATGTGCGCCAATATGGGTGTACAATAGTATATACGCAAGCATGAGTGTACAATATGTATGTGCGCCAAAATGGATGTACAATATGCATATCATGATGCAGCAACCCAACTGTGTAGTGACATGGCAATTATCGATGATGAAGTGTGTGAGCCGGCAGATCTGTGTAAATGTAACATACGCATCATCGATAATGGTGCAGGTGTACTAGCACAGATATAAGCAATGCAATGAGAATAATATGAATGCAGCATAAGGTAATCATATGCAATTACTGACGGGTATACGTATCTAACATGATCGGGTCGGTGAATCAATCAATTGGCATCCAGCCACACAATGTCACGTACGGTATAATCCATCGTACGTCATCCTCTAGTCAAGGGTATGGATCAATCATAAAATCAAACTCATCACGTACGGAAAAGATCATCGTACGGCGGCATTTAAAACATTAGGGATCCTATCAACCTTTACGACAATGAGGGGGTATGGACCTAACGTCACGTACGGCATAACACATATGTTTCACAACATATATAAATGTAACTATATACCTATGTCTCAGGTCACATCCATAATGATCTCATATCAGGGGACCGACAAGGTATCAATCATCTCAATCAACTCGTATCTGTATACCAACATATCATCAGGTCATCATATTCGTCTTATAATATGTTCGCTTTGGGCGCTAACGCTCTGAGCGCAAGAGCGCTAGCGCCCCACGTGTCAGCACGTGGACGCTCGAGCGGCAAAAGGGACTGGGTCCCTGCAATGGGAGTTGTACTCCCAAAAATGAGCACTTATTATTCTCTGTATTTATATATATATATATATATATATATATATATATACATATATATATACATATATATATATATATACATGTATATATGAGGAGTTAAACTCCTAGGATATTTTGAAGCTGATGAAGGGCTTCTCCCCTTGAGCCCTAGTTCTTCCCCAAAATGGGGTTTCTGGAGATGGGTCTCCTTCTTCTTCCTTTATTGGCCGAATCTTGAAGATCAAGAAGTATGGGATTTTAAAAATCTTTCCTTTCTGAGATCTGATGGCAGATCTGAGTTCCCCTTTGTGGGTTTTGTGGTGAAAAACTATTTTGTTTTATAAAAGGAAGAGTAAAACTCTTGATTTAATTCAAAAAAGAAAAGAAGGTTTTAGAACCTTGAGGAAGAAGGAGATCACAGATCTGGATTTTTTGGAGAGAGAAAAAGTTGTTGGAATATTTTTATTATCCTTGCCTTTATAGGCTATATACTTTACATATGGCCCCTTGGGCTTTACACAAATGGTATTTTGGCCATCCCATGGCTCATGTGCCATTTCTTTTTGCACATAAGCCATGGGCTTACAAAAATTTGGCTTTATGCCCATTTTGTTTATATTCATGCATAAAGAATTACATAAAAATTATTTATTACACGATTTCATTTTGGCATGGGGGAGGGCCGGCCGCTTCATGTTCGGACTCGACCTGGGCATGGGCCCGTTTGGCTTGGGGTTGACTTTGACATTGACTTGGTCAACCGGGGTGCAATTTTCGACTTCAACAATTATATCAATGAGATAATATTTTCTAAAGTGTACGTGGCATGGCAATTACCGATGATGATGTGTATGAGTCGACAAATATGTGTACGTGGAACATGCGCATCATCGATAATGGTGCTGGTGTCCTAACAGACAGGGTTTCATATTAGCTAAAGAAACATATGAATGAACATACAATGCGATGAGTACAATCTGAATATAACAGTGAATGTGTATTAACTGCACATTAGAATATACATATATAACTACGAGTCATATAGTTGTTGTTTGAAATAGCACGAATCGTGGTTTTTAGAAAAGTAGGGGCTTTATAGAAAAGATATGACCTTTGAAAAATCCGTAGTATCCCTCAGGCTGTCTTTAAAAATACGCATGATTCGTTATTTTTGAAAATAAATATGACTCGAGTCTAACCTAGTATCTATCTAACCCACTAAGGAACTAAACTAAAAAAACTAGTCGATAGGTAATAAGAATCCACCAAAAGTCCGAGTCGATATCTCTAAGAGTCGGCGATCCAGGCTCAATAGCGTCATGTACATAGTACGACTCCATCGAGTCAAGAGTGTGGATCAATCATCACATCTATACCTCGTACGGTAAAATCCATCGTACGGCATCCCAAAATCGGGGTATGGGTCAACTATCATATTTACATCATCATTTATTTGGGTATCATCATCAATCAATATCATGATCTGGTTACTGATCTAAACTCTCATATATTCCAATGTCATCACACATTTTATCGTATACATAAATATATTTCTCGTCGCCCAGCGATCCGCTAGTATCATAACATATCTCATATCATAACTCGATCACATATCAAATGTCTCACGGCATCATGCCCGATCATATCCACTCATCCCCAAGTATCACATAACATCCTCATATCACGTGTATATATTGTAGACCTAGAAAACAAGTGTGTGTGTGTGCGTGTGTGCGTGCGCTAACCTATACTCTAGGGTCTCGCGAATAAGCACTAGAATAAGAGGACTGTCATTCAAAATACCCAAAATTTCATTCCATGGTCATCCTAGAACCTTTCTTGTTCAGTATTCATGTCTTCGAATAACATATCTATATATAACTATCTCAAGACCATGTCATATCCTACGAAATTGCGGGGGTGCTATACGCCATCCACCCGACTTCTCCCGTAGATATACATCTACTCACTTGGTCCTCGCTTGCTGAAATCGATGTCGCCATCCTCCTCTTCATCGTCCAAAGTCCACATGAGAGGTACCTATATGCAAATATATATAATATCATAAACCGAAATTGCGGATAAAAACCAAAACAGCACACGAAACGCGCATAGGTTAAAACCTATGACCCGCTCATGCAAAATAACCAAATAACCCTCGAAATCGGCATACAAACGCTGATTGATCGAGAAAAACCCAAACACACCAATCGTGGTTTCATAAATCACTAATTATAATATGAAATAAGTCGTAACTCATAAAAACCTCAAAATAAATCTATTCGATTTATTTCCGAAAACCTAGAAAGCTTCAAATAACCGTTTTAATTCGAAACTTGATGTTTTAACGAAACTAATGACCATAATATTCACTAAATATCATAACTAAGTCATACAAACCATTACTCAAATGTAATCTCATCAATTTCCATTAAACCCAAAATTCTAGTTTGCAAAATTATCAAATTTTAACACCTTTAAAGCAAAAATTCACAAATCATCAACTAAACTAAGTTTTGCATGATCTAAGTTGCTAAACAACAAATTAAAATGTTAATAATGTCATGAAAACCATAATTAGATTTTAATCTCAATTATTTAATCAATTTCTAAAAACCTAGTTTGCAAAATAGCATAATTATCACAATTTTAAACTAACAAATTAGCACCTAGTAACTAGATTATGTTTTGCTTTCCACTAACATGTTAATCCACTCATTAAAACCATGAACAATTGATAAAAATCCTCACTTGATCACAAACCCTAATCTTAAAATTAAAATTTTGAACTTAAAACCTAATTAAGCATCTAATTAGCTTAATTTGAAGTATTATAGCAACAATTAAACACTTGGGTTAGAATTATACCTCCACAAACATGAGATTAAACATGCAACCTAGCCTTCAAAATGCTAATTTTTCTCCAAGATTCTTGTTAGATAGGCCAAAGAATAATGGGTATAGGTTAAATGATGAATTAGTGGTATTTTGTATTGATTTTTTATGGAATTTTTGAAGATTTTTGTGATGGAAATGAGGTGGAGAAATTTTGGGGCAGCATGAGGTAGGCTCGGCCAAAATTTTGGAGAGGTAGAGAGAATGTGTGGTGTGTAGAAATGTGTAGAAGACTTCTTTAATTAATACCACTTTTTAGTCTTTTCTTTAATTATTTTTGTTTTATTTATTTTCCAACCTAGAAAACTCTAGAATTTTGGAAACAAATTAAGAAGAGAGAAGCATGCTACAAACTAAATTCTAATATGTCATGATTCACTTTTCTAAAATTAACCCACTCCAATTTGTAATTTACACTAATTAAATGTATAATTAAAAGCTTCTATTAATATTTAAAATAATTAATTAAGGAAAAATATTTGAGTAAACTAGAAATTTACAAGTGACCAAATACTAGCAATTACATAGTTAAAATAGGCGTATTAAAGTTTATATTGAAAAATAATTGTAGTTGAGTTTTACGGAAAATACGACTTTTTTTACCGATTTTCAGAAAATTCACCTAAAGGATTTTTATTCATTCATTTATTTAATTTTTAAAATGTTACACATATCACATATGTGCTCCTACTCTGTTTCGCATGAACCAGGAAAGCTCTGTGTAGGACTCTAAAGACTCGTCAATACGCCGGAAATAGGTGATGATCATATCAAACACCTACAAGCCGCAAGCGGTCTGCTAAACGTAATGGCCACCCGGGTATTGAGCGATCAGAAGATCAATAATCATGCCTGCTCATACTCCTGCAAATCCAATCAGTAACACTACCGTACAATCCGGTCTCTTCGTCAGATATGTCGCATATCTCGTCTATAGGTGGTAAACGTCAGACCCTAATAACTTGATAAGTCGTGCCGATATGAGGCTCATAACGGGTCGAGAAACTACTGATAATACTTACCAGTAAATCTCATAAACAGCCCTGGCCAGCAACTTTCCTGTTATAGCCAATCGAGCACAGTGCAACATCGACCCCTAATACCGGGAGAGACGAAATCCCCTCCCATCGCTCATTGCCTCCATGTGACTCGGAACTGTACCCATAAAACCACCATTTTGCACGTTCTCTTGAACATGGTAAGGTGGAAATCAAAGCACAATGGGAATCATACAAGACTCTATGACGATCTCGGGTCGACAGACTAACCTGTACCAGTGTCACCAGAGAACTGCCATCTGACGTGAGGTATAATACCATCTAGGAGTTCTTGGCGAGTCCGTCCAGTGTACCCAGTCTCCACTGAGCACCCGTATACCATCTCTGATGTCAAAAACCAATGGATATGGGATCATCCATCTCCCATCTACATAGGTCGAGAAGGTATACGCTAGTCTACTCTGGTATATCGATGCCCCGTCTAGATACACCCACGACCAGGGACATTAAAGGATGTACTTACCGACTACCTTTGTCCCACTAGTATGATCCGCATCATAATCCAGGTAGTCAAGTACACATCCTAAGGGCTTTATCAACACGTAACAGAGAGACAATCAGTGTACATGTTAAGATAAAGAGTAACCAGATAGCATACTATCATGTCGAGCAAGAAAGTCCTTCCTATATATGTCCTAGCATCCACTACAATATACATCTCATGTATAGTAATGGCCTCTAGGGCATACATATAACTAACAATCTCCCACTTGCACTAGGGACATCATATAGCAGTGGTTGTAGTATCTCATACTCAACCTTCCCATAAAAGTCTCTCTTGGGAAAAGGCCTTTGTGAGTGGATCCGTCGTGTTGTCCTCTGATTCTACTCTCCTAACCTCGATCTCCCTGGAGATCAACCATTTACATGATCAGGTGATACTGTCTTAGAATATGTCTGGGTCACTGATGGGACGGGGGTTCTTAGGCTAAAGCCACAACTCCATTGTCATGCAATGGTAGGAACGAAGTTCATCTCATGAAGTTATATATACCCAGACTGCCTCTTTGGTAGTATCGTTGGTAGCGATGTATCGAGCCTTTATCGTCTAGTTTGTCATGGTATCTTACTTGGAAATCTTCCAACATACCGTCCCTACACTTAGGGTAAAGACAATGCCTGTGACTGACATTCAGTCGACCTTACCACCCTGGAATCTATCCAGTGATTCTCCCCGGGATCGATTGATACCATCTCACTACACCTAGTAAGAATCCTAACATCCACTTAGATCTATCTCATAGATCCAAAACCCAAGATTTAGGAGGTATCATCTTGATCCTATATGGAGAATTAATGTGATAAGAGGAGATTGACCGAATGTAGCATAGGAAACACCTTCCTTATCAAGAGTATGTCATCTACATACAATACGAGGAAAACCACCTTACTCTCTACTACCTTTTTGTATATACAAGGTTCATCTACCATTTTGATGAACTCAAACGCTTTGACTACCACATCAAAACAGATGTTCCAACTTCGCGATACCCGCTTTAACCTGTAAAGCAACTTTCATATGTTTCCGCTGCTCCCACTGTCTATGAAGCTCTCCGGCTGTGTACTTATAGACGCTCTCTTCTAAATCAGTATTTAGAAAAGTAGTCATGACACCCAATCGTCAGATATTGTAGTCATGGTATGTAGCAATGGCAAGTAGGATCCGGATGGACTTAAGCATAGCCACTAGAAAAGGTTTCATCATAATCCACACCTGGTCGATGACGAAAACCTTTTACAAAAAGTCTACCTTTGAAAGTCTCAACCTTTCCATCTACACCAAGTAATCTTCTTAAGATATACTTGCTCCTGATGGGGATTTAACCCTTCAGATATAGTAACCAAAGTCCATACTTTGTTGGTGTACATAGATTCCATCTCAGATCGCATAGCATCCAGCCATTCTTACAGAGTCCTTACTCTTGATGGCCTGCTCGAAACTAGTTGGATCATCAATTCATGATGCAATCCTCGCTCCAACCATCATAGAGAAAACTGAAGTATCTCTCAGGTGGATGAGGAACCCTACTAGATCGGCGGAGAGGATGAGGTTCGTCGGGGACTATTGAATCCTATGGTTCTACCAAATCATAAGCTGTAGTTTGTATAGCTGGAACTCCTTCCAGTTCTACCTCATGACCACTAATTTCTTAACAAGAAATTCCTTTTCTAAAAAGGTGGCATGCCGAGAAATAAAACTCCTTTTGTTCCTCGGTGCGGTAGAAGATATTTCTTGCGAATGCTTAGGATATCCAACAAACTTCCATAGAACTGACCTTGCTTCGAGCTTGTCCGAATTTTGCTTTTGGCATAGGCCAGACGGCCCTAAATCTTAACTTACTTAAGAGATAGGCTCTTCCCATACCATATCGCATATGGAGTGGTATGTGTTCCCCGCCGAAACACGGAGACGCGACCGCGCGGGTCCGTCTTGCCTAAATTTCGGGGCAGATGCTAATTGGTGCTATCCATCCACCTCTCCAAAGATGCCAAGTTGATTTATGGCACCATTTATCGAAGGTTTAAATGGATGCGGCCGATATAACAGACTTCATCAGATTCCCCCTCGTTGAGGGGTTTTTGATTGTGGAGACGCTCTTCCCTACAAGCGCAAGCCCCTGCAGTTAATTACGCTACCGCATCGCGGTAACCACTTTCTCCTTCTCCAGATGGTCACTTTGTGTCGTGGGCTGTTTGTTTTGTTTTTGGTTGCCCGTGGATTGTATACGGAGACTAATTTATGTTGTCGCCCGTAGGGCGTAGATTAGTCCAAATCCGTATTTTCTTAGATTTGGGTTTGGGGGTTAGCTTTAAGGATACGTTAGTCTCATTTGAAACTAAGATCAACTTAAACTTTTGTTAAGGATACGTTAGTCTAATTTTTAGACTAAGATCAACTTAACGAGATCGTTTAGATCCAACAAAAGAGCATTCGGGCTCTATTGCTTAGTTTAGGGACATTGCGGTCGATTACCAGTTTAAGGACATGGCGGTCCAATGTTAGTTTAAGGACATCTCGGTCCAAGGTTAAGGACATCATAGTCCATGGGTTTTAAAGGACCCCACAGTCCGAGGTTAAGGACATTATAGTTCGTGGGTTTTAAAGGACCCCACAGTCCGAAGTTAAGGACATCATAGTCTATAGAATATATGGTTGTCGGGACCCGTCACCTCTTTGAAGACGTTGAAGGATTACAACGACAAATATCAGAGGAGTGAAGAGATGTACGCTTGAACCAATTTTGGTTGGGAAATTTGTTGTCCAATTTGGAACTAAGATCCGTTAAAAGATTTATGAGCATATGGTCTCAGTTAATCTGCATTTGAGGACTTATAGCCAATCTTGGGCTAAGTCCAATCAAGTTAAAATGTTTAACATTTATTTTGGGCTTTAGAGCCTTTATTTAGGCTTGGCCCTTTTAACAATGCTGAGCATTGAATTGCATTCTGACAATGTTTTGTCTTTTATTGAATGCTGAGCATTCATCAGAACTCTGGGCTTATTAAACAACAATTTTGTTCTATCAGCGCAACACATGGTGCGCTTGGCGCTTTGCGCCAGTCAAAGAGCACAATGTGCTTCTGCCAAGTGGCGCATACGTGAGGGACACATGTCGCGCTTGGCGCTGAGCGCCAGACGATGGGCGCATTACACCAGTTTATGAGCGCAGAGCGCCATCTTATGAGCGCAAGCGCTATTTGTTCAGTGGCGCACACGTGGGGAACACGTGGTGCGCTTAACACTACACGCCAGCCCATGAGCGCAGTGCGCTAGTTGTTAAGTGGCGCATACGTGATTGACACGTGGCGCACTTGGCGCTGAGCGCCAGTCTAAAAGCGCAGAAGCACAATTCATGGGCGTAAAGCGCATCTGATGAATTTTATGATCTGGGAAATAAATTCTCCCTTAGAAGAGATTTTATCTCAAGATTTTAAGAACAAAAGTTCTTATTTTGTAGGAGATGTTTTTAATCTCTCATTTTATTGAAAGGCTTTGCCTTTATGGATTTTTGATCCCAAAAGAATTGAATTATTCTCCCCTTTTATGATGAGATGATCTCTGAAAGACAATTTATCTTATAGATCTATGATCTGTGAGAAGAATTATGTTCTTCTTTTATGACGAGATCTTTTGATCTCTTTGTGAAAAACCTCAGTCTTATAGATCTATGATCCTTAAAGAAGTGGATTCTTCTTTTTTTAATTAT
Organism: Agapanthus africanus; assembly: GCA_030015575.1. Taxonomy (NCBI): domain Eukaryota; kingdom Viridiplantae; phylum Streptophyta; class Magnoliopsida; order Asparagales; family Amaryllidaceae; genus Agapanthus; species Agapanthus africanus. The sequence continues at coordinate 504,679,359 of JASDDO010000026.1, forward strand.
GAGATGATTTCATCTCTGTGTTCATCATCATTCATTTTTTTACCTTGAAGAAAATCTTCTTTTGAGAGCTTGCTCTTTTTCTTTGAATTTCTCAAAATTTATGGGGAGGTTTCCCTTTGTATATCTCTATCTATCTTATTTTTAAGACTTGAAGTCTAGGGGCCTTTTTATAGGGCAAGCTGATCAGTTCAATCAGTTAAGGAGATCTTTTCTCCAATTGATTTGGGAAATTTCCCATCGTTGGATCTTTGATCCAAAGGGTTCTGATTTACAGAAGGCAATCTTCTTGTTTTTAACAAGATCGATAAATCTTTCCATACAGAATTTATTCTGTCTTTTGGTAATTTTTAATCACCCTTGGATCATTGATCCAACGGTGCTCTGATTTACAGAGCACAATCTTGTTGTTTGGAAAGATTTTGAGAAATCTTTCCTTAACAGAATTTAATTCTGATTAATTAATGATTTATCATTATTATTAGATCTTTGATCTGACGGTGGGGAGCTTTTAGTTCCAGCGCTAGCGCACCCGTGCTTTGCACGTGGTGCGCTGCTTAAAAGGCAGCGCACTTAGCGCTAGCACACCCGTGCTTTACACGTGGTGCGCTGCTTAGAGCGCAGCGCACTTAGCGCTAGCACACACGTGGTGCGCTGCTTAGAGTGCAGCGCACCCAGCGCTAGTGCACACATGCTTTGCACATGGTGCGCTGCTTAGGGCGCAGCGCACTTGGCGCTGCATCTGAAGCGTTGCTTCATTTCAAAATTTGAATTTTGAATAGAGTTTTGCTCTAATTGGGGGAAATAAATGCCCCCCACCGTTGCGCTCACGTAGCCCACATGTGAGTGCAGCGGTGGCAGCATCTGCGCCCTTGGATCAACTCAAAAGTTGAAAAGGCATCTCAGTGCCTATAAATAGGACCCTTGGCCCTTAGGATGATTTATGTTCATCTTCCTTCTTGTTTTCTGAGAATTTTTATTCTCCCAAAGAGCATAGCTCTTCATTTTATGAACTTTCAAGAGTCAAAACTCTGCCAAACTTAGGTAAAGATTAAATCTTTTTAAAAGACCTTTTAATATTCTAGGGTTTTACCCATTAACAGAGCCTTGCTCTTCATAGATCTTTGATCTAAAGAAAAACCCTTTTAGAGTTCCATCAACACAGCTTTGCTCTTTTGAACCCATAGATCTAAAGAGATCTTTTCTTGGGGTTTCTTAGCCCATGAACAGAGCTTTGCTCATAAAGAACTCTTAGAGTTTGTTCATAGATCTTGAAGATCTCAGAATTTTTTTATTCATCCATAAAAATTGATTTCAATTTTTTCTGATGGATTATTCCATCATTTTTTCCAGAGCAAGGCTCTTGAGGAATTTTTATTCCTTCATCATTAGAGTTTGACAGATGTCACTCTGTCACAGAGCGCTGCTCTCAAGGGGAGATTTACTCCTTAACCCGAGGAATTCTCATTAAATGAGAATTAATTGAGGATTTCCTCATTTAATGACAGTCTCATCAAATGATGAGACTGTTTTATTAATGATGAACTGTCATCTAGATTTTGTGGGTCCCCTTTGGTCCCTCTCTACTGCATTGCAGTGCGGTACGAATTTTAAAGTACCGAGTGTCAGAATTTAAATTATAGCACTGACGATTGACTTTTGTCCCTTTTCGCGTAGGTGACCTTCGATCATTTTTTCCCATTTGTTCGTTCAGAGGGAGGATTCCCTAGAGCACCTGTAGACCGGGAAGTCTTAGCATTGATCAGAGATCATGACCCGGAACATAAGAATCTTCATCTCTGGGGGACATGGTACAATCAAATTATTAAGGGTCGGCAGAGCTTTTCGTGCGCGGTACCCTCAGAGCCCATCATGGCTATCCATTACGCTGACTCACCCCCGGTGAACTATACCGTGGAAGAAGTCAACTGGACTTCGGGAGGTCTTCTTCAGCCTGCTATGGCTTCGATACCCGTTCAGCCTCCAATGGCTTTGGATACCCTGGGGCGACGTATTTGTCAAGGCGAGTTGTGCCCGTGGGGGCAACTATATATGATTGGCCTAACTCCTCATCATCCAGCTGGCTATCTGCAATGGGCCCGCTATATTCTGTCAGTGAAGAAGTTGCAGTTGCTGAGGCTTAGGTTATATCCCGCAATTTATGCTTCTCTTTTCCAGTATTCTACGCTTCCTGCCTGGTGGGTTAAGGCCTTTCTGGAGCAGTGGAATATTCCTACTCACACCTTCCTTTTGCTGGATCGAGAAGTATTAATCTCTTTAGAGGAATTTGCAGAAGTTTCTGGCTTACCGGTTATAGGGGAGCATTATGAGGAACTGCTTCCTACGGATGAATACGTTTTTGGTGCCAAGTCAGTGATGACAGGCCTTACCCCAAAGAACGCCATTCAACACCAATTCCCTAGTTTGATCAAAGTGTTGAATATTTATGAGGGCCTTTTCCTCGAATCTGGGAGCCGTGGGGTTAATTTCACGGATTTTATCGCTCGTTTTCTCCACCCAGAAGTCCTTAAAAAGGAGACCGCTAAATTCGCCAAACTTGATGATCCTTTCGGCTTAGGTTTGGACAACCTACCAACAGCGGAGGCAGATCAGAAGAGTTTCTTCCTTCCCAACACCCCGGTCGTTTCTTTTGCAGAGGTTGCAGTCCCTGGGATCGACGAGGAAACGTTCTTTTTGGGGTTTCTTGGGTTATGGCTGAGCTGGTTTGCGCTTCTGATGCACCCTCGCCGTATGAGGCCGTCTGTCTTCTACCCAGCTCACCGAATGGTTATTGGGGTGAAAGTGGCTGTTAGGGTTGCTGGGTTAGCTCATTTGTATTACGGCTTCAGCCAAGCGGCGGATACTACTGAACCAAGAGTGCAGCATGTGAACTTCTCGATGCATTACTTCATGTCATGGCTCGAGCTACATGCACTTGGCGTTTTCGGTATCCATAAAAGGCCTTCCTTCTACGACAAGTGTGGCTTCTCCCGAATTATGCGGCTAGTCAACGCATCCATCGTAATTCGGACACCGTGGGAAGCTAGAGGTTTGCTTCTTCGTCCACGCACGGTTGGAGATGGCATGTCTTTCACTGATAAGATTTTGACCGTCGGCCAGGAATCTGCAAAAGCGGTGCTGCCATTGCAAGACATTTTTAAAGACGGGGCTTCTATGCTGAAAGCTTGGGAGATTCTTCATCTGTACTCCATCAGGCTGGGCTTTCTCTTATTTAGGCAAAATGACGCGGCGTTATTCATGAGATACAACCCACATCGTTTTGCCCAGCAGCTGAGTTATAATCAGGGAGTCCTGCTTGAGGCTTTCTTGGCAGAACCTGCTACTACCGAAGATGGGATACGAAGCGCGCTGCATCATTTTATGTGCCTGAACACGGGGTCCAACTTCTTTATCAGCGAACCGAGCTGTGTTCCGAAGGCCCTGAATGTGTATGTGACCTGGTATCAACATCCGATGGGCGCCGTCATCAGGGAGGAGAAACGATTGCTGCTTGATCGCAAGGGCACCGCTCCGGCTGGTAATCCAAACATCCTTCTGAAGCGACGGACAATTGTCCGTCCTCCCTTAAGAAAAGCTGCCATGGTCGAAGTCCCGCATGATAGGCCCGAGCTACCGATACCCCGTGCTCCCATGGAAACGATGACTGTAGCTTCCCCCGAGTCTGGCGTGGGTTCGGATATCGGGACTCGTCGTCCCAAGGTGCCCACCAAGCGTAAGCTTGTGCTAGCTGCGATCGGAGCTCGCTCGCAGAAGAGGAAGAAGAAGTCGATCCTCTCTGCCGATGTTGTATTTGGTCAGGAGCCTCATGCTCCTTATAGTGAGGGCTTGGGCGAATATGGGACCAATGAGGGTCTATTCATAGCGCCGGACGATACTGATCTGGCGGCTGCCATTGCCGCTTCTGAACGATCAGCAAGCCACAAAGCGGGACTGGCCGCCCTCGCACGATTAAGTAAGCTTCAATCGTAGCTTTTGCTGCTATGTTTTTGTTATCATGTTTTGACTGACACTCTTTCTCTAACAAGCATTTCCACTGAAGAGGTTCCCGCGGCTTCCCTCAAGACTTTCGAGGAGGAGGAGAGGATTCGCACTTCGCTGGGCGTTGGTATATTTCGGCTCATTGCGCCTTCATTCGCCTTTCTTATGGACAATCTGACCCCTTTTTATCTTATCGCAGGGACTACAATGCCAATCCCGCAGGATGATGCGGAGATACTTCCAGAGCCAGCTATCGAAGTCCCGGCCTCCTCAGCACTGCTGAAAGAGGTTTTACTTAAACGACCGATGATGGATGCCATAACGGCTCCAGAGGTAACTATTGGCGCGGACGAGGACGTCCCGTTGACGGAGGCCTTGAGAAGATCCGCTCTCACGGCCCGGGCGGAAAGGAAGCGTAGAATGTGCGCAGCAAGAGAGCGTAACGCCGCCTTGTCCGCGGGTGCAGGTTCAAGCACTGCTACCCCTGCCCCTACTTCTTCAGAGGATGCTTCGGCCGCCCTGTCTACCGCTCACAGACACGCAACACGTGTGGCTCGGGAAGCAATTGAAAGACCGACCCAAGGTAACGTAATATTAAGTTCTTTTGTCAAAGTTTTAATTTTCAGATTCTCATATATCCTATCCTGCAGGGCCAAATCTTGACGAGGAAGTGGTGGGTGAAATGGTGGCAACCACCGAGCCTGAGGTAGCCACTCTTTCTCAGGAGTCTGGAACAGCCCCAATTGCTACCTTCTCACCCTGCGGTTCCTTGCCATTGCCGGGCGCTGCAAGTGTCACGACGATTCTCGTGGAGTCGGGGGATGAAGCTATGGGCGGTGAAACTATTCTGATAGGGGAGGGTGAAGCAGTCGTTGAACCCAGTGACGCCCTCATCGCGGTTTCAACTGGCGACTCACCAGGTAGATTTTGGGTCATCGCTTTTCTTTTCATTTTGTAATCCCTTTCAATCTCTTCTGATAGTATTTTTCTTGTTTCTGATGCAGGTGTAGTGAGTGTTGAGGTCGTGCCACCCGAGGCAGCATCACCAGTTGTTGCTTTGACGATGGCCGCCTCTTTGCCTTCTCTCGTATCCTCCCAAATGCTGGAAGGTACGGACTTATGACCCATCGGTTTCATTGTAGGAAATATACTTTATGTACTAACATCGCAATACTACATCCTTGCAGGAGTCCTTTTTGATCACCTGTATCAGGTGCTGCATCCACATTTCTCCTTCCAGTCGGAGATTGCCTCATCTAGTGGCGCTGGTGAGTACAGCATTCAGCTAATGTCTTTTCTTTTCTTTTACGGGTAGCCAAGTCATTGTTAACTCTTCTTCATTTTGACTGCAGCATTACAGATTGAAGGAGGAGACGAAAGAACAGTTGCACCACCGGTACTCCCGACCTTGCCACCTGCCGCAGCCGGTATAGTAAACTCTATTGTTCATGTAGCTTCTCCATTTCTTGAACCGTCATTTGACTATGATTTGTTTTGCAGCAGTGACACCGACTTCAGCTCCGTTCGAGTCTCGAGTCATAATGCCAGCAGGCCCCTTTTCTCGACGTCCCTCTTCAAAAGACGCTGTGACTAGTCTGCGCATGCTGAGTGATTACATCGAGGAGCTTGACGTGGAGGCCTCTACATTCGCTGCAGATTTTACTGCCGAGGTTAATCCTATGCTGGCGATGCTCGTGAACTTTCATAGTGAGGGTGTCGTTGAGTCTTAGGTTAATCACTGCGGGAAAATTGAGGCATGTCTGCATGAGCTCGAGCTCGGCCGTCCTGCTCCTAAGGTCCTGGCTGCGAACTCCCAGCGGGCTGCATGGGTCGAGCAGAGCACTCCCTACTTCCGCCATCTTGAAAAAGAAGCGGCCTTAAAGCATAAGGAATGTGAAGAGACTTCAAGCGAATCTGCTCGACTGCATGCTCAGGTTGATGCAAATGCTGTACAGTTGAAAGCTATTTTTGAGGTCCTTCTACAATGTATTTCTGACGGGCTAACGTTGAGGCAGAAGCTCGTCCTCATCGAGCGAGATGCGCAAAGTCGTGGGGCAGCTCAGTGAGTCGTTGATGAGAAACTTTCATCTTATTTGCATCAACGGGTTCAGGTTGAAGCGGAGTTGGCCACTGCAGTTGACCATGAAAAGGGGCTAAAAGGAGTGCGCGAGCAACTGGATGGTTTATTGAAAACGCCTCCCTCCCAATAGTCATTTTTGTATCGACCACCATTTGTAATTTTTTTAATAAAATGTATCCATTTTTTTATCTTTTCATATGATGTAGCTTGTACTCAATTGAATTTATAAATAAAAGATACATTTCTTTCATACTATCTTGTGTTATCTCTTGCTTTCTTCTCTTTTCTTTGTTGCCGGCGTGTTACCTTAGTAAGCGTAGCCTGTAGATGATAGAGAACATTACGTCTTAAACTCTTTAAGAGGTAGCGATGGCTTAGGAAGCATGTTCAGATCTGCTGCCTAAGGCTTTTCAACTTTATGAGCCGTGAGGGTCTCATAAAGACTTTTCTCCCTACGAGTCGAGAGGATCTCGTAGGTGTATTTTCTCCTTAGGAATCGTGAGGATTCCTAAGTGTGTTTTCTCTTGAGAGTCGTAAGGATCCCACAAGAGAATTTTCTTCCTTACAAGTCGAGAGGACCCGTAAGTGATTGATGATGTTGACGTTATCCGCATTTCATGGAGTTGGGAGTTACTCTGGGCATTTCCCACGGGGTCAAGATTGACTTTAGCCGTGTTCCACGGGGCCAGGATTTGTTCTGGACGCTTCCCACGGGGTCAGGATTGACATAAGCCGTGTTCCGCAAGGACCAGGTTCTGTTCTGGATGCTTCCTACGGGGTCAGGGTTGACATAGGCCGTGTTTCATGTAACCAGGATTTGCTCCGGATGCTTCCTACGGGGTCAGGATTGACATTGCCGTGTTCTACGAGGACCAGGATCCGCTCTGGACGTTTTCCATAGGGTCGGGATTGACATAGGCTGTGTTCCATGAAACCAGGGTTTGCTCTGGATGCTTCCCACGGGGTCAAGATTGACATAGCCGTGTTCTGCGAGGACCAGGCTCCGCTCTGGACATTTCCCACGGGGTCAGGATTAACATAGGCCGTGTTCCACGAAACCAGGATTTGCTCTGGATGCTTCCCACGGGATCAGGCTTGACATAACCGTGTTCTGTGAGGACTAGGATCCGCTCTGGACGTTTTCCACGGGGTCAGGATTGACATAGGCCGTGTTCCACGAAACCGGGATTTGCTCTGGATGCTTCCCACGGGGTCAGGATTGACATAGCCGTGTTCCGCGAGGACCAGGATCCGCTCTGGATGTTTTCCACGGGGTCAGAATTGATATAGGCCGTGTTCTACAAAACCAGGGTTTGCTCTGGATGCTTCCCACGGGGTCAGGATTGACATAGCCGTGTTCTGCGAGGACCAGGCTCCACTCTGGACGTTTCCCACGGGGTCAGGATTGACATAGCCGTGTTCTGCGAGTACCAGGATCCGCTCTGGACGTTTTCCATGGGGTCAGAATTTACATAGGCCATGTTCCACAAAACCAGGATTTGCTCTGGATGCTTCCCACGGGGTCAGGATCGACATAGCCGTGTTCTGCGAGGACCAGGATCTGCTCTGGACGTTTTCCACGGGGTCAGGATTGACATAAGCCGTGTTCCACGAAACCAGGATTTGCTCTGGATGCTTCCCACGGGGTCAGGATTGACATAACCGTGTTCTGCGAGGTCCAGGCTCCGCTCTAGACGTTTCCCACGGTGTTAGGATTGACATAGGTCGTGTTCCACGAAACCAGGATTTGCTCTGGATGCTTCCCACGGGGTCAGGATTGACATAGCCGTGTTCTGCAAGGACCAAGATCCGCTCTGCACGTTTCCCACGGGGTCAGGATTGACATAGGCCATGTTCCACCAAACCAGGAAGGGTTGACTTTATCCACATTTCACGGAGTCAGGGTTTGACTCTCGGTTATCTGTGCACCGCCGAGTCATGGAACTGGGAATTGCCACGGTTCCGCTTTGCTTGATGATGCGTCTGTTGTAATGGGACGAATGTTGGGATGATCTCCAGGCTGTCCGTGAACCGTCGAGATTTGGCTTCTTTTTCTGATGGAGCCTGGGAGGGAAGGTGTGATTCCTTCTTTTTTTGTGCCCCTGGATTGTATACAGGGATCGATGTGATATCACTTGTAGGGCAAAAGTTTCATTTTATTTATTTTTCTTTTCGCGATGCTCTATCATTTCAGCTTTTATATCGCGAAAGTCGTGATTGCCCAATCATTTCGGCTATTTCTCACGGTGCCCAATCATTTCGTCTATTTGTTTTATTTACTCGCTGCTTTTTATTGCTAGTTGCCCAATCATTTCGGCTATTTTGCATGCATACACTTTTACTTGCTGATTTGTAAGTTGCCCAATCATTTCAGCTATTTTGTACGCATTTGTGGCTCGCTGGGTTTTCGCTGGGAGTTTGGGATTGGACACCGATTTCGGCATCATCATCGCTACTACTGGGATATTTCCAGGAGCGAATCATCATTTTCCTCTGTCGACGTCAAACAAAGGTGGCTTAGCGGACAGGGTTAGGATCCTGTCGACTAAGGCTTTTTACTTTTCGAGCCGTAAGAGTCTCATAAAGGTATTTCTCCCTACGAGTCGTGAGGATCTCGTAGGTGCGTTTTCTCATTAAGAATCGTGAGGATTCCTAAGTGTATGGTCTCTTATAAGTCGTAAAGATCTTACAAGAGTGCTTTCTCCTAATAAGTCGAGAGGACTTACAAGTGTCTTTTGCCATATGAGCATATCCCCAGTCTCTGGTGGGACTTTGTTAGGGAAATGTTTATTCGCGCCCGTGGATTGTATACAAGGGTCGATATTGAACCGCTTGTAGGGCAGTATTGGAGGTTGTGATGGCTTAAGAACAGGTTCAGATCCCTGTAGCTTAAGGCTTTTGAATCCTATGAGCCGTGAGGGTCTCAAAGGAGGGTTCTCCTTACGAGTCTTGAGGATCTTGCAAGTGTAATTTCTTCTTAGGATTCGTGGGGATCCCTAACTGTGTTGCTCCCTTGTGAGTCGTAAGGATCTCACGCAGGTGGTTTCTCCTTACAGGGTCGAGAGGACCTTGCAAGTGTCTTTTAACGAGCATGCGCCCTTTCGGGTTTTCACAAAACTCGCCGGTAGCCCTGCTGTTTTTACTCAGGAAGCCCTTTCGGGTTTTCATCCATGCCCATTTTGCTTATGGACATACCGTTTTCCTCCTTTTTTAAATTATTTTTTTATTATTTTTTTTGTGTCAGCCTTGGGATGCTGCGATCCGTAGTAGTTTATTGACGTCTCGGTCAATAGCCAGTTTTAAGATATAGTGGTCCATCGTTAGTTTAGGGACGTTTCGGTCCGTCGCCAGTTTTAGGACATAGTGGTCCATGGTTAGTTTAAGGATGTTTCGGTCCGTTGTTAGTTTTAGGACATCTCAGTCCGTTGCCGGCTACTACTTATGGAGTTTGGGGTTAGGAAGATAGCGAGAGGACATAGTCATCTTCATCTATCGTTGACCTAGGCCGTGACTCGTCAGGCGTAGTATTTTTTCAGGAAGCGACCGTTTATTGGCCTGAAAGGTCTTTCAATATGCATGTCCATGAGTAGATAGGCTCCACCGTGGTAAACTTTGTCTATGATATACGGTCCTTCATAGTTCAGCTCAAATTTCCCCCGCTTGGCACGATTGGGGATCATAGGTCTTTTGACCACTAACACGAGTTCGCCTTGGCAGAATGTTCTCGGCCTAGTCAATCTCTCATATGAGCGCGTCATCTTTGCTTTATAAGCCTCCAGATTTTGTTGCGCCATGAGCCAGGTTTCATCAAGGGCGTCGAGCTCCTCAAGCTGAAGATGAGCATTTTCTTCGTCTGTTAGCTCGTAGTGAACGGCCACTCGTAGAGAGGGCAACTCTATCTCGAGGGGGAGCACCGCTTCCGTGCCGAATACCAATGCATACGGCGTTGCGTTCGTGGCTGTTTTGAATGTAGTTCGATATGCCCAGAAAGCTTCATGCAGTCTCTCGTGCCAGTCCCTCTTATTTCGAGACACCGTCTTTTTCACGATCTTTGTCAAGGTCTTGTTAAAAGCCTCAGCTAGACCGTTAGCTCGGGGATTATAGACTGAAGAGTATCTCCAGTCTATGTTATGCTGTTGTACGAAGCGACTGATCTTGTGGCTTCTATAGGGTGGCCCGTTATCGGAAATTATCCGCCGCGGTGTGCCGAACCGATAAATGACGTGTGTTTTGAAGAAATGGCGGATGTTCTCCGTCTTCACTTCCCTCAGCGGTACCGCTTCTGCCCATCTGGAGAAGTAATCAGTTGTCGCCAAAATGAATCGATGTCCTCTGACGATGCTGGTTTGATGGGTCCGATTATTTCAATCCCTCACATTTCGAACGGCCATCTAGCCACCGTTGGATGTAGTGGATTTGGATGCTGATGGATAAAGTCCCCATGAATTTGGCACGAGTGGCACTGCTTTGCGTATTCTAGGCAGTCTTGGATCATCGTGGGCCAATAGTAGCCCATCCTTTTGATCTTCAGCTTCATCTTCGGCCCGGCTTGGTGTATTGGGGCAGCCCAGAATAGACTATCTCTTTGTCCTCCTCGGTATCGCTCCCGAAGACCGTAATGGTAGTGATAGCTTTTTGTTTGTCCTCCGGTTTGCGACATCTTTCTGTGTCTTCGAAATCTGGCAGGAAGTACTTGGCATCCTCATATTTGCGGACTTCGTTCACGGAGAATGGGTTTAGTTCCACTGTCACAGTGTACGAGACCATCTTTGAAGTACTTCATACATTGATGTTGTATAGAAGGGATAATGTTGTACTCGTGTAACCAAGGCCGGCCGAGCAAAGCGTTGTAGCATGTCTTGGCATCAATGACGTGAAATTTAATGTCTGTGATGAGCAGCCCAAAGCGCAACGTTAGTATCACAGACCTAAGTGTCCGTGACAACTGGGAGTCAAACCCGGAGATAGTGATCTTATCCCGAGCGAGGTGTTGAACTCTCATACAGATTTCCTTCAACACTCTTACATTGAGGAGGTTAACAGAGGACCCATTGCCAACCAGGATTTTGCCTATTTTGATATCATGACAGTATCCGGAGATATAAAGGGGACGGTTATGCTCGCACGTCCCGAGGAGGAGATCTTCATCACCGAAGGTGATATCGGCCGTGTGCACTTCTTCCAACTCGTCCTTCATCTTTTCTTCGACGAGAAAAGCTTGGAATTGGTCGGGCTCTTGTAGCGCCTTGATCAGCGAATCTCTCGCCTCTTTGGATAGCAGAAAGGCGTCGAGAATGCTGAGCTGCGAGGGTATCTTCCTCAGGTGTGCCAGAACATTGTAATCCATCTTGTTTTTCTTTGGTGGGTCTTTGGTTGTCAGCTCTTTGACGACTTGATCATCTAGGGCGATATCCTCAGGGACTTTTTCTTTTCCCTTATCTTTTTTATTCGATCCACTGTTCGCGGGCCTAAGATTCTTTTCGGGCAGCGTACGATTGCGCAGCTGAATATTTTCATAGGTCTTCGGTTCTTTCGTTTCGGATGTGGGTTCTTTGAAGAGAGGGCCATGGGCTATTTCTTCATCAGAATCACTCCCAAAGGTGAGAATTTGCGATCCCCCAGCGTTGACCATGTGACAGTTGCTGGTAGTTCTTTTACGCTCTTCGGTCGTGTTTCTTTGCTCCCGACGAGTTTTGCGTTTCATCCACTTGAAATGTTGTCGGTGAGCAACATATCCCTGCCACCATTTTTTAAAAGCGTTGCACTCTTCGGTGGGGTGCGCAATCTTTCGATGATATAAACAGTAGCTAGGATGTGTATCTGCTTCATCAGGAGTGTTTCCTTCGGAGGGTGGCAACTTCATTCCCATCGATATGGCTTTGGCGAACTTTTTCCTCGTCTTGAATCTGTTTTTATTTACGGCGGATGTACTTTGATCTGGTGGGAGTGTTTCAACCCTTTCGTCTTGTCGTTGGCGTTTGGCCTTTTCAAATATGGTCATCTCACGCTCTTGATCAGCTTTGCTTTTCAAAAGAGCTTCGTTTAGGAATGCATCAATCATTTCGTCTGATGGTCCTAGAAGTTCAGGCTCAGGATCTGCCCCCAGTTTCTCTGCGTAAGGAGCTTCTTCATCGTTTATCGACGAGTGAGAGATCACATGGCAGCTTACCACATAATCTTCAGGCTCATCCGATGAGTCTTCTCCATTGTCATCATTTTCGTCCTCAAGGACGTAGCTGAGAAATTCTTGGAGTGTGACTGGGGTCCGCGCCTTCTGGTTATATTCTTCCAGCGCGTCAATCTTTTTTTGCAGGTCCGTGCACTTGTCACCGTGCTTCACGGGCTTTTTCGTCTTCTTCTTCTTTTTCAAAGACTTTGACGGCTGGGTGTGAGCGCTTTGACTATCACCACCAATTTTTGGAGTTGGACGCGGCTTCAGCATCCCCTCGATGATCTCGGGTTCCAGTGGATTCTTCCACCTGATTGCCGGGAATGTTTGGAGATCCTTAAGCATTCTTTTTGTTTTGGCTGAAAGAGCGACCTCCCATGGAGCTTCTTCGACAAAAGAGCATGATGCCTCCGGTGTGTCCGTCTTTTTGAAAGTGTGTGGCTGTGGCGGGCTTACTTTCTAATTCTCAGACAGTGCGAACTTGTCCTGTTGGTATTGGTTTTCGATCCAGCCTTTAAAGACGAAGCAATCTTCAATTGGATAGCTTACCACTTGATGGTAGGGGCAATAATTGGGACTATTAGTCTCACCGGGCTGCAATGGGCGTTTTGGATTCGGCAAATTAATGAGCCTGTTGCGCACAGCTATCTCAAACAATCTCCTCGTTTTGTCCCGGGGAAACGAATAAGGGCGCTTTATTTTCTCATTATAGTATCGTCGTCTCTCATCTAGTCGATCCGTTAATTTTGGACCACTGGGCTGCTGTTGAGAATTGGCGACGAAGGTCGGTTTCATTTTCCTTTTTTCATTCCATGGCTCCGGCTTCGAAGAGGAAGGCCTGTAGCCCATCTGGTCCATTTGGGCCAGCTTGTCAATCAGGTCTTGGAACGTGGTCGGCTTGAAAAACATCATGAATTGTGAGATGCTCGCTTGAGGGTCAAGAGTGCCCACGAACATGCCCACTGCCGGTGCTTCTTCGATACGCTGCTCGCATTTCGACCATAAATTTCGCCACCGTATTGCATACTGGACCCGTGTTTCTCCAGGTTTCACCCTGGCATTGATCAATGTCGTTATTGGGGTGCATTCACTAGCACTCGCGAAACGCTGGGTGAATAGCAACTCCATCTCTGCAAAAGTTTTGACGGAGTCGTTGGGAAGCTCTGAATACCACTCAAACGCCGTTCCCGACAAGTTACCAACAAACTGGCGGAGCAGAAGTTTATCATCACCTCCGGTGTTGCCGCATAAGGCTCCGAACTGAGCGACATGCTGATGTGGATTCCCCGTCCCTTCATATACATGAAATTTAGGGATCGTATATCCCGGCAGGTACCTTATTTGGTCATACCAGCCTGGATAGGGTCGTCCAATCTTAACGACCTGCCCAGTCGCTTCGTTCGCCTGGTGAGCTCGTATTTGCTGAGCAATATAATCATCCAGAGTGGCCTTGGAGATGGTCTCCTCCTTGGTTGCTGAAAGAGCCGGAGGAGGGTTCGATGTCTCCCCTCTGTCGTCTTTAATGATAATCGGGGGGTCTTCAGCTGGAGGTTCCGGCTGTAACATCATCCCACCCATGCCTTGGAATAAAAGAGCCATTCGTTTTATGTTGGCCGCCTGTTCCGCGGCCTCTTTTTCTTTCCTCTTGAGCATTCTTCAGAGGAAATCAGCATCAGTTTCCTGTTCCTGACGTTGCTCTGAGGTCTCTGTATTTTCTTTTGGCCCCGTAAGTGCGGCCATTGCAGTCAGCATCTCCTGAAGTTTTTGCTGCTGCTGTTCCTGAGCCTTTGTTATCGATCGGGTAAGCGGTCGATGACCCGTAGAAGAACGGCTTTCCTCTTTTCCGAAAGCCATATAAACGGTATGTGTTACCATGCCCCCAGACTTGGGGCGTTTAGAATTAGCGTCTTTGCGGTTCGCCGCAGTCACAGGGGCTTTCTCCGACCTCCTTCTCTTGTGAGCGGTTGACATTGAGGGAGCCGTTGCAACGGGCACCCAGACGGATTACATCTTCTGTGGTACCACGGGATGGCTCTTTTCTTGCCGAGCTTTAATCTTCTTTGTTCGGCGAGAATGGTCTTGGTCAAACACCGATTCCTGGACTTGTCGCCAGACTTTATAAATTTTGGAGGACAACCACTGAAGGGGCTGCTCCGGCTTCTTTTCTGTAGCATTCTCCACAGGTGGAGGAGATCTCTTCAGCACGGCAGTCGGAGAGTTTTTGCGCACCCTCCTTAGCGGTTCAAAGTTGTTCCCAGTTAGAACATCAGCATCGATTTCTACCATGGGAGCTGGCAGATTCAGTCCAGAAGGGGAGCTGCCCCAGCCTTTCTTACTCGGCGCCAGTAACGACGGCGAGCATGTCGTGCGGATGGAGTTGGTTCAGCTATAGGGGTGACTTCCTCATGCCCCCTGTGTTGGTCAGAAGTTATCATCGTCAGCCTCTTGAAGACCGATGTCCGTTGAGAAGCAATGTCCAATCTGTCAAAGACAGACCTCTGGGCAGGGGAAGCAGCTTTGAGGACTTCGCCTGCAACGGGAGCCGGAACGGCTAGCCTTGTGAAGACTGACTTCTTGGCGGAAGAATCCTCTCTGATAATTTCGTCCGCTTGAGCCGGGATGGCTATCCGCTTAAGGATAGCTGCTTCAGGTATCGCGGGCTTGTTGGCGTTCTGGCCCAGCCTTTTAAAAACTGAGGCAGTGGAGTTGGGCGACCCGTTGAGACGGGCCACGACAGTGGTAAGTCGATCAAAGACCGACTTCTTTGGGGCTTCTTGCGACAGCATTGGGGCACTGAAGTTCATCGGTGGGATCATGGTCCCAAAGAACAGTCCAGTGGTGGCCTGAGTTACTTGGTCCACCGGCATGGTAAAAACAGAAGCCGCCTGGGGCCCATAAGTTACACTTCCAAATGAGGCGGAACGGGAGTTGCAGTTGTAGCTGGAACAGTTAGAGGCCATTTTTGTTCTTTTTTCTGCACGAGAGAAAAACCAAATGTTAGTACCTCGAACCCAAGGGCAACCATATTAAACCGCGATTCGTTCGCGGACACGACACACGAAGTATGGAGTGGAAAGAGGAAGAGGTCCCACCGGGCGTGCCAGAATTTGTTCCCCGCCGAAACACGGAGACACGACCGCGCGGGTCCGTCTTGCCTGAATTTCGGGGCAGATGCTAATTGGTGCTATCCGTCCACCTCTCTGAAGATTCCAAGTTGATTTATGTCACCATGTATCGAATGTTTAAACGAATGCGGCCGATATAGCAGACTTCGTCAGATTCCCCCTCGTTGAGGGGTTTTTGATTGTGGGGACGCTCTTCCCTGCAGGCGCAAGCCCCTGCAGTTAATTATGCTACCGCATCTCTGTAACCACTTTCTCCTTCTCCAATTGGTCACTTTGTGTCGTGGGTGTTTGTTTTGTTTTTGGTTGTCCGTGGATTGTATATGGAGACTAATTTATGTTGTCGTCCGTAGGGCGTGGATTAGTCCAAATCCGTATTTTCTTAGATTTGGGTTTGGGGGCTAGGTTTAAGGATACGTTAGTCTCATTTGAAAGTAAGATCAACTTAAACTTTTGTTAAGGATACGTTAGTCTAATTTTTAGACTAAGATCAACTTAACGGGATCGTTCAGATCCAACAAAAGAGCATTCGGGCTCTATTGCTTAATTTAGGGACATTGTGGTCGATTACTAGTTTAAGGACATGGGGGTCCAATGTTAGTTTAAGGACATCTCGGTCCAAGGTTAAGGACATCATAGTCCATAGGTTTTAAAGGACCCCACAGTCCAAGGTTAAGGACATCATAGTCCGTGGGTTTTAAAGGACCCCACAGTCTAAGGTTGAGGACATCATAGTCCGTGGGTTTTAAAGGACCCCACAGTTCGAAATTAAGGACATCATAGTCCATAGAATATATGGTTGTTGGGACCCATCACCTGTCTAAAGACGTTGAAAGATTACAACGACAAATATCAGAGGAGTGAAGAGATGTACCCTTGAACCAATTTTGGTTGGGAAATCTGTAGTCCAATTTGGAACTAAGATCCATTAAAAGATTTATGAGCATATGGGCTCAGTTAATCTGCATTTGAGGACTTATGGTCAATCTTGGGCAAAGTCCAATCAAGTTAAAATGTTTAACATTTATTTTGGGCTTTGGAGCCTTTATTTGGGCTTGGCCCTTTTAACAATTTTGAGCATTGAATTGCATTCTGACAATATTTTGTCTTTTATTGAATGCTGAGCATTCATCAGAACTCTGGGCTTATTAAAGAACAATTTATGTTCTATCAATGCAACACGTGGTGCGCTTGGCGCTTTGCGCCAGTCAAAGAGCATAATGTGCTTTTGCCAAGTGGCGCATACGTGAGGGACACGTGTCGCGCTTGGCGTTGAGCGCCAGACGATGGGCGCATTATGCCAGTTTATGAGCGCAAGCGCTATTTGTTCAGTGGTGCACACGTAGGGAGCACGTGGTGCGTTTAACGCTAAGCGCCAGCCCATGAGCGCAGTGCGCTAGTTGTTAAGTGGTGCATACTTGATTGACACGTGGCGCACTTGGCACAGAGCGCCAGTCGAAAAGCGCAGAAGCGCAATTCAAGCTTGCAAAGCGCATCTGATCAATTTTATGATTTAGGAAATAAATTCTCCCTTAAAAGAGACTTTGTCTTAAGATTTTAAGAACAAAAGTTCTTATTTTGTAGGAGATGTTTTTAATCTCTCATTTTATTGAAAGGTTTTGCCTTTATGGATTTTTGATCCTAAGAAAATTGAATTATTCTCCCCTTTTATGATGAGATGATCTCTGAAAGACAATTTGTCTTATAAATTTATGATCTGTGAGAAGAATTATATTCTTCTTTTATGATGAGATCTTTTGATCTCTTTGTGAAAGACCTCAGTCTTATAGATTTATGATCCTTAAAGAAGTGGATTCTTCTTTTTTTAATTATGAGATGATTTCATCTCTGTGTTCATCATCATTCTTTTTTTTTACCTTGAAGAAAATCTTCTTTTGAGAGCTTGCTCTTTTTCTTTGAATTTCTCAAAATTTATGGGGAGGTTTCTCTCTCTATTTCTCTATCTATCTTTTTTTTTGAAACTTGAAGTCTAGGGGCCTTTTTATAAGGCAAGCTGATCAGTTCAATCAGTTAAGGAGATCTTTTCTCCAATTGATTTGGGGAATTTCCCATCGTTGGATCTTTGATCAAGGGCTTCTGATTTACAGAAGGCAATGTTCTTGTTTTTAACAATATTGATAAATCTTTCCATACAGAATTTATTCTGTCTTTTGGTAATTTTTAATTACCCTTGAATCATTGATCCAACGGTACTCTGATTTACAGAGCACAATCTTGTTGTTTGGAAAGATTTTGAGAAATCTTTCCTTAACAGAATTTAATTCTGATTAATTAATGATTTATCATTATTATTAGATTTTTGATCTGACGGTGGGGAGCTTTTAGTTTTAGCGCTAGCACAGCCGTGCTTTGCACGTGGTGCGCTACTTAAAGGGCAGCACATTTAGCGCTAGCGCACCCGTGCTTTGCACGTGGTGCACTGCTTAGAGCGCAGCGCACTTAGCGCTAGCGCACACATAGTGTGCTGCTTAGAGCGCAGTGCACCCAGCGCTAGCGCACACATACTTTGCACGTGGTGCGCTGCTTACGGCACGGCGCACTTGGCGCTGCATCTAAAGCGTTGCTTCATTTCAAAATTTGAATTTTGAACAGAGTTTTGCTCTGATTGGGGGAAAAAGTAGGCACCTGATTTCGTTGGAACCCTATTCAATAGGTATGCAGCTTCTCAAGTGCATAACTCCCAAAAGGAAATAGGCTACTCAGTAGTACTCATCATATAGCGCACCATATCTAATAAGGTGCGATTGCTCCGCCCCGATACACCGTTGTGCTGTGGTGTATGTGGAGGAGTAATGCCGAGAAAGAATCTCATTCTCCTTTAGAATAGTCCACGAACTCCATGCTCAAGTATTCTCCTCCCCGATCACATCGTAGGACATAATACTTATACCCGTTTGGTTCTCTACTTCTGACTTATATTCTTTGAATTTCTCAAAAACTTCAGACTTGTGTTTCAATAGGAACATATGTCCGAATCTTGAGAGATCATCAGTGAATGTAATGAAGTAAAAAGAACCAATCCTGGCATGCGTAGACAGGGGACCTACATACATCATCATGTATCAATCCCAAGAGTTCACTAACTCTTTCTCTGTTTCCAATAAACAGAGCTATGGTCATCTTATCTTTGTGACATGACTGGCAAGTTTCACAAGATGTAAATTCAAACAGATTTAAATATGCATCTTAATGTAACTTAGCTAGTCGGGTCGTATTGATATGACCTAGGCTGCAATGCCTCAAGAAAGATTCGTTCATTTCTGAACTCTTCCTCTTGTGTGTATTCTGTATGTTGAGAACTGTAGTTTGATTTAGAACATATATGTATTTAGATAACGTGCCTGAACTGATCAACTCTTGATATATAAAATGTTCAAAATATTATCCAACAATACAAAATTATATCCTTCTTTACTTAATAAAGAGACTGATATGATGTTGTATATCAGGTTCGGTATTTAATAACATTCTTTCAGAATCAATGTATTTGGTAATACAGGGTGATAACTACCAACATCTTGGCTGCAACAATTGCACCGTTTCAAACTCTTAAAACTTATCACAATTCTCAGTTCTCTACCTATCTGTAGCCCATATAACAGATTACATATATAGGATCCTGGTCCGGTATCTCATACTCAGGACGTAGAGGATACTGAGAAATGGTTCTTTGTAATGAACACACCCAAAGAAGATGCATTATCATGCACTTTCTTCGTTTGGGCGGCACGGGTATCCTAGTAATCCCTTATTTTCTGCTCGGTCTTATAACAATTATAAGTTGGAGCGGGACCAACGTTCCCCAATACAGTATAACAAGCAGGTTCAATCAATACATCCATATTATTATCTTGATTAAGGCGTGACATGGTCGCTACCTGGAGAAAGAGAGAATAAAACACTCAGGGTATGCTCTTGCAAGATCAGATTGGTTATTATTTTATCTAATCAGGATGGCTCCTACTGTTTTTATCAAATCTTCCTTCAAACCCTAAAAGGAAAGACTAGCCGGGATTAATTATGTTAGTGTATATGCTCTAGAGGCCATTACTGTATCATACTAGTTTGTATATTACTTAATGGAAGCTTGGGATATTCACCTTGTATATACAATCTTGCTCAAAATAGTAGTATGCTACTTGGTTTGTTTCTACTTCAATGTGTACATGTGTTTATTTTAGTATATCGCCTATACACATTAGTGGAGCCCTTAGGATCTTTGCTTGATTACCAGCGTTGTGATGGCAGTCACACTAGTGGGGCTGGGTAATCTATAAGCACATCCTTATGCAGGTCCCTGGTCGCAGGACTATCGAGACAGGGCATCGATACTCCGGAGTAGACTAGCGCGTGCGCTTCTCATCCCAGTGTGGGAGACGGTCTGTCCCATAGCCGTCGGTACGTCGTACTTGAGATAGTATGCGGGTGCTCGTTGGGTTACGAGTACACTGGACAGGACTCGTCGGGAACTGACTAGTTGGTATTATGCCTATCGTTAGTTATCAGTTCCCAGGTGACATGAGTACAGCTTAGTCCGCTGACTTGACACTGTCACTTCGCCTCGAGTGTGTTCCCACTGTACTTTGATTACTACCCTACCACGGCTCAAAGGAGTCGTGCAAACAGGTGGTAGTTGGGTGCAGTCCCGAAGCACTTGGAGGCAGTGACGGTTAGACAGGATTCGTCTCTTCCGGTATTGGGGGTTGACATCGCGCTGTGTCTAGGAGAGCCATTACACGAGTAGTCCCTGGCCAGGGCAAACGAGATATACTGGTAGGCTTCCAGTATTATCTCAGGGTGTTTTGGGCTTCACTCCGACACGACTTGTACCGCTATTGGGGGACTGACGTTTACCGCCCCTAGGCCCGCCATGCGATGTATCAGACGAACAGACCGGACTGTACACAGATTGTCACATTCAGGCTCAGTAGGAGTTTAGATGGGTTTCACCTCGTCAGTCTTCTTGTCGGCATCTACCTGGGGACCGTTACGCACAGCTAGTGCCGCTTGCGGTCTGTGGTTAAACCCACTGCCAGCGTAGTGTCGAGTCTTTAGAGTCCCATACAGAAAGCTATTCGCCTTTAGGCAAAAGAGTAGAGGTCGCATGGTTTTGCGACTGGTCGCATGGTTTTGCGACAGGGTTCGGTCACATCCGTGCACTTGTGCACGTACAGTGTCCGGACAGTTCACACTAGCGGGCTTTGGTTTAAGCCAGATCCTAGTGTACCTTTTGGGATTGGATTTATCCAGTATGTATTCGTGTTCCTCGGAACGCGGATGCGGGTGTGTATGCACAGTTGACGGAGAGACAGAGGCAGAGGATTCTCAGTAGGGTTGTTGACCGTTGACTGTTGACTATTGACTTTTTGGTCAACCCTAATGAGAATATGATATGTGATTAACAATTATATTAATTAAGTATTATGGTGACATGGTTGTTGAGGGATTGACTTTGTTGACTTGTTGACTTTTGTTGACTTGTTGACTTTGTTAACCGGTTGACTAGGCTTGACTAGTTGACCATCATGATAACTATAGCTATCATTTCATGGCAAATACTTTTGCTTGCTTGCTCTTTTGTGCAAAATGAGTGCATGAAATGATATGGCTATGGTTGCTTAAACCATCACATAATACTTGATTGCTATGATGTGTTATGATGGTTATGGATTATGAGAGCCAAATGAGAAAAGTCTTCTCTCATTCTTTCATGCTCATTCTCTCTCTTGTTCTTGAGCTCTCATCTTCCTCCTCTTGCTCTCCCTCTCTTGACTCTATGGTTCACTTGTCTCATGAGTTGAGAACCAAGAACCATAGATAAAATCCCATACAAACTCTTCTCTACTCACTCTAGTTCACAAGGTTTAGCAAACCGAGTGAACTAGTTTCTTCAAAGATCGAAGAAAGAGCCAAAGGTTGAAGTTTTCAGGTGGATCTATCTTCGGCGTAAGGAGACGACGGGAAGAAGCCGATCCGAACCACCATCGAGGTTTGAAGACGAAGGAGTTCAAGACAAGAAAGGTATAAACCCCCTAACCGAGTAGTTAACGACTCCTAGTTAGGTTGTTAGTTAGATGTTTAACAAAGATCTGGGTTTTAAGTCCATGTTACCACCTCTAAGAAAATCGTTTTTCATCAAATTCCGCATGCCCGAAAGTACCGGGAGAGGTAGCATGGACTTACAAATTACACCCTATAAGTTCGTCAATATTTCAGCCAGGCTAGTGCCGATATTTTAAGGGAGGTTCCCCGTGCTTTCGCACGGACCTAATTAAAATAAACCTCGTTTTCCTACGGGCGTAACCCCGTTAACACCTTTCTATACACCTACTTGATCGGCTAGTTGTAAAGTGCAAAACTCTCTCAGGAGTAACAATTACTCGCAGTGGGTATCGGGATCCAATTATCTCATAGAAGCTATGCAATCTCATTGCAAATTTCAACACTTGAAATTCCCGATAATATTTTGCCCCTAGCGTGGCTATGACCTTGACGCAGGGCAAACTACTTATAGTCCGATAGTCAAGTTCAACCCATACATTTCTTGATTGAATTAAACCCACCTGCCCGACCCTTGACGCAGGCCAAACAATGCTGTATGAATACCCTAATCCAATCGCATCGTATGCTGTAGATAAGCACTAGTTAGTTACCGCACACTACGCCTTGACGCGGCCAAACTACCGTAGCGCGAATACTAAGTAGTATTTATCTGAAATGATGGAGGGCTGTGACAGGTTTTTAAGAAAACCTTTTGCGTAATGAACTTGATATCGTTGTAGAATCGAGTGATTTTGAAAAGGAGTGTTTTTGAGGACTTTACTAGTTTTGCTAAAGAGGTCACTCCCGGTGAAAAGATCTCGGCTCTTTCTTTATCGAATAAGGTGCAGGATATTTCAAAAATACCACCATGCAAAGCAAAAACTATAAAAGCAATCGAAAGACAAACCGAGTTTGTAGCATCTGCGAGTTATTTCTAAAGAGGTCACTCCCGGTGAAGGGATCTCGGCTCTTTCCTTATCGAATAAGGTGCTGGATATTCTACAAGGAATACCGCTATGTAAAGCAACAACTAGAGCTACCTATTTTTGAAAATTCGATTCCACAACATCTTTAGGTTTATTTTCTTTCATTAATCTCATTAATGAATATCCCATCATTTAAGTTACCTAAGCATCACAGATAAATACAACGTACGCTTATGCCATCAGCATTCGTCTTGAAGTCCCGTCATGCTCCGTTAGGTTAGGCAACTAACGGCAGAGCGGGGCAGGGCTAGCGTGGGTGTAACACATAAGCAACGTCTATATAATATATCACATATACTATATACATTATCTATCTCATCATATCAAGTGATCACATCACTGAATATTGCAGCAGAAATCAACATATGAAATATTGGATATACTAGGATTTCCGGGTTTTATATTAAGCCTGTATAAAACACGGATTCCACAATCATGATGAATAGCCAAACCCACATCCCTAGACCCCTACGAGAGCGGCAAGCAACCCTACCAATTCTAGAGTTAGGAGACCCGGTCTCGACTCCTCGAGATGGTCTCCCATTGGACCCTAGAACCCGGTTACTTGTGCTCCCCTCATTGGGTCTATCCAAATACGGAAAAGTAAATAATATACATCAACGGTGACATCTTTCTCAATCCGGAAGTGCCCCAATAAAAGAATATTACATACACATTTTCACATGAATGAAAATGAAAAACTCTCATCTCACATAAAAAAAACCCTGGCTAGTCAAACACGACGATCCAATATAACAATCCCAGCAAAACATAACATCACATATCATCAACATAAGTAAATATGCGTATTCCAATTGTCGTTGACATATAGCAATAAAATTGGCGATACACCACATATTACACTTACAGTCGCAGAAAAGAAAGTGAAAAACTACAACAATTGGAATCCGCAGCCACCTTGGACATCTTAAACCCAATGTATCACATACTTTGGATTTCATGCCCAACTAAATGAATTCCTTAGAAATCACATGCCTAACAATTATAAACCCCACATTTTAGTCTCGATATCGAAAACACATTTTAATATGAAGTCGGGTAATTCAACAAGATTCCCGACATCCTGATCGAATGCTCGTCGGAAACTTTAGTAGACGGCCGCACCTCCCGATACCGACGATGAAGTGCACTTAAGCGGAACATCGCGGCCGCAAGCACCCGGATGGATACTTTTGGCAACGGGGTTCTCCTACAGTCACTTGGTCGGGGCTATGTGGTGTGGCTATCAATAAGGTTACCCGGCGAGTATTCGCATATGCTATATGATTGCGACGGACATTTGATCCATATCAAAATTTCGTGGCAACCGATCAATTTGAGACTAAATTACTAGATTTATAAAATTCAAACCAATTTTCATAAAACCGATTATTGTGGATTCCAAATATTGTATCTCAATCACAGAGGGCTAGACGAAATTAAACAATTCGATCGAATCAAAAATTCTCAAATTTTCCCAGAGAGCTCAACACTTGAGCAATGTTAAAAATACCCAGAAACATACCCCGGTACATATGGACCAGCAGCTGAAGGCCCGTCCCAAGCCTCCATTGTGGTGCTACGGAACCGCCGCCAAAGCATGTTTTGGCCGCGGTTATGCGGTCACTAAAGCGAGTTAGGGACTAATTCTTCAGGTGGGTCCATATAATTACCTGCATGATTTTCTGAGAATTTTTAACATGGAAAAATCCAACTTTTTGGAAAATTTCCAGAGAAGGGTGCAAACTTGAGTATTCGGGGTTCGATCGGACTTTTAACTTCGCCTAGACAACGCCTAATGCTCTAGCTAGGTTCTGATACCAATGATGGGTTCCATAGCATCCTAACTAGGATTTTTGGGGCATCAAGTATACAATTTTAAAAAACCTAGAGAGCTATGCAACCCATGCCAAGGATCTAACTAGAAAATTAGGAGTTAAGCTACCATGTAATCAAAACATTACACTAAGTGAATGAGGAATAAAACCTTTGTAGACCGGTCCTTCAGTTCTAATACTCCGTATAGTAGTCCCTTCGCTGCAAGTCATGAACACCCGAACTCTAAAAAGGGTTCTCCCGGAGAAATGAACAAGCTTGCTCGAAGTCTTCGAGCCCGAAAATGATCTACGTCGAGAAGACTCAAGCTTATGCTATCTCTTCACTAATTGTGAAATTAGTGAAGCAAACACCCTATACTAAATGGCAAGTAGTAGAGGATGATGAAATAGGAAATGGGCTCACTTTAGTTTTATTTTTATCACAATATTTTCTCACTTTTCCAAAAGCTAGAAAGATTTTTCTCAAGGATGAAGAAGATGAAGAGAGGAGATGATAATGAACTCATGAGGTGAGAATAACAACCATGGATGAGTTAGTGTCATACACTAACTCATGTAGAGAATCAACCATGAGTTATAATAATAGTTAGGTTAATAAATATCTACAAGGAAAACAAAACTAGTGAACTAAGTCAAAGATGCTACAAGCTTCTCCAAGCTTCCAAGCATGTGACTAATCACCATTAATTTTGATTAACTTTAAATAAATAAAACCATTCCATTATTATAAGTATGGTGTAAGTCTCATACACCCATTTCACATGTGGCATCTAGCATGACACAAAAGTTGTACATTAATATATATCACATATATACTAAGTGTACATAAGTGAGAAAAAGAAATGTTTAAGTGAGCTAATATTAGTTAATGTAAATTAATATATCACATATATAATTATACATTAAATTATTAAATCAACACTTGATTTAATAATCCGGCTATATCATATACAACCGACTAATATCAAATGTAACAATCCATCAAATCAACACTTGATCCGATAACCCGGCTATATCACATATAACCGACCGATGTCACATATCGCGAGAAATAGAATGCGGTATTGCATACACGCATTAATCTCGGTCCCGCACATATCACATATGTGCTCTTACTCCGTTTCGCATGAACCAGGAAAGCTCTGTGTAGAACTCTAAAGACTCGTCAATACGCCGGTAGTAGGTGATGATCATTTCAAACACCCACAAGCCGTAAGCGGTCTGCTAAACGTAACGGCCACCTGGGTATTGAGCGATCAGAAGATTAACAAGCATGCCTGCTCATACTCCTGCGAATCCAATCAGTAACACTACCGTACAGTCCGGTCTCTTCATCAGATATGTCGCATATCTCGTCTAGGGGTGGTAAATATCAGACCCCAATAACTCGATAAGTCATGCCGATATGAGGCTCATAACGGGTCGAGAAACTACTGATAACACTTACCAGTAAATCTCATAAACATCCCTGGCCAGGAACTTTCCTGTTATAGTTAATCGAGCACAGCGCAACATCAACCCCCAATACCGGGAGAGACGAAATCCCCTCCTATCACTCATTGCCTCCATATGACTCAGGACTGTACCCAGAAAACCACCGTTTTGCACGTTCTCTTGAACGTGGTAATGTGGAAATCAAAACACAGTGGGAATCACATAAGACTCTATGACGATCTCAGGTTAACAGACTAACCTATACCAGTGTCACTAGAGAACTGCCATCTGACGTGAGGTATAATACCATCTGTGAGTTCTCGGCGAGTCCGTCCAGTGTACCCAGTCTCCACTGAGCACCCGTATACCATCTCTGATGTCAAACACCAATTGATATGGGATCATCCATCGCCCATCTACATGGGTCGAGAAGGTATACGCTAGTCTACTCTGGTATATCGATACCCCGTCTCGATACACCCACGACTAAGGACGTTAAAGGATGTACTTACCGACTACCTTTGTCCCACTAGTATGATCCGCATCATAATCCAGGTAGTCAAGTATACATCCTAAGGGCTTTATCAACACGTAACAGAGAGACAATCAGTGTACATGTTAAGATAAAGAGTAACCAGATAGCATACTATCATGTCGAGCAAGAAAGTCCTCCCTATATATGTCCTAGCATCCACTACAATATACATCTCATGTATAGTAATGGCCTCTAGGGTATACATATAACTAACAACTATATCTCCTTAGTAACCTAGACTGGAAAACTAGGTCACTAAGTTGTTTCATTTGTGAAGCCAAGTTTGAATCAAGAACTCTCGGATGGATCATTTAGGATCAAGAAGGCGATCTCGCAAATTTGATCAAGATCACCTAAGGAGTAAAAAAGAGGAATGAAGACCCGAAGGACAAGAGTCTCTAGGTATAAATACTTATCACAGTTGCTAGATCCCTGTAAGAAGCTAGTTTTGGTTTATGGTTAGATTCTAGGATGAGTTTTCTAGCACCGGAGTTTTAAAAAGTTAAAGTTTTTCGTTTCGCAACGGCCGCAGTAGGCAGCCAGGGCGCTCGGAAACCCAACAGTCTTAACCCTAATCGTTTTTCGTAATGATCCAGTGACCGCTCTGTCATACTTACCTAACATACGAGCGATGACGTCTCTCCGTGGTCAGTATGAAATTCATAGTCTAGATTAAATTATGTTGTATTGTTTTTCTTTTATATATGACATCTGAATTTCTGGAAATGCAGAGACTGATTACACATGCCTTAAAATAGACATATTTTCTAACCCCGGATTTCAATTTGAGGAAACTCAAGTTGCTGAAATATCTACAGAGAGTTAGCTACATTTTATTTCTAGATTAATTTACCTGAAAAGTTATAGAAATTTATGAAAATAGGATCCTAAAAAAATGTGACGAATCTGAAATGCAGCAAAAACTATCTGCGCGGTTGTAATAAAATAGGCATAACTCTCTACTCGTTTATCGTAATCCAAATTTTCTTATTTAGGATCGTTCAAAACTCATAGACGCTAAATTTTCTATCTAATAGGGAAAACCAGAATTTGGACCAAAACCTACCAAAAATGTAAAATATTATTAGTATACGAATTCTGAAATCTACACTGGCCTGCTCTGCGCAGCGTAACAAAAACTTCTGTTCCTCTCTCACCAAGAACCTGATCGAGGCAAATCCAGTCTCGTTATTTACAAGAATTTTTGATCTACAATATATTCCTTGTATAAAATTCTCTAATTCTAAACCAAAACCATAGATTTCTACATGCGAACTTATGCTTATTCTGGCCTGAAATTGAGCTAGTATTACCCGCTTGTTCTATATACATAGAGAATTAGAATTGTATCTAGGACTTGACATGTATTCTCAGGAGTCTCATGAACAACTCATGAATGAGCCCATGTTTTCTTTTCCTTGGATGATACCTTTGGGTCTGTAAATACTCCTGCGGTAGATTATACTATCTTGACCTATACCTGACATGAACCACTTGAATATCATGAATCTCGTGAATCTTGAATCTCGTGAATCTTGTGAACATGACATGTACACTATATATATATATATATATATATATATATATATCATGAGGATGGGGTAGCTCGAAAATGAGGGTATTTATGTGTAACGGAGGATGATATCTTGTTTCTCATGGTACCGAAAGAAAAACGGTACATTGCATTATATATAAATCTTAAATCTCATGAATCTCGTGTTGCTGTTGTTCCGTGACATTACGGAATATCCTGGTTACATAATAAAACTCTCACAATCGAGCTTATACTTATAGTCACTAATACTGAAATATCGAATATCGTAATACTCTAGTTATATTGCACTGATTAATACATTCTATTTATTTGAAATGCACACTATCGTTTACTATTCACAGTTATTCTCATGCATATTATTATGATATCATATTTCTTATCAAATATCGATTAATGATTATATTAATATATCATAATTTAACTAGTATACCAAAAATAATTCTACATAACATTCTTGTTAGCATTACATGATAATTTACTAAACCAATTTATTATCAAATAATTTTAAAATAAAATACATCTTATATATTTTTATAATTATGATTTTGTTTACCTTATTACCTTTTGATAATATTAATTGCAACTCTATACATATTGTTATTCCTAAATTACAAAATTTTATTATTACTATTTTTTATAAATTAATCAAACATTATTATTGTGTTACATTTGTTCCAACTGATTGAAACCCTATATTAAACCTATTAGATTATAAAAATTAACTAAATTAATTATAGCCAAAATATCACGTTTCATTGTAAATACTGTTAACATAAAAAAATAATGTTTTCTAATAAAATGGAAACTTACTGAACATTAGTTCACTGACGGCATTCCTGTTTTCATATTTTCTTTTTTTGGGAATGTTGTCAGACGACTTTGGAACGGATGACGAGGTTAGGTACGAGATGGTATCAACCGAGAACAGTCAATATCTTTCAAGTCAGGTCGAGCTCTAGTTTTTCTTTTCTATAAGCATATCTTTTGTTCAAGACTATCTTTCATTGCTAGTTTCTTAAATTTTTGAACCATGTTCAGTTATTGATTTTGGTATTATTATAATTATTGTTGGATATTTTATAAGTTTAAAATTCTTGTATTATAATTTCCTTTACTGTTTATATACAATCTTAGCGTAATTATGTTGAGAAAGAATGCTTCTCGATATGAATACGTTGCGGGCTGGTCATTCTCGTTTCTCGGTTTTGGGAAGCGGGACATGACATATATAAATGCATAGCATGTGGAACGTTGGGTATTATTTAGCAATCAACCATTTTTTATTTTTGGAAAAATTGCTACCACTCTAATAATATGCTTGCAAGGACTGGGCACCTTTGTAGCATTGGCCCTAAACAAGGATTCAAATTTATTTTTATTTTTGGAAAAACTACTGCTGTATGGCATTAAGCTCAATAGGCCACACTATTGCATACAGAGAGGCACATTATGGAGTAGTATCCTGCAGTATTCGATACCTATGAGGCCTGCTTTAATTTGGTGAAATTCTTGAAAGATTTTGGTAGAAACCCACAAATATACAACGCTTTTCCTGCAAGTCGTATAGCACGGATTAAATATGTTACTTATATAGGAAATAAAATAAGAATCAATCGTTTTAGAGATAAATCGGAAATCTTATGAATTAATTCATGTTATCTTGTTACATTCTAAATAATGTTCGTTATGTTGATCTAAATGTTTTAACCTTGAAATATGTCCCTTAAGCAGATTATATTCTGAACTAGGGATGAGGTCTCTTTTCCTAAAATCGGCAAGGAGGTCTCTTTTCCTAATTATTTATAAAATTAAGTCTTTTCATAAAACTCGTCTCGATGATTTTAGGAAGTCGGTGAACCGAGATTTTAGTTAGATGGAGATTTTTAGTTAGGATAGGAAATCATTTGAGATATGACGGACAAAAAAAAATCAATTTACTTTTAGGAGCGTTATAGATAGATATAGATTATAGATATATATAACTAGCTAGGGGCCGTGAAAATGCATGGTACGGTGAAGAAAGCTATAAAGATTATGCTTTGATATCTTGCATGATCTATAGTTTTCATTTCCGACGATTATCCGTGTCCGTATTCATATCTGCCAGCGATAGCCAGAACCATGACAATTAAATATAGAATAATTATGACAAATATAAGAACGGGTAACATGGAAATTAAAAATAAAAATGTATCTGAAGTAGGGATGTAAATGGTTATGGATTGGATATAAATGTAACCATGTCCGTATTCGGTAACCGTTGGAATGTGTAAATAAGATTACAGATAATAGAAACCAATATCCGTATTTAAAAAAATTCAGATACCGATATAAAACGAATGGTGCAAAAATTTTGGTAAAGGTCAAAATTTAAATTGGTAGTCTTTACATGTTTGTAGATAAGCATAGAAAATTGCCAAATGCAAATTCTATTAAAACATATGGAACAAAGACAGTTTTCCCTCACTAAACAAATACTCATTCAATGGAATGGACCAAATGCAAATATTTTTTAAAAAGAGGGGTGGGTGGAAATTTTTCTGAGACGGAGACAAAAAGAAGCATGGCTTTTATAACTGACATGTTTGGATGAGCTTATTTATAAGTGATTATTTGCCATAATCACTTATAAGTGATTATTTTGGAAAAAAATGAAAAAATCATTTATAAATGTTTATGACAAATAAGTTGTTTAGTGTTTAGATGGTTTTGTATAAAGTGATTATAAATAAATAACGTGTTTTGATGAAAATATAGATAAATGATTATTAAGTGTAAAATGACCAAAAGAACTTATCATTAATACAATCTTAAAATTTGAATGAAAAAACAAGGGGTATTATGGTATATTATTTGGTCAACTCTACTATTCCATAATCACTTATGGAATAATTTAGGAATTCCTAATTTATTTTTAAGTGGGAAAAGATGCAATTTTTAAGTTAGTCATGGTATGACCCATGGTTAAATAATCACTTATTGAATAGTAAAATAGAGAACCAAACACACTATTTCCATCCTGATGTGATTTTTAATCAATTGTTGACAAAAAATAATCCAATCCAAACAGGCCCGTAATAATACTAACAGGTGGCCCTTTGCAAGCGTAGGGACTTTATACAAATATCCTGAAAATCCAAGGGGCATAGAATAATTTTCCGCGGTAGAAATACCTATAGATGAACCAGCAGGGACTGAATACACATATCTTAAAATTCCAGTGGGTCGGACGACGATTTTCCCCGCTAGGCAATAAAAAAGTGCTGGCTGTGCCGGACACCTGGCTTCTAATATAATATAAAGATATATAAATATAAATATAAATGTAAATGGGGATGTTGGATGATTGTTAAGGGCTGATGAGGAATGAAGATGAGCCTTTCGAATGAATCACATAATGCCACAATCTTTCTTCTTGATCTCCTTCTTTTCTTGGTGGTTCAAATGATGTTCCTTTTTGTTTTATTTATAAACTTAAATGTGTAATGAACCTATATGGAACTGCTAAGTTTATTTTTCTTTATGATATCATGAGACCGGCTGCTGTAAAGCTATGCTTTACCTCAAATTTTTTTCCCCTTCATGTTATCTTAACTTCAAACATATATAGAATGAAACACATGCATGCATATGAGTAGTTCACACGGATAAGCATAGATCTCTGTGAGTGTGTGTCTGGTTGGTGGAAAAAAGGGATGATATCATCACAATTTTTTGTCAAATGTTATCATTAACTATCTATATGCATCCAACAGTTGAGTCATCCAACGATACAAATCATGGAAGGAGAAGATTCTCGCTTCTTTTAAAAAAACAAATTCTCTCTCTCTCTCTCTCTCTCTCTCTCTCTCACGCGCGCGTGCAGAGGGAGCTGATTCTATGAGACCGGTTCTCATTTCTTATTTTAGGCCAAACATTTTAACACCAATTCCTCCTGTTTATCACCGATCTGTACGAACCATTCTAAAACATGTAAATCAAAATAACCGAAACTGATCAATAAAAATTAATATGAATTGTGTGTTTAAAAGTTTAAACTCAAAATAAAAAAAAGAAATACACACACTTCTAAAAGCAAATTGACATCTTTTTTTGTTGGTATGTTTAGTTAAAATTTGGTATAAACTAAAATATCCTAATAATAACAAATTGAAATATAAAATTTAAAATAACAAATATAATAATGAAAATCCTTATAATATATATATATTATGTATTTATCTTTAAATTTTTAACTCATACACCACTATTTTAATATAAAAATCCTTTTCTTTCTTCCAAATCTTCCTTTTGCTTTCTCACGCTTCGATGAGCCCGAACAAAAGAAGGGGATGCAGCTAGCGATCCTCCCTTTGCTTACTCACGCCAAGCGACCAAACCCTAAGAGGGTTTCAGAGCAAGCGATCAATGAATTTGTTGAGTTTGCCTTATATTCTCGACCCTAGTGTGTCTAAGACGGCTCAAAATGAGTTGAGCCGGCTCAAAAGTCGTTTGGAATTAGTATTTATTTTCTGGATGCAAAAACGGCTTATGACAATCTTGAGCCGGCTCAAATTTTCTCGGACCGAATTCTGTGATGTTTTGGAAAGATTCGTTTTGAAAATTAATTAGGAGAATTTGTTGGAGATTTATTTGAAGAGTTGTTGGAAGATTTATAAGAAATCTTTGAGGAGCTTAATTAGGAAAGTTTGTATGGAGAATTATTTGAAAATTTGTTTGAAGATTTTTTACAGATTATTTTGGAGATTTGATGAGACCTTAATTGGAGTATGAGTTTTATTATTTTGTGCTATAAATAGAGAAGAGTCTCATCAGAGAAAAGTGGCAAAACATAATAAAGAGAAGGAGAAAGAGGAGACGAAGGCAAAGGCGAAGGGTAAAGAATTCACCAGAAAACTAGTCTTTGTATTTGTATGAAGAGAAGAAGCTAAAGGCAAAAGGTAGTCATCCATGTATGAAGGTGGATGGATTTACCAAGAGTAATCTTTGTATTTATATGAGCGTTGAGATATGAGCAAGATGAGAGAGAATATAAAATTGTTAGTTATATGTATGCCCTAGAGGCCATTACTGTACATGTGATGTATATTGTAGTGGATGCTTGGACATATATAGGGAGGACTTTCTTGCTCGACATGATAGTATGCTATCTGGTTTCTCTTTATCTTAACATGTACACTAATTGTCTCTCTATTACATGTTGATAAAGCCCTTGGGATGAGTACTTGACTACCAGGATTATGATGCAGATCATACTAGTGGAATAGAGGTAGTCGATAAGTACATCCTTAGATAGTTCTTAGTCATAGGAGTATCGAGACAGGGCATCGATACTCCAGAGTAGACTAGTATATACGCTTCTCGACCCATATGATGGGCGATGGATGATCCTATATCCATTGGTGTTTGACATCAGAGAAAGTATACGGGTGCTCAGTGGAGACTGGGTACACTGGATGGACTCGCCGAGAACACCTAGATGGTATTATACCTATCGTCGGATAGCAGTTCTTTGGTGACACTGGTACAGGTTAATCTGTAGACCCAAGATCATCATAGATTTTTGTGTGCTTCCCACTGTGCTTTGATTTCCACCTTACCACGGTCAAGAGATCGTGCAAAACGGTGACTTTTGGGTACAGTCCCAAGTCACATAGAGGCAGTGAGCGATAGGAGGGGTTTCGTCTCTCCCGGTATAGGGAGTTGATGTTGCGCTATGCTCGATTGGCCATAACAGGAAATCCCTGGCCAGGGTTCCTGAGATTTATTGGTAAGTGTTACCAGTAGTTTCTCGAACCGTTATGGACCTTGCATCGGCATGACTTATCAGACTTTTGGGGTCTGACGTTATACCACCCCCAGGCTGTGATATGTGACATATCAGACGAAGAGACCAGACTGTATGGTAGTGTTACTGATTGGATTCGCAGGAGTACGAGCAGGCTTGCTTGTTGATCTTCTGATAGCTCAATACCCGGGTGGCCGTTACGTTTATCAGACCGCTTGCGGCTTGTGGGTGTTTGATATGATCATCACCTACTGCCGGCGTATTGACGAGTCTTTAGAGTTCTACACAGATCTTTCCTAGTTCATGCGAAACGGAGTAGGAGAACATATGTGATATGTGCGGGACCGAGATTAATACGAGTATGTGATACCGTATTCTATTCTCGCGATATGTGATATCGGTCGGGTATATGAGATATAGCCGGATTATTAAATCAAGAGTTGATTTAATAATTTAATATTTAATTATATATTTGATATATTAAATTACATTAACTAATATTTGCTCACTTAAGATTTCTTTTCTCACTTTTTGATACATTGATATATATGTGATATATATTAATTGTATTCTTTTTGCACAAAATATATATGTGATATATATTGTTGTGTCATGCTAGGTTACACATGCAACATGTATGTAAGAGACTCATACCATGCTAGGGTTTATGTTTGGGGTTTCATTTATCATTAAGTAATTACAAATTAGTGGATTAAATCATTGCTAGAAGTTTGTAGACGCTTGTGGATAAGTATTGACTAAGTCCACTCTTTTGTTTTCCTTAAGATATTTTATGACCTAATCATTAACCCCTTACCATGGTTAACTCTCTACATGAGTCAGTATATGGTTGATATACTCACCCATGGTTGCATTTTAACCTTAATGATTCATTCATTCACCACTTGAGCTTCATCTTCTTCTTCCTCATTCAAGATTTCTTGCTTTTGTAAAAGTGATGATAACTTGTGAGAAAATTATATCTAAAGTGGGCCCACTTCCTACTTCATAGTCCTCTACTACTTGCCATTTAGTTTAGGGTGTTTGCTTCACTAATCTACACAATTAGTGAAGAGATAGCATGAGCTAGTGTCTCCTCGACGTAGATCATCTTCGGCCTCGAAGACTTCGAAGCAAGCTTGTTCGTTTCTTCATGGGAGCTTTTCTAGAGTCCGGGGATCGTGATCGCAGCGAAGGGACTACTACACGGAGCTATTGAAATGAAGGACTGGTCTAAAAAGGTTTTATTCCTTGTTCACTTAGATGTAAAGAGTTTACATATCATGTTTAACCCTAATTCTCTAGTTCGATTACTTGGCGGGTTGGTTTAGCACCCCAAAATTTTCAATAGAGCATGTTTGATACTTGCCAAAACCTTGCTAAGATGCTAAGCTAACCCTACAGTGGTATCAGAGCCAAGCTAGAGCATTAGGCGTTGTCTAGACGATGTTTAAAGTCCGATCGAACTCCGAAAGCCCGAAATGACCCCCTTTCTGGAAATTTTTCCAAAAGTTGGATTTTTCCATGTTAAAAATACTCACAAAATCATGCAGGGAATTCTATGGACACATCTGAAGAAAGAAACCTTAACTCGTCCAAGTGACCGCGGATCCGCGGCCAAAACATGGTTTTGGCTGCGGATCCGCGGCGCCACTTGAGAGGCTTGGGTTGGGCCCTTCAGCTGTTGGTCCGTAGGTACTGGGGCATGCTTTTAGGAACTTTTAATTTTGCTTAAGTGTTGAGCTCTCTGGGAATTTTTGGGAATTCATTGCATCGATCGAATTATCTAACTTCGCCTAGCTGTCTGTGATTGTGATACAATATTTGGAATCCATATAATTGGTTATGAGATAACTAGTTTGAATTTTATAAATCTAGCGGTTTAGTCTCATTTGATCGGTTGCCACGGGATTTTGATGTTGATCAAAAGTCCGTCGCAATTACGTAGCATACGCGGATACTCGCTGGGTAAACTTAATAGATAGCTACGCCCCATAGCCCCGACCAAGTGACTGTAGGAGAACCCCGTCGCCAAAAGCATCTGTTCGGGTGCTCGCGGCAGCGGTGTTCCGCCTTAGTGCACTTCGTCGATGGCATCAGGGGGTGCGGCCGTCTACTAAAGTTTTCGACGAGCATTCGATCAAGTTATCGGGAGTCTTGTTGAATTACCCGACAGGTTATTGGAAAGTGTTTTCAATATTGAGACTAAAATACGGGGTTTATAATTGTTAGGCATGCGATATCTAAGGAATTCTTTTGGTTAGGCATGAAATCCAAAATATGAGACATATTGGGTTTATGATGTCTAAGGTGGTTGCGGATTCCAACTGTTGTAGTTTTTCACTTTCTTTTCTGCGACCGTAAGTGTAATATGTGGTATATCGCCGGTTTCGGTGTTATATGTCAACGACAATTGGGATACGCATATTTACTTACGTTGATGACATGTGATGTTATGTGTTGTTGTGATATGTTATGTTGGATCGTCGTGTTTTGAATAGCCGGGGGTTTTATATGAGATGAGAGTTTTTCATTTTCATTCATGTAAAAGCTTGTATGCAATATTCTTTTATTAGGGCACTTACGGGTTGAGGATGATGTCACCATTGTATATTATTTACTTTTCCGCATCAGGATAGACCCAAGACGGGGAGCACAAGTAACCGGGTTCTAGGGTCCAGTGGGAGACCATCTCGAGGAGTCGAGACCGGGTCTTCTAACTCTAGAATTGGCAGGGTTGCTTGCCGCTCTCATAGGGGTCTAGGAATGTGGGTTTGGCTATTCATCACGACCGTGAAATCCGCGTTTTTACTGGCTTAAATAAAACACGGAATTCCTAGTATATCCAATATTTCATATATGTTCTTCTGCTGCTGATATTCTGTGATGTGATCATATTATATGCCTGAGACAAATGCCTATATATTATATATATGAGATATAATTAATATTGATGCTTTCGTTTCTTCTGTGATGCTTAGGAAGCATAATTGATGGGACTTCATTAATGAGATTAATGAAACTAAAAGAAACCTAAAAATGTTGTAGAAACTTGTTTAAAAACTGGTAGCTCTAGTTCTTGCTTTGCATAGCGGTATTCCTTGCAGAATATCCAGCACCTTATTCGATAAGAAAAGAGCCGAGATCCCTTCACCGGGAGTGACCTCTTTAGCGAAACTAGCAGATGCTACAACCCACTCAGTTTGTCTTTTGATTGCTTCTATAATTTTTTACTTTGCATAGTGGTATTTATGAAATATCGTGCACCTTATTCGATAAGGAAGGAGCCGAGATCCCTTCACCGAGAGTGACCTCTGTAGCAAAACTAGTAAAATCCTCAAAAACACTCCTTTTCAAAATCACTCGATTCTACAACGATATCAAGTTCATTACGCAAAGGGTTTTCTTAAAAACCTGTCGTAGCCCTCCGTCATTTCAGATAAGTACTACTTAGTATTCGTGCTACGTTTGTTAGCTTTCGTCCAGGCGTAGTGTGCGGTAGCTGACTAGTGCTTATCTGCTAAAGCATGAGATGCGATTGGATTAGGGTAGTCGTACGACTTTATTGGCTTTCGTAAAGGGTCGTGCGGGTGGGTTTAATTCAATCATGAAATGTACGGGTTGAACTTGACTAGCGGACTATGGTTTGTTGGCTTTCGTCAAGGTCATAGGACGCTAGGGGTAAAATATTATCGGGAATTTAAAGTGTTGAAATTTGCAATAAGATTGCATACCTTCTATGAGATAGTTGGATCCCGATACCCACTTCGAGTAAGAGTTACTCCTGAGAAAATTTTACACATTACAATTAGCCGATCAAGTAGGTGTCTAGAAAGGTGTTAACGGGGTTACGCCCCTGGGAGAACGAAGTTTATTTTAACTAGGTCCGTGCGAAAGCACGAGAAACCTCCCTCAAAGTACCGACACTAGCCTGGCTGAAAGATTAGCGAACTTGTAGGGCGTAATTAATCCCGGCTAGTCTTACCTTTTAGGGTTTGAAGGAAGATTTGAATAAAATAGTGGGAACCATCCTGATTAGATAAAATAATAACCAATCTAATCTTGCAAGAGCGCACACAGAGTGTTTTCTTCTCTCTCTCCTGGTAGCGACAATATTATGCCTTAATCAAGATAATAATATGGATGTATTGATCGAACCTCCTTATTATACCGAGCTAGGGAATGTTGGTTCCGCTCAATCTTATAACTATTATAAGTCCGAGCAGGAAATAGGAGAATATCCGGATTCCTATGCTGCCCAATTCGAAGGAAGTGCATGTTGATGCATATTCTTCAGGTGTCCTTATTACCAAGAACTGTTTCTCAGTATCCTCTACGTCCTAGGTATGAGATACCGGATCAGAATCCCACATATGTAAGAGTTACATGGGCTACAGAAAGGTAGAGAACTGAGAATGGGTGATATGTCTCTAAGTGTTAGAGAATGGTGCAATTGTTGCAGCCAAGTCTGTTGGCAGATATCACCTTGTATTAATACATTGATTCTGAATAAATGTTATTACATACCGAACCTGATATACAACATTACATCATGTTCTTTACTGAGTTAAGGAAGGATATAATTCTGTATTGGAGGATAATGTTGTGAACATTTTCCTGAATCAAGAGTTGATTCGATCAGGCACGTTATATAATAGCATATACGTTCTAAATCAAACCCCAGTTCAAAGTATGTAGAACACACATAAGAGGATCAGTTCAGAAATGAACGAATCCTTCTTGAAGTATTGTAGACTAGGTCATATCAATGCGACACGACCAGCTAAGTTATATAAGGATGAATATGAGAATCTGTTTGAATTTTCATCTTATGATACTTGCCAGTCTTGTCTCAAAGGTATATGACCAACACTCCGTTTACTGGAAACAGAGAAAGAGTTAGTGAACTCTTGGGACAGATACATGATGATATATATGGTCCCATATCTACAAATGCCAAGGTTGGTTCTTTTGAGAACCAAAACGGGTAGAAGTATTAAAGTCCTACGATGTGATCGAGGAGGCGAATACTTGCGCATGGAGTTCCTGGAGTTTCTAAAAGGAGAATGTGATACTCTCTCAGCTTACTCCTTCGTATACACCACAGTACAACGGTGTATCGGGGTAGAGGTATCGCACCCTATGAGATATGTCGCACTCTATGATGAGTATTCCTGAGTTACCTGTTTCCTTTTCGGTGTTATGCACTTGAGAAGCTGCATACCTATTGAATGGGGTTCCATCCAAATCAGAGCCTACCACTCCATATGAGATATAGAATGGGAAGAGAACATGTCTTAAACGAGTTAAGATATGGGGTTGTCCGGCCTATGTTTAAAAGAAAAATCCGGACAAGCGAGGTAAGATCAGTTGTGTGAGTTTGTCGAGATATCCCAAACATTAGTAAGGGAATATCTTCTACCTAACTGAGGAGCAAAAGGTGTTTTGTTTCTCAGCATGCCACCCTTTTAGAAAAGGAATTTCTTGTGAAGAAATTAAGTGGTCATGAGGTAGAATTGGAAGGAGTTCCAGCTAGACAAACTAACAGCTGATGATTTGGTGAAACCAAAGGATTCAATAGTCTCCAACGAACCCCAGCCTTTCCATGAATCTGGTGGGGTTCCTCATCCACTTGAGAGATACTACGGTCTTCTCGGTGACAGTGGGAGCGAGGATTGCATCATGAGATGATGGCCCAACCGGGTTCAGGCAGTTGGAACGTCTATTTTGATGTGATAGTCAAAGAGTTTGACTTCATCAAAATGGTAGATGAACCTTGTATAGACAAAAAGGTTGTAGAGAGTAAGGCTGTCTTCTACGTATTGTACGTAGATGACATACTCTTATAGGAAATGGTTTCCTACGCTACACTCAATCAAGCTCCTCTTATCACGGGGATTCTCAATGAAAGATCTGGATGGTCCCTGCTACATCTTGTGGATTATGATATATGGTGATAGATCTATGTGGATGTTGGGAGTGTCCCAGATCTATATGGATGTTGGGAGTGTCCACCATACTAAAGGGGTTTAGTATGAAAGATTCTAAGCGTGGTGGTTTTCCCACCCACTCTTGGATCACTCTCTCCAAAAAGATGTCTTCCGAGACTGATTTGAAGAGAGCTCGCGTGCAAGGGATACCCTATGCTTCGGCAGCAGGCTCTATCAGAGTATGCGATGTTATATACCATACTAGATGTAGATGACTCACTAGGTGTAGTGATCAGGAATCAATCGGATCTTGGGAGAATCACTAGAAAGCTGTGGAGGACATTCTTAAGTACTTGAGAAGCAATAAAAGAAAGTTCTTGGCTCCGGCTTCTAGAGTGATAAGTTCGACTGAGAGTCAGTCACAGGCATTGTCTTAACCCTCAGTGCAGGGACGGTATGTTGGAAGCATTCCAAGCTAGATACCGTGACATACTAGACGATAAAGGCCGAATAC
Source organism: Agapanthus africanus (assembly GCA_030015575.1). Lineage (NCBI taxonomy): Eukaryota > Viridiplantae > Streptophyta > Magnoliopsida > Asparagales > Amaryllidaceae > Agapanthus > Agapanthus africanus. The sequence goes on from JASDDO010000026.1 coordinate 504,719,369, forward strand.
ATTGCTACGAACGATACTGCCAAAGTGGCTGTCTGGACATTTCTTGTTCATAAGATGAACAAGGTTCCTACCATTGAGCGTCCAATAACTGTTATTATGACACCAATGGAGTTGTGGCTTTGGCCTAGGAACACCTGTCCCATCAGCGTTCCAGACATATTCTGAGGCAAGTATCACCTGATCAGGGAGATGGTTGATCTCCAAGGGATAGAGGTTAGAAGATTAGACCAGAAGGTTGACACAGCGAATTCACTCACAAAGGCCTTACCCCTACAACCACTGCTATATTGTTGGGTATTGGATACTACAATAGATAGCCTTAGTGCAAGTGGGAGATTGTTAGTTATATATATGCCCTAGAGGCCATTACTGTACATGTGATGTATATTGTAGTAGATGCTTGGACATATATAGGGAGGACTTTCTTGCTTGACATGATAGTATGCTATCTGGTTGCTCTTTATCTTAACATGTACACTAATTGTCTCTCTATTACATGTTGATAAAGCCTTTATGAGTACTTGACTACCAGGATTATGATGCAGATCATACTAGTGGGGCAGAGGTAGTCGATAAGTACATCCTTAGATAGTTCCTAGTCGTGGAAGTATCGAGACAGGGCATCGATACTCCAGAGTAGACTAGCGTATATGTTTCTCGACCCAAATGATGGGCGATGGATGATCCCATATCCATTGGTGTTTGACATCAGAGAAGATATACGGGTGCTCAGTGGAGACTGGGTACACTGGACGAACTCACCGAGAACTCCTAGATGGTATTATACCTATCGTCGGATAGCAGTTCTCTGGTGACACTGGTACATGTTAGTCTGTAGACCCAAGATCGTCATAGAGTCTTGTGTGATTCCCACTGTGCTTTGATTTCCAACTTACCACGGTCAAGAGATCGTGCAAAACGGTGGCTTTTGGGTACAGTCCCGAGTCATATGGAGGCAATGAGCGATAGGAGGGGTTTCGTCTCTCCCGGTATAGGGAGTTGATGTTGCGCTATGCTCGATTGGCCATAACAGGAAATCCCTGGCCAGGGTTGCTGAGATTTATTGGTTAGTGTTACCAGTAGTTTCTCGAACCGTTATGGACCTTGCATCGGCATGACTTATCAGGATATTAGGGTCTGACGTTATACCACCCCCAGGCAATGATATGCGACATATCAGACGAAGAGACCGGACTGTACGGTAGTGTTACTGATTGGATTCGCCGGAGTACGAGCAGGCTTGCTTGTTGATCTTCTGATCGCTCAATACCCGGGTGGCCGTTACGTTTAGCACACCACTTGCGGCTTGTGGGTGTTTGATATGATCATCACCTCTTGCCGGCGTATTGACGAGTCTTTAGAGTCCTACACAGAGGTTTCCTGGTTCATGCAAAACGGAGTAGGAGCACATATGTGATATGTGCAGGACCGAGATTAATACGAGTATGTGATACCGTATTCTATTCTCGCGATATGTGATATCGGTCGGGTATATGAGATATAGCCGGATTATTAAATCAAGAGTTGATTTAATAATTTAATGTATAATTATATATTTGATATATTAAATTACATTAACTAATATTATCTCACTTAAGATTTCTTTTCTCACTTTTTGATACATTGATATATATGTGATATATATTAATTGTATTCTTTTTGCACAAAATATATATGTGATATATATTATTGTGTCATGCTAGGTTACACATACAACATGTATGTAAGAGACTCATACCATGCTAGGGTTTATGTTAGGGTTTCATTTATCATTAAGTAATTACAAATTAGTGGATTAAATCATTGCTAGAAGCTTGTGGATAAGCATTGACTAAGTCCACTCCTTTGTTTTTCTTAAGATATTTTGTGACCTAACCATTAACCCCTTACCATGGTTAATTCTCTACATGAGTTAGTTATGGTTGATATACTCACCCATGGTTGCATTTTAACCTTAATGGTTCATTCATTCATCACTTGAGCTTCATCTTCTTCTTCTTCATTCAAGCTTTCTAGCTTTTGTAAAAGTGATGATAACTTGTGACAAAAATATATCTAAAGTGAGCCCACTTCCTACTTCATCATCCTCTACTACTTGCCATTTAGTTTTGCGTGTTTGCTTCACTAATCTACACAATTAGTGAAGAGATAGCGTGCGCTAGTGTCTCCTCGACGTAGATCATCTTCGGCCTCGATGACTTCGAAGCAAACTTGTTCATTTCTTCATGGGAGCCTTTCTAGAGTCCGGGGATCGTGATCGCAGCGAAGGGACTACTAGACGGAGCTATTGAAGTGAAGGACCGGTCTACAAAGGTTGTATTCCTTGTTCACTTAGATGTAAAGAGTTTACATATCATGTTTAACCCTAATTCTCTAGTTCGATTACTTAGCGGGTTAGTTTAGCACCCCAAAATTTTCAATAGAGCATGTTTGATGCTTGCCAAAATCTTGCTAAGGTGCTAAGCTAACCCTACAAAAATATACCGGTACTCTTGATCATTAATAAAGAGATTCTCATGTTTGCACCGTAGATATAGGCTGTTGGTCGAACCGCGTTAAATATTAGTGTTGCATGTTCTTATTTTTGCTCGTTTTCTTTGCATGCCTAGTGAATACCCTAATAGATTTGAAAGAGGAAGCAACAATTGTTCAAGATGGAGGTCGTGATCTCCCTCGGATGTTGTCCTCCATCGATATAGTAACGAGCGGTTTTGAGCGGCTGAGATTTGTTTTGGGGGTTGTTGTGTAAGTCCACGGTAGTGCCCCGGCCATCTAACAGACGCCAAATGCGGAACAAAAACTTTTATAAACTGGCGCTATCGTGTACCGTAACCCGGATCTGCCATTAAAGCTAAACCAACAAACTACAAAGTGGGTAGAAGAGTTATACCGAACGATCCGAGTCCTTCGGTCTTCAACCATCATCCCACGCTTGTTGCGGCTTCTCCGATCTCCTGAATCTCCATTATTCTCGTCCAGGTGGCACCACGTCGACGGATCTTTAAACGAGCTCCCGCCTCTGAACCGAGGCAACTCGATCGTCAAGTTTGCTAAAAGAGACGACCAAGATGAAGTAGAGAATGAGTAGAACACTTTGTCTCGTTACGTCCAAGGGTATGGACGAACGGTTAATGAAGTTGCCTTTTGGAATCGGGTGAAATGAGAAATGAGGCTTATCTAATTTCCATGAGTCCAAAACAATACCAATCTTTTTCTAGCAACCATGTAACTCTCCACCAAGGGGGCCGGCCACTTTATAAGGAGGTGGGGTGAGTGTAGGAGAGGGGGTGGTGACCATAAGCTCAATACTTATCATAACACCTAGTATGAATGCATTAATGAAAGTGATGAATCACCTTAAGCTAGTCATCAAAGCATTCAATGCATCATTAAAACATAAATGAGTCACAAGCCTTGTCACCCTCTCTAGAACCTTCTAGAACACTGACTCACCTCATCAAGAAAAGATAAATCCGCATTTAACCAAATGTTAAATACGGCTGATAGAAAACTGGAAACTGGCAACTTCCAAAAGTGATCCTGAAACGAATTTCAGGATAACCCCGTAATGGTATAAACTTACCCGCATTTGTATTACGACTGAATACAAATGCAACAGAGACAAAGATATTATATCTACACAGTATAATACTGGGTTCCGGCTTTAAACCAAAGCCTACCAGTATTATCTGCCCGAAAATGGACACGTGCGAAAACGCACGTGCATTTTCCGAACCTTGCCATAAACCCATACGGCCTCTACAACGTTTCGCCCGAACTTGGGAAAGTGTCTGTGGGGGACTCTAATGACTCATCAACACACTGGCACTGGGTATATCCACTAGCACGTCAGAGATACAAACTGTACGTAACGGTTTGCCTATGTATTGATTGGAAGGGAAGCTGACGAGCGAACTAATCTATAAACCCTACTGAGCCTGACAGTGACAATGTATATACAGTCCGGTCCATTCGTCTATGAGTATCGCATATCTGGTCTAGGGGGCTAGTAATGTCAGACCCCCAATAGCGGTTTAAGTCGTGTCAGAGAGTAGCCCAGAACACCCTGAGATACTACTGGAGTACCTACCAGTAAATCTCCTGCCTCGGCCGAGGGCTTTATGTAATGGCTCTCCTAGACACAGCGCGATCTCGCCCCCAATACCGGGAGAGACGAATCTCCTGCCGATCCGCTCACTTGCCTCCAATGTGGCCCGGGACTGTACCCAACTAAAACCTGTTTGCACAACTCCTTTGAGCGTGGTAGGGTAGTAATCTAAGCACAGTGGGAACTCACATGAGACAAATGACGATCTCAGGTCGATGAACTAACCTGTACACATGTCACCAGGGAACTGCTATCTGACGATATGTATAATACCAACTAGCATGTTCCCAGCGAGTCCTGTCCGGTGTACTCATAACCTAATGAGCACCTGTATACATTTTAGGTGATCAAACTGACACCAGTGGCTTGTGAGACCGGCCACCGCCCCTCGTCGGGGTCTCGACTGTATACACTAGTCTACTCTGGAGTATCGATGCCCTGTCTCGAAACTCCCACGACTAGGGACACTTTAAGGATGTGCTTACAGACCCCAGCTCCCACGTATATGATCGCCATGATACTGCTGGTAGTCAAGCAAGAATCCTATGGGCTCTATCATCATGCAATAGTGAACTAAAGCATGTATACGATGATAAAGACAAACCAGATAGCAAACTATCATCATGAGCAAGACTGTCATATCGGTATAGGTCCTGCCTCAATCATTGCAATCACGTACCTGCGATCTAATAATTGACTTTGAGGGCACTATCTCCAACAATCTCCCACTTGCACTTAAGGCTAATTATTGCGATGTCGCATACTCACAGCCCGTGTGATACCGAACATCCAACTCCTCTACTAATCAGTTTCACAAAGCTAGTTTGTAAAACTCTTGTGTTCGATAAATAGCCTTAGTGAGTTGATCCGCCCTGATGTTTCTTTCTATATCTCTCTAAATCTAAAATTCGCGGAGAAAGCCATCTCCCGAATCGAGTAATACCTGTCTTAGAATATGTCTGAATATTTGATGGGACCTAGTTATAAATGAACTCCAAATTCAAACTTTTTAGACTGTATCGATAACTGAACCTAATCAGTTTCCAGCACCATGCCTCCCACAGTATCCTCTTGGACCACCTGTCCATAATACTGTCCCTCATCATAGGGAAAACAATAACTCTGACAATCACTATGTCAACCATGTCACCTCTGAAGTCTAGAATGATAACCGTCTCCTGAAGGAGGCTGCCGTCATCAAATCCATAGAACATTCACTCATGTTCTAAAACTGCTTCCTTATGTTTCTTCAGGATTGGATTAATATAAACTTATCGCATCAAGTGCAAAAACTACATCTGGTGTGGTACTTGACATCTCATGATTGACTCAATTGCCTAAGCAAGTGATCTGCCAATCATACACATCCCTCTCTCCTTTAGTCTCTAAGACACATTTAGAGAGGGTGACTCCATTACCTGCAGGTACACCTCCATGCCAGGAGTCATCTATTCTAAATACCATTAGAATACTGTCAAATTACCCAAATTGGGAAAGTACCCAAATCTAGATCTAATACCATAGATCTAGTAACCAGAATATCTGATATTATATCCATGACCTTTGTGAAGAAACAATTGTGTAACAACCACAGTACAACCGATCGTAGTATTGGAATTTTGCTTCCTACTTTGTGTATGTCATCTAAATACTAGGACATCACACCCTACTACCTTCTTAACAGATCCATCCCCTATTCTGATGAAGTCAAACCTATGACTGTCACATCAAAATTAGATGATCTTATCTCCGCTATATCTGCTCAAGCCTATAAATTGACATAAGCTACTTGCCCACTATGTTTCCGCTGCTCCCACTGACTACGACAACCCTCTGGCAGAATAATATATACGTACACTTCTAAAGCCTGTTTTAGAACGACGCTATACTTATCCTCTTGCCGGGTCTCATAGTCTGGAACAACAGTAGTGTCAAGTCTGGGTAAACAAGAACCTCCCTGTCACCGTCCTTGAGGCTACCGGAGTACCTCTCGGGTGTCTGAGGTTACCCACCATATCTGCGGAGTGGCTAATGGAATGTCAAACCTGATTGAATATATAGGTCCTATTAAATTTTCCGTAATCGTTTGCGGTTCTGGAATCACTTCCAGTTCTACCGTACTCCCACTACTGTTTTCTGAAAAAATCCATTTTAATAAAACTGTGGCGAGTCAAGAACAATATCACTATTGATCTCCCAGATGGTAGAAAGTTAACCCTCGACTAAGCCCGGGTCAACCCACAAACTGCTATTACAGAAACGTGCCCTAACTTATCCAGAGTCTGGTTTTAAGCATAAGACGGACAACTCCCCGTATCTTAACATCGTTAAGATATGAACCATTCTATATACAATATAGAAATGGAGGTACAAATTTAATCTGAACCAGATTCAAATCATGCATCTGTCTCCAGTGCATATCAACTTAATAGAGAGAGGCTAATCAGTATTACTCAACTTAGGAATCCATCCAATTATGAGTAACCTGAAAGAGAAACAAGTTTCTCAAAACCATTACTATCATCTGAATACTATCACAAGAATCTACATCTTCGATCTCTTTGAAGAATCCCGATATTTGCGATATCTGGTTCTCTACTTTATTCTTATACCCATAACTTCTCAAAACTTAGACATTGTATTTCTACGAAACACTTGTCTAAAAACTAGAGAAGTCATAAGTAAACAGAACAGAGTACGAGGACCTACCCCTTTGTCCTGATGGACACTGGACAACATATGATACTCTGTATAAGTCCACTGAGTTGAATAACTCAAAAACCTGTGCATCGTAGGTTGAAAACTGTACCCTGGCGATTTCCTCAAATATCACCAATTACAACGAATTCCGATATAATGAGGATGATCACCTAATTCCCAATAACTTACTCCCACTCATCATCTGTAAAACCATACAGATATGAGAATGAAACCTGGTAAATACATACCCTGGAGTAAGTATCTAATCGGGAAATCAGTTTTCTTTTAACAATGTACAGTGTAACTGAAACATGAAAATGTTTCATAGGGGTATCCTGTTATTCCTTGTAATGCCTCTTCCATAATTCAATTCATGACTACAACCGTATATCTCTTTGCCATCTCTCCAAAATCCTTTTATTTGTCTTTAGTCGTTACCTTCTGTACATCATCATTAGGCTAAATGGTTTTCTTCCTTCCCTACCGTTCGGCACCAGCCTCTGGTTTGGAAGAAGACTATCCAGTAAGCATAATAGGTGTACTTTCCTAATCCTAGGAGTACTCGCAACTTGAGAGAAGGTGATGATAAAAGACTACTGAATAATACCTTATTCTATTTTTCCCGAATTGGGGAAAAGGCAAAGGTGAAATAGGAGTGGCGATGAAATACGCGGTTTGGTCGTGAATGATAACAGTCGTAATTTACTTTGCCCTCTTTCTAATCCCTTTATCTGGTCTTTACATATTACCTTTTGCACACCCTACTTAGGCTAATTGGTTTTCTTCATTCCCTAGCTTTCGGCACCAGCCTATGGTTTGGAATAAGACTATCCAATAAGCGTAATAGGTGTACTCTCCTAAAATAAGGAGACCTCGCAACCTGAGAGATGGTGATAATGAAAGACAACTGAATAAACCAATTCTATTTCTCCCGAACCTGGATCCATCCTCGAAGAAGTCCCTTTGAGTTCGTATATAACCATACGATGGATCTATCCAATGGAAGTGGATATCCGTAGTAATACGGGGTGTTCTGAGAAATATAAAGGGTAAAAGAAGGAGCGGTAATGACTTATGCAACTCGGAAATCCAAAAGCCAGTATTTTAAGAAGGTTCGGTCAACTTTGGTCACTGAGTCATAGTCTAGGGTCGGTCAAAAGGTCGCTGCCAAAGAGAGAGAGAAAAGAAACACTCTGCGTGCACTCTAACCTAGATCAGAATGGTTATCACTTTATCTAATCAGGAAACCTCTCACTGTTATCTCAAATTCTCCTCCATACCAGAAAGAAGAATTAGTCGGGATCACCCGAAGAGTAAACCAACTCATTAGTGAGAATCGGGATCCAACTATCATTGCATGATAACTTGATAGAAGCTGCTCAAGTTATCACACTCCAGAAGGTATGCTCATGCCTGGCAAGTTTGCTGTATGTTTGAAACTCCCGATGTGATTTTTACCCCATGCTTTTATAACCTTGGCGTTGGTCAAAATGTCATAAGTCACATGCCAAGTTCTACCCGTCATTGTCCAGGTTAATTTGAACCCACCCGCACATGCCCCTGACGTTGGCCAAATGGCAGAACGACTGTCCCAAACCAACTCATCTATCTATGCAACAAATGAAATACCCCAGCAGCTACCAAACACTATGCCCTGGCGTTGGTCAAATGCATAGCTTGAATACTACTGACTATCCATAAGAAATGACAGAGGGCTACGGCTGGTTTTTGGCGAAAAACCTTTAACGTAATGAACTTGATCTCGTTGAAGGAACCTGATAGCTTTTTATAAAAATATAGTGACGAAAACATTTTGCTAAAGAGGTCACTCCCGGTGAAGGGATCTTGGCTCTTTCCTCGTGGAATGAGGTGCAGGATATCCCAACTGAATACCACGATGCAAAGCAACTTGTAATCGACTATATTAAAGTTACTACCCTGACGTAAACTTCTACCTAAGGGGTTTTTCCCGGTGAAGGGATATCAGCCCTTGCCTCGTCGAATGAGGTGCAAGATATTCCAACTGAATACCACTATGCAGAGCAAAAGGAAACATCTTTGTAATAACACTTTTTAAATTGGTTCCAACAACATCAAATATAGGTTTGTTTTACTTGCATTGATAAGAATCAACGCAGCCACATCAATCAATCACACCAGAAAAGAACGAAAATGTAATGTACGTATATGCCATCCGCATTCGCCACTGAGTCCCGTCATCACCCGTTAGGTTACTTAACTAACGACAGAGCAGGGGATGGACTAGCGCGGGTGTAAAACATATACAACATCTAATAGTATATATACCAATATACAATAATCGCTCCAGGCGTGATAATATGCAACATTACAGAAAAGTAATAAGCATCACAGAACAATACAGATAATCTGGGATCCCCGAGTTTCACAGAGCCGTTGCTGAAACCCGACGTTCCCCTGGTTGTGTGGATAGCCTGTGCAATGAAACCTAGACCCCTACGGGTGTGGCAAGTTACCCGCCAAAACCTGAAGCGAGGTAGTCCCCACAACATAGTGAATGGAACACCCGGCACTTCACGGAATCCGGTAAATTGAGCACCCCTTCTAGGGTCAACCTGTACCCCCTACAAGTGCGGCGAACAGTCTGCCAATTCTTAGAGTGAGGTCCCTCTGCCTCTCAATACCATGAGATACGGACCCGTTGCCCTCCAGAACCCGGCTATCCGTGCACTCCGTCGCGGGATAAACCTAGTACAAAAATAAAAATATGTACAACGGGTACATCGACCTCAACCCGGTCATGTCCCAAAAGAATATTATACAAACAGGCAGTAACGGCAGTCCACATGTTGGACGCTCGTCCCGCAATATCAAACGTACAAATAAATCCAAACTGCACTATCATTGCACCCTGCTATCCACCACGACATATCCGCAACATCACAGCACAACACAGAACATCAACGCGAATGTCACGTTCGTAAACCCGTCTAAAAGAACTATAGCAATTAGACGTGGTTTACCGATCAAATGACATTCCCGGTCAGAGATATAAAGTAAGTACTGCTTACTAACAAATTTAAAATTTCGATCGACTAAATTTTCCGAAGTGGGCCCCACGTACATCTGCTGTACAGTAACAAAATCTGGGCCCAAACAAATATTACCAAAAGCCACAATTTCCAGTAAAAAGCTCACTGGAAAATTTTGAGTCAATGTTCCCACATAATGGCCGCGGTTCCGCGGTCGAACCCATGCGTTGACCGCGGATCCGTGGCTATATTGTGGGATCACGTGATCAAATTTTTGCCGTGTGCTTAGAAACGCCTGCTTGAATTTCTGTGATATGTAAAATTAATTTTGGACACTGTTTAAAATCGACAGAAACTATAGCACTTGAAAATTGTGTTTTTCGAAATTCCGTTCGATCGATATTTTAAACGTGTTAGCGCAAGTTAGTATAGCTTAATGGTGAGGCTCTGATACTACTGTAAGTCCACGGTAGTGCCCCGGCCGTCTAACAGACGCCAAATGCGGAACAAAAACTTTTTATAAACTGGCGCTATCGTGTACCGTAACCCGGATCTGCCATTAAAGCTAAACCAACAAACTACAAAGTGGGTAGAAGAGTTATACCGAACGATCCGAGTCCTTCGGTCTTCAACCATCATCCCACGCTTGTTGCGGCTGCTCCGATCTCCTGAATCTCCATTATTCTCGTCCAGGTGGCACCACGTCGACGGATCTTTAAACGGGCTCCCGCCTCTGAACCGAGGCAACTCGATCGTCAAGTTTGCTAAAAGAGACGACCAAGATGAAGTAGAGAATGAGTAGAACACTTTGTCTCGTTACGTCCAAGGGTATGGACGAACGGTTAATGAAGTTGCCTTTTGGAATCGGGTGAAATGAGAAATGAGGCTTATCTAATTTCCATGAGTCCAAAACAATACCAATCTTTTTCTAGCAACCATGTAACTCTCCACCAAGGGGGCCGGCCACTTTATAAGGAGGTGGGGTGAGTGTAGGAGAGGGGGTGGTGACCATAAGCTCAATACTTATCATAACACCTAGTATGAATGCATTAATGAAAGTGATGAATCACCTTAAGCTAGTCATCAAAGCATTCAATGCATCATTAAAACACAAATGAGTCACAAGCCTTGTCACCCTCTCTAGAACCTTCTAGAACACTGACTCACCTCATCAAGAAAAGATAAATCCGTATTTAACCAAATGTTAAATACGGCTGATAGAAAACTGGAAACTGGCAACTTCCAAAAGTGATCCTGAAACGAATTTCAGGATAACCCCGTAATAGTATAAACTTACCCGCATTTGTATTACGACCGAATACAAATGCAACTGAGACAAAGATATTATATCTACATAGTATAATACTGGGTTCTGGCTTAAACCAAAGCCTACCAGTATTATCTGCCCGAAAATGGACACGTGCGAAAACGCACGTGCATTTTCCGAACCTTGCCATAAACCCATACGGCCTCTACAACGTTTCGCCCGAACTTGGGAAAGTGTCTGTGGGGGAATCTAATGACTCATCAACACACTGGCACTGGGTATAACCACTAGCACGTCAGAGGTACAAACTGTAGGTAACGGTTTGCCTATGTATTGATTAGAAGGGAAGCTGACGAGCGAACTCATCTATAAACCCTACTGAGCCTGACAGTGACAATGTATATACAATCCGGTCCGTTCGTCTATGAGTATCGCATATCTGGCCTAGGGGGCTAGTAACGTTAGACCCCCAATAGCGGTTTAAGTCGTGTCAGAGAGTAGCCCAGAACACCCTGAGATACTACTGGAGTACCTACCAGTAAATCTCCTGCCTCGGCTGAGGGCTTTGTGTAATGGCTCTCCTAGACACAGCGCGATCTCGCCCCCAATACCGGGAGAGACGAATCCCCTGCCGATCTGCTCACTTGCCTCCAATGTGGCTCGGGACTGTACCCAACTAAAACCTGTTTGCACAACTCCTTTGAGCGTGGTAGGGTAGTAATCTAAGCACAGTGGGAACTCACATGAGACAAATGATGATCTCAGGTCGATGAACTAACCTGTACACATGTCACCAGGGAACTGCTATCTGACGATATGTATAATACCAACTAGCATGTTCCCAGCGAGTCCTGTCCGGTGTACTCTTAACCTAATGAGCACCTGTATACATCTTAGGTGATCAAACTGACACCAGTGGCTTGTGAGACCAGCCACCGCCCCTCGCCGGGGTCTCGACTGTATACACTAGTCTACTCTGGAGTATCGATGCCCTGTCTCGAAACTCCCACGACTAGGGACACTTTAAGGATGTGCTTACAGACCCCAGCTCCCACGTATATGATCGCCATGATACTGCTGGTAGTCAAGCAAGAATCCTATGGGCTCTATCATCATGCAATAGTGAACTAAAGCATGTATACGATGATAAAGACAAACCAGATAGCAAACTATCATCATGAGCAAGACTGTCATATCGGTATATGTCATGCCTCAATCATTGCAATCTTGTACCTGCGATCCAATAATTGACTTTGAGGGCACTATCTCCAACATGTTGAGCGTGTGGATCTCATTGGGTTGTTGGAAGTTGATGAGGCTGAGCTACCTGCAAGGGATGTCCTGGGGTGGGAAACCACCATAGGAACCTCTGACAATCAAGTTTGTACCGGAGAATAAGACCAGCGTAGTGGCCTATTGGAATGAGTTTGAGTTACCCAAGTTGTCTGAAAGAGATATTTATATAGTGGTCGCGTAGAGCGAGCCGGTGCGAGATCCTCGCCGTCAGTTACGCTCCCACGTTATCCCCATATTAATGGCGGGATAAGCACATTAATGAGGGGACGCGCCATCATGGGACGCGGAACGTGAGGAGGCAGATATCTCGCCCTGGTAAGATACGCGGAGCTGTTGCGGGGACGCTTGGGCTCCGCGCTCTTGGTTGATCGGAGAAGCCGAGGAAGCTCGACCTGTCAGATTGCTCAGAAACGAGCCGGGAGGCCGAGGAAGCTCGGCCTGTCAGATGGCTTGGAGACAAGCCGGGAGGCCGAGGAAGCTCGGCCTGTCAGATGGCTCGGAGACAATCCGGGAGGCCGAGGAAGCTCAGGCCTTGCAACAGCTCGAAGACGAGCAGGGAGGCCGAGGAAGCTCAGTTGTAGCATTGCTCGAAGGTGAGTTGTTGGCTGTTTGCTAGGTGAATATAGAAGGTACTCAGGGAGGTCTCCGGAAGGTCGGATGCATCCTCGGAGACGAAGTCCTGAGGAATTTCCCCAATGCATCTTGTTTATTCCACCTCCGTAGCCCCCGGGACACGTTATCCGCCACGTGTCGCAATCTGAGGAATTCCTACTTGTGTGCATCATCATTAGCCCCCCACTCTTGTTCCGACCTATTTTACGGGTCGGGTCGAGAGTGGCCTGCTAGGTTTCCTCTGCTCTGCTTGGCGCCGAGAATTCTTCATGGTGGATTGTCCGGGAACGTCATGGCGTTTGGCGGTTGCGTCATTTCGATCTTTGAGTCCGTGTGGCGTTTCACCGTGCGCCTAAGTTTTTACGCGTATCCCAGATGACTTCAGCGGATTGATGAAATGATTGCGGTTTAAAGAGGGGGCGCCGTTTCACTCGACCTTTAGTTGGGGGTACGGGCCACGTGTCCGACATCGGTTGGCGGGCGCGACAGGCTGTCTCTGACTCCTGCAACGAAGAGACATCCCCAATGGTCGACCGCCACGTGGAGTCTCGACGGCCGCTATGTTGGATATAGTGCCCTCAAAGTCAATTATTGGATCGCAGGTATGCGATTGCAATGATTGAGGAGGACCTATACCGGTTGCACAGTCTTATTCGAGATGATAGTATGCTATCTAGTTTGCCTTTATCAGTCGTGTACAGGTTCAGGTGACTGATCACTATTACACATTGATAGAGCCCTTAGGATCCTGCTTGACTACCAACAGTATGATGGCGATCATATACGTGAGAGTTGGGTAGTCCATAAGCACATCCTTAAAAGTGGTCCCTAGTCGTGGGAGTTTCGAGACAGGGCATCGATACTCTGGAGTAGACTAGTGTATACAGTCGAGACCCCGACAAGGGGTGGTGGCCGGTCTCATAAGCCACTGGTGTCAATTGGATCACCTAAGATGTATACAGGTGCTCATTGGGTTATGAGTACACCGGACATGACTCGCTGGGAGCCTGCTAGTTGGTATTATATCTATCGTCAGATAGAAGTTCCCTGGTGACATGTGTACATGTTAGTTCATCGACCTGAGGTCGTCATTTGTCTCGTGTGAGTTCCCACTGTGCTTTGATTTCTACCCTACCACGGCTCAAAGGAGTCGTGCAAACAGGTCTTTTTTGGGTACAGTCCCGAGCCACATGGAGGCAAGTGAGAGGATCGGCAGGGGATTCGTCTCTCCCTATATTGGGGGTGAGATCGCGCTGTGTCTAAGAAAGCTATTACACCAAGTCCTTGGCCAAGGCAGGTGAGAATTACTGGTAAGTATTCCAGTAGTTTCTCAGGGTGTTCAGGGCTTGTCTCCGACACGACTTATACCGCTATTGGGGGTCTGGCGTTACCAGCCCCCTAGGCCCGATATGCGATACTCATAGACGAATGGACCGGACTGTATGCATATTGTCACTGTTAGGCTCAGTAGGGTTCCAGGATGAGTTCGCTCATCGGCTTCCCTTGAGGTCAGTACATGGGCGGCCGTTACGCACAGCTAGTGCTGCTGACGGCTTATGGTTAAACCCACTGCTAGAGTACTGATGAGTCATTAGAGTCCCCGACAGATAGTTTCCCAAGTTCGGGCGAAACGTTGTAGAGGCCGTAAGGTTTTATGGCAGGGTTCGGAAAATGCACGTGCATTTATGCACGTGTCATATTTCGGGCAGATAATACTGGTGGGCTTTGGTTTAAGCCGGATCCATGTATTATACTGTGTAGATATAATATCTTTTTCTCAGTTGCATTTGTATTCGGTCGTAATACAAATGCGGGTATGTATATACAGTTACGGGGTTATCCTGAAATTCGTTTCGGGATCACTTTTCGAAGTTGCCAGTTTTTTATCACCCGTCTTAAACATTCGGTTTAATGCGGAATTATCTTTTTCTTTTGGGTGAGTCATGAGGGTGAGTCATGAGGGTGCTTCTAGAATTGATGACTAGGTTTTATGACTCATTGCTTGCATTAATGGTTGATGAGGTGTTATTAGTGAGCCACCTTTTCCATTAATGCCTTTTGTTATGCTTAGGATATTATGGTTGTGATATTTTATGATAAAGCATTTCTTATGGTCACCCTTCCTCCTACACTCACCCCCTCCTCTCCTTTAAGTGGCCGGCCCCCTTCTTGAGTGAAGATGATAGATTAATTAAAAAGATTATGATAGATTTGGTTCATGGAAATTTCATAGCTCGTTTTCTCATCACTTGATAAAAAAAGGCAACTTCATTAACCGTTCATCCATGCTTTTGGATGAAACGAGACAAAGTGTTCTACTCATTCTCTACATTAATCTTGGACATGTCGGCTAGCAAACTTCATGTCCGAGTTGCCTCGGTTCAGAGGTGGGAGCCCATATAAAGATCCATTGACGTGGTGCCACCTGGACGAGGAGACCGGAGATCGAGCGAGATCGCAGATGCCGCAAAGGAGCGTGGGATGATGGCTAAAGAACGAATGACTCGGATCGTTCGGTATAGCCTTTCTACCCACTTTGTAGTTTGTTAGTTTAGCGTTAATGGCAGATCCGGGTTACAGTATGTGATAGCGCCAGTTATAAAAGTTTGTGTTCCGCGTTTGGCGTCTGCAAGACGGCCGGGGCGCTACCGTAGACTTACATGGTATCAGAGCCACGCCATTAAGCTTTACTAACTTGTTCTAACGTGTTTAAAACATCAATCGAACGAAATTTCCGAAACCGCGATTTTCAGTGTAAAGTTTCTGTCGATTTTAAAAACTGGTCTAAAAATCATTTTGAGCATCTCAGAAAATCGAGCAGGATTTTTTAAGAATTCTTGTGAAATTTGGTTCAGTGACTCCACAGTACTGCCGCGGAACCGCCGCACAAACCATAGTTTGGTTGCGGTTCCGCCGCAGGTTTGGAGCCAAAGAGTACAATTTTTCTACAGTAGCCTCCTGCATAGAAAATTGTGGTTTCTGGAATATTTCTTTTGGGCCCAGATTTTATTTGTGTACTGCAGATGTACGTGGGGCCCACTTAGGGAAGTTTTGTCGATCGGAATTTTAAACTTGTTAGTTTACAGTACTTACATTATATCTCCGACCGTGAATGTCATTCGACGGTAAATTGCGTCTAATTGCTATAGTCCTTTTAGACGGGTTTGCGAACGTGACATTCGCGTTGATGTTATGTGTTGTGCTGTGATGTTGCTGATTTGTCGTGGTGGATAGCAGTGTGCAATGGTGGTGCAGTTCGGATTTATTTGTACATTTGATATTGCGGGGCGAGCGCCCAACATGTAGACTGCAGTCACTGCCTGTTTGTATAATATTCTTTTGGGGCACGACCGGGCTGAGGTCGATGTACCCGTTGTACATAATTTTCATTTCTGTACTAGGTTTTACCCCATGACGGAGTGCACGGATAGCCGAGTTCTGGAGGGCAACGGGTCCGTATCTCATGGCTTTGAGAGGCAGAGGGGCCTCACTCTAGAATTGGCAGACTATTCGCCGCACTCGTAGGGGGTACAGGTTGACCCAAGGAGGGGTGCCCAAGTTACCGGATTTCGTGAAGTGCAGGGTGGTCCATTCACTTTGCTGTAGAGGGCTGCCTCGCTTCAGGTTTTGGCGGGTAACTTGCCGCACCCGTAGGGGTCTAGGTTTCATTGCACAGGCTATCCACACGACCAGGGGAACGTCGGGTTTCTGCAGCGGCTCTGTGAAACCCGGGGATTCCAGATTATCTGTATTGTTCTGTGATGCTTATTACTTTTCTGTAATGTTGCATATTATCACGCCTGGAGCGATTATTGTATATTGGTATATATACTAGTAGATGTTGTATATGTTTTGCACCCATGCTAGTCCAGTCCCCGCTCTGTCGTTAGTTAAGTAACCTAACGGGCAATGATGGGACCCAGTGGCGAATGCGGATGGCATATACGTACATTTTATTTTTGTTCTTTTCTGGTGTGATTAATTGATTGGACTGCGTTGATTCTGATCAATGCAAAGGAAAACAAACCTGTTTGGATGTTGTTGGAACAGTTTTAAAAAGTGTTATTACAAAAACGTTTCCTTTTGTTTTGCATAGAGGTATTCAGTTGGAATATCCTGCACCTCATTCGACGAGGCAAGGGCCTAGATCCCTTCACCGGGAGTGACCCCTTGGGCAGAAGTTTGCGTCAGGGTAATAACTTCACTATAGTCGATTACATGTTGCTTTGCATCGCGGTATTCAGTTGGAATATCCTGCACCTCATTCCACGAGGAAAGAGCCGAGATCCCTTCACCCGGAGTGACCTCTTTAGCAAAGGTTTTCGCCACTATATTTTTATAAAAAAGCTATCAAGTTCCTTCAACGAGATCAATTTCATTGCGTTAAAGGTTTTTCGCCAAAAACCAGCCGCAGCCCTTCGTCGTTTCAGACGGTAGCACGTAGTATTCATGCTATGTTTGTTGTCCTTCGTCAAGGTATAGTGGATGGTAGCTGCTTGTTACTGTTCTATTGCATAGATACATGAGTTGGTTTGGGACAGTCGTATTACCTTGTTGGCCTTCATCAAGGGTATGTACGGGTGGGTTCGAATTATCAAGATAATGACGGGCAGAACTTGACATGTGACTTATGATTTGTTGGCCTTCGTCAAGGTCATAAGAACATGGGGTAAAAATCACATCGGGAGTTTCTAAAGAAACTAAAATTTGCCAAGTATGCGCATACCTTCTGGAGTGTGATAACGTGAGTGGATTCCGTCACGTTATCATGCGATGAGAGTTGGATCCCGATTCCCACTGATGAGTTGGTTTACTCTTCGGGTGATCCCGATTAATTCTTCTTTCAGGTTTGGAGGAGAATTTGACAGTACAGTGGGAGGTTTCCTGATTAGATAAAGTGATAACCATTCTGATCAAGGTTAGAGTGCACGCAGAGTGTTTCTTTTCTCTCTCTCTTTGGCAGCGACCTTTGACCGGCCCTTGACTATGACTCAGTGACCAAGTTGACCGAACCTTCTTGAAATACTGGCTTTTGGATTGTCCGAGTTGCATAAGTCATTGCTGCTCCTTCTTTTACCCTTTGCATTTCTCAGAACACCTCGTATCACTACGAACATCCACTTCCATTGGATAGATCTATCGTATGGTTATATACAAACTCAAAAGGACTTCTTCGAGGATGGATCTAGGTTCAGGAGAAATAGAATTGGTTTATTCAGTTGTCTTTTATCATCACGTTCTCTCAGGTTGCGAGGGCTCCTTAGTTTAGGAGAGTACACCTATTACGCTTATTGGATAGTTTTCTTCCAAACCATAGGCAGGTGCCGAAAGGTAGGGAATGAAGAAAACCAATTAGCCTAAGTAGGGTGTGCAGAAGGTAATAAGTAAAGACAAAATAAAGGGATTAGAAAGAGGGCAAAGTAAATTGCGATTGCTATCATTCACGACCAAACCGCGTACTTCATCGCCACTCCTACTTCACCTTTGCTTTTTTCCACAGTTCGGGAGAAATAGAATAAGGTATTATTCAGTTGTCTTTTATCATCACCTTCTCTCAGGTTGCGAGTACTTCTTGGTTTAGGAGGGTACACTTATTATGCTTATTGGATAGTCTTCTTCCAAACCATAGGCTGGTGCCGAACGGTAGGGAAGGAAGAAAACCATTTAACCTAACGATGGTGTACAGAAGGTAACGACTAAAGACAAATAAAGGGATTTGGAGAGATGGCAAAGAAATATACGGTTACAGTCATGAATTGGATTATGGAAGAGGCATTACTAGGAATACCAGGATACCCCTACGAAACATTTTCATGTTTCAGTTACACTATGCATTGTTAAAGGAAAACTGATTTCCCGATTAGATACTTACTCCAGGGTATGTATTTACCAGGTATGATTCTCACATCTGTATGGTTTTACAGATGATGAGTGGAGTAAGTTATTGGGAACTAGGTGATCATCCTCATTATATCGGAATTCGTTGTAATTGGTAATATTTGAGGAAATCGCCTGGGTTTTTGCCGGACGGCATTTATTTGGTTTTGAGTATCCGTTGTTGTGCACCAATTTTAAAATGATATATCTGTACGTTTATTTTTATAAAGTGAGATATAACTTTTTGAAATTATGTTCATGACATTTACCTATATCAGTTGACGATTGGGTAAGGAGCATTGAACAACGGAGTAGTTCTTAATCATAAGTACAGTTTTTAACCTACGATGCACAGGTTTTGAGTTATTCAACCCAGCGGACTTATACAGAGTATTGTATGTTGTCCAGTGTCCATCAGGACAAAGGGGTTGGTCCTCGTACTATGTTCTGGTTACTTGTGACTTCTCTAGTTTTTAGGCAAGTGTTTCGTAGAAATACAAGGTCTAAGTTTTGAGAAGTTGTAGGTATAAGAATAAAGTAGAGAACCAGATGTCGCAAGTATCGCGATTCTTCAAAGAGATCGAAGATGTAGATACTTGTGATTGGTATTCAGTTGATAGTAATGGTTTTGAGAAACTTGTTTCTCTTTTATGTTACTCATAATTGGATGGATTCCTAAGTTGAGTAATGCTGACTAGCCTCTCTCCATTAAGTTAATATGCACTGGAGACAGCTGCATGATTAGAATCTGGTTCCAATTAAATAAGTGCCAAAGTTTCTATATTGGATATAGAATGGTTCATATCCTAACGATGTTAAGGTACGAGGAGTTGTCCGGCTTATGCTTAAAACCAGACTCTGGATAACTCAGGGCACATTTCTGTAATGGCAATTTGCGGGTTGGCCCTGGCTATGACGAGGGTTGACTTTCTACCATCTGGAAGATCAATAGTGATATTGTTCTTGACTCGCCACAGTTTTAGTAAAATGGATTTTTTCAGCAAACAGTAGTGGGAGTATGGTAGAACTGGAAGTGATTCCAGAACCGCAAACGATTACGGAAAATTTAATAGGACCTAGAGATTCAATCAGGTTTGACATTCCATTAGCCACTCCGCAGATATGGTGGGTAACCTCAGGCACCCGAGAGGTACTCCGGTAGCCTCAAGGACGGTGACAAGGAGGTTCTTGCTTACCCAGACTTGACAATACTGTTGTTCCAGGCTATGAGACCCGGTAGGAGGTTAAGTATAGCGTCGTTCTAAACTTGTTTTAGAAGTGCACGTATATATTATTCTGCCAGAGGGTTGTTATGGTCAGTGGGAGCAGCGGAAGCATAGTGGGCAAGTAGCTTATGTCTATTTATAGACTAGAGCAGATATAGCGGAGATAGATCATCTATTTTTGATGTGACAGTCTTAGGTTTGACTTCATCAGAATAGGGGATGGATCTGTTAAGAAGGTAGTAGGGTGCGATGTCCTGGTATTTGGATGACATACACAGAGTAGGAAGTAAAATTCCTATACTACAATCGGTTGTATAGTGGTCGTCACACAGTTGTTTCTCCACAAAGGATATGGATATAATATCTGACATTCTGGTTACTAGATCTATGGTTTTAGATTTAGATTTGGGTAGTTTCCCAATATGGGTACTTTGACAGTATTCTAATGGTATTTAGAATAGATGACTCCTTTCATGGTGGTGTACCTGCAGGTGATGGAGTCACCCTCTCTAAAGGTGTCTTACAGACTAAAGGGGAGAGGGATGTGCATGATTGGCAGATCATTTGCTTAGGCAATTGAGTCAATCGTGAGATGTCAAGTACCACACCAGATATTGTTTTTGCACTAGATGCGATAAGTTTATATTAATCCAATCCTGGAGAAACATAAGGAAGCAGTTTTAGAACATAAGTGGATGTTCTACGGATTTGATAACGGCAGCCTCCTTCAGGAAACGATTATCATTCCAGGCTTCAAAGGTGACATGGATGACAGAGTGATTGTCAGAGTTATAGTTTTCCCTCTGACGAGGGACAGTATTATGGACATGTGGTCTAAGAGGATACTGTGGGAGGCATGGTGCCGGACACTGATTAGGTTCAGTTGTCGATACAGTCTAAGAAGTTTGGATTTGGAGTTCATTTATGAACTAGGTCCCATCAGATATCCAGACATATTCTAAGACAGGTATTGCTCAATTCGGGAGATAGCTTTCTCTGCGAACTTGAGATTAAGAGAGAAATAGAAAGAAACATCGGGGAGGATCCACTCATTGAGGCTATTTCTCGAACACAAGAGTTTTACAAACGGGCTTTGTGAAACTGATTAGTAAAGGAGTTGGATGTTCGGTATCACACGGGCTATGTGTATGCGATATCGCAATAATTAGCCTTAAGTGCAAGTGGGAGATTTTTGGATATAGTGCCCTCAAAGTCAATTATTGGATCGCAGGTACGTGATTGCAATGATTAAGGAGGACCTATACTGGTAGCACAGTCTTACTCGAGATGATAGTATGCTATCTGGTTTGCCTTTATCAGTCGTGTACAGGTTTAGGTGACTGATCACTATTACACGTTGATAGAGCCCTTAGTATCCTGCTTGACTACCAACAGTATGATGGCGATCGTATACGTGAGAGTTGGGTAGTCCATAAGCACATCCTTAAAAGTAGTCCCTAGTCATGGGAGTTTCGAGACAGGGCATCGATACTCCGGAGTAGACTAGTGTATACAGTCGAGACCCCGACGAGGGGCGGTGGCCGGTCTCACAAGCCACTGGTGTCAGTTGGATCACCTAAGATGTATATAGGTGCTCATTGGGTTATGAGTACACTGGACAGGACTCGCCGGGAACCTGCTAGTTGGTATTATACCTATCGTCAGATAGCAGTTCCCTGGTGACATGTGTACATGTTAGTTCATCGACCTGAGGTCATCATTTGTCTCGTGTGAGTTCCCACTGTGCTTTGATTTCTACCCTACCACGTCTCAAAGGAGTCGTGCAAACAGGTCTTTTTTGGGTACAGTCCCGAGCCACATGGAGGCAAGTGAGCGGATCGGCAGGGGATTCGTCTCTCCCGGTATTGGGGGTGAGATCACGCTGTGTCTAGGAAAGCTATTACACCAAGTCCTTGGCCAAGGCAGGTGAGAATTACTAAGTATTCCAGTAGTTTCTCAGGGTGTTCAGGGCTTGTCTCCGACACGACTTATACCGCTATTGGGGGTCTGACGTTACCAGCCCCTAGGCCCGATATGCGATACTCATAGACGAACGGACTGGACTGTATGTATATTGTCACTGTTAGGCTCAGTAGGGTTCCAGGATGAGTTCGCTCATCGGCTTCCCTTGAGGTCGGTACATGGGCGGCCGTTACGCACAGCTAGTGCCGCTGACGGCTTGTGGTTAAACCCACTGCCAGGGTACTGATGAGTCATTAGAGTCCCCCACAGACAGTTTCCCAAGTTCGGGCGAAACGTTGTAGAGGCCGTATGGTTTTATGGCAGGGTTCGGAAAATGCACATGCATTTATGCACGTGTCATATTTCGGGCAGATAATACTGGTGGGCTTTGGTTTAAGCCCGATCCATGTATTATACTGTGTAGATATAATATCTTTGTCTCAGTTGCATTTGTACTCGGTCGTAATACAAATGCGGGTATGTATATACAGTTACGGGGTTATCCTGAAATTCGTTTCGGGATCACTTTTCGAAGTTGCCAGTTTTTTATCACCCGTCTTAAACATTCGGTTTAATGCGGAATTATCTTTTTCTTTTGGGTGAGTCATGAGGGTGAGTCATGAGGGTGCTTCTAGAATTGATGATTAGGTTTTATGACTCATTG
Organism: Agapanthus africanus; assembly: GCA_030015575.1. NCBI lineage: Eukaryota > Viridiplantae > Streptophyta > Magnoliopsida > Asparagales > Amaryllidaceae > Agapanthus > Agapanthus africanus. The sequence goes on from JASDDO010000026.1 coordinate 504,742,092, forward strand.
CTTGCATTAATGGTTGATGAGGTGTTATTAGTGAGTCACCTTTTCCATTAATGCCTTTTGTTATGCTTAGGATATTATGGTTGTGATATTTTATGATAAAGCATTTCTTATGGTCACCCTTCCTCTTACACTCACCCCCTCCTCTCCTTTAAGTGACCGCCCCCCTTCTTGAGTGAAGATGATGGATTAATTAAAAAGATTATGATAGATTTGGTTCATGGAAATTTCATAGCTCGTTTTCTCATCACTTGATAAAAAAGGCAACTTCATTAACCGTTCATCCATGCTTTTGGATGAAATGAGACAAAGTGTTCTACTCATTCTCTACATCAATCTTAGACATGTCGGCCAGCAAACTTCATGTCCGAGTTGCCTCGGTTCAGAGGCGGGAGCCCGTATAAAGATCCGTTGACGTGGTGTCACCTGGACGAGGAGACCGGAGATCGAGAGAAATCGCAGATGCCGCAAAGGAGCGTGGGATGATGGCTAAAGAATGAAGGACTCAGATCGTTCGGTATAGCCTTTCTACCCACTTTGTAGTTTGTTAGTTTAGCGTTAATAGCAGATCCGGGTTACAGTTATAAAAGTTTTTGTTCCGCGTTTGGCGTCCGAAAGACTGCCGGGGCGCTACCGTAGACTTACACGCTAGGCGCGAAGTTTTGTTTTGGTAGGAATCGATCTGGGCCGTAGGATGCTCTCTTTGGGTGTATAAATAGGAGGGGACCATCCTAGGGCCAACACTTTTCTTTAAATCTCTTTCATTGTTTGAAGATTGCTCGGCGCACCTTCGCTCAGATCGGATCTTCTGTTGAATTTTCCTCGGCGAGTCACTTTCATTGAATCAGGTTAGATGTCTTCCTCCGAGGAGTCTGTAGATGTAGTTAGGGTAAAGTCGGACGATGAGGCCCCGGTTACTAGGGCCGAGTCCAGTGGGTCTTCCTCCTCTTCGGCTTCAGATAGTCGAGAGGGGTCTTCTTCTTCTGCATCTTCTGCGTTGGGCTCGCCTCTAGAGTCAGGGCCTCCCTTGTCATTCGCCGTCGGGCGGCGACAAGGGCTCCCAAGGTGCGCATCAGGAACACCCGCGATGCGCCCTCCATTTTGAATCGCATGGTCGAGCTTTCCGACATCCGGAATTGATTCTATGTTCTCTCTAACTATTCACTCCGTTTAGCCAGAGAGGGTGAGCGGGAAGACCAGGTGCAAGGCAAGGAGATTTCTCTGTATCTGGAAGCATTCCGGGCAGGAATGTGTCTGCCCTTCTCACCCGAGGTTCGTGTGGCGCTTCATTGCTTTCGTCTTGCCCCGGGCCAGCTAGCGCCGAACTCATGGAGGATCCTCATCGGGTTTCTGGTTCGGTTAAAATATGATCGGATCCCCTTCAGTTTGACCCTCCTCTTATCTTTTCTTTGTTACAAAGACCACTCCGGTACCAGTAAGGAAGAGATGAGCTAGGTGTACTTTTCGTTTAAAAAATGTCAGGGTAGGATGGCCGGGTCGGAAGTAGTGGTCGTCCCTTCTTCCATCCATGAATGGAAGGAGAAGTACGTCTTCGTCGGGTAATTGGTGGGTAAGGATTGACATGTGCCCACACAGGAGCATAGGGCTGACTTCCCGAGGGCAAAGCAGTCAATCTCCCCTGAGGAGAGGGTGGTGTCCCAGTGGGAATCGATCCAGCTGGCTGATGTCCTGCTTTCCGAGCAGGTACTGAGCTGGGCTGGGCTCATTCCTGTGCGTTTTCTGCGTAAGTTAGGGTTTTTGATGATCTGTTTAGACTTTGCTAAGTTTTCTTTGCCTTTTCAGTGTCGCTGACCTTTTTTCTCCTTTGTGTTCTTTTTTGCAGAGCCTATGGACCGATAAAAAATTATGGCTTCGATGACTGCCAAGGCCTAAGGAAGAAAGATCAGCAGCGCAAGCTCGTCCCGACCCGGTCTAAGCGCGACCCCGAGGAAAAATCCTCCGGCCAAGCCTTCTAAAGCACCCCCAGTCCCGAAGGAGCGCTGTGGAGGGGGTCAAAAGCAAGTGCGGGACCCAGAGCTCCGGGCGAGGGAGGAGGAGTCTCCCCCCATCGAGGAAATCCCCCTCAAGAGATAGAAGTGGGTGGTCTCTCGGCCACCCCTTACCGGAATCCAAGTGCAGGAGGGCGATTTCTGCATTGAGGTGCCCTCGAGGCTATTTGTGACCGACAGCTTGCTGTCGGACATTGAGAAGTTAGCCGGGACCAAGATTCTCCGCGGCACCATGAAGGCCCAGGTGGCCGTAATAGCACAGGAGGCAGTTCAGGTCGGTATCTAGATTTCTTCAAAAATTCCTTAAGTTTTATTTTCTCTATTTTAGCTTGTTAACACGCTTGCTGTTTTTCTCATATCCTTCAGCACTGTACTCTCCTCGTCGCCATGGAGTCCGAGGAAATAGCCCCGGCGATGAAGAAGGCGGGCGAATCCTCCCCGCGGGAGGAAGAGCTTCGCCTTCAATTGCAGCAAGCGGAGGAGAAGGCGGCCCTCCTTGACTTAAGATTGGTCGCCGAGGGGCTGATGATCTCAAAGATGAAGGAGTCTCATCGGATTCTAAACGAGTCCAATCGGGCTATCCAAGGCAAGATGGATGAGACAAACTGCCTCTACAATGCTATGAAATGGTTGAGGGACGCCATCAAAAAGGATGCTCGGGCGGCCTTAGATGCGGCGAAGCTTGCCGAGAGCCGGGCGGCGAAGGCCGTGGAGGAATACAAGGCGTATGATCAATTTTACCTTGATTTCTCCGAATCCACGGCCGTCGGGTTGCACCAAGCCCTCAACGCCGTCAAGGAATCTATGCCGGAGTTCGTCGACGGCGAGCTCCGTGCTAAGTTCCCCCTCGCCGAGGAAGCGCCGCAGGGGGAGGCACCGAGCTGGCTATGGGAGACGAGGCTGTCGGCGGAAGCGCCAACCCTAAGGTCACCATTTTGGCCCATGATGGTGGCGTTGAGGAGGGTGAGATCCCGGCCGAGAGGGTGGTTTGAGCTATTCCCCCTCTACGATTTTTTTTCCTTATTTGTTTTTTTAGAATTTTGTAAGCCTCCGGGCATTTTTGTATGGCTGAGGAGCCTACAATACCTTTGTACAAAATTTTGATCATAAATAAAGTATGTATTTTCCTTTGCTCTAATGTCTGATCATCCTGCAAGCACTTCAACTCGTAAGTCTTTTCATCTTGCAAGTACTTTTAGCTCGTAAGTCTCTTTATCTTGCTAGTGTTAGGCCAGTGTCCACCCTTTCTGGGTGAAGATCGTTCATTGAGTATGAGTCGAACGATAGCCAAGTGTAGGAAGGTCGGTATCCACCCTTTCCCCGGAGTCGAGGTGGCAATTACGCATATAGTATGAGTCGAACGATAGCCAAGTGTAGGAATGTCGGTATGCTCCCTTTCCCCGGAGTTGAGGTGGCGATCATGCATCAAGTATGAATCGAACGATAGCCAAGTGTTGGAAGGTCAGTATCCTCCCTTTCCCCGAAGTTGAGGTGGCGATCGCACATCGAGTATGAATCGAATGATAGCCAAGTTTGAATAGGTCGGCGTCACTCGATTATACCCGGTCGCCTCACGATGAGGGCTTTGGATCCACAACATCTGTTGGGCAGGAAGCTACTCGCAGCAGATGGGCCGAGCAGGAATCTGATCGGCAGCCTCATGAGGAGGGCTTTAGATTCACAACATTGTTGGGCAGGAAGCTACCCGCTGTGGATGGACCGAGCAGGAATCTACTCGGTAGCCTTACGATGAGAACTTTGGATCCACAGCGTTGTTGGGTAGGAAGCTACCCGCTGCGGATGGACTGAGCAGGAATCTACTCGGCGGCCTCGTGAGGAGGGCTTTGGATCCACTTCTTCGTAGGGAAGGAATCTACCCCTTGTGGATTAGCCGAGCAGGAATCTGCTCGGTGGCCTCGTGAGGAGGGCTTTGGATCCACAGCGTTGTTAGGCATGAAGCAACCCGCTATGGATGGACCGAGCAGGAATCTACTTGGTGGCCTCGTGAGGAGGGCTTTAGATCCACTTCTTCGTTGGGCAGGAATCTACCCCTTGTGGATGAGCCGAGCAAGAATCTGCTCGGCAGCCTCGTGAGGAGGGCTTTGGATCCACAGCGTTGTTGGGCAGGAAGCTACTCGCTGTGGATGGAACGAGCAGGAATCTACTTGGTAGCCTCACGATGAGGGTTTTAAATCCACAGAATTGTTAGGCAGGAAGCTACCCGCCGTGGACGGACCGAGCAGGAATCTACTCGGTGGCCTCACGATGAGGGCTTTATTATCTCCCTAGAATCTCTTTGGGATGTCGTTCAACCTTCTGTGACCCATATATACGGGAATAGCGATCGTTGCGGATGACACGTGGCAGCACCATATAGGGAAAGCGTGATATTCCGTGATTTGCGTCGTTGTGCGAGTAAATCTTGGCCGTTGGAAGATTTTTGTTGAGGCTATAAATACTGAAGGCATATTGGTTTCTTTCCAGTCTTGCATTCCGTGAAGATGACCGGCCGCGTGTATACCATCAGGGTGATCGTTTCTCATGACGATGTATACTTTTTTAACCTCGATCGTTCCGAGGAAACATACGAGACGGTGATAGGCCGCCTAGAGGGCCACAGTGGGCGCCTGCTTCCCTGGCGATCTCCTCTCCTTCAGGTACTAATTTATGCGATATGGAGGACTTCCCCGGGTCTGTACAACACCCTATCTCCACGGTCGATGGATGAGGCGTTCGACAAAATGCACACTGTCTACGGGCTTGGTCTGATCTCAAAGAGTAGGCGGGATCGCTCGGTGGACCTTCTTCTTGATAATTTCTAGCAAAGGTTAGTCTTTGCATCTTGCTCGGTGGACGGGGATCCCGGGGAGTCCGTGGCTTCTAAGGTCCGTGTGTACCGTCGGAGGGAGCGGTTCGAGGCTGCTTGGGCTTGGCTGGAGGATCTTTCTTCGGTGTATCACCGACAATGCATCCTTAATCCTCGCCCTCCTTTGTTGTAATTGTTGTAAGGATGGGGAGCCCATAATACCTCTTAATAAATAAATTTATCCTTTGTTAAGGTGCATTGTCTCTTTTTATCCCCTTGGTACATTTTATACTTTTTCTTAAAAAAACCTTGGAGTCTCGGAACCGAGAAAAGAAACAAGGGGCTGGAGCCCTATGGCGGTGTAAAAGGTCTCTTATGTGAGAGGACCTAGCTCAGCAGGCTTAATTAAATGTCAATAGGAATTAGATTATTTCAAAAGAGGGTACATGTTTATTTATACAACTTAAGTTTTTCGGCGTTATAAGGCCGGAGAAAGTTACGCCCCCCGGTATCCTGCAGGCGTATGTTCCACCAGTCAATGTTTCTGTTAAGAGGAATGGTCCATCCTACTTCAGGGAGAACTTATGTAGTCTCCCTTGTTCTACGAACTCGTTTCTTCATAAGACCATATCTCCCGTCTTGAAGGCCCAATATTTAACTCGGGCATTGTAGTAGCGAGCGGTTTGCTGTTGATAGGCACCCACTCTGATTTGCGCGCCGAGGTGTTAGCTTCATCGTCGAAGTGTTCGACCTTATAACTGGGCAGTCCAATCTCCACAGGGACCATCGCCTCGGTACCGTAGCAGAGGCTGAATGGGGTTTCTCTCGTGGGTGTTTTTTTCGATGTTCGCAATGCCCATAGCACCAACGACAGTTCCTCGACCCAGCCGCCCTGCCTTCCTTCCAAACGGGCTCTAAAACCGCGGATGACGCCTCGGTTCACTACCTCGGCCTGCTCGTGGCATTGAGGATGTGCGACCGCGGCAAACTTCATCAATATGTGGTAGTCGCTGCAAAACTTTTTGACCTTATCGTTTTTGAAGTTTGTCCCATAGTCGGTAACTATGCACCTCGGGATCCTAAATTGAGAAATTATGTTGTTCTGCAGAAACTTTATCGTAGAGGTGGCATCCAGTTTCCTGATGGGTATGGCCTCTATCCATTTTTTGAAGTAGTCCACAGCGACAAAGATGTATCTGTGCCCGCCCGTGCCGGTGGGGAGTAGGCCCACCATATCCATCCCCCATTGTGCAAAAGGCCAAGGGGAACTGAGTGGAGTTAGTTCGGTGGCGGGGAGACGAGGTATGCTGCCGAAGAGTTGACGGTTCTATCATCTTCTGACCAGCTTCTCGGCATCTTGGTGTAATCTCGGCCAATAGTACCCTTGCAGTAGTGCCTTTTGGACCAGGGCTCGGGCCCCTTGATGTGCTCCCCCGATCCCTTCATGTATCTCTCATAGAATGTAGTCAGCCTCGTAAGGGGGTCGATGCACTAGAGCAGAGGCTGAGTGTATGAATTCTTGTACAGGTTTCAGATGCTCCAGATGAAATGGTGTGCTTTGGCCCGAAGCCGGCGAGCTTCTCTTCGGTCTTCGAGAAGTACACCATCCTTTAGGAGCTCCACGAGGGGCTTTCTCTAATCTCAGCCTTTTTCTTGAGTTGTGTAGATCTGGAGTGTTACCTCTCCGTCTTCCACGCTGGGCCGTGGCAAAACTTCGAAGAGAATATTTCTTTTATGGTTGGCCCTCAAGGCGTCGTATTGGGTGTTCAAGTTCCTGGGAATATGCTCCACTTGGACTTTGTCGAAATTTTTTCAAAGCTTTTTTACTTCGTCCAGGTATTTTATCATGAGTGGCTCCTGGGCTTCGAAACGCCCGGTTACTTGGCCGACAACCAGTGCGGAGTCGCTGCGAACTCTGATGGTCTGCAGCCCTACCCTGGAGGCGATTCGCAGTCCTGCCAACAAAGCCTCGTATTCCGCGGCGTTGTTCGACGCTTTGAACCTGAGCTTTAAAGAGTATTCCATTTCCGCTTCGTTCGGGCCGCGGATGATAAGGCCAGCCCTGCTCCCCTCCTCGGTAGAGGATTCGTCCACGTAGAGCACCCAGTCCGGGATTTGGTCGGGTACCTATTCGACCGAGGGACGCGGTTCGGGGACTTGCGCTGCCGTTCCTTCTTTAGCAGGAATAGTGCATTTGAAAATGAAATCTGCTAAGACCTATGCTTTGATGGCTTGTCTAGGGCGGTATTTAATATCGAATTGGGACAATTCCCACCTCCATTTCTCCAGACGACCTGACGACTTGGGGGATGCGAGAATAGACTCTAAAGGTCGCTCGGTGAGGACGAGGATTGTGTGCACTTGGAAATAGTGTCGAAGTTTTCTGGAGGCGACGACAAGTGCCAGGATTATTTTCTCTATGGCCGGGTATCTTGTTTCTGTATCCTTGAAAACATGGCTCACGTAGTAGACCGGCCTCTGTATGCCTTCGTATTCTCTGACAAGCACTGAGCTTGCAGCTTGGTCGGAGACGACTAGATATAATAATAGCTCGTCGCCCTTGATCGGTCGGGTGAGTAGCGGGGGAGTTGCGAGGTGTGCCTTAAGTTGTTCGAAAGCATTTTGGCATTTCTCAGACTATTCGAACTTAGGAATTTTCCTTAGGGCATTGAAGAACGGGTGACACTTCTCTCCGGATCTGGACATAAAGAGACTTAGGGCAGCCACCCTCCCCATGAGGCGCATGATGTAGACATTGCTCTTGGGTGTTGCCATGTTGAGGATGGAGCTGATCTTTTCTGGGTTTGCTTCAATTCCTTGATGGGTAGCCATGAACCCAAGGAACTTCCCACTGGCGACTCCGAACGTGCACTTAGCTGGGTTCAGCTTCATTTTATACTTGTGCAGGACGTCGAACGTCTCGCCGAGGTCTATAGTATGCCCGGCTGAGGAGACGGATTTTACGAGCATGTCGTCGATGTAGACTTCCATGTTTCTCCCAATTTGTGGTTTGAACAGTTTGTCGACCAGGCATTGATACGTGGTCCCAGCGTTCTTGAGTTCGAATGGCATCACTTTGTAGCAGTATACCCCCTGATCCGTGGTGAAGGCGGTAAGTTCTTCTTCGGCCGGGTTCATCCGGATCTGATTGTAACCGGAGAAAGCGTCCATAAAGCTCAGCAGTTCGTGGCCGGACGAACTGTCCACTAGTTGGTATATCTGAGGAAGTGGATAGTTTTCTTTGGGTCAAGCTTTGTTCAAGTCTGTGAAATCGATGCACATGCGCCATTTCCCATTTGCCTTCTTGACCATGACCACATTCGCCAGACAATCTGAGTAGTCCAGATTCCTGATGAAGTTGGCTGTGAGCAATCGATCTACCTCGTCTTCTATCGCTTTTTGTTTGACCGGTGCAAAGCTTCTCTTCTTTTGTCGGACGAGTCGGGCTTTCGGGTCGACCCCGGGCTTGTGGGAGATCACTTTGGTGTCGATCCCGGGCATGTCCGCTGGGGTCCAAAAGAAAACGTCTAAGTTTTCCAAGAGGAAACGGATGAAGTCTTCACGGTGGTTCTCGGTCAAGAGAGAGCCGATCTGGACTGTCTGGCCATCGACTCCTTCTACGAGGGGGACTTTCGTCAATGCTTCCACCGGGGCGCCTCAAATTTCCTTTTGGTCATCGCGTGTATCTAAGGACCCCTGGAAATCATCCGCATTCTCAAAATCGTCGTCCTGCTCTCCGGCAGGGGACGTCAAGGCGAGGCAAATCTTGGCGGTTTTCTGGTTCCCATAGGCCCGGCCTATCCCCCATAATCCAAAAGGAATTTGATAGCAAGATGATAAGACAAAATTTGATCCCGAAGGGCGTTCAAGGTAGGGAGTCCCAGGAGAATGTTCTAAGATGAAGGGACCTTAGCGACGAGGAAGTTCACCGGCATGGTTCGCGTATTGCCTACTTCCCCAATGTTGAGGAGGAGGGTGACCAGACCTTCGGCCAGGACGGAGTGGTTTGTGAACTCAGAGAGGACATGGGAGGTCGACCGAAGGTCGGATGGTCCTAGCTCCATACGCTGGAAACAGTCGTTGAACAAGGATATCCGCCGAGCTCCCTGAATCGACCAAAATTCTCTGGACCTCGTAACGGTGGACTCGGGCCATTATCACGAGAGGGTCATTATGAGGAATCAATAAGCCTTGGAGGTCATCATTGGTGAAGATGATCGGTTCGTCCCTCTTGCACCTCATGTAGGGCTTATCGTTTGAGCCCTCGACTGGGAGGAGGCGGTGGTTCCCCCCATTTTCCCGAGCTGGATCGGAGGTAACGACCATGATTTGTCCGATCGTTAATTCCCTGGGAGGAGTTTGGTCTTTTTGCTCCCGCTCCGCCTGCCGCTTGTCCCGTAAGTATTTCGCCAGGTGGTCGGAGCGGATTAACTCCTCGATGTAGCCACGGAGTTGTTTGCAGTTCTCAGTCGGGTGACCCTGTGACCTGTAGAAGGTGCAGTACGGGCCGCGGAGACGCTTGCCTGCTCTTTGGGTAACTGGCGGGAGCTTAAAGAACCTCTGGCCCTTAACTTCCTCCGGCAGCTCGGTCTGGGAAATATTTAGAGGTGTGTACTCCTGGAACCCCGAGGAGTAAGGTTTTGGATGGTCGACTTTCTTTTTCTCCTCCCTGTCCCTTTTCTTTCGGTTCGTTTAGTCGGCTCTGGGCAGATTTGAGTTCACCTCCGACTCGAGTTGGATCTCTCGCTCGATCTAGGCTTTCATTTCGGCCATGGTCTTAGGTTGCGCTAATGAAAAAGAGCGGAGCCGCTCTTTTTGCCTAAGACCCGACCTCAGCGCGGTAATAACTGTTTCATCATGGTGCTCGGGAACCTGTAGGAAGGCGTTGTAGAAGCGAGTGACATACCCTTTGAAGGATTCCTTGTCTCCGCTTTTGACAGTCAACAGGTAGTCGAACGTTCTTTTCTGTCGTCGGTTTCCGATGAAATGACCGAGGAATTAAGCAGCCAGCTCGTCAAAGGTCAAGATGGAGCACAGCGCGAGTCCTCAGAACCAGTCCCGGCCAGCTCGGATTAGGGTAGTGGGGAAAGCTCGGCATTGAGCTGCGTCCGAGTTATCTTGGAAGCTCATGCCTGCCGTGAATGCGTCCAAGTGGTCCTTCGGGTTGGACTTCTCGTCGAAGAGAGCCACTTTGAGCGGCTTGTTCCTGTATGAGACGTTCTTGGCTAGCAGCTCTTCTGTAAAGGGCTTTGTGAGCGAATCGGCGGAATACCTGGCCCCTTCGCCGGACATGTGGCCATCTCGTCGTATGCCTTCGATTTTATTTTCGAAGGCTTCGAGCCCATGGTGGTACCCCAAAGATTTTGCACAGTCGGAGTGGTGTCTACCCCCGCTCCAGGTCTGCGCGGTGGCGCTGCTTCGATTCCACTCTATCAAATTTCTTAAATCCTCAGGAGAGGCCCTTCTTGAGTAATCCTGACATTCGACGTTTGTGTGGACTTGGCGGGAGTGGGGGCGTCGGTCATGCCTGGAAGAAGGCGAATTGACCGACATCTCCTCATGGGGTGAGAGCGCGAGGCGGACGTTGGAGCAACGACCTAATCTCCCCTGAGATCAGGGTGTGGAGCTGTCCGGCGCCTAGTGGTTCATTGAATCATTCACCGCATGCGGGTCATGGTTGCCGGAATCGACACGCCGGCGCTCAGTGACGCTGAGATGAGCGTAAGCGAGATCGAAGGGCCGAGCTTTCCCATCTGTCCTTCTGCGGACGTCGTTATCCCGGGGGACGGGGAATCGTAGCTTGATTGGTAGGGCCCGCCGTTTGAATGTGGACGAGCGCATCCACCAGAGCTGTTAGTCTGTCGATTCGGGTGGATAAGACGCCGATGACGTTAGGAGGGGGACAAGAACCGCTCCTGCCTCTGTTATGGATGGTAGGGCGGCTCTTATTGGGATCGTCGCGGTTGTCGCTCGCCATCGGGTCGAGGGCGGAAGATCAACTTTATGGGTGGAGAAGCTTCTGATAGGTTCCCATAGATGGCGCCAACTGATGGAGGTCGTGATCTCCTTCAGATGTTGTCTTTCGTCGATCTGGTAGACAGCGGTTTTGAGCGGCTGAGATTTGTTTTGGAGGTTGTTGAGCGTGTGGATCTCAATGGGTTGTTGGAAGTTGTTGAGGATGAGCTACCTACAAGGGAAGTCCCAGGGTTGGAAACCACCATAGGACCCTCCGACGATCAAGTTAGTACCGGGGAATAAGAGCAGCGTAGAGGCCTATTGGAATGAGTTTGAGTTACCCGAGTCGTCTGAAAGAGGGGTTTATATAGTGGTCGCGTGGAGCGAGCCGGCATAAGATCCTCGCTGTCAATTATGCTCCCACATTATCCCCGCATTAATGGTGGGATACGCCCATTAATGGGGGACGTGCCAGCGTAGGACGCGGAACGTGGGAGGCAGATATCTCGCCCTGGTAAGATACGCGTAGCCGTTGCGGGGACGCTTGGGCTCCGTGCTTTCGGTTGATCAGAGAAGCCGAGGAAGCTCGACCTGTCAGATTGCTCGGAGACGAGCCGGGAGGCCGAAGAAGCTCGGCTTGTCAGACGGCTCAGAGAAAAGCCGGGAGCCCGAGGAAGCTCGGTTGCAGTATTGCTCGAAGGTGAGCTGTTGGCTGTTTTCTAGGTGAATATGGAAGGTACTCAGGGAGCTCTTCGGAAGGTCGGATGCATCCTCGGAGACGAAGTCCCGAGGAATTTCTCCAATGCATCTTGTTTATTTCACCTCCATAGTGTCACGACCCAAAGTTTGGCCCATGACCGGCACTTAACCACGTAACGTCTACAGGCGTAACGCGACTAAGTAAGCCAAAACCCAGAAATCAAACCAGTAAAAGTATAGAGTGTCTAAACATTTAATAGGAACATTTGCTAAAAAGTTAATAAAACCTCAAGTAGACAATCACCACGGTAGCAATATATGACGCCGTAGCGAAGAAATGAGCAATAAGTGGAAAACATCACATATGATAAGAACTGCATAAGTAAAGTCGGCTCACAACGAGCTCGACACCAGAGTACAAAATAATATACATCGTCCTCACAACTGGTCTCTAAGTCAATACATAAGTGGTAGATGGAGAGTACTAGATACAATAATGTACATAACTGAAAGATAAACAGATACCACACAAAACCCACCTATTAGCAAAAGAGCTAGTATGCCAACTGTAAGGGTATCTATGTCAAAAGATGCAAGAAAGCAGCCTGCCGCGACTACTCCGAAGGGCAACCTGCAAATACTGTGGCACAACGGGGGTGAGTTGCCAACTCGTGAATAGTAGATAACATATAAAGGTAATCGCGAGTATGCACATGCTGCGATACTCTAACCTATGCCAACAGATAACATCTATATGATGAACTATATGAGCAGTAATCATGCATCAAGTACGATCTAACAACATCTCTAAATGATAAGCAGGGTATGCAATAATCGTGCATAGCAAATGCAATCTAATAACATCTATATAGGATGAGCAAGGCATGCAATAATCGTGCATAGCAAATGTAATCTAATGACATCTCTATGATGAGCAGGGTATGCAATAATCGTGCATAGCAAATATACTCTATCAGGTACAATAGATACAGGATGAGATATAAAATACTGAATGCTGAGCATGGGAATAATAATATCTACACGGAATATCAACGTGGAAAATAATCGGTGTCCATACATATGCCCAAATCCTGTAAATCTTATAGAATCATGGCTGCCTAGCATCGGCACACTAAAATATCATGAATCATCGTGTCTAGCATCGACACGCAAATCCTCAAGTATCGGGCTCCGTCTGCGGAATCGGCCCTCAGCCCCGGCAATACGGATCGGCCTGTATCCATCTCTCATCACTGGTCAGTATCCTCCGGATAACCGCCAGGTCTAACCAATCACCGGTAGGTAGTAGTCCCTCTGCCAGGCTCACCGTCTACTACACAGAGAATCCGTTCTCGCCCTGGGGTACCATACCGGGTCCACCATGTACCCGCAATCGGCCTCATCCGCCTCCTCGATTCGGGATTCACATGTCGCTCTCAGCACCGAGAAAACACATAGTGGACGCACTGAAATATCATATCAAGGGTAACCGGGTTATTAAAACAATTACATATTCTCTTTTGAAATATCCACGGTTCCCAAATCCAGAAATATCATGAAAACAACATCTCTCAATGCGTAAATCCATGCAAGTATGAAGATATCAATATATGTGTGGACTGGTATAAATATACAGTGTGCATGTGCACAGGTATGAAAATATCAATATATGTGTGCACTGGTATGAATATACAGTGTGCATGTGCGCAGGTATGAAAATATCAATATATGTGTGCACTGGTATGAATATACAGTGTGCATGTGCGCAGGTATGAAAATATCAATATATGTGTGCACTGGTATGAATATACAGTGTGCATGTGCGCAGGTATGAAAATATCAATATATGTGTGCACTGGTATGAATATACAGTGTGCATGTGCGCAGGTATGAAAATATCAATGTACGGCAATCAAACGATATGTATAATGCGTAGCAATCCTATAGTGCGAGTGTCATGGCAATCACTAACGGTGTGAGTGTAACATACAAATAGTGCTCATGCAGCTTGAGTCGTTAGTGACAGTGCAGTGTTCTATGCTATCATTTCTATATGCAACAAGAAGGTATGCTACTAGTCCATACGAACATCTACGACTAAATATCCTAACACGCCCCGACGCTTAACGCCATACGGGCGATTTCCCCGTAGATGTTAAATCTACTCACCTGGTCGTGCGCTAGTCATAGCCGACCACCTGCTTCCCTTTCTTTGCTTCGTCCGATGTACCCGCCTGCGAACCTAGAATTCACACAAGGAAAATCCACATAAGAAAATATTTCGCAAAACGCGATATCGAACAAAATGAGAAACGCGTGTGTACAATACGCAGAAACGCGTGTATACGCTTCTAAAACTCATCCCGACACGCCGCGATACGCTGAATCACAGAACCCTCTCGCGTATCGCGCAAACTAAAAATACCAGAAAAACGACATAGTGCCCCAGATTTTATCCAGGTTAAAATATTACAAAACTATATATACCATAGACCAACAAAATGTAGCAGACACCTACACCAAAAACCCTAGGACCTAACTCCCAAGTCTGGCCGCAATTTGTGGCCAGAATGATTTTTCCGGCGGCCTGGGTGTTGAAGTGGGGGGTCATGCTCTGGTGGTGGGGTCAGGGTCTCTCCAGTAGGCTACAGTCCACTTAGATTTAATCTGAAATGCCGGGTCTATAGCAGATTTTAAAAAGGTCAAGTTTTGCTTAAAAAGGTCTAATTTTGTACAATTTGAAAACTTAGGGTATTTTAGTGTAATCTGGGCTTTACCTAGGTATACTTGGCCCTAACAACACTTAATTAGGCTAGTCTACCCAATACTAACCTCACTTAAACAAACTTCACACTAATCACCACATATAGCACTAAAAACACACAATTATCGCTAATCGAAGCTAAACTACTCAAACTAAGCAACAAAAGAATAAGTTTAGAGATTATACCACCTAGGAATCTCACAAGCAAGTAGAAGGAGAAGGAAAAGAAGGGAAGGAGCTGCTGGGGTGCTACTGCCTGAAGCTGCTGCTGCTGCTGCCTGTAGCTGCTGCTGTTGCTGCCTGTGCTGCTGCTTCTGATGCCGGGGCTGCTGGTGCTTGGGCTGCTGCTGATGCTTCAGCTGTGAGTGTGTGTGTGTAAGTGTATGAGAGTGAGAGTTGAGAGAAAAAAATGAGAACAAGGCAAGGGAAATGAGAGTTAAGCTTAGTCAACATCATGCACCCTCTCTCTCTCCTCATTTAATGAAGCATGGCAAAGGCCATCATGTCCCATCATGCACCCTCTCTCTCTCTCTCCAAGTCAACACTTTCAATTTAAAACAACCTTTAAATAAAAATAACTAATTAAACTTAATTAAAACCCCAAAAGACTTAATTCCCATGTTTAAACCCACCATGGTTGTTAATCATGGTTCAACCCCATTTTTAACCCTAGTTTACATGCACAAGTGTGTGTATGCCTAGAAAAATTCTAATAAAATATTCAATAAATAGGATAAAATATTTGGAACTCAAATTGGTAAACTTTTTATTAAAAACTATATATTAAAATATAATTAACTCTTAAACACAACCTAAGGTGTTACAATCTTCCCCCCTTAAAGAAATTCGTCCCCGAATTTTAAAAATATACAGCTGCGCGTACCTTCAAGAGATGAGGGAACTTCTTCCGCATCTCGTTCTCGGCCTCCCAAGTGATCTCTTCACCATTCTGGCTCCGCCAAAACACCTTCACTGATTGCAAGACCTTCGATCGAAGTTTCTTCACCTGTCGGCCCAATATTACGACTGGCTGCTTGGTGAATGAAAGATCGCGCTCGAACTAAAGGGTCTGATGCTGAATCAAGTGAGAAAGGTCATGAAGGTAATTGCAAGGTATCGACAAGAAAATATGGAGTGAATACTCAATAATCTGAGCGAAAGTGCCAAATTAAAGGCAACGATACTAACTCGCTTTAAGGATCTTAAAAAGACCTACAATCCTGGGATAAGCTTCCCAAAACTCAACATGTCATTTATCGGAAAAATCCGTAAGAATACATGATCTGCCACTGCGAACTCGAATCTGCGACCATCTTGGTCGGCATATGACCTCTGTCCGAAATGGACAATTCTCATCCTGACCTAAAACAACTGGATCATCTCCGAAGTCTCTAGACAAGCTGAGGTCCAAAAATCCTACAACGCGGAGTTAGAAAAACAGACTGGTGATCGACACGACCTAACCCCTAAACCTAAAAGTTGCCAATTGGAGTGTCTCCTGATAACTGCTATCGAAGGAGAACCCTAACAATGGCGAGTGACGATCCCCAATTGCCAACAACAATTAATACGTACGCACAAACTTAACAAAGAACAACTGAGCAAACTGAGTATAACCGGACGACAAGCATCCGAATGGAGTCATACCCTGACTAAACCTGGGTAGACACCATAACGAAATTCATGGAGTCCTGCTCTCGTTCCCTCTCCGGAACGGTTAAAGGTTGCACTCTCCAGCCGGTCTCAGTTGCTCAACCCAAGCACACAACTGGACAGACACCTTGAAACGAATCCCGAGACTTCACTTTCCGTCCCTGCCTACCCATAATTATCTCATAAGTCACGTTAAATGTTGGTGGGACTTGAATGAGTATAGAAAGTTGACCGATGTGCCTGCTCTAGGATTTCGCGTCTCTACCCGATAATATCAGGTACACAAATGCGTCCCTAAACTTAGCACACCCTTGTCACAATTCAAGGACTCCGAATCATTACCCAGCCGAACAGGCTCAAGTATCTCTGACGAACGAGCGTCGGCGGGCAGTGTCTCACGAAAGTGATTAAAGAAAAGTGGTCGGGCGCGGACATGAGCAAGCTGTCCCCCCAGTAGAAACGAACTTAAGCTGTACTCAACGATCGCACAAGAACTGTAAATCTGCGATGGACTATCACAACAATCAAAATCCGCTGTGGGAAGATGTACATTAAGCTCCGGTGGTCTGTGAAAATCTGATACGACTCTCGAACAAGTAGTGTCTCTAAATCTCCAACGCAAAACCACCGCGGCCATCTCCAGATCATGAGTGGGACATACTTCTCGTACTTCCTCCAAATGTAGGAAAGCAAAAGCGATAACTCCATTGTGTCACCTTAGTACACATTCGAGCCATACTCACGAACCATCACAGTTAAACCACAAAGTCGCCCGAACCAAAAAGCAAAGAAAGAACTGATGCATTTGTTAACCGAATCTTCAACTGCCGAAACTCTACACACAAGCCTGAGTCCAAAGAAAGGAAACCTCCATCAAGTCAATTCAGTCAACGGTGCAGCGCTACAAAAGCAATCCTGCCCGAAACGGCGGTAAAACCTGCTAAGCCCAAAAAATCTGCGGACCTCCGTCCTGCTCACAAGTCTGGGCCTAAGCTGTGCGGCCACGATCTTCCTCGGAACCATACAAAACCGTCTCCCGTAACTACGAGACCTAGGAGTCAACACAACGAGCCTGAAGGAACACTCCGAGAATCTAGCAAACCGCTGGGGCTCTCCCAGTATCTGCAAAACAAATCCTCAAGTACTACTCCTATCCCTCAAGACACATTAAATAGACCAGGATGTCGTAATAACACAACAATAACTGGTCGAGGAACGGCCTGAAGAAATCCGGTTCATCGCATCTACGAACGCTGCTAGGGCATTGGTGAATCCAATGACACACCAAAACACACAAGGCCCGTAGCACGCATAAAGCAGTCTTCGGAATGTCATCACTCCGAACCCGCAACAATGACGACCTGATCTCAAACAAACTTAGAAAATGTCTCGCACTCTGGAGCTGATCGAAGAAATCGTCAATGCGAGGTAAAGGATACCTATCCGTACCGTAAGCCGGTTCAATTGACGATCCATCAATACACAACCTCAATCTGTCGTCTTTCTCCTTGACGAACAGAAATAGGAGCTTCCTAATGCGAAACACTCAGACGCACGAAACTCCCCCAACAATAACTCTGCAGCAAATCCTTAACCTCTTTAAGCTTCGCCGGCTCATCTGGAACAACGTCGGAACTCTCGCACGAAAGAAAACCGGTCCAAAAAACCAACTGAGGCTACGGTATCACGAACAAACGCCAAGAATCCACGACATCTCCTCAAAAGCCGACTAGCGAAAAATGCTGAATTCAAGCTGTGAGAGGCGGCGCAACTATCCACTTGCACAACAAGAACCGACTCGCTGGGGAAAACAAAACCTAACTGTTTCCTCACGGTAGTCCACAACGCCTAGCACGTAGCTAACCAGTCCGTGCCCAGGAGAACGCCAAGTCCAACATCTCTAGAAGGATCAAAACGACAGACGAATCTTTATCTCCTATCCGATTGGCACATGACCGAATTACGTGTCGCGCAACAAAAGAATCGCTGACAGAAGTTAACACAACAGACGGCTGATCTACCTAATATGACTCTCGTCCTAAACTTGGCACGAAGTGTGGAAAGATACGAGTGCATGGATCCGGATCAAACAAATACATCAAAAGAACATACGAATTAAGGATACCTGAAAACTCTGCCTTGGACGCCCTCGCGTCCCGATGGGTCAAAGCGAAAACTTGTGCCTTCCCTTCACCTGCGACTGACCGAACTCCTCCTCTGCCAGATTGAGCCCTCTGAGCGAACCTTCCGTGTCCACGACGTCTTAGAATATGACCCTGACGTGGTGCTAAGGAACAATGCCGGACGAAGTGTTGAAGGCTTCCGCATCGAAAACATCCACGCGCTGACTGCTGACCTTCCTGGGGATGAGAGCCAAACGACTGTCCTCGTCCTAAGCCTCTGCTCTGGGCTGGTACACCAGTACGATTCCTCAACTGTTCCAAAACTCTCACGGTCTCTGGAAGACGTGTCTCGTAAACTGGGGCTGCCTCTACTAGTGCTATGTAGGTGACGGAATACTGCATGATGATCGCAAGGAACAACCGGGTAACAGGGGTGACAACTTCCTGTCGCTGCGCTCGAACTGCCTCTACCAGTGAGCTCATCGTCTGGCGCAAGTCCTGCATCTCTGCTACTAATCTAGCGATCTGATCTGTCGTAGGAGGAACAATCTGCTCTGGTACAACAGGGGCACTACCCGGATCAGTCCTCGTCTCGGACGAATCAACTCGAATCTCGGCTCTCGCGGCCGCTCTCTGCGCCCTCGTAGTCCTTGGCGGCATAATGACTGAAAAGAAAGTATGATTCGATGAGGATACGGAATCGAATCACAAGGATGTATACAGTCATGAAGGAATTTCAATCAATAAGTCTTAAGGTCGCTAAGGCGGAGTACCGTGTCGTGAGTATGCCGCGGAACATACGCACGCTATGCCACTCTGCTGCAGCTACCTACTCCATCATACCAGGGTCATCCTACACTCCGAAGGTAAAACCTACGCTCTGATACCAACTTTGTCACGACCCAAAGTTTGGCCCGTGACCGGCACTTAACCACGTAACGTCTACAGGCGTAACACGACTAAGTAAGCCGAAACCCAGAAATCAAACCAGTAAAAGTATAGAGTGTCTAAACATTTAATTGGAACATTTGCTAAAAAGTTAAGAAAACCTCAAGTGGACATACACCACGGTAGCAATATACGACGCTGTAGCGAAGAAATAAGCAATAAGTGGAAAACATCACATATGATAAGAACTGCATAAGTAAAGTCGGCTCACAACGAGCTCGACACCAGAGTACAAAATAATATACATCGTCCTCACAACTGGTCTCTAAGTCAATACATAAGTGGTAGATGGAGAGTACTAGATACAACAATGTACATAACTGAAAGATAAACAGATACCACACAAAACCCACCTATCGGCAAAAGAGCTACTACGCCAACTGTAGGGGTATCTGTATCAAAAGATGCAAGAAAGCAGCCTGCCGCGACTACTCTGAAGGGCTACCTGCAAACACTGTGGTACAACGGGTGTGAATTGCCAACTCGTGAATAGTAGATAACATATAAAGGTAATTGCGAGTATGCACGTACTGCGATACTCTAACATATGCCAACAGATAACATCTACATGATGAACTATATGAGCAGTAATCATGCATCAAGTACGATCTAACAACATCTATAATTAAAAATCAGGGTATGCAATAATCGTGCATAGCAAATACAATCTAATAACATCTATATAGGATGAGCAAGGCATGCAATAATCGTGCATAGCAAATATAATCTAATGTCATCTCTATGATGAGCAGGGTATGCAATAATCGTGCATAGAAAATGTACTCTATCAGATACAATAGATACAGGATGAGGTATAAAATACCGAATGCTGAGCATGGGAATAATAATATCTACACAGAATATCAACGTGGAAAATAATCGGTGTCCATCCATATGCCCAAATCCTGTAAATCTTATAGAATCATGGGTGCCTAGCATCGGCACACTAAAATATCATGAATCATCGTGTCTAGCATCGACACGCAAATCCTCAAGTATCGGGCTCCGTCTGCGGAATCGGCCCTCGGCCCCGGCAGTACGGATCGGCCTATATCCATCTCTCATCACTGGTCAGTATCCTCCGGATAAACGCCAGGTCTAACCAATCACCGGTAGGTAGTAGTCCCTCTGCCAGGCTCACCGTCTAATACACAGCGAATCCGTTCTCGTCACGGGGTACAATACCGGGTCCACCATGTACCCGCAATCGTCCTCATCCGCCTCCTCGAATCGGGTTTCACATGTCGCTCTCAGCACCGAGAAAACACATGGTGAACGCACTGAAATATCATATCAAGGGTAACCGGGTTTTTAAAAAAATTACATATTCTCTTTTGAAATATCCACGGTTCCCAAATCCAGAAATATCATGGAAACAACATATCTCAATGCGTAAATCCATGCAAGTATGAAGATATCAATATATGTATGGACTGGTATGAATATATAGTGTGCATGTGCACAGGTATGAAAATATCAATATATGTGTGCACTGGTATGAATATACAGTGTGCATGTGCGCAGGTATGAAAATATCAATATATGTGTGCACTGGTATGAATATACAGTGTGCATGTGCGCAGGTATGAAAATATCAATGTACGGCAATCAAACGATATGTATAATGCGTAGCAATCCTATAGTGCGAGTGTCATGGCAATCACTAACGGTGTGAGTGTAACATACAAATAGTGCTCGTGCAGCTTGAGTCGTTAGTGACAGTGCAGTATTCTATGCTATCATTTTTATATGCAACAAGAAGGTATGCTACTAGTCCATACGAACATCTACGACTAAATATCCTAACACGCCCTGACGCTTAACGCCATACGGGTGATTTCCCCGTAGATGTTAAATCTACTCACCTGGTCGTGCGCTACTCGTAGCCGACCACCTGCTTCCCTTTCTTTACTTCGTCCGATGTACCTGCCCGCGAACCTAGAATTCACACAAGGAAAATCCACATAAGCAAATATTTCGCAAAACGCGATATCGAACAAAACGAGAAACTCGCGTCGCGAATTAACGCGCGTATATACAATACGCAGAAACGCGTGTATACGCGTCTAAAACTCATCCCGACACACCGCGATTCGCTGAATCACAAAACCCTCTCGCGTATTGCGTGTATCGCGCAAACTAAAAATACCAGAAAAATGACATACTACCCCAGATTTTACCCAGGTTAAAATATTACAAAACTATATATACCATAAACCAACAAAATGTAGCAGACACCTACACCAAAAACCCTTGGACCTAACTCCCAAGTCTGGCCGCAATTTGCGGCCAGAATGATTTTTCCGGCGGCCTGGGTGTTGAAGTGGGGGGTCGTGCTCTGGTGGTGGGGTCAGGGTCTCTCCAGTAGGCTACAGTCCACTTAGATTTAATCTGAAATACCCGGGTCTATAGCATATTTTTAAAAGGTCAAGTTTTGCTTAAAAAGGTCTAAATTTGCACAATTTGAAAACTTAGGGTATTTTAGTGTAATCTGGGGTTTACCTAGGTATACTTGGCCCTAACAACACTTAATTAGGCTAGTCTATCCAATACTAACCTCACTTAAACAAAGTTCACACTAATCACCACATATAGCACTAAAAACACACAATTATCGCTAATCGAAGCTAAACTACACAAACTAAGCAACATAAGAATAAGTTTAGAGATTATACCCCCTAGGAATCTCACAAGCAAGTAGAAGGAGAAGGAGAAGAAGGGAAGGAGCTGCTGGGGTGCTGCTGCCTGAAGCTGCTGCTGCTGCTGCCTATAGCTGCTGCTGCCTGTAGCTGCTGCTGTTGCTTCCTGTGCTGCTGCTTCTGATGCTAGGACTGCTGGTGCTTGGGCTGCTGCTGATACTTCAGCTGTGAGTGTGTGTGTGTGTGTAAGTGTATGAGAGTGAGAGTTGAGAGAAAAAAAATGAGAACAAGGCAAGGGAAATGAGAGTTAAGCTTAGTCAACCCCTCCCTCTCTCTCTCTCCTCATTTAATGAAGCATGGCAAAGGCCATCATGCCCCATCATGCACCCTCTCTCTCTCTCTCCAAGTCAACACTTTCAATTTAAAACAACCTTTAAATAAAAATAACTAATTAAACTTAATTAAAACCCAAAAAGACTTAATTCCCATGTTTAAACCCACCATGGTTGCTAATCATGGTTCAACCCCATTTTTAACCCTAGTTTACATGCACAAGTGTGTGTATGCCTAGAAAAATTCTAATAAAATATTCATTAAATAGGATAAAATATTTGGAACTCAAATAGGTAAATTTTTTATTAAAAACTATATATTAAAATATAATTAACTCTTAAACACAACCTACTGTGTTACACATAGCCCCCGGGACACATTATCCGCCACGTGTCGCAATCTGAGGAATTCAGACTTGTGAGCATCATCAGTACCTTTTTACTTTTTGATAATTTGGTTTGTATTTGGCATGGATTTCTTAATCTCTCATTGTTTATTGAGGCAATTTCCTTTATCCTTTACTTTCTAAATTTATGATGTTTAGTGTTTATTTGTCTTTAAAACTGCTAATTTTATCTTAGTTTAAAGGAATCTAAACTTGCCATTTGTTTTGTTGATCTAATTTGGTTATGAATTGAATCATAATTCTGTCAAAACCATAATTTTTTTCGAAAGTACTTTCGTTTAACCTTTACCGTCTAATTTCTGATTTTTAGTGTTTATTTGTCTTTAAAGCTGCAATTTTTTCTAGGTTTGAACGAATTTGAACTTACCATTTGTTCTGTTGATCTAATTTGGTTATGAATTGAATCATAAATCCGTCAAAACCTTAAATTGTTTCCCGAAGTACTTTCTTTTCTTTTTAATATCTAAATTTTTAATCTTTAGGTTCTCAAATTTTAATTTTATGTTAAAAAAATTCGAACTGGCAGGATTTTTTTACATAGTATCCTTATTCGATTGGAGTCCAATCTCATGGCAAAGATGAGACTTTATTGGATTGATCAAACTCCTATTCGATTATCTCCAAAGGTACCTTTATCATTTACTCTTTAAATTTTTTATTTTTAGGTTCTAGAAATTAAATTTTGGTTTTAAAAAAATCGATCTTTATGGCAAGAATTTGTTGCATAATATCCTTGTTTCAATTTTTCTTTTAAAAAAAGTTCAAACTTTGTGGCAATTTTTTTTCCTTGTATCCTTATTTGATCGGAGTTTGATCTCATGGCAAATATGAGAATTTGTTGGATTGATTTAACCCCTATCCGATTGTCTCCGGGGGTACTTTCTTTTACCCTTTATTCTTTAAATTTCTGATTTTTAGGTTCTTAAATTTTAATTTTTCTTTAAAAAGTTTAGAACTTTGTGTCTGGAATTTGTTGTATAATATCCTTATTTTGGTTTTTGCTTTTAAAAAATTTTCGAACTTCATGGCAAGAATTTGTTGCATGGCATCCTTGTTTGATTGGAGTTCGATCTCATGGAAAAGGTGAGAATTTATTGGATTGATCAAAGCTCAGATACTTTTTTTTGCTTTTTGCTTTCTAAATAAATTTCTGATCATTAGGGTCTCAAATTTTAATTTGAGTTAAAAAAACATTATGGCAGGAATTTGTTGCATAGTATCCTTATTCGATCGGAGTCCGATCTCATGGAAAAATGAGAATTTACGTTTTTGCTTTTGAAATTAGAGCGAAACTTCATCAGATGTTTTAGGGGTATAGATGCCATTAGACTTGAAATTTAATAATTATTGCAGTAGCAGTTTGCAATTTTCTAAATTCATTGAAAATTTTGATTTCATGTTTAAACTATCTTAATGATGAACATTTGGTCGTATAATCTTTTTATTGGCTGACTATATGTTTGTGCTATTGGTTTTAGCATGACTCTTGCCTTTATGGTAATTGAAAATCCTGATGGAATTGATTGATTTTTGACGATAAAGTTAACACCTTAATGTGGGAATTATGAATCTTAAACGAGTATGTTAGAAAATAAATCTTCTTTAGGGGTCATCCTCTATATCTGAGTTGGAAATTTTTGCTCAAGTTGAATCCACAGAATTTATTTGTGTTATCAAGTTTTTTGAGAATAAAATTGAAATTCTCATTTGTATGTTTTCTCGATTGAAACCATTTTTTATGAATTTTACAGCCTTTGGTTAAGCACTAAGTGTTAGAAAGAGTTGAGAAGAATTCGATCCTTGTAGTCCAATCATCCATCAATTGAATAAAATAAGGAAGGAATCAAATATTCCTTATGGCTTGCATTGTTTTGCTCTTCATCAATCCCCTCTTCTACATGCCAGAGACATGAGAAGAATATTGTAAAGATATTAATCTCCGTCTCAAGTTTAGCAATAGTTTCATTCAGGAAATGTGGAGGCGGCATAGGCAGAGAAAGCTTGCAGATGAGATCAAGCCTGAGCGAGCAGCAACGATGTTCATAGGCAAGAGTGTTCATCACGATTAACTGCATTTATTACCGCTCATTCTATATCATTTTGTTAATAATCAAGTGCTATTAATCCGTGACTGCTACATCAAAACAGGTATCAGGTATTTTAGATGGTCATGATGAAAACACGGCTCGGTATGCATAGTTGCGATAAATTCCGGTCAAAACTTCAATCGGACGGATAAGTGATCAAGATATGAATTGTTGCAACACAAATTAAATCAATTTTTGCAACACATATGCAACATGGACCAACATGAATCAAGTGGGGACATAAGTGGATAAACATGGAAAGTCATGACTCATGCGAATCATGAGTTGTGCAAGTGGACAAGTGGATCAAAAGATATAAAGTGAAAAAGTATTGATGTGATGTATACTTTTTGGTTGAAAATGTCATGATGTTGGGCTTTAAAACACCAGTGAGCAAACCACTTCGATTTAGAGAAAAAGAAAAATTCTAAAAATCAAGTAAGGATATCGGATGATCACAGAAAGAAGCCATCTTGTCTTAAAGGAAAATATCTTGGCTAGGGACGAGTTTCGAGTATAAAAACATATAAATCTTTGGAAAGGAAATTCAACGAAGATACGAAGGTTTGAATTAAAAGATTAAAAGACTATGGCACTATCATGAAGGCGTGTATGAACGAAAACAGGTGAAAGATGGTGTAAAAATAAGACTAAGTTTTTTTGTTAAAGATGATAGAAATCCTAGATTTGAGACCAAACTGTAAGAATGAAAACTCAGGAAAAGCTTATGACTTTACAAACTTGCGAGATACTTTTGAAATTTTCCCTGATCTCT
Source organism: Agapanthus africanus (assembly GCA_030015575.1). Taxonomy (NCBI): domain Eukaryota; kingdom Viridiplantae; phylum Streptophyta; class Magnoliopsida; order Asparagales; family Amaryllidaceae; genus Agapanthus; species Agapanthus africanus. The sequence continues at coordinate 504,767,286 of JASDDO010000026.1, forward strand.
ATTAGAGGCATGAAAACTTTTAATCGAAGTTTTTGAAACAAAACGACGCTATTTTGCACGAGCACGTAATGACGTAAATGAGCTTAACTTAAATGAGATGTGAGCTGTCAAAAATAAGGGTTCGACATTTCTAACTTAGGGTGATAGAATTTCTAGCCTAGATTGTTAGGAATATGTATGACCTAGAGGCTATTATTGTATGATATAGTGGATGCTTGGACATATATATAGAGGACTTTCTTGCTCGACATGATAGTATGCTATCTGGTTGCCTTTATCTTAACATGTTCACTGGTATTATTATACCATCTCTTATATACATGTTAATAAAGCTTTTAGGATGTTGGCTTGACTACCATGACTATGATGTGGATCATACTACCACGACCTGGGTAGTCCACAAGCACATCCTTCAATTGTTCCTAATCGAGGGAATATCGAGACAGGGCATCGATATTCCAGAATAGACTATTGTGTACATTTCTTGACCCTGTATGGGGGCGATGGTTGATCCCATATCCATTGGGGTTTGACATCAAATATTGTACACAGGTGCTCATTAGAGATTGGGTACACCTAACAGGACACGCCGAGAACTCCTAGATGGTACTATACCTATCATCAGATAGCAGTTCTATGGTGACACTGGTACAGGTTGGTTTGTAGACCCGAAATTGTTATAGAGTCTTATGTGGTTCCCATTGTGCTTTGATTTCCTCCCTACCATGGCTCAAAGGAGTCGTGCAAAAAGGTGTATTTTGGGTATAGTCCCGAGTCACATGGAGAAAATGAGTGATAGGAGGGGTTTCGTCTCTCCTGGTATAGGGAGTTGATGTTGCGCTATGCTCGATTGGCTATAACAGGAAGTCCCGAGCCAGGGCTGTTGATGAGATTTACTGGTAAGAGTTATCGGTAGTTTCTTGTACCGTTATAGGCCACACATCGGCATGACTTATCAACTTATTGGGGTCTGGCGATTCTACCCCCAGACTCGATATGCGACATATCAGATGAAGAGACCGGACTGTACGGTAAGTGTTACCTATAGGCTTCATGGGAATTTGTACAAGCTTGCTTGCTGATTTTCTAATCGCTCAATACCTGGGTATCCGTTACGTCCAGCTAGTACCGCTGACGACTTATGTGTGACTGATGTGATCATCACTAACTGCTGGCATATTGACGAGTTTTTAGAGTCCGACATAGAAGTTTCCCGATTCAAGAGAAACAAAGTAGGGCACATATGCTGATATGTGCGGGGGCCTGATTAAACACGAGTATGTGATACCGTATTCTAATCTGGCGGTTATTTCATATCAGTTAGGTTATATGTGATATAACCGGATTATTGAATCAAATGTTGATTTGATAATGTGATATAAAGATAAATGATATTAGTTGGTTATATGTGATATAATCGGATTATTAAATCAAGTGTTGATTTTATAATATGATATATATTTATATTTGATATAATTATATATTAACTAATATTATTGCTCACTAATAATTTTCTTTATAAATATATTAATATATATATAAATATATATAATGAAGCATGGCTGATTTTCTATTTATTCAAAATGGAAATGATGAGGTGGAAAATGAGAAGCATGGGTGAAGCATGGTTTCGTAGTATTTTTATTGGTCTCTTATCACTATTGAAGCATGGTTCTATTTGTTTATTTGAAACAAATGGATACTTCAATAAGTGAGAGGGGTCAATCCATTCTTCACAACACTTGGTTCATTTTTTCTAGTTGAGCTCATGAGATGAGTTCTTCTCTCTAGCTCTCTTCATTCTCCTCATCACCTCCTCCAAGCTCAATCGCTTACATGAGTTGTGAAACCTTGAGCTTGTAAGAACCCTAGTGATCAAACAATACCCCTACTTCACCATCCTACACTAGATTAGCATTTTGGTGTAGTGTATTTCCTTCACTAAAGAGTTTAGTGAAGAGGTTGAAGGGTTGCGGCAGAGCCCCGGCCATCAAAACGCGGCCAAATGCGGAACAAATTTTTTCTAAAACCTGCGCTACCGTTACCAAAATCCCGGAAACCTTAAACCCTAAACTAGCAAACTAAACTAAAAGTTAGAATCGTTATACCGAGTTGATCTGTGTCCTTCGGTCTTCATTCCAAGCTCCTAATGATTCTTTGATGATGTTTGGTTGCCGGTCTTCCTCCATCTCCGATGATCCACCTGAGGGAAACGATGCAAGCTCCAGTCTTGACAAACAAGGCAACCGATGCTCTAAAGTTGCTAGCGATGAAGAGTGGGGGTGTATGAAAGTGTCACTACAATTTTCTCTCATTTCATGTGCTCCATGGAGCAACCATAGAAGAAGAATGGAGATGAGGAAGGTTTTGAATGAACAAAAATGGTTAAGTGTTTTGTGAGCATGAGAGAGTGAGAGTGAAGCAAGTGTAATGTCTCAAATGAAAAATGAATCCCCACCAAAAATGTGGCCCCCCCTCTCATGCCCCCAAAAAAATATCTCCACCATTTAACAAATAAACAATTTGCAACCATACCCAAAACCCATACCTAGGTCATGTTCATGCCACCTTGCACCCTCCACCTCATCATTAAACAAATGAATTTCCATAAATGGAAAATCAAATAATGAGGTGGCAAAGCTTCTAGAAGCTATCCCGTATATAATACGGAATACTTCCCGGTACATGTATCGAAATACATATACGCGTATTCGTACAAAAATATGAATATCCAAGAGAGAAAATGAATAGTGAACAATAATACTAGAATACATACATAAAAATACATATGTAAATTATTAAATCAAAACCTGATTTAATAATCTGGCTTAATCCTAAACCGCTAGTATTAGCAACTGTCCGACTAAAGTCTGTGCCGCATGTGCACATATTTAATCGGACACCTGTAAGTACCAACATACGTCATGTACACCATATCACCTGAATCGTGAAAACCCTCTGTGTGGAACTCTAAAGACTCGTCCATACGCTGGCAGTGGGTTTAACCACAAACACGTCAGCGGCACTAGCTGTACGTAACGGCTGACCAGGTATTGAGCGAAAGGGAGGCCGACGAGCAAACTCATCCTGAACCCCTACTGAGCGTGACAGTGACAATGTCCGTACAGTCCGGTCTGTTTGTCTAAGAGTCTCGCATTTCGAGTCTAAGGAGGTGGATAAAGTCAGACCCCTAACAACGCGACATTTAGTGTCGGTATGAAACCCATCACCACCTGAGAATCTATCGATCTTGGATCGGTAATTCTCGTCCACCGTAGCCACGGATTTTTGGTGATGGCCATCCGTACACAACGCGATATCAACCCCAAATACCGGGAGAGACGAATCCCTGACGATCCGATCACTACCTCCATGTGGCTCGGGACTGTACCCAACTAAAACCTGTTTGCACGACTCCTTTGAGCCTTGGTACGGTAGTAATAAAAGCACAGTGGGAACTCACATGAAACAAATGATGATCTCAGGTCGAAAGACTAACCTGTACACATGTCGCCTGGGAACTGCTATCTGACAATAGGTATAATACCAACTAGCAGGTTCCCGGCGAGTCCGTCCAGTGTACTCAAAACCCAATGAGCACCTATATACTATCTTAGGTGAACAAAATAACACCAATGGCTTGTGAGACCTAGCCACCGCCCCTCGTCGGGGTCTCGATCAGTATACACTGGAGTATCGATGCCCGATCTCGATACTCCTACGACTAGGGACATTTAAGGATGTGCTTATAGACCCCAGCTCCCACATATATGATCGCCATCATAATGCTGGCAGTCAAGCAAGAATTCTATGGGCTCTAACAATACGTATATGATGATAAAGACAAACCATATAGCATACTATCATCTTGAGTAAGACAGTTTTATCGGTATAGGTCCTCACTCAATCATCATAATCACAAGTCCGTGACTATGATAATTACCTTGATGGCACTATAGCCAACAATCTCCCACTTGCACTTAAGGCCAATTATTTCGATGTCGCATACTAACGGCCCGTGTGATACCGAACACCCAACTTCTCTACTAATCAGTTTCGCAAAGCCCGTTTGCGAAAATGATTGCGTTCGAGAAATAGCCTCAGTGAGTGGATCCGCTCCAATGTTTCTTTCTGTATCTCTCTGTATCTCAACTTCGCGGAGAAAACTATCTCCCGAAATGAGCAATACCTGTCTTAGAATTTGTCTGGATATCTGATGGGACCCAGTTCACAAACAAACTCCAAATCCAGCAAACCTCCTAGATTGTATCATCCACTGAATCTAATCAGTAACATGCGCCATGCCTTCCTCAGTATCCACTTGGACCACCTGTCCAACATACTGTCCCTCAAAGGAGGGAAAAACTGTAACTCTGACAGTCACTCTGTCATCCAGGCCACCTTGGAAGCCTGAAATGATAACCGTCTCCTGGAGGAGGTTGCCGTTACCATATCCCAAGAACATTCACTTATGTTCATAAATTGCTTCCCAATGTTTCTCCAGAATTGGATTAATATATGTTTATTGCAGCTAGTGCAAAAACAACATCTGGTGTAGTACGTGACATTTCATGATTAACTCAATTGCCTAAGCAAGTGATATGCTAATCATGCAGATCCCTCTCCCTTTTATTCTATAAGACATCTTTAGAGAGGGTGACTCCATCACCTGCAGGTGAACCACCATGCCAGGAGTCGTCCATTCTAAAATACCTTTTTAGAATAATGTCAAAGTACCCAGATTGGGATACTTCCCAAATCTAGATCTAAAACCATAGATCTAGTAACCAGAAACCATGATATTATATCCATATCCTATGTGGAGAAACAATTTTGTGACAACCACAATATAACCGATCGTAGTATAGGAATATCCCTTCCTATCAAGTGCATGTCATCCCAATACCTGGACATCACTCTCTACTACCTTCTTACCAGACCCATCTCCTATTCTGATGAAGTCAAAGACTATGACTGTCACATCAAAATTAGATGATCTGTTTCCACTATAACTGTTTTAGTCTATAAATAGACATAAGAAACTTTCCTACTATGCTTCCGCTGTTCCCACTGACTACAACAACCCTCTAGCAGAGTCATATATACGTACACTTCTAAAGCTAGTTTAGAACGACTCTATACTCATCCTCCTGCCGGGTCTTATAGTCTAGAACATCAGCAATGGCAAGTCTGGGTAAACAAGAACCTCCCTGTCACCGTCTCTGAGAAGACATAAGTACCTCTCGGGTGTCTGAGGTTACCCACCAAATCTGCGGAGTGGCTAATGGAATGTCGAAACTAATTGAATCCTTAGGTTCTATTAAATCTTCAGTGATCAATTATGGTTCTGGAATCACTTCCAGTTCTACCATACTCCCACTTTTGTTTTTCTGAAAGAAAAAATCCATTTTACTAAAACTGTAGCGAGCCAAGAACAATGTAAATATTGATCTTCCTGATGGTAGAAAGTTAACCCTCGTCAAAGCCCGGGATAACCCACAAACTGCCATTACTGAAACGTGCATCTAGTTTTTCCGGATTCTGGTTTTAAGCATCAGCCGGACAACTTTCTATACCTTAACATCGTTAAGATTTAAATTGATTCTATATAAATCTAATATAGAAACAAAAGCACTAATTTAATTGGAACCAGATTCAAAATCATGCAGCTGTCTCCAGTGCATACCAACCAAATGGAAAAAGGACAATCCGCATTACTCATCTAGGAGTGCATCCATATATGAGTAACCCGAAATATAAGCAAGTTCTTAAAACCATTATATCAATGGAACACCAAACACAAATATCTACATCTTCGACTACTTCGAAGAATCCTGATACTTCTAATAAATGGTTCTCTACTTTATTCTTATACCTATAACTTCTCAAAATCTGAACCTTGCATTTCAACGAAATACATGTCTAGAATCAGAGAAGTTATAAGTAAACAGAATACAGTGCGAGTACCAACCCCATTGTCCTAATGGACACTGGACAACATACAATAGTTTGTATAAGTCCCTTGAGTTCAACAACTCAAACCCTGTGCGTCGTAGGTTGAAAAACTGTAGTATGGTTAAGAAGAATTACACCGCTGTTGAATGCATCTTACCTAATCACCAACTGATATAGGTAAATGTCACTGACATAATTTCAAAAAGTTATATCTCACTTTATAAAATAAACGTGCAGATATATCAGTTTGGAATTGGTGCATAACAACGGATATTCAAAACCAAATATTTGCCGTCTGGCAAAAACCAGATGATTTCCTCAAAAATCACCAATTACAACGAATTCCGATATAATGAGGATCTAATCAACCAATTCCCAATATCTTACTCCCACTCACCATCCGTAATAACATACAAATGTGAGAAACTGATCTGGTAAATACATACCCTGGAGTTAGATTCTAATTGGGAATACAGTTATCAATTAACATCGCACAGTGAAACTGAAACTTGAAAATGTTTCAAAAAAGGGGTAAACTGGTATTCCTAGTAACGCCTCTTCCACTATCCTGATTCATGACAGTAACCATATACTCACATGCCCTCATTCCAATCCCTTTATTATGTCATTACTTATTACCTTATGTACACCTTCTTTAGGCTAATTGGTTTTCTTCCTTCCCTACCCTTCGGCACCGGCCTAAGGTTTGGAAGAAGACTATCCAATAAGCGTAATAGGTGTACTCTCCTAATCATAGGAGCCCTCGCAACTTAAGAGAAGGTAAAGAGAAAAGACATCTGAATAATCCTATCCAATTTCTCTTGAACCGGAAACCATCCCCGAATCTGGAACGAATTCTCTCGAGTTCGTATGTAACTATACAATGGATTTATCCAATGGAAGTGGATACTCGTAGTGATACGGGGTGTTCTGGAGAAAAGCAAAGGTGATATAGAAGTGGCAATGATGTATGTGACACCGTGACATTCCAAAAGCCAAAGTGTTTTAAGAAGGTTCGGTCAACTTGGTTTCATGAGTTTTAGTCAAAGGTCGGGTCATAGTCGCAGCCACAGAGAGAGAGAGAGAGAGAGAGAAGAAACACTCAGCGTGCACTCTAACCTAGATCAGAATGGTTAATCATTTTATCTAATCTGGATGGCTCCCACCGTTTCCTCGAATTCTCCTCCAAACTCAAAAGGAGAATTAGTCGGAATCACCCGAAGAGTAATCCTACTTATCAGTGGGAGTCGGGATCCAACTATCATCGCATGATAACTTGATGGAAGACACTCAAGTCACCACACTCCAGAAGGTATGCGCAATCCTGGCAAGTTTCCTGTATGTTTGAAACTCCCGATGTGTGTTTTTACCCCTAGGACTCAAGTGACCTTGACTGAGCCAACATATCAAAGGATCCTAGTCAAGTTCAACCCATCACTATCTTGATTGCATTAGACCCACCCGCACGAGTCCTTGACTGAGCCAAAATGACCGTACGACTGTCCTAACCAATCGCATATCCATGCAACAGAAAAGCATTACATAGCTACCGAACAGTACGCCTCGGCTAAGCACGACATACGTAGCACGAATACTAAGCAATACTAATCTGAAATGACAGAGGGCTACGGCTGGTTTTTGGAGAAAAACCTTTAACGTAATGAACTTGATATCATTGAAGGAATCCAAGTGGTTTTTAAAAATATATAGTGGCGAAGACTTTTGCTAAAGAGGTCACTCCCGGTGAAAGGATCTCGGCTTTTTCCCTATAAAATGAGGTGCAGGATATTCCAAGCTGAATACCACGATGCAAAGCAAAAGAATCGACTATAGAAAAGTTATTACGTTGACGCAAACTTTTACTCAAGGGGTCACTCCCGATGAAGGGATCTCGGCCCTTGCCACGTCGAATGAGGTGCTGGATATTCATAACCGAATACCACTGTGCAAAGCAAAAGAGAACGTCTGTAATGTCAGTTTTTAAAAACATGGTTCCAATAACATCATATATAGGTTTGTTTTATCCTTGCATTGATCAAAATCAACGCAGTCCCATCAATTAATCACACCAGAAAAGAACGAAAATAAAATGTACGTATATTCCATCCGCATTCGCCACTGGGTCCCGTCATCACCCGTTAGGTTACTTAACTAATGACAGAGCGGGGACTGGGCTAGCGCGGGTGCAAAACATATACAACATCTACTAGTATATATATATATATATAACATTCGTCCCAGGCATGATATAAAGCAACATCACAGAAACATCACAAAAGTAACACAGAATGGTGGATAATCGTCGAGCCCCGGGTTTCACTTGAGCCGCAAATGAGACCCGACGTTCCCTGTTGTGTGGATAGCCTATGCAATGAAACCTAGACCCCTATGAGCGCGGCAAGTTACCCGCCAAAACCAGAAGTGAGGCAACCCCCTTCAACAACATGAATGGGTCACCCGGCACTTCACGGAATCCGGTGACTTGAGCGCCCCTCAGTGGGTCATACCTATACCCTTTACGAGTGCGGCGAATAGCCCGCCAATTCTAGAGTAAGGTCCCCTCCGTCTCAATGCCATGAGATGCAGACCCGTTGCCCTCTAAAACCCGGCTATTCGTGCACTCCACCGTGGGGTAACCCTAGTACAGAAAAGAAAATAATATACAAGGGTGACATCGACCTCAACCCGGTCGTGCCCCAAAAGAATAATATACAAACAGGCAGTGACGGCAGTCCATATGTCGGACGCTCGCCCCATAATCTCAAATGTACAAATGAATTTAAAATGTACTACCACTGCACCCAGGCTATCCACCACGACGATCCAACCAACAACACAGCACAACACAGAACATCAACGTGAATGTCACATTTGCAAATCCGTCTAAATGAACATATAGCAGTTAGACGGGTTTACCGATCGAATAATATTCACGGTCGAAGATAGAAATGTATGTACTGTTAAACGCACACTTAAAATATCGATCGACTAAATTTCCAAATTGGCCCCAATAGCAAAAACTGCACTTCACTGAAAACTGGGCCAAGACAGTATATGTCAAAAATCATAATTCCAAGTCAGGGGACTACAGGAAAAATTTCGAAGCCCGTCTCCACTAAATGGCCGCAAAACCGCCGCCAATAGGGGATAAGTGCGGCGATTTCGCGGCGACTTGGTGGCATCAGGAGCCCAAATTTTTTCTGTACCCTAAAAAACTCCTGCACGGATTTTTAAGCCTCTGGAAAATATTTTTTGAACACTTTTGAAAATCGACAGCAAACACAAAAATGAAATCGTGATTTTGGAAATTTCTGTCGATCGATCTTTTAAGCACGTTTAAAACAAGCTAGTAGGGTTAAAAGGGTGGCTCTGATACCATGAAGGGTTGCGGCAGCGCCCCGGCCATCAAAACGCGGCCAAATACGGAACAAAAATTTTCTAAAACCGGCGCTACCGTTACCCGAATCCCGGATCGACCTTAAACCCTAAACTAGCAAACTAAAATAAGAGTTAGAATCGTTATACCGAGTTGATCCGTGTCTTTCGGTCTTCATTCCAAGCTCCTAGTGATTCTTTGATGATGTTTGGTTGCTGGTCTTCCTCCATCTCCGATGATCCACCTGAGGAAAACGGTGCAAGCTCCAGCCTCGAAAAACGAGGCAACCGACGCTCTAAAATTGCTAGCGATGGAGAGTGTGGGCGTATGAAAGTTTCAGTACAATTTTCTCTCATTTCATGTGCTCCATCGAGCAACCATAGAAGAAGAATGGAGGCGAGGAAGCTTTTGCATGAACAAAAATGGTTAAGTGTTTTGTGAGCATGAGAGAGTGAGAGTGAAGCAAGTGTAATGTCTCAAATGAAAAATGAATCCCCACAAAAAATGTGGCCGCCCCCCTCTCATGCCCCCAAAAAAATATCTCCACCATTTAACAAATAAACAATGTGCAACCATACACAAAACCCATACCTAGGTCATGTTCATGCCACCTCACACCCTCCACCTCATCATTAAACAAATGAATTTCCATAAATGGAAAATCAAATAATGAGGTGGCAAAGCTTCTAGAAGCTATCCCGTATATAATACGGAATACTTCCCGGTACACGTTTCAAAATACATATACGCGTATTCGTACAAAAATATGAATATCCAAGAGAGAAAATGAATAATGAACAATAATACTAGAATACATACATAAAAATACATATGTAAATTATTAAATCAAAACCTGATTTAATAATCTGGCTTAATCCTAAGCCGCTAGTATTAGCAACCGTCCGACTAAAGTCTGTGCCGCATGTGCACATATTTAATCGGACACCTGTAAGTACCAACATACGTCATGTACACCATATTGCCTGTGTTAGTTATATGTATGCCCTAGAGGCCATTGCTATACATAGGATGTATATTGTAGTGGATGCTGGGACATATATAGTGAGGACTTTCTTGCTCGACATGATAGTATGCTATCTGGTTGATCTTTACCTTAACGTGTACATTGATTGTCTCTCTGTTACATATTGGTAAAGCCCTTAGGATGTGTACTTGACTACCTGGACTATGATGCGGATCATACTAGTGGGGACATGGTAGTCCATAAGTACATCCTTCAAGGTCCCTAGTCGTGGGTGTATCGAGACGGGGCATCGATATACCAGAGTAGACTAGCGTATACCTTCTCGACCCATACAGATGGGCGATGGATGATCCCATATCCATTGGTGTTTGACATCAGAGATGATATACGGGTGCTCAGTAGAGACTGGGTACACTGGACGGACTCGCCGAGAACTCCCAGATGGTATTATACCTCACGTCAGATGGCAGTTCTCTGGTGACACTGGTACAGAGTAGTCTGTTGACCCGAGATCGTCATAGAGTCTCGTGTGGTTCCCACTGTGCTTTGATTTCCATCTTACCACGTCCAAGAGGGCGTGCAAAACGGTGGTTTTTGGGTACAGTCCCGAGTCACATGGAGGCAATGAGCGATAGGAGGGGATTCGTCTCTCCCGGTATAGGGGGTTGATGTTGCGCTGTGTTCGATTGGCTATAACAGGAAATCCCTGGACAGGGTTGCTGAGATTTACTGGTAAGTGTTACCAGTAGTTTCTCGAACAGTTATAGACCTCATATCGACACGACTTATCGAGCTATTGGGGTCTGACATTTACCACCCCTAGGCGAGATATGCGACATATCAGACGATCAGACCGGACTGTACGGTAGTGTTACTGGTCGGATTCACTGGAGTGTGAGCGGGCTTGCTCGTCGATCTTCAGATCGCTCAATACCCGGGTGGCCGTTACGTTTAGCAGACCGCTTACGGCTTGTGGGTGTTTGATATGATCATCACCTGCTGCCGGCGTATTGACGAGTCTTTAGAGTCCTACACAGAGGTTTCCTGGCTCAAGCGAAACGAAATAGGAGCGCATATGAGATATGTGCGGGACCGAGAATAATGCGTGTATGTGATACCGTATTCTATTCTCGCGATAAATGTATCGAATGGTTGTATGCGATATAACCTAGTTATCGATTCAAGCGTTGATTCGATAAGCCGATACATTATATACTAGTCGGTTGTGTGCGACATGACCGGGTCATTGAATCAAGTGTTGATTTAATTATTTAATGCATAATTATATATTTGATATATTACTTTGCATTAACTAGTATCGGTTCACTTTAAATGGATTTTCTCACTCGGGTGTGCGCATTACATATGCGATATGATTTTGTGCGTTCGATTGTATCATGTTTGATGATACATGTTTACTTGGTTAAGTGCAAAGAATTAAACCATGGTTAGGGTTTCATTTCCTTTATTTATTCATTTATTTATTTGTTTATTCATTTTGGAAAAGAGGAGAAAAGAATGGTGGCTTAATTTGGAGTTTAGTTGAAGCTTCATGAATCTTTGATCAAGTCAACCATTCTTATCTCATCCTTCACCCTAACCATTCCCACTAACCATGATTCATTCTCTACACTTAACTCTAGTTAACATTATGATAAGTTTTGATTTTTCTATTGTTATTAATTAACTTATCATAATAACATTCTTCTTCTTCTTCATCTTCAACCTTGAAGAAAAACTAAGGTCATCAATGGTGATTGATGATAAAGAGTGAGAAATCCAATTCTAAAGTTAACCCACTTCCTATTTCTTCATCCTCTACCTCTTGCCAAGTAGTAGAGTGTGTTTTCTTCACAAGTTTCTTGACTTGGTGAAGTCGGAGCTTGATTTAGCGATGCCTCGACGTAGATCATCTTCGGCATGGACATCGACGACCTAGCTTGCCCATTCTCCGACGAAGCCGACGCTAGAGCCCGGATTTGATTTGGACAGCGGAGAGGACTACGTTGCGGAGCTATGGAGGTGGAGCACCGGATCTACAAAGGTTGTATTTCCGTATTCGCTTAGTTAAGTGTTAACTAGTTATCTTTTCGCCTAGTTTTCTAGCAAACGATCCGTAGTTTAGGGTTTCTCGGCACGTTAAAATTTGAATTTGGCATGGTTGATGCCTTGTGAGACCTCTCTAGTGTGCCTAGGAACCCTACAGTGGTATCAGAGCCTAGCTAGAGCCTTAGGCGAAGTCCAGACGGAATTTGAAGTCCGAACAAACCCGAAACACCAAATCAATCTTGCTCTCTGTACTTTTTTGAAAACAGTGAGTTTTTCCAAATTAAAAATTGCTAAAAAATTCAGCAGGGAAAACTAAGAATTACGGTGCAAAAAGTTTCTGGTGAACAGTAATTTTCGCGGCGGATCCGCGGCAGAAGCATGGCTTCTGCGGCGGATCAGCGGCCCAATGATGACGTCATCCTCCACTATTTGCACAGTAACTCTTATTATTTTATTCTGGATTTTCTGGGAATTTCTAATACTGTTTCCAGAGTTGTATTTTCTGGGATTGTTTTGGGGATTCGGTGTTTCGATCGGGGTATCAAATTTTGTCTATGTGGCTTTCCGGATAAATTTTTAGAATATGTTAAAAAGTTCGACCGGATATAAATACCCAATTTTTCCCCTGTCGGGAAATTTCCAAGTGTTGGATTTTTCCGTTGTTTAACGACGTTCTAAGTAGTGCAAGTAACGCAATGGTCCCTCTAGAAGACAACAAACCATAACTCGATTATGTGACCGTCTTGAACTGCCCTTTGAACCTTCGGGTTTGGGGCAGTACGGCGTGCCACATGTGAGGCGTTGGCTTGACCCTTCTACGGCTGGACCGTTGGTACTGAGGCACGAACGGAATGTTGTTAGACTTATTTCATGTGTTGATCTGTATCGGGAAAACTTGGGTGTTCGAATATTCAATCGGAAAGTTTAACATTTTCTGTTTATCTGGAATGGGATACAATAATTGGAATTCACAATAGTTATGAGATAACTAAATGAATGTTATAAAATTAGCAGTTTAGTCTCACTTGATCGGTTGCCACGGAATTTTGATGTGATCAAAAGTCCGTCGCAATCACGTAGCGTACGCGGATACTCGCCGATAAACTTAATAGACAGCCTCACTCCATAGCCCCGACCAAGTGACTGTAGGAGAACCCCGTCGCCGAAAGCATCCGTTCGGGTGCTCACGGTAGCGGTGTTCCACCTTGGTGCACTTCGTCGACGGTAACGGGGGTGCGGCCGTCTACTGAAGTTTGCGACGAGCATTCGATCAGGATGTCGGGAATCTTGTTGAATTGCCCGACTTGATATTGAAAAGTGTTTTCGATTTTGAGACTAAAATGCGGGGTTTATAATTGTTAGGCATGCGATGTCTAAGGAATTCATTTGGTCAGGCATGTGATGTCTGAGGTGGTTGCGGATTCCAACTGTTGTAGTTTTACACTTTCTTTTCTGTGACCGTAAGTGTAATATGTGATATCGCCGGTTTCGTTGCTATATGTCAACGACAATTGGGATGGACATATTTACTTACGTTGATGACATGTGATGTTATGTGTTGCTGGATATGTTATATTGGATCGTCGTGTTTGAATAGCCGGGGGTTTTTATGTGAGATGAGTGTTTTTCATTTTCATTCATGTAAAAACTTGTATGTAATATTCTTTTATTAGGGCGCTTCCAGGTTGCGGAAGATGTCACCTTTTGTATATTATTTACTTTTCCGCACTAGGATAGACCCAAGGAGGAGGGCACAAGTGACCGGGTTCTGGAGTCCAGTGGGAGACCAACTCGAGGAGTCGAGTCCGGGTCTCCTAACTCCAGAATTGGTAGGGTTGCTTGCCGCTCTCGTAGGGGTCTAGGGGTGTGGGTTTGGCTATTCATCGCGACCGTGGAATCCGTGTTTTATACTGACTCGTATTGAAAACACGGACGTCCTAGTATATCCAATATTTCATATGATTCTTCTGCTGCGATATCTGTGAGGTGATCATGTGATGTTCTGTGATAGATACAGTATATAGTATATATGATATATTATATAGGCGTTACTTATGTTTTACACCCGCGCTAGCCCTGCCCCGCTCTGCCGTTAGTTACCTAACCTAACGGTGCACGAGGGGACATCGAGGCGAATGCGGATGGCATAAGTGTACGTCGTATTTATCTGTGATGTTTAGGTACTTAAATGATGGGACTTCATTAATGTGATTAATGAAATAAAAGAAACCTAAGATGTTGTAGAATCGAATTTCAAAATAAAACAGGTAGCTACAGTTCTTGCTTTGCACAGAGGTATATGAGATATATCCTGCACCTTATTCGATGAGGAAAGGACCGAGATCCCTTCACCGGGAGTGACTCCTTTAGCAATAACTGGCAGATGCTATACACTCGGTTTGTCTTTTGATTGCTTTTAAGTGTTTTTGCTTTGCACAGTGATATATATGATATATCCCGCACCTCATTCGACGAGGAAAGGACCGACGATCCCTTCACCGGGAGTGACTCCTTTAGCAAAACTAGAAAAGCCTCAAAAGCACTCCATTTTTAAAATCATTTGATTCTACAACGATATCAAGTTCATTACGCAATAGGTTTTCAGAAAAACCTATCGTAGCCCTCCGTCATTTCAGATAAGTAGTAGTTAGTATTCGTGCTACGTTTGTTGGCCTGCGTCAAGGCGTAGTGTGCGGTAGCTAACTGGTGCTTATCTGCATAAGCATATGATGTGATTGGATTAGGGTAGTCGTGCGACTTTGTTGGCCTGCGTCAAGGGTCGTGCGGGTGGGTTTAATTCAATCAGGAAATGACGGGTTGAACTTGACTAGCGGACTATGGTTTGTTGGCCTGCGTCAAGGTCATAGGACGCTAGGGGCAAAAGATTATCGGGAATTTCAAGTGTTGAAATTTGCAATGAGATTGCATACCTTCTATGAGATAGTTGGATCCCGATACCCGCTGCGAGTAAGAGTTACTCCTGGGAGAGTTTTACGCATTACAATTAGCCGATCAAGTAGGTGTCTAGAAAGGTGTCAACGGGGTTACGCCTCTGGGAAAACGAGGTTTACATTAATTAGGTTCGTGCGAAAGCACGGGGGACCTCCCTCAAAGTACCGACACTGGCCTGGCTGAAAGATTGGCGAACTTGTAGTGTGTAATTAATCCCGGCTAGTCTTTCCTTTTAGGGTTTGAAGGAAGATTTGATAAAAAGCAGTGGGAGCTATCCTGATTAGATAAAATAATAACCAATCTATTCTTGCAAGAGCGCACGCTGAGTGTTTTCTTCTCTCTCTCTCCTGGTAGCGACCATATCACGCCTTAATCAAGATAATAAAATGGATTATTGACCGAACCCGCCTGTTATACTGAGCTGGGGAACGTTGGTCCCGCTCCAACTTATAATTGTTATAAGACAGAGCAGGAAATTGGGGAATACCAGATTTCCCGTGCCGCCCAAACGAAGAGAGTGCATGCTGATGCATCATCTTCGGGTGTGTTCATTACAGAGAACTGTTTCTCAGTATACTTTACGTCCTGGGTATGTGATACCAGATCAGGATCCCAGATATGTAATCTGTTACATAGGGCTGCAGAAAGGTAGAGAACTGAGAACGGGTGATAAGTTTCATGAGGCAGAAAACGGGGCAAGTGTTGCAGCCAAGTCTGTTGGTCACTGTCACCCTGTATTACCAATACATTGATTCTGAACGAATGTTATTGGATACCGAACCTGATATACAAAATCATATCAGTCTCTTTATTAGTAAAGAAATGATAAAATTCTGTATTGTTGGATAATGTTTTGAACATTTCCTATATCAAAAGTTGATCGTATCAGGCACGTTATCTAAAAGCGTTGATGTTCTAAATCAAACTACAGTTCTTAGTATACGGAACACACACAAGAGGAAGAGTTCAGAAATGAACGAATTCTTCTTGAGGTATTGTAGACTAGGTCATATCAATGCGACCCGACAAGCTAAGTTCCATATAGATGCATATTTAAATCTGTTTGAATTTACATCTTGTGAAACTTGCCAGTCATGTCACAGAGATAAGATGACCACAGCTCTGTTTATTGGAAACAGAGAAAGAGTTAATGAACTCTTGGGATGATACATGATGATGTATGTAGGTCCCCTTTCTACACATGCCAGGACTGGTTCTTTATACTTCATTATGTTCTCTGATAATCTCTCAAGATTCAGACGTATGTTCTTGTTGAAACACAAGTCTGAACCTTTTGAGATATTCACAGAATATAAGATAGAAGTAAAGAACCAATAAGGGTACAAGTATTATGTCCTTTGATGTGATCAAGGAGGAGAATACTTGAGCACGGAAATCCTGGATTATTCTAAAGGAGAATGAGATTCTCTCTCAGCATTACTCCTCTGTATACACCATAGCACGATGGTATATCGGGACGGAGCAATCACACCCTATATGATAAGGTGCGCTCTATGATGAGTACTACTGAGTTGCCTATTTCCTTTTGGGAGTTATGCACTTGAGAAGTTGCATACCTATTGAATAGGTTTCAATCAAATCAGTTGCCTACCACTTCATATGTGATATGGAAAGGGAAGAGCCCATGTCTTAAGCTAGTTAAGATTTGGGGTTGACCGGCCTATGTCTAAAAGCAAAATCCGGACAAGCTCGAGGCAAGATCTGTTATGTAGAACTGGAAATGTTCCAGCTATACAAACTGCAGCTGATGATTTGAAAGAACCAAAGGATTCAATAGTGACCAATGAACCTCAGCCTCTCCGCCGATCTAGTAGGGTTCCTCACCCACCTGAGAGATACTTCGGTTTCTCTATGACAGTGGGAGCGAGGATTGCATCATGAGATGATGACCCAACTAGCTTCGAGCTGGCCATCAGGAGTAAGACTCTGTAAGAATGGCTGGATGCTTAGCGATCTGAGATGGAATCCTTATACACCAACAAAGTATGGACTTTGGTTCCTATATCTGAAGGGTTAAATCCCCATCAGGAGCAAGTATATCTTGAGAAGATTACTTGGTGTACATGGAAAAGTTAAGACTTTCAAAGCTAGACTTGTTAAAGGTTTGCATCATTGACCAGATATGGATCATAATGAAACCTTTTCTAAGGATCTATGCTTAAGTCCATCCAGATCCTACTTGCCACGGCTACATACCATGACTACGATATCTGGTGGTTGGGTGTCTTGACTGCTTTTCTAAATGATGATTTGGAAGAGAGCGTCTATAAGTACACAGCCAGAGGGCCTCGTAGACAGTGGGAGCAGCGGAAACGTGTGCAAGATGTTTTATAGGATAAAGCAGGCATCGCGGAGTTGGAACATCTGTTTTGATGAATTAGTCAAAGAGTTTGACATCATCAAAATGGTAGATGAACCTTGTATAAACAAAAAGGTAGTAGGGAGTATGGTAACGATCCTCGTAGAGTACGTGGATGACATACTCTTGATGGGGAAGGAGTTTCCTATGCTACGCTCGATCAATCTCCGCTTATCACAATGATTCTCCATATAGGATCAAAGTGATACCTCCTAAATCCTGAGTTTTGGATCTATGAGATAGATTTAATTGGATGTTAGGATTCTCACTAGTTGTAGTGAGATGGTATCAATCGATCCAGGGGAGAATCACTGGAAGTGTTCCAGAGTGATAAAGACGACTGAATGTCAGTCACAGGCATTGTCTTTACCCTCAGTGGAGGGACGGTATGTTGGAAGAGTTCCAAGCTAGATACCGTGGCATACTAGATGATAAAGGATGGATACATCGCTACTTAAGATGCTACCAAAGAGGCTGTTTGGGTGTATATTGGTTCATGAGATGAACTATGTTCCTCCCATTGTGTGACAATGGGGTTGTGGCTTATGCCAAGGAACGTCCGTCCTATCAGTGATCCAGACATATTCTAAGGCAGTATCACTTGATCATGGAGATGGTTGATCTCCAGGGAGATCGAGGTTAGGAGAGTAGACTCAGAGGACAACACAGCGGATCCACTCACGAAAGGCCTTTTCCCAGAGAGAGACTTTTATGGGATGGTTGAGTATGAGATACTTCAAACCACTGCTACAGATGGCCCTAGTGCAAGTGGGAGATTATTAGTTATATGTATGCCCTAGAGGCCATTGCTATACATAGGATGTATATTGTAGTGGATGCTGGGACATATATAGTGAGGACTTTCTTGCTCGACATGATAGTATGCTATCTGGTTGATCTTTACCTTAACGTGTACATTGATTGTCTCTCTGTTACATATTGGTAAAGCCCTTAGGATGTGTACTTGACTACCTGGACTATGATGCGGATCATACTAGTGGGGACATGGTAGTCCATAAGTACATCCTTCAAGGTCCCTAGTCGTGGGTGTATCGAGACGGGGCATCGATATACCAGAGTAGACTAGCGTATACCTTCTCGACCCATACAGATGGGCGATGGATGATCCCATATCCATTGGTGTTTGATATCAGAGATGATATACGGGTGCTCAGTAGAGACTGGGTACACTGGACGGACTCGCCGAGAACTCCCAGATGGTATTATACCTCACGTCAGATGGCAGTTCTCTGGTGACACTGGTACAGAGTAGTCTGTTGACCCGAGATCGTCATAGAGTCTCGTGTGGTTCCCACTGTACTTTGATTTCCATCTTACCACGTCCAAGAGAGCGTGCAAAACGGTGGTTTTTGGGTACAGTCCCGAGTCACATGGAGGCAATGAGCGATAGGAGGGGATTCGTCTCTCCCGGTATAGGGGGTTGATGTTGCGCTGTGTTCGATTGGCTATAACAGGAAATCCCTGGCCAGGGTTGCTGAGATTTACTGGTAAGTGTTACCAGTAGTTTCTCGAACAGTTATAGACCTCATATCGACACGACTTATCGAGCTATTGGGGTCTGACGTTTACCACCCCTAGGCGAGATATGCGACATATCAGACGATCAGACCGGACTGTACGGTAGTGTTACTGGTCGGATTCACTGGAGTGTGAGCGGGCTTGCTCGTCGATCTTCAGATCGCTCAATACCCGGGTGGCCGTTACGTTTAGCAGACCGCTTGCGGCTTGTGGGTGTTTGATATGATCATCACCTGCTGCCGGCGTATTGACGAGTCTTTAGAGTCCTACACAGAGGTTTCCTGGCTCAAGCGAAACGAAATAGGAGCGCATATGAGATATGTGCGGGACCGAGAATAATGCGTGTATGTGATACCGTATTCTATTCTCGCGATAAATGTATCGAATGGTTGTATGCGATATAACCTAGTTATCGATTCAAGCGTTGATTCGATAAGCCGATACATTATATACTAGTCGGTTGTGTGCGACATGACCGGGTCATTGAATCAAGTGTTGATTTAATTATTTAATGCATAATTATATATTTGATATATTACTTTGCATTAACTAGTATCGGTTCACTTTAAATGGATTTTCTCACTCGGGTGTGCGCATTACATATGCGATATGATTTTGTGCGTTCGATTGTATCATGTTTGATGATACATGTTTACTTGGTTAAGTGCAAAGAATTAAACCATAGTTAGGGTTTCATTTCCTTTATTTATTCATTTATTTATTTGTTTATTCATTTTGGAAAAGAGGAGAAAAGAATGGTGGCTTAATTTGGAGTTTTGTTGAAGCTTCATGAATCTTTGATCAAGTCAACCATTCTTATCTCATCCTTAACCCTAACCATTCCCACTAACCATGATTCATTCTCTACACTTAACTCTAGTTAACATTATGATAAGTTTTGATTTTTCTATTGTTATTAATTAATTTATCATAATAACATTCTTCTTCTTCTTCATCTTCAACCTTGAAGAAAAACTAAGGTCATCAATGGTGATTGATGATAAAGAGTGAGAAATCCAATTCTAAAGTTAACCCACTTCCTATTTCTTCATCCTCTACCTCTTGCCAAGTAGTAGAGTGTGTTTTCTTCACAAGTTTCTTGACTTGGTGAAGTCGGAGCTTGATTTAGCGATGCCTCGACGTAGATCATCTTCGGCATGGACATCGACGACCTAGCTTGCCCATTCTCCGACGAAGCCGACGCTAGAGCCCGGATTTGATTTGGACAGCGGAGAGGACTTCGTTGCGGAGCTATGGAGGTGGAGCACCGGATCTACAAAGGTTGTATTTCCGTATTCCCTTAGTTAAGTGTTAACTAGTTATCTTTTCGCCTAGTTTTCTAGCAAACGATCCGTAGTTTAGGGTTTCTCGGCACGTTAAAATTTGAATTTGGCATGGTTGATGCCTTGTGAGACCTCTCTAGTGTGCCTAGGAACCCTACAGCCTGAACCATGAAAACCCTCTGTGTGGGACTCTAAAGACTCGTCCATACGCTGGCAGTGGGTTTAACCACAAGCACGTCAGCGGCACTAGCTGTTCGTAACGGCTGCCCAGGTATTGAGCGAAAAGGAGGCCGACGAGAAAACTCATCCTGAACCCCTACCGAGCGTGACAGTGACAATATCCGTACAGTCCGGTCTGTTCGTCTGAGAGTCTCGCATATCGAGTCTAAGGGGGTAGATAAAGTAAGACCCCTAACAACGTGATATTTAGTGTCGGTATGAAACCCATCACCACCTGAGAAACTATCAATCCTGGATCGGTAATTCTCTTCCACCGTGGCCACGGATTTTTGGTGATGGCCATCCGTACACAACGCGACATCAACCCCAAATACCGGGAGAGACGAATCCCCGACGATCCGATCACTACCTCCATGTGGCTCGGGACTGTACCCAACTAAAACTTGTTTGCACAACTCCTTTGAGCAGTGGTAGGGTAGTAATTAAAGCACAGTGGGAACTCACACGAGACAAATGATGATCTCAGGTCGACAGACTAACCTGTACACATGTCACCTGGGAACTGCTATCTGACAATAGGTATAATACCAACTAGCAGGTCCCGACGAGTCCGTCCAGTGCACTCATAACCCAATGAACACCTGTTTACTATCTTTGGTGAACAAACTAACACCAATGGCTTGTGAGACTTGGCCACCGCCCCTCATCGGGGTCTCGATCAGTATATACTAGTCTACACTGGAGTATCGATGCCCGATCTCGATACTCCTACGACTAGGGACATTTAAGGATGTGCTTATAGACCCCATGTAAGTGTGTCTTAGCATCTCTACTAGTGTTTAAACAACTATATGTGGTGTATTTTAATAAATTTAGAGAACTAAAGCACACAAACCACGAATCGAACTAGAGATTAAGGTAAGTATCATATACAAAGAGTGTCTAACACAAATAGAAAGAGAACTACAACCTTTGTAGACCACTCCTTCTCTTCAATGGCTCCATGTAGAAGTCCTTGGTCTCCTCTTGGCTCCACTCGAAGCATGGAACAATTCTGCTTGAAGTCTTCGATGTCCACGATGATCCACCCGGAGTTCTTTACACTCAAGCTCTAGCTTCACTAAACTAAGATGAAGTGAAGCTAACAACCTATACAAGTTTGCTAGACTAATATATATTGATGAAGTGGGATTTTTCTCACTCAAAGACCTTTCTTTTTCTTTCTCTTTTTCTAACCTAGAAAAGGGTAGAGAGCTTAAGAGGAAGAAGATGAACTAATGGCTTAGCTTGAGATAATGAGAGTGATCACAATCACAATTAATAAAGCAAAGAAAATATCTTAGATATTTGTAAGTGAATGGTGGAATAAAATAATCAACCATGGTTAGATATTTTAAGAAGAGTGTAGAAACCACGACTCATTATTCTATTTTCCATTTTCATAAAAATAAATATCTAATATATTCCCATGTGAGTCTAGCATAGCCATATCTAATGTATCATCCACCATGACACACACACACACACACACACACACACACATGCATAAAGAAAGGAATTATAAATGAGTAATTAGTCTTTGTATTAAATCAACACTTGATTTAATAACCCGGTCATATCACATATAACCCGACTAATAAAAAACGCTAGATTAAAATACGGTATCATATACTCGTATTTAATCAAGCTTCCGCATATATCTCTATATGTGTCCCACTTCATTTCGCCTGAGCTCGGATACCTCTATGTGGGAATCTAAGACTCGTTAATACGGTAGCAGTAGGCAGTGATCATATCAGATACCCACAAACCGTCAGCGGTACTAGCTGCACGTAACGGCTACCCAAGTATTGAGCGAACAGTAAACAACAAGTGAACTTGTTCAAACTCTCGTAGAGCCAACCAGCAACACTTACCATATAGTCTGGTCTCTTCGTCTGATATGTTGCATATTGAGTCTGGGGATGGAATCGTCAAGCCCCAATAACTCAATAAGTCATGCCGATGTGTGGCCTATAACAGGTCGAGAAACTACTGATAACAATTATCAGTAAATCTCATCAGCCCTGGCCAGGGACTTCCAGTTATAGCCAATCGTGCATAGTACAACATCAACTCCCAATACTGGGAGAGACGAAACCCCTCCTATCGCTCATTGCCTCCACGTGTCTCGGTACTGTACCCAAAAGCCACCTATTTGCACGAATCAGTAGAGTCGTGGTAGGGTGGAAATCAAAGCACAGTGGGAAACATACAAGGCTCTATGACGATCTCGGGTCTACAGAATAATCTGTACAAGTGTCGCCAGAGAACTGCTATTCGACGATCGGTATAATACCACATAGAGGACTTTCTTTCTCGACATGATAGTATGCTATTTGGTTGTTTTTTTATCTTAACATATTCACTTAATTGTGTTTACTGTTCATTTGATACATGTAGATAAAGCCCTTAGGATATCAGCTTGACTACCATGGTTATGATGAAAATCATACTAGTGGGGCATGTGTAGTCTATAAGCATATCCTTAATTGTTCCTGGTCATGGGTGTATCGAGATGTGCCATCGATATTCTAGAGTAGAGTGGTGTATACGTTTCTTGACCCAGTTGAGGGGGCGATGGATGACCACGAAATTCATTGAAGAAAGTTCGTTCAACCTTCAAGTGGAGCCTAGTGGAGTCGAGTGGACTACTATACGGAGCTTGAGAAGAGAAGGACACGGTCTACAAAGGTTGTAGCCACCTTTCTCTTAGCTAGTTTTTTTTGATATCATAGTTAAACCCTAATCATCTAGTTTAAGATCTTGGTTAGTGTTAATTAGCACCCCGAATTTTTTAAAAATGGAATGCTTGATGCTAGTAAAATCTAGTGGTGGTGCTAATAAACACTTTCATGGCATCAGAGCCAAAGCTAGAAGATTAAATGATATATATAAATCACGAAACCGAAACAACTCCGAAACTGTAACCCGAAAAAACCAAGTTTCTGTCGAATTTTAAACGGTCTATAATTTTTTTTAAACAAGTACAGAATGTTACATGTGATGTAACTAGAACACCATAGAAATTTGAGACCAAAACTCCCAAAATGACCCGGAGAAAATCATCAAAAAACCGGCCTGGCCGGTCTACTGTACATTGTTTCGGTCTGGAATTTTTTTGGTGTTCTGTAGGCTTGGTTTTTGGGTTTCAGGTTATGTTTGATTGGCCCGGTTTGCATGTGATGTTAACTTTTATATTAGGGCTATTCGGAGTGTTTCGTAGTCGTGTTTTAACGTCGTTTCGAGTTTAAGTTTGATATGTGATACAATATTTAGAATCCACATTCAATTAGTTTTGTGAAAACTAGTTAGTGTTTGTAAATCTAGCATGTTAGCCTCTATTGATCGATTTCCATGAAGTTTCGATTCGGATCGAAACTCCATCGCAATCGCGTATCGTACGCGAATACTCGCCAGATAACTTTACTAGGTAGCCACGCCCCATAGCCCCGACTAAATGACTTTAGGAGAACCCCGTTGCCAATAGCATCCACTCGGGTGCTCACGGTCACGGTGTTCCGCCTAAGTGCACTTGGTCGACGGCATCGGGGTGCGGCCATCTACTAAATTTCCCGACGAGTATTCGATCGGGTAGTCGGGAATCTTGTTGAATTACCCGACTAAATTATTGAAAAGTGTTTTCAATATGAGACTAAAATGCAAGGTTTATAGGGTTAGGCATGAAATTCGGAATATGAGATATTCCGGGTTTATGATGTCTAAGGAAATGCAGATTCTAATTATTGTAGTTTTTCATTTCTTTTCTGCGACCGTAAGTGTAATATGTGGTGTATCCCCGATCTCGTTGCTATATGTCAACGAAATTTAGGATACGCATATTTACTTACGTTGATGACATGTGATATTATGTGTTGCTGTGGTATGTTATATTGGATCGCCGTGAATGAATAGCCGGGGTTTTTTGCGTGACATGAGAGTTTTTCAATTTTCATTCATGTAAAATTTGTGTGTAATATTCTTTTATTGGGACACTTCCGGGTTGAGGATGATGTCACCATTGATGCATATTATTTAATTTTCCGCATTAGGATAGACCCAAGGCGGGGAGCACAAGTAACCGGGTTCTGGAGTCTAATGGGAGACCATCTCAAGGAGTCGAGACCGGGTCTCCTAACTCTAGAATTGACAGGGTTGCTTGACGCTCTCGCAGGGGTCTAGGGATGTGGATTTTGATATTTATCACGATCGTGGAATCCGTGTTTTTCATTATTGGCTTAATTTAAAACACAGACCTCTTAATATATCCAATATTTTACATGTTGACTTCTGCTGCTTGGTTATGTAATGTGATCATATAACCACGGGAGACGAATTCTATATATATATGATATATATACTAAACCTTTCTTATGTTTTGCACCTGTGCTAGTCCAGCCCCCGCTCTGCCGTTAGTTAAGAAACCTAACTGTATAACGGGGCTCCATGGCGAATGCGGATGGCATAAGCGTACGTTCTATTTTCGATTCTTATCTGTGATGTTTAGGGAAACATAAATGATGGGACTTCATTAATGAGATTAATGAAAAGAAAAGAATCCTAAAGATATTGTAGAATCAAAAGTTTTTAAATAGGTAGCTCTAGTTCTTTCTTTGCATAGTGGTATTCTTTGATTAATATCCAGCAACTCATTCGATGAGGAAATAGCCGAGATCACTTCACCGGGAGTGACCTCTGATGGATATGTATGCCCTAGTGGCCATTATTGTATATGTATATATGTAGATGGCGGAGGTATGTATGTACAGGACATTCTTGCTCAGTTATATAATATATTGTTTCAGTTGTATTTTATCAGGATATGTGTATTTGTTTTTATTGATGCTTTATCTTTCTTGCACATATTGATAAAGACTTGATATAGTAGTATACTATCATGGTTTGACATTATCTTAACATGGCATATGTTATACATTGTTCCCCTCCGAACGGCGGCCGAGACGTGGGCTGTCTTGCCTGGGGTTCGGGGCAGATGCTAATTGGTGCTATCCGTCCACCTCTCCGAAGATGCCAAGTTGATTTATGGCACCGTGTATCGGAGGTTTAAACGGATGCGGCCGATGTAGCAGACTTCGTCAGATTCCCCCTCGTTTGAGGGGTTTTTGATTGTGGGGACGCTCTTCCCTGCAGGCGCAAGCCCCTGCAGTTAATTACGCTACCGCATCACGGTAACAACTTTCTCCTTCTCCAGCTGGTCACTTCGTGTCATGGGTATTTGTTTTGTTTATAGTTGCCCGTGGATTGTATACGGAGACTATTTATTTCGTCGCCCGTAGGACGTGGATTAGTCCAAATCCGTATTTTCTTAGATTTGGGTTTGGGGTTTTGGTTTAAGGATACGTTAGCCATATTTGAGGCTAAGATCAACTCAAACGTTCGTTAAGGATACGTTAGTCTAATTTGAGACTAAGATCAACTTAACGGGATCGTTTAGATCCGACAAAGAGCATTTGGGCTCTATTGTTCCAGTTTAGGGATATAGTGGTCCATTTAATGTATGGCCATCGGGACCCGTCACCTCTCTGACGACGTTGAAGGATTACAACGACAGATGTCAGAGGAGTTCAGAGATGTATCCTTGAACCAAAGTTGATTGGGGGATTTATTGTCCAATTTGGGACTAAAGTCTGTTTGAAGGTTTAAGGATACGTTAGCCATATTTAAGGCTAAGATCAACTTAAACGGTTGTTAAGGATACGTTAATCCAGTTTGGGACTAAGATCGACTTAACAGGATCATTTAGATCCGACAAAAGAGCATTTGGGGGCTCTATTGTTCCAGTTTAGAGACATGGTGGTCCATTGCCAGTTTAGGGACATGGTGGTCCAAGTTCCAGTTTAAGGACATAGTGGTCCATCGCCAGTTTAGGGACGTGGTGGTCCAATGGTAGTTTAAGGACGCATAAGTCCATGGGCTTAAGGACCCCACAGTCCATATGGGTGTGTTTAAGGACGCATTAGTCCATTAGTTTAAGGACGCATAAGTCCGCGGGTTTAAGGACCCCACAGTCCGTATCTTGGTTTAAGGACGCATAAGTCCATAAGTTTAAGGACCCCACAGTCCGTGTTGATGTGTGGTTGTCGGGACCCGTCACCTCTCTGAAGACGTTGAAGGATTACAACGACAAATATCAGAGGAGTTCCGAGATGTACCCTTGAACCAATGAGTTGGTTGAAAGAGCAGATGTGCTCAGTTCAAGATGAGTTGAGGACTTATGGCCAGTTTGGGCTAAGTCCAATTATGTTTGAAATATTGGCCCTTTGTTGGCTCATTGAAGGAGAGGCTTTGCCTCTAGAAACTTAGCCAATTGGGCTAAAGCTAGTGTTAAACACTAGAGACCAACAGTGTTGAACACTGGGAATAAGATTAGCAAATTAGTGTTAAACACTAAAAGATAATCAATGTTAGCAACAGGGCTTTCAAATTAGTGTTAACACAAAAGCAAATCAGTGTTAAACACTGGTAGCAGAGATTTCAAACTAGTGTTAAACACTAAAGCAAATCAGTGTTAAACACCAGGAACAGAGTTTTCCAATTAGTGTTAATCACTAAGAAAATCGGTGTTAAACACTGCAAATAGAGTTTTCCAAATTAGTGTTAAACACTAAGAAAATCAGTGTTAAACACTTTTAATTTCCTGGCCATCACGTGTGGGCACGTGATGGAGGCCCCCGCTCTGGTCTGTTAGAATGCCCATTAGGGGTCACGTGGTGACACGTGAGGGCGCCCTAAATGTGGAGCCAGATCTCCTTTTGGTTTATCCTCAAATCTGCGAATAAGTGTTAAACACTTTTCCTTTTTATTTCGAGCATCACGTGTTGACACGTGTTGGGGATTTATGCGCTGACTGTTAGAACGTTTGCTAAGGGGTCACGTGATAAACACGTGAGAGCGCTCAAAGCCTTCATTTCCATTGATCTTTCTTTCTGCGTTTTGGGAGTCACGTGGGAGCACGTGATGGCATCAAAAAGTGGGGCCAGATCCCCTTTATTTTGTTCTGAAAACAAGTGTTAAACACTTTTATTTTTATTTTAGAGCATCACGTGTTGGCACGTGATAGGGATCTGTGCGCCAATTGTTAAAGCATTTGCTGAGGGGTCACGTGATAACACGTGAGAGCGCCCAAAGCTTTCATTCCCTTTGCTTTTTCTTTCTGCGTTCTGGGAGTCACGTGGGAGCACGTGGGGTGATGCTTCAAAGTTCTTTGCAGGGGATCTTTTCAAGGATGACCCTAGTTCTTTTCATGAACAGAGATCTTTTAAGAATTGAATTCTCCTTATCTTTAAGAATTAAATTCTTATTTAGGGTAAAACCCTAATTTTGATTCTGGAGGAATTAAATTCCTATTTTGAAAGAATTAAATTCTTATTTAGGGTAAAACCCTAGTTTTGTTTTAGGAGAATTAAATTCTCAGAACTCAATTCCCCTTCTAAGTTTAGGATCTGCATTGCAGGATCTCGACCCGATGAGAATTAAATTCTCAACTTATGGGGAGATGTGCTCTGTGCAGATCTTCAACCGGAAGGAGAACTAAGTTCTTTTTTGTATAAGAGTTAAACTTTTGGATTTTGAGAATTAAATTCTCTTTATTGAAGTTTTGATCCTTTTTCCCTTCTCACCTAGGGTTTTTCTTTGTTGAGAATTAAATTCTCCTTTCTTTTCTTCTCTGTTGAGAATTAAATTCTCCTCTCTCTGTTCTTCTCTCCCCCCAAGGTAGATCCCTCTTCTCTTCTCTTGGCTCCTATTTATAGGAGGAGGAAGAGAATAAATTTGTTTTGTGAATCTTTCATTGAAAGATTTTAATTGATTTCATGATTAATATGATCCTTTAGATCACCCAGTGAATTTTATTCACCGTTGGATTTTAAATCCAAAGATATTCCGTGTTATTTCGGTGAGATTTGGGGAGATCTTTCCTGATTTGAGATTTTTCCATAAATTGGTGATTTTTAATCACCCTTGGATTTTTAATCCAACGGTTCCCCATGACCCTTTTCCATTTGGAAAGACTCAGAAACTTTTAGAATTTAATTCTATTAAATTATAAGGCTTTTAAAGCCAGTCACGTGTTGGCACGTGACCTTTGGTCACGTGTGAGCACGTGACCCCCAATTGGGTTCCTTTCTCAGCCGCTTATTTATGTTTCAGTTTTAACCATCACGTGTCAATACGTGACCATTGGTCACGTGTAAGCACGTGATACCTCGTTGAGGTATTTTCTGACTTTTAGAATTAAATTCTATTCATTATTTTAGAGGCTTTAAAAGCCCATCACGTGTGGACACGTAATTCCTCATAACTTTTGATCCCGGATGAATTACGAGGCCCATAATATATCAAATCGAAGG
Organism: Agapanthus africanus; assembly: GCA_030015575.1. NCBI lineage: Eukaryota > Viridiplantae > Streptophyta > Magnoliopsida > Asparagales > Amaryllidaceae > Agapanthus > Agapanthus africanus. The sequence continues at coordinate 504,796,393 of JASDDO010000026.1, forward strand.
GTTTTTCGAGACGCTTTCGATACCATCAGAATTTATCTGTTTGTCATTCGGGAGTTTGTCAAAAAATAGCCCGGAAGATACTGATTCGCATTTTCTTAAGCGTATCGTTGCCATTTGATACCTTGGACTCTTTTGCGCAGAAATTTTTGGCGGGAACAAATGCCCCCCACTACTTTGCCCATGTAAGTATATACGTGGGTGAAGTAGTGCAGAGTAATGCATAGCGTATGACCAGTTTCGGATTGGTATATAACTTTCAGGATCTTGATCTGAGAAGATAACGAGTGGACACAAGCGTCGTCATTTATCATTGACTCAAATCTTGACTCTTATGAGATATAATTCCAAATCCTTAACTCCATGAGCCGCACCCTTCTATCTCTTTATATCTTACTCTAGCGTGAAATAGTTTGCATGCTCATGAGTAGCTTTTCCATTTCAGTGGCATGTAGCTTTGGCGAGTGTGGCTCATAGATGGTCCATCTTGACCTCTTTGCAGGGCAGTGATGGCTTAGGAGACAGGGTTAGAATCTGCCACCTAAGACTTTTCAACTTTATGAGCCGTGAGGGTCTCATAAAGGCTTTTCTCCCTACGGATCGAGAGGATCTCGTAGGTGTATTTTCTCCTTAGGAGTCGTGAGGATTCCTAAGTGTGTTTCTCTTATAAGTCGTAAGGATCTTATAAGAGATTTTTTCCCTCTTACGAATCGAGAGGACCCGTAAGCGGTTGTTCCCCTCCTTGTCGAAATTCGACTTCGGAGAGTGAGATCCGTGGATAGTATGCAAGAGATCATTTTGGGCCGACTTGCAGGATCCCAGTGCTTAGGAAACAGGTTTTTTAATCCCTACTGCCTAAGGCTTTATCTCACGAGTCGAGACGAATCGAGAAGTTCTCGCAAAGACATCATTTTCCTCACGAGTCGAAACGAATCAAGCAGATCTCGCAAGAATATCCTAACGTCACAGTTAACCTCTGCTCTTTACGACAGAAGTCCGTTAGGGTCTGTGGTACTTAGGGTTTTGGCCATCGTACCGTCGCATGAGCTGATGTATTCTTCGATAGGCAATCGTGCTGTTCGAATAGCCCTGCGACTGCCGTGTCTCTGATCCCTTCGGGGGCTGGACAAGACGTCTTCAAGCAATCCTCCTTGGCAGTTTGACCGTTGGAAGAGCAAGCGCTAGGAATTTTCCATGCCGCTTTTTACTTGAGGTTAGGCTCATTTTGGAGAGCCCCGATGAGTCATAACCACTCCGCGCTGGTGTGGGATGATCTCCGATAGTCTTTCAGGCTTTATATGACTTGCCGTTAAGACCCTGAAGCTAGGAATTTGGCCTTTCCTTCGTTTGCTGGCATTGCGTCCTCTGTATCGAGACGAATGTCGTGGTTGTCTCTAGGTTGCTGATGAACCGTCGAGATTTGGAACTAGGGATTTTGCCGTGGCTCCTTTTGGTGATGTTGCGTCCGCTGTATCGAGACGAACGTCGAGGTGGTGACCACTCCATGTGGGATGATCTCCGGTGGTCTTTCAGGCTTTATATGACTTGCCGTTAAGACCCTGAAGCTAGGAATTTGGCCTTCGCTTCATTTGCTGGCATCGCGTCCTCTGTATCGAGACGAATGTCGCGGTTGTCTCTAAGTTGCTGGTGAACCGTCGAGGTTTGGAACCGGGGATTTTTCCGTGACTCCTTTTGGTGATGTTGCGTCTGCTGTGTCGAGACGAACGTCGAGGTGGTGACCACTCCGTGCTGGTGCGAGATGATCTCCAATTGTCTCTCAGGCTTTATATGACTTGCCGTTAAGACGTTGAAGCTAGGAATTTGGCCTTAGCTTCGTTTACTTTGTCATGTGCGAATCCTGTTGGAGGAAGAACGCTGTCGTGACATCTCGTCTGATGTATCGAGACGAACGTCGAGGTGGTGACCACTCCACGCTGGTGTGGGATGATCTCTGATGGTCTTTCAGGCTTTATATGACTTGCCGTTAAGACGTTGAAGCTAGGAATTTGGCCTTCGCTTCGTTTGCTGGCATTGCGTCCTCTGTATCGAGACGAATGTCACGGTTGTCTCTAGGTTGCTGGTGAACCGTCGAGGTCTGGAACCAGGGATTTTGCCATGACTCATTTCGGTGATGTTGCGTCTGCTGTGTCGAGACGAACGTCGAGGTGGTGACCACTCCGTGCTGGTGCGAGATGATCTCCAATTGTCTCTCAGGCTTTATATGACTTGCCGTTAAGACGTTGAAGCTAGGAATTTGGCCTTAGCTTCGTTTACTTTGTCATGTGCGAATCCTGTTGGAGGAAGAACGCTGTCGTGACATCTCGTCTGCTGTATCGAGACGAACGTCGAGGTGGTGACCACTCCACGCTGGTGTGGGATGATCTCTGATGGTCTTTCAGGCTTTATATGACTTGCCGTTAAGACGTTGAAGCTAGGAATTTGGCCTTCGCTTCGTTTGCTGGCATTACGTCCTCTGTATCGAGACGAATGTCGCGGTTGTCTCTAGGTTGCTGGTGAACCGTCGAGGTCTGGAACCAGGGATTTTGCCGTGACTCCTTTCGGTGATGTTGCGTCTGCTGTGTCGAGACGAACGTCGAGGTGGTGATCACTCCATGTTGGTGTGAGATGATCTCTGACTGTCTTTCCGGTTTTATATGACTTACCGTTAAGACGTTGAAGCTAGGAATTTGGCCTTCGCTTCATTTGTTTTGGCGCATCCGAATCCTGCTGGGGGAAGAATGCTGGGGCGACATCTCATCTGCTGTATCGAGACGATCTTCGAGGTGGTGACCACTCCGCGCTGGTGCGAGATGATCTCCGATTGTCTTTCAGGCTTTATATGAGTTGCCGTCAAGACCCTGAAGCTAGGAATTTAGCCTTTTGCTTTATTTGCTTTGGTGCGTCTGAATCCTGCTGGGGGAAGAACGCTGGGGTGACATTTCATCTGCTGTATCGAGACGATCGTCGAGGTGGTGACCACTCCGCGCTGGTGTGAGATGATCTCCGATTGTCTTTCAGGCTTTATATGACTTGCCGTCAAGACGTATGAAGCTAGGAATTTGGCCTTCGCTTCGTTTGCTTGCATCGCGTCTGCTGTATCAAGACGAATGTCGCGGTGGTGATCACTCCATGTTGGTGTGAGGACCAGGATCCGCTCTGGACGTTTCCCACGGGATCGAAGAGTGACGTTGTCCGCGTCCCACGTGACCAGGAATTTTGCTCTAGATGCTTCACACGGGTTCACTGCCGTGTTAGGCGAGGACTAGGCTCTGCTCTGGATGTTTCGCACGGTTTCACTGCCGTGCTCTGCGAGGACCAGGATCCGCTCTGGACGTTTTCCACGGGGTCAAAGAGTGACGTTATCCGCGTTCCACGTGACCAGGAATTTTGCACTAGATGCTTCACACGGTTTCACTGCCGCGTTAGGCGAGGACTAGGCTCCGCTCTGGATGCTTCGCACGGTTTCACTGCCGTGCTCTGCGAGGACCAGGATCCGCTCTGGACGTTTTCCACGGGGTCAAAGAGTGACGTTATCCGCGTTCCACGTGACCAGGAATTTTGCACTAGATGCTTCACACGGTTTCACTGCCATGTTAGGCGAGGACTAGGCTCCGCTCTGGATGCTTCACACGGGTTCACTGCCGTGCTCTGCGAGGACCAGGATCCGCTCTGGACGTTTTCCACGGGGTCAAATAGTGACGTTATCCGCGTTCCACGTGACCAGGAATTTTGCACTAGATGCTTCACACAGGTTCACTGCCGCGTTAGGCGAGGACTAGGCTCCGCTCTGGATGCTTCACATGGGTTCACTGCCGTGTTCTGCGAGGACCAGGATCCGCTCTGGACGTTTTCCACGGGGTCAAAGAGTGACGTTATCCGTGTTCCACGTGATCAGGAATTTTGCACTAGATGCTTCACACGGTTTCACTGCCGCGTTAGGCGAGGACTAGGCTCCGCTCTGGATGCTTCGCACGGTTTCACTGCCGTGCTCTGCGAGGACCAGGATCCGCTCTGGACGTTTTCCACGGGGTCAAAGTGTGACGTTATCCGCGTTCCACGTGACCAGGAATTTTGCACTAGATGCTTCATACGGTTTCACTGCCGCGTTAGGCGAGGACTAGGCTCCGCTCTGGATGCTTCACACGGGTTCACTGCCGTGCTCTGCGAAGACCAGGATCTGCTCTGGACGTTTTCCACGGGGTCAAATAGTGACGTTATCCGCGTTCCACGTGACCAGGAATTTTGCACTAGATGCTTCACACGGGTTCACTGCCGCGTTAGGCGAGGACTAGGCTTCGCTTTGGATGCTTCACACGGGTTCACTGCCGTGTTCCGCGAGGACCAGGATCCGCTCTGGACGTTTTCCACAGGGTCAAAGAGTGACGTTATCCGTGTTCCACGTGACCAGGAATTTTGCTCTAGATGCTTCACACGGGTTCACTGCCGCGTTAGGCGAGGACTAGGCTCCGCTCTGGATGCTTCACACGAGTTCACTGCCGTGCTCTGCGAGGACCAGGATCCGCTCTGGACGTTTTTCACGGGGTCAAAGAGTGACGTTATCCGCGTTCCACGTGACCAGGAATTTTGCACTAGATGCTTCACACGGGTTCACTGCCGCGTTAGGCGAGGACTAGGCTCCGTTCTGGATGCTTCGCACGGGTTCACTGCCGTGTTCTGCGAGGACCAGGATCCGCTCTGGACGTTTTCCACGGGGTCAAAGAGTGACGTTATCCGCGTTCCACGTGACCAGGAATTTTGCACTAGATGCTTCACACGGGTTCACTGCCGCGTTAGGCGAGGACTAGGCTCCGCTCTGGATGCTTCGCACGGGTTCACTGCCATGTTCTGCGAGGACCAGGATCCGCTCTGGACGTTTTCCACGGGGTCAAAGAGTGACGTTATCCGCGTTCCACGTGAACAGGAATTTTGTTGATTATATCCGCATTTCACGGAGTTGGGATTTGACTCTCTGTGGGAGTACATCGTCGAGTCATGGAACTGGGAGTTGCCGCTGTTCCGCTTTGCTTGATGATGTGTCCGCTGTGACGAGACGAGTGCTGCGGTGGAGCTGGGATTTTGCCATCACTCCGCTTTGCTGACCATGGGGTCTTTTATTAACTTTGCATGTATATCCTGCTGGACTGTGAAGGAACGCCGTTGTTAACATTGCGTCTGCTGTAACGAGACGAATGCTAAGGTGGAGTTGGGATTTTGCCGTTACTCCGCTTTGTTTCGACCGTGAGGTCTTTTGTTGACGTTGCATCTGCCTCCAGCTGGACTGCAGAGGAACGCTGTTGTTGACATTGCGTCTACTGCATCGAGACGAATGCTGAGGTGAAGCTGGGATTATGCCATCGCTCCGCTTGATGGTGTAATATCTGTGTCCTGCTGGAATGAGGAGGCACACCGTTGGTGATCTCTAAGTTGTCGATGTTGACGTCGAGACCCTGAAGCTCGAGATCTTCGTTTGCTTCATTTGTTGACATCGTGTCTGTAATATTGTGACAAATGTCGAGATGGTCTCTAGGTCGTCTATGAACCGTCGAGATTTGGCTTCGCTTTTCGTTGGAGCCTGTCGGGAAGATATGGTTCCCTCCTTGTTCGTGCCCATGGATTGTATACAGGGGTCAATGTGACCTCACCTGCAGGGCAAAATGTTTCATTCTTTTAGAATTTTTTTTTATTTCCGCGATGCTCTATCCTTTCAGCTTTTATATCGCGGAGGTCGCGATTGCCCAATCATTTCGGCTATTTTTCGCGGTGCCCAATCATTTCGGCTATTTTTCTTTTTACTCGCTGCTTTTTATTGCGAGTTGCCCAATCATTTCGGCTATTTCGTATGCAATTTTTTTTATTAAATTTAATTTAATTTTTTTTGGCTCGCTGATTTTTTTTTTTTTTTTTTGAGTAGGGGATTTGGGATCTGATACCAATCTTGGCATCAGCATCGCTGCGACTGGAATATTGCCAGGAGCGAATCATCATTTGCCGTGAAAGGACTTGGAATTTGATACCGGTTTATGCATCAGCATCGCTGCAACTGGGATATTGCCAGGAGCGAATCATCATTTGCCTTGAAAGGACTTGGAATTTGATACCGGTTTAGGCATCAGCATCGCTGCAACCGGGATATTGCCAGGAGCTAATCATCATTTGCCTCTGTCGATGTTGAACAAAGGTGGCTCAGCGAACAGGGTTAAGGGTCCTGTCGACCAAGGCTTTTGACTTCATGAGCCGTAAGGGTCTCACAAAGGTATTTCTCCCTACAAGTCGTGAGGATCTTGTAGGTGTGTTTTCTCCTTGGGAATCATGAGGATTCCTAAGTGCATGTTCTCTTGTAAGTCGTAAGGATCTTACAAAAGGGTTTTCTCCTTATAAGTCGAGAGGACTTACAAGTGTTGTTTGCTGTACAAGCATATCCCTACTCACGGATGAGACTTTGTTAGGGAAATGTTTATACGTGCCCGTGGATTGTATACAAGGGTCAATATGAGCCGCTTGTAGGGCAGTATCGGAGGTTGTGGGGGTTGCTTAAGAACAGGTTCAGGTCTCTGTAACTTAAGACTTTCAAATCTTATGAGCCGTGAGGGTCCCATAAGAGAGTTCTCCTTACGAGTCGTGAGGATCTCGCAAGTGTAATTTCTCCTTAGGAATCGTGAGGATCCCTAAGTGTGTTGCTCCCTTGTGAGTCGTAAGGATCTCACGCAGGTGGTTTCTCCTTACAAGGTCGAGAGGATCCTGTAAGTGTCTTTTAACGAGGTTGTGCCCTTTCGGGTTTTCACAAACACTCGCCGGTAGCCCTGCTGTTTTTACTCACGGAGCCCTTTCGGGTTTTCATCCGTGCCCATTTTGCTTGTGGACATACCGTTTTTTTTATTCTTCTTTTTATTCTTTTTTCTTTTCTTTTCTTTTTTTTTTTTAAACGAGGTCGCGCCCTTTCGGGTTTTCACGAACACTCGCCGGTAGCCCTGCTGTTTTTACTCACGGAGCCCTTTCAGGTTTTCATCCGTGCCCATTTTGCTTGTGGACATACCGTTTTTTTTGTTTTTGTTTTTTTTTTACCACGCCGGCCTGAAGATGCCGCGGGTTGATAGTAATTTAACGACGTTCCGGTCATTTGCAAGTTTTAGGACATTGCGGTCCGCCGTTAGTTTAAGGACGTTTCGGTCCGCCGTCACCGTATTTGAGACGCATCTCTAGTTTACTGACTTTTCGGTCTATGGGGCTTTCCCTATGAATGAGCATGATGCCCCCGGCATATTCACCTTTTTCGGAGCATGTTGTTGTGGCGGGTTTACTTTCCACTTTTCGGGCAGCGCGAACTTGCCCTTTTGGTATTGGTCTTCAACCCAGTTTTTGAAGACGTAGCAATTTTCGAGTGGGTGACCCATTACTCTGTGGTAGGGACAATAGTTAGAATTGTTAACGTCACCTGGTTGCAATGGACGTTTTGGATCTGGCAGAATGATGAGCCCGCTGCGCACTGCTAGCTCGAACAATCTCTTTGTTTTATCTTTGGGAAACGAGTAAGGACGTTTCAACTTCTCATTGAGGTATCGCGGCTTGTTGTTTTGATGACAAAACGGTCTCGGGTTACTCGGCTGTTGTTGAGTGTTGGCAACAAAGGCCGTTTTTTCCTTTTCCTTTCTCATTTCGTTTGCTCCGTCGTTTGCGGGTCCGAGATTCTTTTCGGGTAGCGTGAGATTGTACGGCTGAACGTTCTCGCAACTCTCCAATTCTTTTGTTTTAGAAATGAATTCCTTGAAGAGAGGGTTGAGGGTGGCTTCTTCGTCAGAATCGCTTCCAAAGGTGAGAACTCGTGATCCCCCGGGCTCGTCCCTATAACAATTGCCGGCAACTCTTTTATGCTCATCTGTCGTATTTTTCGCTGTCTACGAGCTTCCCGCTTTATTCTATTGACGTGTTGTCTATGAGCGACATATCCTTGCCACCAACACTTAAAGGAGTTGCAGTCTTCAGTAGGATGTGCGATCCTCTGATGATATAAGCAGAAGTTAGGGTGTACGTCCGTTTCGTCAAAATGTATACCACCAGGAGAATTTTCTCTGAAAGAGGGCGGCCTCATTCCCATTGATATGGCTTTGGCGAATCGTTTCCTTGTCTTGATCCTGCTTTCATTTGCGGCGGATGTACTTTGATCTGGTGGGAATGTTTCGACCCTTCTGTCCAGTCGCCGGCGTTTGGCTTTCTCGAATATGGCCATCTCGCGTTCTCGATCAGCTTTGCTCTTAAGACGGGCTTCGTTCAGGAAGGCATCGATCATCTCGTCTGATGGCCACAGAAGTTCTGGTTCAGGATCCACCCCCGGTTTCTCGGTACAAGGAGCCTCTTTATCATCTATCAAGGAGTGAGAGATCACATGACAACTTGCTACGTAGTCCTCAGATTCATCTGATGAGTCTCCTCCATCGTTTTCATCCTCGAGGACGTGGCTGAGAAACTCTTGGAGCGTGATTGGAATCCGCGCCTTCTGGTTATACTCTTCCAGCACGTCAATCTGTTTCTGCAAATCCGTGCGCTTGTCGCCAGGCTTCACGGGCTTCTTGGATTTCTTCTTGTTTTTCTTTGAAGATTTTGACAGCTGGGTGTGAGTGCTGGGGCTTTCACCATCGATCTTTGGAGTTAGGCACGGCTTCAGTATCCCTTCGACGATCTGGGGTTCTAGCGAGTTCTTCCACCCGATCGCCGGGCATGTCAGGAGTTCATTCAGCATCTTTTTGGTTTTGGCTGACAGCACGACCTCCCACGAAGCTTCTTCAACGAAAGAACAAGTTGCCCCCGGTGTGTCCGTCTTCTTTGGAGTGTGCGGTTGTGGTGGGTTTATTTTCCACTTCTCGGACAGCGCAAACTTGCCTTGTAGATACTGATCCTCGATCCATCCTTTAAAGACGAAGCAATCCTCGATCGGGTGACTTACCATTTGGTGGTAAGGACAATAATTGGGATCTTTGACATCGCCTGGCTGCAACGGACGCTTTGGACTCGGCGGATTGATGAGTCTGTTGCGCACCGCCAGCTCGAACAGTCTTCTCGTTTTATCCTAAGGAAACGAGTAAGGACGTCCCAGTCTCTCCTCGAGGGATGGGTGTGGACGCATATTGTTTTGACGGACAACCGGCTTCAAGTTGCTCGACTGTTATTGAGTATTAGAGACGAAAGTTGCTTTCCCTTTCCCCTTTTCATGCCGAGGATCCGTCTTTGAAGAAGAAGGCCTATGGCCCATCTGGTCCATTTGGGCCAGCTTGTCAATCAAGGCCTGGAAGGTGGTCGGCTTGAAGAACATCATGAATTGGGAGATGGTTGCTTGAGGGTCGAGAGTACCCACGAACATGCCCATGGCAGGAGCTTCTTCTATGCATTGTTCGCATCTCGACCATAGGTTCCGCCATCGTGTTGCATATTGGACCCACGTTTTGCCTGGCCTTATCCTGGCATTGATCAGTGCTGTTATCGGGGTGCGTTCACTAGCACTCGCGAATCTTTGTGTAAACAGCAGCTCCATCTCTGCAAATGTTTTGACAGAGTCGTCAGGTAGCTCCGAATACCATTCAAAGGCTGTTTCTGTTAAGCTGCCAACGAATTGTCGTAGTAACAATTTGTCATCGCCTCCAGTATTGCCGCATAAGGCCCTGAATTGAGCGACGTGCTGATGCGGATTCCCTGTCCCTTTATATACATGGAATTTAGGGATCGTATATCCCGGCGGGTAACTAATTTGGTCATACCAGCCCGGGTAGGGTCGTCCGGTTCTAGCAATTTGCCTAGCCGCTTCATTTGCCTGGTGAGCTCGTATTTGCTGAGCTATATGGTCATCCAGTGCGGCCTTAGAAATGGTTTCTTCCTTGGCAGCTAAAAGAGCCGAAGGAGGATTCGATGTCTCTCCTTTGTCATCTTCAAGGACAATCGGAGGATCTTCAGCAGGAGGATCTTGCCGGATCATCATCCCTACCATATCTTGGAAGAGAAGCGCCATTTGTTTTATGTTAGCCGCTTGCTCTGCGGCTTCTTTGTCCTTCTTTTCGAGGACTCTGCGTAGGTAGTCAGCGTCAGTTTCTTGTTCATGACGCTGCTCTGATGATGCCTCCGAACTTTCCTTTGGCCCGGTAAGTGCGGCCATTGCAGTCATCATCTCCTGAAGCTTCTGTTGCTGCTCCTGGGCTTTTGTTACTGATCGGGTGAGCGGTTGGTGACCCGTCGAAGCACGGCTTTCCTCCTTTCCAGAAGCCATATAAACAGTGTGCACCACCATGCCCCCAGACTTGGGGCGTTTGGGCTTAGCGTCTTTGTGGTCTGCCACGTTTACTGGGGCTTTCTCTGGCCTCCTTCTTTTCTGAGTGGTTGAAGTTGAGGGGGCCGTTGTAGTGGGCACCCAAGTAGCCGTTGCTTTTTGCGGCTTGACGGAGTAATCCTTCTCCGGCCGAACCTTCATCTTTTTCTGTCGGCGGAGATAGTTTTCATCAATCACCGACTCTTGGACCCGTCGCCAGACCTTATAAATCTTGGAGGATAGCCATTGAGAGGGCTGCTCCGGCTTTGCATCTGTAATACTCCCCGAAGGTGGAGGAGATCTTTTTAGCGTGGCAGTCGGAGAGTTCTTGCGTACCCCCCTTAGCGGTTCAAAGCTGTTCCCAGTTGGAACAGCAGCATTGATTTCCACCATCGGAGCTGGCGGAGTTATCCCAGAGGGGGTGTTGCCCCCAGCCTTCCTTACCCGGTGCCAGTGACGACGGCGAGCATGTCGAGCGGACGGCGTTGGTTCAGCAATGGGGATGGCTTTGTCTTGCCCCCCGTCCAGATGAAGCACTGCCGGTGTCAGTCTCTTAAAGACTGACGTCTTTTGAGTAGCGGTATCCAATCTGTCAAAGACAGACCTTCGAGCAGGAACGGGAGCCGGAATAGTCAGTCTTGTGAAGACCGACCCATTGGCAGGAGAAGCCGCCTTGACGACTTCAGGAACAGGGATGGCTATCCTCTTCGGAACAACCTTTTCTGGTATTGCAGGCTTCTTCATGGGCCCACATGAGTTTTGGCCCAGTTTGCTGAAAGCTGAGGCATTGGGCTTGGGCGACCCGTTGAGAGGGGCCGCGATAGTTGTAAGCCGATCGAAGACCGACTTCTTCGGAGCTTCTTGCGATGGTAATGGGGCATTGAAGCTCATTGGTGGGATCATGGTCCCGAAGAATAGCCCAGTGGTGGCCTGAGTCATCTGTTCCACCGGCATAGCGAAGATGGAGGCCGCTTGGGGCCCATAAGTCACTCCTCCAGCAAGGACGAAGCGAGAGTTGCAGTTGCAGGTAGTGCAGTTTGAAGCCATTGTTCTTCTGTTTTCTGCACGGAGCAAGACACCAAATTTTAGTACCTCGAATCCACAGGCAACCACAGCAAACCGCGATTCGTTCGCGAACACGACACACGAAGTGTGGAGTGGAAAGAGGAAAAGGTCCCACCGGGCGTGCCAGAATTTGTTCCCCTCCGAACGGCGGCCGAGACGTGGGCTGTCTTGCCTGGGGTTCGGGGCAGATGCTAATTGGTGCTATCCGTCCACCTCTCCGAAGATGCCAAGTTGATTTATGGCACCGTGTATCGGAGGTTTAAACGGATGCGGCCGATGTAGCAGACTTCGTCAGATTCCCCCTCGTTTGAGGGGTTTTTGATTGTGGGGACGCTCTTCCCTGCAGGCGCAAGCCCCTGCAGTTAATTACGCTACCACATCGCGGTAACAACTTTCTCCTTCTCCAGCTGGTCACTTCGTGTCGTGGGTGTTTGTTTTGTTTATAGTTGCCCGTGGATTGTATACGGAGACTATTTATTTCGTCGCCCGTAGGACGTGGATTAGTCCAAATCCGTATTTTCTTAGATTTGGGTTTGGGGTTTTGGTTTAAGGATACGTTAGCCATATTTGAGGCTAAGATCAACTCAAACGTTCGTTAAGGATACGTTAGTCTAATTTGAGACTAAGATCAACTTAACGGGATCGTTTAGATCCGACAAAAGAGCATTTGGGCTCTATTGTTCCAGTTTAGGGACATAGTGGTCCATTTAATGTATGGCCGTCGGGACCCGTCACCTCTCTGACGACGTTGAAGGATTACAACGACAGATGTCAGAGGAGTTCAGAGATGTACCCTTAAACCAAAGTTGATTGGGGGATTTATTGTCCAATTTGGGACTAAAGTCTGTTTGAAGGTTTAAGGATATGTTAGCCATATTTAAGGCTAAGATCAACTTAAACGGTTGTTAAGGATACGTTAGTCCAGTTTGGGACTAAGATCGACTTAACAGGATCATTTAGATCCGACAAAAGAGCATTTGGGGGCTCTATTGTTCCAGTTTAGAGACATGGTGGTCCATTGCCAGTTTAGGGACATGGTGGTCCAAGTTCCAGTTTAAGGACATAGTGGTCCATCGCCAGTTTAGGGACATGGTGGTCCAATGGTAGTTTAAGGACGCATAAGTCCATGGGCTTAAGGACCCCACAGTCCATATGGGTGTGTTTAAGGATGCATTAGTCCATTAGTTTAAGGACGCATAAGTCCGCGGGTTTAAGGACCCCACAGTCCGTATCTTGGTTTAAGGACGCATAAGTCCATGAGTTTAAGGACCCCACAGTCCGTGTTGATGTGTGGTTGTCGGGACCCGTCACCTCTCTGAAGACGTTGAAGGATTACAACGACAAATATCAGAGGAGTTCCGAGATGTACCCTTGAACCAATGAGTTGGTTGAAAGAGCAGATGTGCTCAGTTCAAGATGAGTTGAGGACTTATGGCCAGTTTGGGCTAAGTCCAATTATGTTTGAAATATTGGCCCTTTGTTGGCTCATTGAAGGAGAGGCTTTGCCTCTAGAAACTTAGCCAATTAGGCTAAAGCTAGTGTTAAACACTAGAGACCAACAGTGTTGAACACTGGGAATAAGATTAGCAAATTAGTGTTAAACACTAAAAGATAATCAATGTTAGCAACAGGGCTTTCAAATTAGTGTTAACACAAAAGCAAATCAGTGTTAAACACTGGTAGCAGAGATTTCAAACTAGTGTTAAACACTAAAGCAAATCAGTATTAAACACCAGGAACAGAGTTTTCCAATTAGTGTTAATCACTAAGAAAATCGGTGTTAAACACTGCAAATAGAGTTTTCCAAATTAGTGTTAAACACTAAGAAAATCAGTGTTAAACACTTTTAATTTCCTGGCCATCACGTGTGGGCACGTGATGGAGGCCCCCGCTCTGGTCTGTTAGAATGCCCATTAGGGGTCACGTGGTGACACGTGAGGGCGCCCTAAATGTGGAGCCAGATTTCCATTTGGTTTATCCTCAAATCTGCGAATAAGTGTTAAACACTTTTCCTTTTTATTTCGAGCATCACGTGTTGACACGTGTTGGGGATTTATGCGCTGACTGTTAGAACGTTTGCTAAGGGGTCACGTGATAAACACGTGAGAGCGCCCAAAGCCTTCATTTCCATTGATCTTTCTTTCTGCGTTTTGGGAGTCACGTGGGAGCACGTGATGGCATCAAAAAGTGGGGCCAGATCCCCTTTATTTTGTTCTGCAAACAAGTGTTAAACACTTTTATTTTTATTTTAGAGCATCACGTGTTGGCACGTGATAGGGATCTGTGCGCCAATTGTTAAAGCATTTGCTAAGGGGTCACGTGATAACACGTGAGAGCGCCCAAAGCTTTCATTCCCTTTGCTTTTTCTTTCTGCGTTCTGGGAGTCACGTGGGAGCACGTGGGGTGATGCTTCAAAGTTCTTTGCAGGGGATCTTTTCAAGGGTGACCCTAGTTCTTTTCATGAACAGAGATCTTTTAAGAATTGAATTCTCCTTATCTTTAAGAATTAAATTCTTATTTAGGGTAAAACCCTAATTTTGATCATGGAGGAATTAAATTCCTATTTTGAAAGAATTAAATTCTTATTTAGGGTAAAACCCTAGTTTTGTTTTAGGAGAATTAAATTCTCAGAACTCAATTCCCCTTCTAAGTTTAGGATCTGCATGGCAGGATCTCGACCCGATGAGAATTAAATTCTCAACTTATGGGGAGATGTGCTCTGTGCAGATCTTCAACCGGAAGAAGAACTAAGTTCTTTTTTGTATAAGAGTTAAACTCTTGGATTTTGAGAATTAAATTCTCTTTATTGAAGTTTTGATCCTTTTTCCCTTCTCACCTTGGGTTTTTCTTTGTTGAGAATTAAATTCTCCTTTCTTTTCTTCTCTGTTGAGAATTAAATTCTCCTCTCTCTGTTCTTCTCTCCACCCAAGGTAGATCCCTCTTCTCTTCTCTTGGCTCCTATTTATAGGAGGAGGAAGAGAATAAATTTGTTTTGTGAATCTTTCATTGAAAGATTTTAATTGATTTCATGATTAATATGATCCTTTAGATCACCCAGTGAATTTTATTCACCGTTGGATTTTAAATCCAAAGATATTCCGTTTGTTATTTCGGTGAGATTTGGGGAGATCTTTCCTGATTTGAGATTTTTCCATAAATTGGTGATTTTTAATCACCCTTGGATTTTTAATCCAACGGTTCCCTATGACCCTTTTCCATTTGGAAAGATTCAGAAACTTTTAGAATTTAATTCTATTAAATTATAAGGCTTTTAAAGCCAGTCACGTGCTGGCACGTGACCTTTGGTCACGTGTGAGCACGTGACCCCCAATTGGGTTCCTTTCTCAGCCGCTTATTTATGTTTCAGTTTTAACCATCACGTGTCAACACGTGACCATTGGTCACGTGTAAGCACGTGATACCTCATTGAGGTATTTTCTGAATTTTAGAATTAAATTATATTCATTATTTTAGAGGCTTTAAAAGCCCATCACGTGTGGACACGTAATTCCTCATAACTTTTGATCCCGGATGAATTACGAGGCCCATAATATATCAAATCGAAGGGTTTTCCGAGACGCTTTCGATACCATCAGAATTTATCTGTTTCTCATTCGGGAGTTTGTCAAAAAACAGCCCGGAAGATACTGATTCGCATTTTCTTAAGCGTATCGTTGCCATTTGATACCTTGGACTCTTTTGCGCAGAAATTTTTGGCGGGAACATACATGTTATTACATATTGCGGTTACATGTTGATAAAGCCTGTAGGATCTTGCTTGACTACCTGCATTGTGATGGAGATTATACTTTTGGGAGTAGGGTAGTACATAAGCACATCCTTAAATGGTCCCTAGTCGCGTGAGTATCGAGACTGGGCATTGATACTCCATAGTAGACTAGTGTATACGTTTCTAGATCCCGACGAGGGGCGATGGTTGGTCCCGCAGCCATTGGTCTGATCCACCTAGGATTGTATATAGGTGCTCACTAGGTATGAGCACACTGGACGGACTCGCGGAGAACTTCCAGATGGTACTATACCTATCATCAGATGGAAGTTCTCAGGTGACATGTGTACAGGTTAGTCTTCGGACCTGAGATCGTCATTTGTCTCGTGTAAGTTTCCACTGTGCATTGATCACTACCCTACCATGGCTCTACTGAGTCGTCCAAACAGGTTTTGGTTGGGTACAGTCCCGAGCCACATGGAGGCAGTGAGAGATTGTTGGGGATTCTTCTTTCCTGGTATTGGGAGTCGATATCGCACCGTGTTCGATTGGTCAGGACCATAAGACCTTAGCTAAGGCAGTTGGGATTTAGTGATAGGTTGATCAGTAGTTTCCCGGATTGGTCCTGAGCTACATTAGCATGATTTAACGGGTTATTAAGGTTTTACCACCCCCTAGACCCGGTATGCGATACTCTTAGACGAAGAGACCAGACTGTATGGAGATTGTCATGGATAGGCTCAGTAGGAGTTCAGACGAGTTTGCTCGTCGACCTTACTTTTTGACATGTACCTGGGTAGCCATTACGTACAGCTAGTGCCGCTGACATGCTTGTGGTTAAACCCACTGCCAGCATACTGTCGAGTCTTTAGTGTCCCACACAGAGGATTTCCCTGCTTCGGACGAAATGATGTAGAAGCCGTATGGTTTTATGGCAGGGCTTCGATCACATAAGTGTACTTGTGCACGTGTGATGTTCGAGTGGATAATACTATTGGGCTTTGGTTTAAGCCGGATCCTAGTATTATATTCTTAGATTATTTTGTCTCTTTGTATTCGTATTTTTCGGAATATGGATACAGGTATGTATATACAGTGAGGGGCATTCTTGTAATTGTGCAAGATGCTTCTAGAAGAAGACACCTCATTATTTATATAAACCATTATTGTTAATGGTTAATGAGGTGTTCATTTGCATTAAGTGAAGCATGGCTACTTGGTGACTCATGGCATGACTCATTGTTTACTATTGGAGTATGCTTGATATTTTCTTTTGTTGTGAATTATTAATGCAAGGTGGCATCTAGATATTTTATGATATCTAGATGTTTTGTGTTTGCATTATTAGTTCACATGATACTTAGCCATTCTTCACTTGATATAATTCACTCTCACTTGAACACTCTCATTCTCTCCTTGCTCTCTCTTCTTCCATCTCTAACCCTAATTGTCTCATGAGTTGAGAAACCTAGGGTTAGTGAGACATATTAATCCATCATCTCACTCTACACAATCTAGGCTACTTAGATTAGCATTCTAAGTGCCCTAGTTACCTCGATTTGGAGGTAAGAGCTCATAGTAGGCACTCTCGGGTGGATCATCTTTGACGCGAGGAGGACGAAGTACAAGCTCGTTCCGTACATCTTTTGAGGAGCCAAAGGAGAGGATTGAAGACCCGAATGACTTCTTTTCTTTAGGTATAATTCCTATCATAGTAGATAGAGCTTCTTATGATGCTAGTTAGGTTTATGCTTAGATCCGGTTTAGAGTTATTCTAGCGCCAAGTTATGATCGTTATAAAATTTTTTGTTCCGCAAACGGCCACGGATGATTGCCAGGGCATTAGCATAACCTTTCATGGTATCAGAGCCAGCCCATAAACCCTATACCAGCAGGTTTAAACAATGTTAAAGTAACGAAACTGAAATAACTCCGAAACACGAAACGAAAATCAAAGTTTCTGTCGAAATTTTCAGAGGCTATAATTTTTTTTTAAACAATTGCAGATTGCTCCTTTCATTGTGAGATGAACACAAACAAAAAAACGAGAAGATTCCACCTACATGTGGCCGGCCAATGTGCCAATATGGCTGGCCCCACCTGTTTTTCTGAGGGGAATTGGCTTGGGTTTTGGTCTGTGTTCTTGTCTCTTGGATTTAGGGTTTCAGGCATTGTTTGTTTTTTCCCAGGGTAGATATTCTTTTATCTTTGAGTTTGGTGCTTTACGGGGTATTTCGAAGTCGTTATTTTTAACACCGTTTAATTGTTACAGTACGTACATTACTATTTATGACCGTGAATGTCATTCGATTGATATAACTCGTCTAGTTGCTATATGCTCTTTTAGACTGGTTTGCGAACATGACATTCACGTTTATGTTCTATGTTTTTACTGTGGTTGTGGTTGGATAATCATGGTGGATAGCTTTTGGTGTAATGATAGTAGTACAGTTATGTTTCATTTGTACATTTGTTATTGCGAGGTGAGCGTCCGACATGTGGACAGCCTTTACTGCCTGTTGTATATTATTTGATTGGGGCACGACCGGGTTGGGGTCGATGTCACCATTGTACATATTATTTATTCTTTTCTGTACTAGGTTTATCCCACGATGGAGTGCACGAATATTCGGGTTCTAGATGGAAACAAGTCTGCATCTCATGGTATTGAGACGGAGGGGGCTTCACTCTAGAATTGGCGGGCTATTCGCCGCGCTCGTAGGGGGTATAGTATGACCCACAGAAGGGCGTCCAAGTTACCGGATGCTGGGTGGCCTATTTACTTTATTGAAGGGGGTTGCCTCACTTCTGGGATTGGCGGGTAACTTGTCGCGCTCGCAGGGGTACAGGTTTTCATTGCACAGGTTATCCACACGACTAGGAACGTTGAGTTTTATTTGCGGCTCAAATGAAACCCGGGGCTCCAAGATTATCCACCTTTCTATGTTGGTTAAGATTCTGTGATGTTGCTTATTATCATGTATGGGACAAATGTTGTATATATTGATATATATACTAGTAGATGTTGTATATGTTTTTCACCCTCGCTTGTCCAGCCCCCGCTCTGTCGTTAGTTAAGTAACCTAACGGGTGATGACGGAACCCAATGGCGAATGCGGATGGCATATACGTACATTGTATTTTCGTTCTTTTCTGGTGTGATAGGATAAATTGATGGGACCACATTAATTTTGATTAATGCAAGAAAAGAAACCTAAAAATATGTTGTTGGAACAAATTTTGAAAAACTATAGTTATATTCTTTCGCTTTGCATAGTGGTATTCGGTTGTGAATATCCAACATCTCATTCCAGGAGGCAAGAGCCGAGATCCCTTCGCGGGGAGTGACCTCTTGAGCAAAAGTCTATACTGTAGATTACTCAGTTTTCTTCGAAACCAATAGTTTTCAAAAGCGGAGCTTAAACCACTCCTTTTCAAAGCTATCATGTTCCTTCAACGATATCAAGTTCATTATGTTAAAGGTTTTTTCGCCAAAAACCCGGCCGTAGCCCTCCGTCATTTCCTACGAGTAGTACTTAGTATGCGTGCTGCGTTTGTTAACTCTGTCAAGGCATAGTGTACGGTAGCTAAGTGGTGCTCGTTTGTAGCATTAGTTGCGATTGGTTAGGACAGTCGTATAACCTTGTTGACTCCGTCAAATGTTATGCGGGCGGGTTTAATGCAATCAAGATAATGACGGGTTGAACTTGACTAGGACTCATTGATTTGTTGACTCCGTCAAGGTCACTGGGGTCCTAGGGGCAAAAACCACATCGGGAGTTTCAAATATACAGGAAACTTGCAGATTTAGCATACCTTCTAGAGTGTGGTGACTAGAGTGGATTCCATCTAGGTCATCACACAATGATAGTTGGATCCTGATCCCACTGATGAGTAGGATTACTCTTGGGAAATTATTACACTAAAAAATCAATGTTATAAACCAAGTAGGTGTCTAGAACGGTGTTAGTGGGGCTACGCCTCCAGGGAAAAGAGGTTACATAATTAAGGAATTTTGTGAAAGCGTTGGAAAATCTCCCTCGAAGTACCAACACTAGCCTGGCCGAAAGGTTAAGCAAGTATTGTAACGTGCGATTAATCCCGAATAATTCACCTTACAAGGTTTGATGGATAATTCAAGAAAACTGTGGGAGCCATCCTGGTTAGATAAACTAATAACCAATCTAATCTTGCAAGAGCGCACGCTAAGTGTTTCTTTTCTCTCTCTCTCCAGGTAGCAACCATTTCACGCTCTAATCAAGATAATAAAATGTATCGCTTGACCGATCTGAATTCTTATTCGGGGCTGGAGAATGTCGGTTCGGCTCTAAACTATGACAGCGGTCATGAGTATGAGCAATGGAAAGAGGATTGCTTGAATTCCTTGATAACCCCAACGAATAAGAAGCACATTATTGCGTCTTCTTCAGGTGTTCTTGTTATTGAGAACTGTTTTTCGGTCAGTCCTACCTCCTGGGTACTAGATATCGGATCAGGATCTCATATTTTTAATTTATTATAAGGACTGAGAAAAAGTACGATGGTTGGACCTGGTGATATGTCCCTCAGAGTAGGGAACGGAGCACAAGTTGATGCTGCAGCCGTCGGTGAATATCACCTTGTATTGCCAAATAACAATACTATGATTTTAAACAATTGCTCCTATGTACCTTCCATGGTATGCAACATCATATCAGTTTCTTTACTTGATAAAGATGGGTATAACTTTTTTCTTGATAGAAATATCATGAACATTTACCTTAATTAGGTATTGGTTGCAAAATGTACACTGTGTAATGGTATCTATGTTTTAAATCAAAACACAGTTCTTAATGTACAAAACACACGCAAGAGGAAGAGTCCATAAATGAACGAATCCTACTTGTGGCATTGTAGACTTGGTCATATCGGTTTGAAAATACTAAGTAAGTGCATAAAGATGGATATTTGAATACATTCGAATTTTCATCTGATGAAACTTGTCAGTCCCATCTCAAGGGAAAGATGACCAAATCTCCGTTCACGGACACGGAGAAAGAGCAGCAGATCTCTTAGGACTCATACACAGTGATGTATGTGGTCCAATGTTTATACATTAAAGGGGTGGGTTCTCGTACTTCATCGCATTCACTGACGATCTCTCTAGGTTCGGATATGTGTATCTTTTGAAACACAAATCTGAAGCTTTTGACAAATTCAAAGAATACAGAAACGAAGTAGAGAACCAGACTGGCATAAGTATTAAGGTCCTCCAATCTGATAGAGGAGGGGAGTACTTAAGCACAGAATTCCGGGACTTTCTTAAAGAAAATGGTATTCTCTCTCAGCTTACTCCTCCGTATACACCACATCACAGCAGTGTATCAGAGCGGAGGAATCATACCCTTTTGGTTATGGTTTGCTCCATGGTGAGTAGTGCTGAGTTACCTCTTTCATTTTGGGGATATGCGCTTCAGACAGCAGCATACTTACTGAATTACGTTCCATCCAAATTTGTGCCTAAGACTCCATATGAAATATGGAGTGGACGGAATCCATATCTTAAGCGATTTAAGATATGGGGTTGTCCGACCAATGTGAAAACACAGAAACCGGACAAACTTCAGGCACGATCAGTTCTATATAAATTTTTGGGATATCCTAAGGATTTGCTAGGATATCTGTTCTACCACACTGAAGAACAGAAGGTGTTTGTATCTCGCCACACCACCTTTATAGAAATGGAGTTTCTTGCAAAAGAAACTAGTGAGAGTACGGTAAAACTGGAAGAAATTTCTGAACTACAAAATGAAACTGAAGATTTGGTAGAACTGCTAGATTCAGTAGTCCCAGACGAACCTCAGCCACTCCGTAGATCTGGTAGGATTTCTCATCCGCCCGAGAGATACTACGGTTTTCTCATAGACGGGGATCAAGAGGATTGCATCTTGGAAGAAGATGACCCTACTAGTTTCAGACAGGCTATTATCAGTAGGGACTCTGATAAATGGATGGATGCTATGCGATCCGAAATAGAGTCCATGTACACCAATAAAGTGTGGACCTTGGATATTGCTCCACCTGGGGTAAAACCCGTTGGATGCAAATGGATCTACAAAAGGAAACTTGGTGTAGATAGGAAGGTGGAAACTTATAAGGCTAGACTCGTTGCAAAAGGTTTTTGTCAAAGACCAGGAGTGGACTATGATGAAACCTTTTCTCCAGTGGCTATGCTCAAATCCATTCGGATTCTACTTGCCATTGCTGCCTTCCATGACTATGAAATCTGGCAGATGGACGTAACAACGGCTTTTCTAAATGGAAGTTTGGAAGAGTGCGTTTATATAGATTAACCAGAAGGTTTTGTAGACAGTGGGAGCAACGGGAAGGTGTGCAAGTTTCTTAAATCCATTTATGGATTAAAGCAGGCATCGTGGAGCTGGAACATCTGTTTTGATGAAACAGTCAAGGATTTTGACCTCATCAAGAACGAAGATCGGCCATGTATTTATAAGAAGATTGTAGGACGAATTGTCTTATTCCTAGTCTTGTATGTGAAAGACATTGTTTTGATAGAAAATGATATTCCTATGCTACAATCGTTCAAGCTGTTCTTGTCACAAAGGTTCTCCATGAAGGACCTGGGTGATGCCTCGTGCATTCTGGGGATCAAGATCTACAGAGATAGATCTAAAAAATTATTGGGACTTTCGCAGTCCAGGTACATAAGGACCATACTAAAGAGATTTAGTATGGAAGATTCCAAGCGAGGTAACATACCCACACTGCACGAAATCACCCTCTCCAAAGAGATGTCTCCCAAGACTGATGAGGAGAGGGTTCGCATGAGCATTATATCCTACGCTACGGCGGTAGAATCTATAATGTATGCGATGCTGTTTACCAGACCAGATGTAGCTTACGCGCTTAGCGTGGTGAGCCGGTATCAGTCAAAGCCAGGTGAGGATCATTGGACGGCTGTGAAGAACATTCTCAAGTACCTGAGAAAGATTAAGAAGATGTTCTTAGTGTACGGTAATGGAGACCTCAGGGTCGAGTCCTTTACCGATTCTAGCTTTCAGAGTAACAAGGATGACAGCAAGTACGTCTCGGATTTTGTGTTTACCCTCAACGGAGGGGCGGTGTGTTGGAGGAGTTCCAAACAGGACACCGTCGCAGACTCGACGATGGAGGCTGAATACATTGCTGCCAGCGATGCCGCAAAAGAAATGGTCTGGTTGAAGAAGTTCATTGCTGAACTTCAGGTGGTTCCGTCCATTGTTGATTCGATACCTTTGTATTGCGATAACAATGGGGCTATAGCTTTAGCGAAGGAACCACGGTCCCATCAAAAATCCAGATACATCTTAAGGAGGTATCACCTGATCAGAGAGATCATTAATCACTAGGCGATCAAGATACGGAGAGTGGAAACTAAAGAAAACACAACGGATCCATTTACAAAGGCCCTCCCTCAAGCGCGATTCGAGCGACTTTTTGAGATGCTGGGTATGCGGTACGCCAGCAGCCGGTCTTAGTGCAGACGTTGGGTATTCGGTACACCAATTACCGGCCTTTAGTGCAAGTGGGAGATTGTTGGATATGTATGCCCTAGAGTCCATTATTGTATATGTATACATGTGGATGCTGGGGATATGTATGTACAGGACATTCTTGCTCAGTTATATAGTATATGGTTTCAGTTTTCTTTTATTAGGATATGTGTATTTGTTTTAATTGATGGTTTATCCTGCTTTCTCATATTGATAAAGACTTGATACAGTAGTATTATATTATGGTTTGACTTTATCTTAACATGGCATATGTTATATATGTTATTACAAATTGCGGTAACATGTTGATAAAGCCCGTAGGATCTTGCTTGACTACCGGCGTTGTGATGGCGATCATATTTGTGGGAGCAGGGTAGTCCATAAGCACATCCTTAAATGGTCCCTAGTCGCGTGAGTATCGAGACTGGGCATTGATACTCCAGAGTAGACTAGTGTATACATTTCTAGATCCCGACAAAGGGCGATGGTTGGTCCCGCAGCCATTGGTCTGATGCACCTAAGATCGTATACAGGTGCTCACTGGGTGTGAGTACACTGGACGGACTCGCGGAGAACTTCCAGATGGTACTATACCTATCGTCAGATGGAAGTTCTAAGGTGACATGTGTATAGGTTAGTCTTCGGACCTGAGATCGTCATTTATCTCGTGTAAGTTCCCACTGTGCTTTGATCACTACCCTACTACGGCTCTACTGAGTCGTGCAAACAGTTTTTGGTTGGGTACAGTCCCGAGCCACATGGAGGCAGTGAGCGATTGTTGGGGATTCGTCTCTCCCGGTATTGGGAGTCGATATCGCACTGTGTTTGATTGGTCAGGACCATAAGACCTTGGCCAAGACAGTTGGGATTTATTGATAGGTTGATCAGTAGTTTCCCAGATTGGTCATAAGCCACATCAACACGAATTATCGGGTTATTAGGGTCTGACGTTTACCACCCCCTAGAACCGGTATGTGATACTCTTAGACGAAGAGACCGGACTGTACGGAGATTGTCACGGATAAGCTCAGTAGGAGTTCGGACGAGTTTGCTCGTCGTCCTTCCTTTTCGATAGGTACCTGGGTAGCCGTTACGTACAACTAGTGCCGCTGACGTGCTTGTGGTTAAACCCACTGTTAGTCCACGATAGCGCCCCGGCCGTCTAACAGACGCCAAATGCGGAACAAAAACTTTTACAACTGGCGCTATCGCGTACTATAACTCGGATCTGCCATTAAAGCTAAACTAACAAACTACAAAGTGGGTAGAAATGTTATAATGAACGATCCGAGTCCTTCGGTCTTCAACCATCATCCCATGCTTTGTTACGGCTGCTCCAATCTCGTGAATCTCCAGTCTTCTCGTCCAGGTGGCACCATGTCGACGGATCTTTTAAACGGGCTCCCGCCTCTGAACCGAGGCAACTCGGTCGTCAAGTTTGCTAAAAGAGACGACCAAGATGATGTAGAGAATGAGTAGAACACTTTGTCTCGCTTCGTCCAAAGCTATGGACGAACGGTTAATGAAGTTGCCTTTTTGATCGGATTGAAAAGAGATATAAAAATATATATGAACTAGATCTCTCTCTTCTCATTTTAACAACCCTTTCTTTTTCCCAAAAATCATAATCCCTCAACAAGAGGGGCCGACCACTAAATAGGCAAGGGGGGTGAGTGTAGGAGGAGGGATGGTGACCATAAAGATAAAGCTTATCAATGACTCACTTAAACACCTAGTATGAACACATTAATGTAAAGAATGACTCATTAACCTTAGTCACCCTTTCACTAATGCACCATTAATGAACAAATGAATCACAAGCCACCTCATCATCTTAGTCACCATCTAGAACCTTCCACACTCATCTCAAGAAAAGATAAATCCGCATTTAACCGAATGTTAAATACGGCTGATAGAAAACTAGAAACTGGCAACTTCCAAAAGTGATCCTGAAACGAATTTCAGGATAACCCCGTAATGGTATAAACATACCCGCATTTGTATTACGACCGAATACAAATGCAACTGAGACAAAGATATTATATCTACACAGTATAATACTGGGTTCCGGCTTAAACCAAAGCCTACCAGTATTATCTGCCCGAAAAATGACACGTGCGAAAACGCACGTGCATTTTCCGAACCTTGCCATAAAACCATACGGCCTCTACAACGTTTCGCCCGAACTTGGGAAAGTGTCTGTGGGGGACTCTAATGACTCATCAACACACTGGCATTGGGTATAACCACTAGCACGTCAGAGGTACAAGATGTACGTAACGGTTTGCCTATGTATTGATTGGAAGGGAAGCTGACGAGCGAACTCATCCATAAACCCTACTGAGCCTAACAGTTACAATATACATACAGTCCGGTCCGTTCGTCTATGAGTATCGCATATCTGCCTAGGGGGCCGGTAACGTCAGACCCCCATAAGCGGTATAAATCATGTCAGAGAGTGGCCCAGAACACCCTGAGATACTACTGGAGTACCTACCAGTAAATCTCCTGCCTCGACCGAGGGCTTTGCGTAATGGCTCTCCTAGACACAGCCCGATCTCACCCCCAATACCGGGAGAGAAGAATCCCCTGCCGATCCGCTCACTTGCCTCCATATGGCTCAGGACTGTACCCAAAAAAGACCTGTTTGCACGACTCCTTCGAGCCGTGGTAGGGTAGAAATCAAAGCACAGTGGGAACTCACACGAGACAAATGACGACCTCAGGTCGATGAACTAACCTGTACACATGTCACCAGGGAACTGCTATCTGACGATATGTATAATACCAACTAGCATGTTCCCGGCGAGTCCTGTCCGGTGTACTCATAACCCAATGAGCACCTGTATACATCTTAGGTGAACTGTCTGACACCAATGGCTTGTGAGACCGGCCATTGCCCCTTGTCGGGGTCTCGACTGTATACACTAGTCTACTCTGGAGTATCGATGCCCTGTCTCAAAACTCCCACGACTAGGGACACTTTAAGGATGTGCTTACAGACCCCAGCTCCCACGTATATGATCGCCATCATACTGCTGGTAGTCAAGCAAGAATCCTATGGGCTCTATCATCATGCAATAGTGAACTAAAGCATGTATACGATGATAAAGTCAAACCAGATAGCATACTATCATCTTGAGCAAGACTGTCATATCGGTATAGGTCTTGCCTAAATCATTGCAATCACGTACCTGCGATCCAATAATTGACTTTGAGGGCACTATCCCCAACACCCACTGCCAGCGTACTGTCGAGTCTTTAGAGTCCCATACAGAGGGTTTCCCTGCTTTGGGCGAAACGATGTAGGGCCGTATGGTTTTACGGCAAGGCTTCGATCACATACGTGTACTTGTGCACGTGTGATGTTCGGGCGGATAATACTAGCGGGCATTGGTTTAAGCCGGATCCTAGTATTATATTCTTAGATTATTTTGTCTCTTTGTATTCGTAGTTTTCGGAATACGGATACGGGTATGTATATATGGTGAGGGGCATTCTTGTAATTGTGCAAGATGCTTCTTGAAGAAGAAACCTCATTATTTGTATAAACCATTATTGTTAATGGTTAACGAGGTGGAGAAATGAGGTGTTCATTTGCATTAAGTGCAGCATGGCTACTTGGTGACTCATGGCATGACTCATTGTTTACTATTGGAGTATGCTTGATATTTTCTTTTGTTGTGAATTATTAATGCAAGGTGGCATCTAGATATTTTATGATATCTAGATAGTTTGTGTTTGCATTATTAGTTCACATGATATTTAGCCATTCTTCACTTTATATTATTCACTCTCACTTGAACACTCTCGTTCTCTCCTTTCTCTCTCTTCTTCTATCTCTAACCCTAATTATCTCATGAGTTGAGAAACTTAGGGTTAGTGAGACATATTAATACATTATCTCACTCTACACAATCTAGGCTACTTAGATTAGTATTCTAAGTGTCCTAGTTATCTCGATTTGGAGGTAGGAGCTCATAGTAGGCACTCTCGGATGGATCATCTTTGACGCAAGGAGGCCGAAGTACAAGCTCGACCCGTACATCTTTTGAGGAGCCAAAGGAGAGGAGCGAAGACCTGAAGGATTTGTTTTCTTTAGGTATAATTTCTATCATAGTAGATAGAGCTTCTTATGATGCTAGTTAGGTTTATGCTTAGATCCGGTTTAGGGTTATTCTAGCGCCAAGTTATGATCGTTGTAAAAAATTTTGTTCCGCAAACGGCCACGGATGATGGCCAGGGCATTAGCATAACCTTTCAACTTCTTTAGCAAAACTAGCAAATGTTACAACCCACTCGGTTTATCATCATAGCTTCTGTAGTTCTTACTTTGCATAGTGGTATTCCTTGATGGATATCCAGCACCTTATTCGATGTGGAAAGAGCCGAGATCCCTTCACCGGGAGTGACCTCTTTAGCAAAAGCTAGTAAAAGCTATTCGGTTTGTTTTTGAAAACTACTCGATTTTAAAAGCGGAGCTTAAACCACTCCTTTTCAAAATCACTAGATTCTACAACGATATCAAGTTCATTACGTTAAAGGTTTTCTTCAAAACCAGCCGTAGCCCTCCGTCATTTCAGATAAGTGCTATTTAGTATTCGTGCTACTTTTGTGGACCATAACCAAGGCATAGTGTGTGGTAGCTAATTATTGCTTATCTGCAGCATGTGATTCGATTGGATTAGGGTAGTCGTACGGCTTTGTTGACCTTAGCCAAGGGTCTTACAGGTGGGTTTAATTCAATCAAGAAATGAAGGGTTGAACTTGGCTAGCACTTATGATTTGTTGACCATAGTTAAGATCATAAGTTGCTAGGGGTAAAAATAATATTGGAAATTTCAAGTGTTGAAATTTGCAATGAGATTGCATACCTTCTATATGATAGTTGGATCCCGATACCCACTGCGAGTAAGTGTTACTCCTGGGAGAGTTTTCCACTTTACAATTAGCCGATCCATTAGGTGTCTAAGAAAGGTCTTCACGGGGTGATGCCCCGCAGAAACGAGGTTATTTAATTAGTTCCATGCGAAATCATGGGGAGACTCCCTCGGAGTACCAATACTTGTCTGGCCGAACGATTGGCGAACTTGTAGGGTGTAATTAATCCCGGTTAATCTTACCTTTTAGGGTTTGAAGGAAGATTTGATAAAAACAGTAGGAGCCATCCTGATTAGATAAAACAATAATCAATCAAATCTTGCAAAGAGCACACGCAAAAGTGATTATCCTTCTCTCTCTCCTGGTAGCGACCAATGACACGTCTTAATCAAGATGATAATATGAATGTATTGACTAAATGCACTTATTATACGGGCTAGGTTCCGCTCTATCTTATGATTGTCATACGTCTGAGCAAGGAATAGGGGAATATCAGGATTCTCACGCTACCTAAACGAAGAAGGAGCAGCTGATGCATTTTCTTTGGGTGTGTTCGTTACCGAGAACTATTTCTCAGTTTGCTCTACGTCCTGGGTATTGGATACCGGATCAGGATCCCAAGTATGTAATTTATTACATGGGTTAAGTAGAGGTAAAGAACTGGGAAAAGGTGATGTGTCCCTCAGAAGGGAATGGTGCAATTGTTGCAGCCAAAGCAGTTGGCGAATATCACCTAATATTACCAAGTGGTAACACAATGATTCTGAGCAACTGTTATATCGTACCAAAAATATTGTGAATGTTTTCCTAAATCAAGTGTTGATTGGGTTTGGTATGTTGTATAACGGTATATACGTTCTAAATCACAAAACAGTTCTAAGTATACAGAATACACATAAGAGGAACAGTTCAGAAATGAACAAAGCCTTCTTGTGGTATTGTAGACTAGGTCATATCGATGTGACAAGACTGGATAAGTTGCATAGGGATGCATATTTGAATATGTTCGAATTTGCATCTTATGAAACTTGCCAGTCATGTCTCAAAGGTAAGATGATCAAAACTCTGTTTACTGGACATGGAGAAAGAGCTACTGAACTCTTGGGACTGATACATAGTGATGTATGCGGTCCTATATCTACATATGCCAGGAATTGGTTCCTTGTACTTTATTACATTCACCGATGATCTCTCAAGATTCGGACATGTGTTCTTGATGAAACACAAATCTGAATCTTTGGAGAAATTCAAGAAATATAAGTACGAAGTTGAGAACCAGACGGGTAAAAATATTAAAATCCTTCGATCTGATGATTTTTACACATCGCGCACCCCATGTGTTGGAGTGGCGGAAATTGCAAAAAATGATTTTTACGGGCTTCGCAACACCGACCAGAACCAAGGATCGATCATAAACCCTAGCGAGCAAACTACTTGAGGTTTAACTACTCGGATGAATGTTATACCTCGTAGTATCGTGTCCTTCAGGTCTTCTCGCTGTCCTCCTCATCATCGTAGGCTCTAAGGATCGGAACGGATCGCGGCTACCTCGACGGCCTCCTCGAGTCAAAGACGATCCACCCGAGAGTCTATTGTAACGTTTTAAAAATCGTTTAGGTTAACTTTCCGATAATCAGTAATATAACTCGTGTTTTCCGTAAAACATAATTATAATTATTTTTCAACATAGACTTAAACATACCTATTTTAGCTATGTAATTGCTAGTATTTAGTATTTAATTAGTCACTTATAAATTTCTAGTTTACTTAAATATTTTCCTTAATTAATTATTTTTAAATATTATTTTAAGCTTTCACTTATACATTTAATTAGTGTAAATCACAAATTAGAATGGGTTAAGCACACAATTGTGAACTATGACAACTTAATAACAAGTTTATAATATGTTCTCTTTTTCTCAATTTGTCTCCATGCTTCTAGATATTTCTAGGATGAATTTTAATTAGAAAAATAAAATAATTATGAATAAGTTAATATATGATATGATGGGGGGTTCTCTTGACTTGGAATTTCCTACACACACACACACACCTCACTCTCTCTCTATCCCCTCGTTTCTGGCCGTAACCCATGGCTGCCCTTCCCCATTTTCCCCACCTCCTTTTCACTTCAAAAATTCTCCATTTTGTCTCAAAATCCATATAAAGTCTCACTAATTCTTCATTAAACCTTTACCCAATATTCTTTGGCCCAAACTAGCTTGGATCTAGGAGTAAGAGAGCAATTTTGGGAGGCTAAGTTGCAAGTTAGATATCATGATTGTTGAGGTATATAATCTTAACGCAATGGTTACTTGTTGGTTAATTACTTCAATCTAGTTTATTTAGGTGTTAAATATAGTTTTATTGCAAGATTTGAGTTTTCAAGAGAAGGGTTTGAATTAAAAGTTAGTGTTTTTATCAATAAATCAAGTTAGTTAAGTGTAGATTAATATCTAAAGACTTGCAAAAATATAGTCTAATTGTTAATTTACTAATTGTTACTTTTTAATTGTCCTAATTAATTATCCTTGCAAACTAATTTCATGAATTATGTGTAAATAGGTGAGATTAAATTTTAGTAAATAATTTTGTGACCTAATTAATATATTAAGTGCATATTGTGGCCACTTGAATTGCTAAAACATTTATATTTGTACTAAAACGGTTAATGGTTGCTTACTAGGTTTTTGGAATAAATGGATTTTAATTATGTTTGAGGTGTTGATGATTTACAACCTATTTCCTAAAATATTTAGTGTGTTGTGGATGCGCGATTGGTACGATTGGGTTCTAGGCTTGGTAGTTGTCACGTATAGAGACCCTAGTTTTGGGTTGTGGCGTTGTCGCGAGCGCGTTTTGTGCACCAAGTGTGAGCGCGTTCAGTTAGTGCGTGTTGGTTGTCTTGTATCTTTTCTGTCCGTGACTATATATATATATATATATATATATATATATATATATTGTCTTATTTACTTGTGTGCGATGCTAGGATCGGATGCAGAGGCGTCGGACGCGGCGCGGAAAAACAAGGCTGAGATCGGATCAGATTAGCCGAGGCGTCCCGGTGAGTAGATGTACACATCTATAGGGGGATCGTCTGGATGGCGCGAGGCGCCCGATAGTCAGGATTACTAGTAGTACTTGCATTTATATGCATAGTTTTCTAGTTATTCATCTCATTGCATTGTATCGTTATATATATATATGTGTGTGTGTGTGATATCATCTCATAGGACACTTGCACCATTACTATTGGTCCATGCCGCACGTGCACTATTTTATGTGAACACACACGCCATTGGTAATTGCTATGTCACGAACACTATAGAACTTGCTTAGAATCGGTATCTGTTCATTTGCATCATATATGATCTGGAGACTTGTACTTGTATATTTATGTCATTAAGATGGATACGTAGGATTGTTAGTCATATTTATACATACCTCATTGCATCATGATTCATGCATAGCTTCTGGCCGTACTTCGCATGGTATATACTATCGTATCATGGACTTCAATCATCATCGACATGTTTACATATTGTGATTCTTATTGAGGATTTCAGTACTTATGAGATTTCTGGATTTTGGGGAAAACCGCAAAAAAATTATAAACCTATTATCATTTTAAAAATAGAAATTTGCGGTTTTTCGTGATATGATGTGTGTGGCGTCCATCATGTGTTTTCTCAGTTCTTGAGCTGTATCATATACTCGATTCGAGGAGGGGGATACACCGTCTACGGGTACATGGTGGACCCGGTATGGTACCCCGGGGCGAGAGTGTTTTCATGGGGATGACGATGAGCCGGGGAGAGGAGCACTACCGACCGGTTATTATTGGAGCAGCGGATATCCGAAGGATACCGACCGTAGTCGTGAGATTTGATGAGATGGGTCGATCCGGACCAACGGAGCCCGAGACATTGAGATATTGAGGTATTGAGACATTGAGATATTGAAACAATGAGATATTGAGACATTGAGATATCGAGATATTGAGACATTGAGATATGCATATATTGTGTCGATACTTGACACGGATTTTCTGTTGATTTCATTGATGATACTTCGGTGTATTGCACACAGGTTTTTCTAAGATAAGAATAATGATTTTCTCATACCAGGCATGTTCAGATTTCATGTTTGATTATGCATTCATGTTTAATTCATGCTAGTACCTCGTATCATATTGATATATGTAGGTTGTGACGCATTTGCGTGCATGCTTATGATAGCTTTATTGATGTTACTTACTACTTACGAGTTGGAAACTCACCCCCGTTGTGCCACAGTATTTTGCAGGTCCGGTCCGTCAGCATAGTAGCGACGGGTGTACTTCTTCTTTTGCTTGGACTTGCGGCTTTGCTCATAGGTGGGTTGTGAGGATACTTTTGTTCCATCTTGTATTATTATTTGTATCCATTATACTCCATCTGTTGGGTTTCCCTAGCACCTAATCTAGGGTTTGGAAGCATCACACATGCCACTTTAAAAATTAGAGAGGTGCTAAGCAAACAAACCATGAATCTTAACTAGAATGTTTAGGGTAACATCATTTGTATCACATACAAAGAACATTTTAACACTAAGTGGAAGGAATACAACCTTTGTAGTCCTCTTGTGTTGACTCCTAGGATCGTTGAGAGTTTGAAATGGCTTGCTAGTAAGCTTTCTTGTCCACGATGATCCACCCGAAGTCCCTTTGCCCAAAACTCCTTGCTATACTTGATCTGTGAAAGAAGTGTAGCAAACACCCTACACAAATGGGCTAGAGAGGTAGAGAATGATGAGGTGGTTTTTATTCTCTAATCAAAATCCTTTCTTTTTTACTAGCTCACTCAAAAGAAAAATCAAGAGAGCTTGGAGGAAGAAAAAGGAGATGGCAAAAGCTTTTCTCAAAAGATAATGATCAAGCTTAATGAAAAATGAGAAAAGAAAATATATATATTTTCACTCTCTCATCTTAAACTATGGTAAACTAATATCTAGATATTTTGCATATGGGTTAAAGTCCAATTGAAAACTAAACCATGGGTTAAAGCTAGGTCAAAGAAAAGAAGAGTGTAGAAAAAACCCAATAACGATTTAATTTTTCATTTCCTTTTTAATCCAAATATATATATATATATATATATATATATATATATATATATATATATATATATTAGTGAACCATGTGAGTCTTCCATTACCATCTCCCTTGTATCAACAACCATGATACAATGTATGCATGCATGTGTCCATGCACATCAACATGTGCATACATGCATGCATACATCAATATAGCAAAAAAGGGTTTAATAAAGAATTATACTAAAAGTCAAATGTTAAATCAACACTTGATTTAGCAGACCGGTCATATCACATACGACCCGACCAATAGAAAAACGCCCGATTAATATACGGTATCACATACACGCATTTAATCGGGTCCCCGCGCATATCTCATATGCACACCACATATTTTCGCCTAAGCTACGAAATTCCTGTGTGAGACTCTAAGACTCGTCAATACGCCGGCAGTACGTTATGATCATATCAAACACCCATAAGCCGCAAGCGGTCAGCTAAACGTAACGGCCACCCGGGTATTGAGCGATCAGAAGAAAAACCAGCGAAGCTGTCAAAATTCCCGTCGAGCCAACTGGCAACACTTACCGTACAGTCCGGTCTCCTCATCAGATATGTTGCATATCAAGTCTAGGGATGGAATCGTCGACCCCAATAACTCAATAAGTCATGTCGGTGTATGGCTCATAACAGATCGAGCAACTACTGATAACACTTATCAGTAAATCTCAGCAACCTTGGCCAGGGACTTCCTGTTATAGCCAATCGAGCATAACACAACATCAACCCCCAATGCCGGGAGAGACGAAACCCCTCCTATCTCTCATTGCCCCCATGTGCCTCGGGACTGTACCCAAAATGCACCTGTTTGCACGACTTACTAGAGCCGTGGTAGGGTGGAGATCAAAGTACAGTGGAAGGACACACAAGACTCTATGACGATCTTGGGTCTACATACTAACCTGTACTAGTATCACCTTAGAATTGCTATCCGACGATAGATATAATACCACATAGGAGTTCTCGGCGAGTCCGTTCAGTGTACCCAGTATCCACTGAGCACCCGTATACAATCTTTGGTGTCACCACACCAGATGGATATGAGATCATCCATCGCCCATCATATGGGACAAGAATGGTATACGCTAGTCTACTCTGGAATTTCGATGCCCCGTCTCGATACACCCACGACTAGGAACAGTTCAAGGATATACTCATAAACTACACGTGTCCCACTAGTATGATCTACATCATAGTCCCAGTAGTCAAGCAAATATCCTGAGGGCTTTATCAATATGTACCAAATGAGTAAGATGCATGATCAAATGAACATGTCAAGATAAAGTAAACCAGATAGCATACTATCATGTCGAGCAAGAAAGTCATCTATATACATATATACATGTCCAAGCATCCACTATGCATATAATGGCCTCTAAGGAATACATATATCCAACAATCTCCCACTTGAACTAAGGCCAGTTATTGGCATATCTGATACCCAACATCTTAAAAAGTCGCTCATGCTGCGACTGTGGATGGGCCTTGGTGAGTGGATCCGCGGTGTTATTCTTTGTATCTACTCTCCGAATCTCGATCTCATGGCGATCTACTATCTCCGGGATTAAATGATATCGTCTTAGGATGTGTCTGGACTTTTGATGGGACCTGGGTTATTTGGCTAACGCCATAGCCCCATTATTATCATAATACAATGGTATTGGATCAACAATGGTTGGAACTACTCCTAGTTCCGCGACGAACTTCTTCATCCAAACGGCTTCCTTGGCAGCATCATTTGCAGCAATATACTCAGCTTCCATCGTGGAGTCTGCAACGGTATCCTGTTTGGAACTCTTCCAACTAACTGCCCCTCCATTGAGGGTAAATACAAACCCTGAGATAGATTTGCTGTCATCCTTATCACTTTGGAAGCTGGAATTGGTAAAGGCCTCCATTTGGAGATCCCCATTACCATACACCAAGAACAATTCTTTAGTCCTTCGCAAGTACTTAAGAATGTTCTTCACTGCTATCCAATGTTTCTCCCCTGGGTTGGATTGATACCAGCTTACTACAGCTAGTGCATAAGCCACATCAGGGCGAGTACATAACATCGCATACATTATAGATCCTACGGCTGAAGCGTAGGGTATAATGCTCATGCGAGCTCTCTCTTCATCAGTCTTCGGACAGAAGTCCTTGGACAGAGTGATTCCATGACAAGCGGGCAAGGCACCACTCTTAGAATCTTCCATGCTAAACCTTTTTAGGATGGTGTCAATGTATTTTGATTGGGACAATCCCAATAACCTCTTGGATCTATCTCTATAGATTCTTATGCCCAAAATGCACGAGGCATCACCTAGGTCCTTCATGAAGAACCTTTGTGATAAGAATAATTTGACCGATTGTAGTATAGGAATATCATTTTCTATCAAGAGAATGTCATCCACGTACAATACGAGGAATGTGACAGTACTCCCTACAATCTTCTTATAAATGCATGGTTCATCTATATTTTTGACAAAATCAAACTCTTTGATTGTGTCATCAAAGCAGATGTTCCAGCTCCGTGAGGCCTGCTTTAATCCATAAATGGATTTAAGCAACCTACATGCTTTCCCGCTGCTCCCGCTGTCAATGAAACCCTCTGGCTGATCCATAAAACGCATTCTTCTAAATCACCATTTAGAAATGCATTTTTTACGTCCATCTGCCAGATTTCATAACCTTAGTGAGCAGCAATAGAAAGTAGGATCCGAATGGATTTAAGAATTGCTACTGGAGAGAAAGTTTCATCATAGTCCAATCCTGGTCTTTGACGAAAACCTTTCGCTACAAGCCTTGCTTTAAAGGTCTCTACCTGTCCATCAACACCAATCTTTCTCTTAAAGATCCATTTGCAGCCTACGGGTTTTATCCCAGGAGGTGCAACGTCCAAAGTCCATACTTTGTTGTTGTACATGGACTCCATTTCGGATCTCATGGCTTCTAGCCACTTCACTGAGTCACCACTCATGATAGCTTGCTGAAAACTAGTAGGGTCATCATCATCCATGATGCAATCTTCTCTATCACCATCAATGAGAAACCCATAGTATCTCTCTGGTAGGCAAGAAGTCCTACTAGATCTCCGGAGCGGCTGAGACTCCTAAAGTTCTACTGCAACATCAGTTTCAACCAATTCGTCATGAGCAATTTGTGTCTCTAGAACCTCTTCTAGTTCTACCGCATTGCCATCAGTACTATTTGTAAAAATTTCATTTTCCAAAAATATGGCATGTTGAGAAACAAACACCTTTTGTTCCTCCTTGTGGTAGAATAGATATCCATATGAATGTTTTGGATGTCCCACAAATTTACACATTACCGATCGTATCTCGAGTTTATCCGGATTCTGTTTTTTGACAAAAGCCGGATGATTGTTAGGGATTCTGCGTGTTCAAGTTTAGTTAATTACCGCAATCAAGACGGTTTCTCTTATAGCTAGCCGGTTGAGTACGGGTCGTCCGCAGGGAGATGGGAATCTTTTTCTATGTGCTTTAACGAGTTAAGTCCAGTTTTACAGATTTTGTTGTGATTAATTAAGTGGTAAAATGATATGTAAAGAGAGCTTGTTAGGGTTAGGATTAGGTTAGTTTGAGTTAGGAGTCTCCCACATCTTTCGTTGCTCCTCTTAATATCGGTGTTACGGTAATCGGCAACAACGGGGATTAGCACGACTAGGAAGGAACTTGCGAGTATAAGCTAGGCTTTCCAACGCATAAGTTCTTCCTTTTGGTGCTTGTCCGTCCGTTCTTGGCTCTTAGCCATAACCTCCGGTTAATTCAACCACAACCGGTCTCACTACGGAATCACCGCTATCATGTAGGATAGGGTGCCGTAAGGAGCGGATTGTGGTTCAATTAACGGGAGTCGAATTAAGTTGTTGGGCAAGGAAAGAGTGAGAGAGATTTCCTTCTCTCAAACTTCCCTTATCCTACCCTAACAAGTATGAAACTACTCACACATCATAATGAAAAGAAAACTAAACAGAAGAGGAAGATAGAAAGAAGAGATTAGAAGAGAACAACTAGCTATTTGCGACCTCACCTTGGCAAGGATCAAGCGTAAGCATCATGGTTGTTTTAAGGATAAAGAAAAGAGAGAAGAAAGAAACAACAAAAAAAATAACAACAACTAAGTTAACAAATGAAAATTACAATAATTAACAAGAGAACAAGACAAGCATAATAATAAACGGTTCTTCTTTATTCATCATTCTTCACTCAAAAGCTCACTACAAGTTTTAATGGAGAAGAGATGAGAAGAGGAAGAAGAACATGTATTCTAAAACCTAGAGAAAAAAATACAAGATTATAGACCCTTTGGCTTCACAAGTTCTGGACTATTTATAGGCAGGAAACTGAAAATCTAGGGCAACATTCTGGACCACATCAAAAAGACCAAAATACCCCTGAAATTTTATCTTCTGAGGAGGCCGTACGGCCGCGGATCCGCGGCCTAAGCATGCTTAGGCCGCGGTTCCGTGGCCATATTGGAGACTTAGGTCACCAAAAAAGGTGACTTGCCCTGGTTTGTAGTGCCCTTTACTCTGGTATATATATTTTTTCATATTTTCTTCACGATTTTTCCAGAATTTCTGTTGAGGAAAAGGTGATTTGATGTGGACTTTTTGTCATGATTTCCTCGAGCTCCGCGTAGATTTCTTGGATCTTGTGTTGCCATTGAGCCTTGTGCATGAAGGTGACAATTGATTTGACATTTTGTCTCTTAAACTGGTGTGTGGCAACAGACGGATAAAGAGCGGAGACCCGTGTTTTATCTGTGGTTGGCAGGAACCCGGATTTTGTCGTGTTTTTCCATGGATTTCACCGTTTAGAGCCGAGAACCTGTATCCTGCAATTGACTAGCAAACACGGCTCAAGAGTACCTACCGATATGCAATGTGATAAAAAT
Organism: Agapanthus africanus; assembly: GCA_030015575.1. Taxonomy (NCBI): domain Eukaryota; kingdom Viridiplantae; phylum Streptophyta; class Magnoliopsida; order Asparagales; family Amaryllidaceae; genus Agapanthus; species Agapanthus africanus. The sequence goes on from JASDDO010000026.1 coordinate 504,833,924, forward strand.
TGGGCGGTATGAAAATGCAAAAATCTAATATGAACAAATACCCCCAAACTTATCATTTGCTCGTCCCGAGCAAAGCCAATTTATTCACAAAAAATTTCCTAACCTCACTTTCGCAGGGAACGCGATTGCACTGAGCATGTGCAACAAGCCGTTAAACCTCTAGGTGTCCCTAGTAGGAGGAGTGTTGTCTCCTGAGGGTTTTCAGCGGATACTACCCACAAAATCCGGTCAAGCTAGTTTTGTAAAATAACTAAGATTCAAACCCTAAAGTTTTGTTTCAGAAAATAACAATTCTATTATCCTAAGTCTAGACTATCGAACCTTTATTTTTCACACCTCGCTTCTTATTTAACTACAGATTTTATATGTCTTTACGTGCAGTGCAAATAGTGTCGTTAAGTTCCAGAAGGATCGATTAAAGTCATCATGTCGCACAATAAAGCCCAGATAACAATTTTAAAAGGATCACATAAGTTTTATAAAGAGTTAAGCATTTTTCAAGTTTCGTTTTCCAGTAAGGTTTCAACTTCAGAATTTCAATCTTCCTTAACAGGAAACTAAGTCGTATTTTTCACTCCACCTTTTTCTTGTTTTCATTTCATACACACCTCTGTGAACGTGCAATAGTCTTTATCATAGAATAAAACCTTCATATCTCCGTTAAATTTTTTTTATAAAAGCCTGTCTTTTATCAAGATTATTCTCACACAAAGAACCGTTAGGAATTTTAACTCGGAGAGAACACTTGCTTGACTTTGTTTTAATCTGGACTTTCTAGGCTTCTTAGCAAGCTTTGGGCCAATGCACCCAAACCAGTTGATTTTAGGGCATTAGGTGTAGAAACACCCCAGCGGACTTAATTACTCAAGTTACCTAGGTCCAAAAACAAAAGACAGTTTGGCGTGAAAATCAGATGATTTAATACGAACGGAGATATAACCGGCAGTTCAATTATTTTTTTGGATAAAAGACGTGTTTAGTGGGTTTGGTGTGTAATCATTCCAATCAAGTTCCATATGGGTTATTTTTCAGACTTAGTTCCAATTACGGCATCAATAATATTCCTTCATATTCGCTTTTCTTCATAAACTATTCTTGACATTACTTATTTCAGAACAAACCTATTTGATCCTCAGAAAATCATTTATCTGTCTAAAAGTTTTTAAACATAAAAGACTTGTCATCTAATTCCCAAAATTTCACGACACGTGTAGTGTGATGTAAAGACGTATATCAGCTATAGTTAACTTCAAAGGAAAGTTATCTTTCAGATTTTCAAAATCTAAACATAAGATTTAGTTATTCTTATTTTATCAAACAAAACCGTCGAAATGTTGAATCAGAGTTCTCCCACTAGCTAACTTGACAGAAAAGTTTTTATGTTTTTAGAAAAATTTTAGATTTTTATGGATTTTATGGATTTTAATATGCAGATGCAAAATATACATATGAATGCGAAGGTAAGAAATGCGTACCGAGCGTACCCCCAAACTTAAACTGGACAGTGTCCTCACTGTCATTGCATGAAGAGATCATTTGAAGGGTCAAAATTGTCGGTTAGCGATACCCAAATTTATTTTTTTTGGTTTTTTTTTTTAAAGAAAAGAAAAAGAATATCCATAAATATATACAAAATGGTTTATACATACCCCCAAACTTATTTGGAACAGTGTCCACTGTTCTTGGCTGGATAACCGAAGTTTGGAGGTAGGCAGAGGAAGATCAGGCAGGGTAAACCGGCTCCTGTAAGACCAGGAGCTCCTCTGTTGGTTCGGCGCTAAGGTACGGTTTGAGTCGGTGTCCGTTCACTTTGAAAAATGAACCGTCCTTTGGATTTTCCAAATCCACAGCGCCCTGCGGATATACATTCCGCACAAAATACGGCCCTTTCCAGCGAGATCTGAGCTTTCCTGGATGGAAGTGAAGTCGGGTGTCGTAAAGCAGTACCTGCTGACCAGGTACGAAGGTTTTGCGCAAAAGGTGTTTATCGTGAAACACCTTCGTTCGGTTCTTAACAACAACAGCGTTATCGTAAGCCTCATCCCTAAGCTCGCTTAATTCGTTCAACTGCAGCTTCCGATGGCTGCCCGCATCATCGAGAGATAGATTCAGCTCCTTTATCGCCCAAAATGCGCGATGCTCTATTTCGACAGGTAGGTGGCAGGCTTTTCCGTACACAAGCCGATAGGGAGACATGCCAAGATCGGTCTTATAAGCGGTTCGAAAGGCCCAAAGGGCATCAGTGAGTTTCAGCGACCAATCCTTACGGTTCTTGGAAACCGTCTTCTCCAATATCTGCTTGATTTGCCGATTTGAAACTTCGGTCTGCCCGCAGGTTTGGGGGTGGTAGGGCGTGGATAGCTTATGATTAATGGAGTATTTCCGCATCAAGGCCTCGAAAGTCTTGTTGCAGAAATGACTTCCATTGTCGCTAATGATCGCTCGGGGGTGCCCAAACCGGGAGAAAATGTTTTCTTTAAGGAACCTAACGACAACCTTGTTGTCGTTAGTCCGGCTGGGCACAGCCTCGACCCATTTAGAGACGTAATCAGCGAGAAGGATGTACAAGTTCCCAAAAGAGCTGGGAAACGGCCCCATGAAATCTATCCCCCAAACATCGAAAATCTCCACAACCAAGATCGGTTGGAGCGGCATCTCGTTCCTCCGGGATATCCGGCCCATGTGTTGGCACCGGGAACAAGTCTTGCAATAGTCGTGAGCGTCTTTGAAGAGTTGTGGCCAGTAGAAACCACATTGCAAGATCTTCTCAGCTGTCCTTCTGGGCCCAAAATGCCCGCCACACGCTTGATCGTGGCAAAATGACAGCACACTCTTGAATTCCTCGTCACGGACACACCGACGAATAATCTGGTCGGGACAGTACTTGAACAAATAGGGTTCGTCCCAGTAAAAGTGTTATACTTGGGATAAGAAGCGAAGTCTGTCCTGACTTGACCATTCAGTCGGTAGTAATCCTGTGGCCAAATAGTTCACAATATCTGCGAACCAGGGTTCGCACGATACTGTCAAGAGCTGTTCATCCGGGAAAACGTCGTTGATCGGAATTGGAAGCGAAGGCGAAGAAGGAAGTCGTGAGAGATGGTCGGCAACTATATTTTCACATCCTCGTTTGTCCTTAATGACAAGGTCAAACTCTTGAAGCAAAAGGATCCAACGTATTAACCGAGATTTTGCATCTTTCTTCGCAAAAAGATGGCGCAGAGCAGAATGGTCAGTGTAGACAATGACTGGAGAGCCGATGAGGTAGGGCCTGAACTTTTCTAAAGCAAATACAACAGCCAAGAATTCCTTCTCAGTTGTTGTATAATTGAGTTGGGCGTCGTTCAGGGTTCGGCTCGCATAATAGATTACGTGCGGCATCTTGTTGATGTGTTGTCCAAGGACAACACTAATGGCAAAGTCGGATGCATCGCACATAATCTCGAATGGGTGCGTCCAGTCAGGTGAAGAAAGAACGGGAGCAGAAGTGAGTGAGCGTTTCAATGACTCGAATGCAGTCACACAGCTCGAGTTGAAGTCGAATGGCGTATCCTTGGCCAGCAAAAGAGTCAAGGGCCTAGCAATCTTGCTAAAGTCCTTGATGAACCGTCTGTAGAAACCGGCATGGCCAAGGAAGGCTCGGATATCTCTGAAGCATCGTGGAGGAGGTAGATTGGAAATGACCTCAATCTTTGCTTTGTCAACCTCTATGCCATTTTGCGAGATGATATGTCCTAAGACAATACCTTCGCGCACCATGAAGTGGCATTTCTCCCAATTCAAAGTGAGATTCTTGTCCTTACATCGGGTAAGGACAGCGTCAAGATGCAGCAAACACTCGTTGAAGGAATCGCCGAAAATGGAGAAGTCATCCATGAAAATCTCCAGAAATTTTTCCACCATATCTGAGAAAATTCCCATCATACACCGCTGAAAGGTAGCGGGCGCATTGCATAACCCAAAGGGCATGCGACGATATGCAAACGTGCCGAAAGGACAAGTGAATGTGGTCTTGTCCTGGTCTTTTTCGGTGATGGGAATTTGATTATAGCCGGAGTAGCCATCAAGAAAGCAGTAGTACTCGTGTCCGGCCAATCGTTCAAGCATTTGGTCAATGAAAGGTAGCGGAAAGTGGTCTTTCCGCGTTGCGGCGTTGAGTTTTCTGTAATCAATGCATACTCGCCACCCAGTTTGGGTGCGGGTAGGGATTAACTCGTTCGCCTCGTTAGTGATGACCGTGATGCCCGACTTCTTGGGGACAACGTGGATGGGGTTAACCCACTGGCTATCAGAGATAGGGTAAATGATACCACTATCTAGACATTTTACGATCTCCTTCTTCACAGCCTCTTTCATGACTGGATTGAGCCGTCTTTGTGGATCCCGGGCTGGTTTGGCATCATTCATCAGATGAATGTGATGCTCAACGATCAGGGGACTAATCCCCTTGATGTCCGCCATGGACCAGCCAAAAGCTTGCCTGTTGCTGTGCAAGACCGCGAGAAGGGCTTTCTCTTGCTCTGGAGCTAGAGAAGCCGAAATGATGACAGGGAGGGTCTCGTTCTCACCTAAGTAAGCATACTTAAGGTGAGACGGCAAAGGCTTGAGTTCGAGCGTTGGAGGTGAAACGATGGAAGGCAAGATTGGTGCAAAGGTCTCGAACTCAAAGGACTCCAGCAACGGTTCAAAATGAGTGTAAGCGACCGAGTCGGATGGTTCAGGTAACTCATCAGGAAATTCGAAAGATTCAAACTCGGGTTGTGCGCGGCTAAGATCGTTTGAAAACGTGAAACACTCGTAGTCGTTGTCGGGCGCGGAAACAGCAGCAGGTTCGAAGAGAATCGCACTAGTGGCGTCAAGATTATCGTGATCAAACAGAAACTCCTCGAATTCACATTCTTCTGGGGTGATCTCCTGGATCGAGCAGACGTCTAGTATATGAGCATTAGGTTCGGCGGGCTGATTCCCCAACCTAAAAATGTTGAGTTCAATCGTCATGTTTCCAAAAGAGAGGTTCATCGAACCATTGCGACAATTGATCACAGCATTTGAGGTTGCAAGGAATGGGCGACCGAGTATCACCGGAATTTGATTCCGGGGGTTAGCTACAGGCTGTGTGTCTAATACAATGAAGTCAACGGGGAATATGAAGTCCCCGACTTTGATTAACACATCCTCTAGCTCACCCCTAGGAAGGGTGATCGATCGGTCGGCCATTTGGAGAGTGCAGTGCGTGGGTTTCAGCTCTCCGACGCCTAATTGCTCGTATACTGAATACGGAAGCAGGTTAACACTGGCACCAAGATCTAATAGTGCGCGGTTGATGTTCTTATCCCCAATGGTAATTGAAATCGTTGGACAGCCAGGGTCCTTCCGTTTTTGCGGTAAAGATTGGGTAATGACATCACTCACAGCACTAGCCAAGAAAACTTTCTTGGGTACCTGAGACTTCCTCTTTTTCGTGCACAAGTCCTTTAAGATTTTCGCGTAGGATGGGACTTGTTGAACAGCATCTAAAAGAGGAATGTTAATGTTAACCTGCTTGAATAACTCCAGAATCTTCTCCATTTGAGGATTTTGTTTATTAGACCTCAACCGGTTTGGAAATGGAACATTTTGAAAATTGGTTGAGTCTAATGCTGGAGGAGGAGATTGTGGAGTTAGAACGGATCCCAGAACAGGTGTTTTCGTGGAGTGAGAAGTGGGTCCATTCAGAGCAGAAGAAGAGGAAGGAGAGCCTTGTGAAGAACGGAGAATAGGCTCAGAAGACGAGGAAGAAGAAGAAGAAGAAGAAGCAGCGACCGGGATGTCATCGTTGATCCGTTTGCCAATGTTGTTTTGCAGCATCCTTCCCGATCTCAGTGTGGTCACGGCACTCACATTATGGTTCTGTTGTTCAAGAGCAACATGTGCATTATGTGGGTGACCGGGATTTGGGAGTGGCTGGGACGGGAGCTTCCCCTTCTCTCGCTCGCTTAAGGCCGCGTTCAGCTGTGCAATCTGGGCCTCGATAGTCTTGATGCTTTGCCCGTGTGCGGCAGTGTGTTGCACTAAGGATTGAATGGAAGACTGGATGTTGGCGGTGGACTGAGTCGATTGTTTAACGAACGCCTCCAGACTTCGTTCGAGCGAGGAAACCTTATCGTTGTTGGACGGAACAAAGTTGTTTGGTGGAAAAGAATTGTTGGGTGCAAAGTTGTTCGTCTGATTTTGAAAAGGTTGGGGTTGGAAGGGCTGCTGATACTGAGTTTGTTGTTGCGCTTGTTGTTGTGGCGGAGGGGCCCTTTGGAAATTGTTGCCTTGGAATTGATTCTGATTCTGATTCCAGGCGAAATTGGGGTGGTTCCTCCAACCGGGATTGCAGGTGGAAGAGTATGGATCATTCCTCGGTCTTTGCTGAAATGCAGCATTAACCTGATCCTTTCCTTGCGATGGTGGATTGTAAGGACACTCTTCGGTTAAGTGAGAAGGATCGGAACAACAAGCGCAGATGGTACGAAGGAGGAGAACAGGGGCAGGAGCAGGAGAAGAAAATTTGCTCTCTATTGCTTCAAGCTTTCTTGTTATTGCAGCCATTTCAGCTTTCATCGCAATAGAGACATCAAGTTGGTGAATTCCTACCCTAGACTGACCGATAGAAGTGGAGGTAGAAGAAGAAGAAGTCGGTCTGGTGCTCTCCCATTGTAGCGTTTGCTCCGCAAGGTCGTCAAAGAACTGCCACGCTTCCTCGTCATATTTCGATAGGAAGTGGCCCTGACAGATGGTTTCCAACAACTGCTTCGTTGCTGGGTTCAGGCCCTCGTATAAGGTTTAGCAAAGTTGCCATTTCTCTATACCGTGGTGAGGACACTGAACAAGAAGGTCTTTGTACCGGTCAAAGCACTTCCAGAAGGGTTCAGAAGGAAGCTGAGAGAATTGGTTGATTTCATTTCGAATTCTTGCGGTTTTATGATTCGGATAAAATTTCTTTAGAAACGCTTTTACAAACTCGTCCCAACTGGTTATGGAGTGGGAAGCGGTGCTATACAGCCATTTTTCAGCAAGATCGCATAAAGTGAACGGAATGACCCGTAGACGTATAACATCGTCCGACGGTTGGGTAGTTTTCATCATGGCACAGACGTTTTGAAATTTATTGATGAAGATATGGGCATCTTCAGATTCAAGCCCATGAAATCATGGAAGCATGTTGATGAAGTGGGGCTTAATTTCAAAGTTGTCCCCATTGGCCGGAGGAAGAGAAAGGCAGGTGGGAAGTGCAGAACGGGTGGGATAGAAACGATCCTGGAGCGCGATTCGCTGCGGCGCTACAACAGGCGGTGGTGGTGGGTTATTGGTCTCCGTAGGAGGTGGAGCCAATCCTGGGGTAGTCAAAGAGATGTTCGGATTAAATCCTGACATCGCGGAAGAAGAGGTTGGTGAAGGTGAAGGTGAAGATGTATGAACAGAATTCCGGTCAACGTCGGAGTTGGCCGGCAAAGGAAGGGGTGAAAGAGGAGTGGACGGAGTATCGACGTCTGAGTCGATCGCGTAGTCGGTAGCGACTAACGTAACGCGGACTAGACGGGCGCTAGTGTCCCGAGTCCAAGCGGACATACACTAAACGAGTTTAGTATAGTCAAAGCGAAGAAGGTGAGGGTAAGAAAACGTCAATGGAGAAGTGCGATGGGTGGTGGGTAAGAAAATGGATTTGGCGACAAAGGGCAAATTTTTATAAAAGTTTTTGATTTTTTCTCTTTTTTTTTATTTTTAGAAAGAGCTTTACAAAGATATGTACGGATTTACGGCTTAATCAATCACAAACAAGATATGCACAATCACACCTAGATCTAGGGCCACCTAGGTCTGCTAGACCTGCTCCAGAACTTGATTGTCGAAGTAAAACTGTGTCGAGAAACGGGCTTAAGATACACTGATCACGAGGCCAGGTAAGTGCAGAGATAAGGGGAGGTTTTCCAACGCTTTCGCGAAGTTCCTTAATTAAGTAACCCTTTCTCTTTTGGCGGTTGCGCCGTTAACACTTTCCTAGACACCCCGTAAACAATATACCGTTAAGCGAGGTTCTAAACACGGTTTAACTTCTCCTAATGAGCGCGAAGTCCTTAGGGCTGTAGTCTAGTATTTTTTAATTACAATGGACAATGCATATGCTTTTGTGATTTTTGGGGTCCTGGGAAGGGTGATGAAATCCCCACCCAATCTGAATTGGTTTCAAGCCCCTTAAGTCCGTATTAAAGAATGCAAAGCGGTAACAAATCAACTGCAAATAATTTTTATTTTTAGCGCGGCGCAAAAAATCCTGCACAAGAACAGTTTATTGGAAGGGGGGAGAGAATTTGCGCAAAGAAGGCTGCAGAAAACACAGTTCAGTGGAGTTCAGAAGAGTGGGAGAGAGGAGAGGAACACTTACAGAGAAAATGGCACTCCAAGGCCACCAAACGGCCGCGGTTCCGCGGCCTAAGCTTGCTTATGCCGCGGTTCCGCGGCAGAAAGGTGAGATTGGGGCATCATTTTTCTTGGGTTTGCTACTTTGGGTGTCCTCTGCTTGTCTGGATTTGCTAAATCTTGATTTTCTCACTGTATTCGCTCCAGATTTGTACAGTAGACCGTTTGCTTCGTTTCGACCCGTCGCGGTGTAGCCGCGAGATGTGGGTCTATCTTCCCACGTCTTTGGCACTGTACTTGAATTTCAAATATCCCACTTCTTTGGTACTGAACTTCAAACTTCGTATTATCCTGCACACTTGCACAAAAACTAATCAAAAATAACAAAATGGTTTTTTACAATGTATATATTTTTTTTGTTTTTTTTGTTTTATACTTAAAAATTAACCCGAAATTTCACAAAGAAATAAACTACCGTCTCCCCGGCAACGGTGCCATTTGATTGTTAGGGATTCTGCGTGTTCAAGTTTAGTTAATTACCGCAATCAAGACGGTTTCGCTTGTAGCTAGCCGGTTGAGTACGGGTCATCCGCAGGGAGATGGGAATCTTTTTCTTTGTGCTTTAACGAGTTAAGTCCAGTTTTCCAGATTTTGTTGTGATTAATTAAGTGGTAAAATGATATGTAAAGAGAGCTTGTTAGGGTTAGGATTAGGTTAGTTTGAGTTAGGAATCTCCCACATCTTTCGTTGCCCCTCTTAATATCGGTGTTACGGTAATCGGCAACAACGGGGATTAGCACGACTAGGAAGGAACTTGCGAGTATAAGCTAGGCTTTCCAACGCATAAGTTCTTCCTTTTGGTGCTTGTCCGTCCGTTCTTGGCTCTTAGCCATAACCTCCGGTTAATTCAACCACAACCGGTCTCACTACGGAATCACCGCTATCATGTAGGATAGGGTGCCGTAAGGAGCGGATTGTGGTTCAATTAACGGGAGTCGAATTAAGTTGTTGGGCAAGGAAAGAGTGAGAGAGATTTCCTTCTCTCAAACTTCCCTTATCCTACCCTAACAAGTATGAAACTACTCACACATCATAATGAAAAGAAAACAAAACAAAAGAGGAAGATAGAAAGAAGAGATTAGAAGAGAACAACTAGCTATTTGCGACCTCACCTTGGCAAGGATCAAGCGTAAGCATCATGGTTGTTTTAAGGATAAAGAAAAGAGAGAAGAAAGAAACAAAAAAAAATAACAACAACTAAGTTAACAAATGAAAATTACAATAATTAACAAGAGAACAAGACAAGTATAATAATAAACGGTTCTTCTTTATTCATCATTCTTCACTCAAAAGCTCACTACAAGTTTTAATGGAGAAGAGATGAGAAGAGGAAGAAGAACATGTATTCTAAAACCTAGAGAAAAAAATACAAGATTATAGACCCTTTGGCTTCACAAGTTCTGGACTATTTATAGGCAGGAAACTGAAAATCTAGGGCAACATTCTGGACCACATCAAAAAGACCAAAATACCCCTGAAATTTTATCTTCTGAGGAGGCCGTACGGCCGCGGATCCGCGGCCTAAGCATGCTTAGGCCGCGGTTCCACGGCCATATTGGAGACTTAGGTCACCAAAAAAGGTGACTTGCCCTGGTTTGTAGTGCCCTTTACTCTGGTATATATATTTTTTCATATTTTCTTCACGATTTTTCCAGAATTTCTGTTGAGGAAAAGGTGATTTGATGTGGACTTTTTGTCATGATTTCCTCGAGCTCCGCATAGATTTCTTGGATCTTGTGTTGCCATTGAGCCTTGTGCATGAAGGTGACAATTGATTTGACATTTTATCTCTTAAACGGGTGTGTGGCAACAGACGGATAAAGAGCGGAGACCCGTGTTTTATCTGTGGTTGGCAGGAACCCGGATTTTATCGTGTTTTTCCATGGATTTCACCGTTTAGAGCCGAGAACCTGTATCCTGCAATTGACTAGCAAACACGGCTCAAGAGTACCTACCGATATGCAATGTGATAAAAATTGGGCGGTATGAAAATGCAAAAATCTGATATGAACACCGGACAACCCCATATCCTAACTCTTTTAAGAGATGGTCTCTTTCCACACCATATCTCATATGGAGTGGTAGACACGGTCTTGGTTGGAACCCTGTTTAACAGATACATTGTTGTCTCCAAAGCATGTTCCCAAAAGGAAAACGATAACTCATCATCACTCATCATGGACCATACCATATCTAATAGCATACGATTCCTCCGCTCTGACATACCGTTGTGTTGTGGTGTGTAAGGGGTAGTGAGCTGAGAGAATCACATTCTCTTTTAAGATGTCTGAAAACTCTGTACTTAAATATTCTCCACCTCGATCCGATCGAAGTTTCTTGATGTTCAAGCCTGTTTGATCATCTACTTCAAGTTTATACTCCTTGAATTTCTCGAAAGCTTCGGATTTATGTTTTAACAAAAAAACGTGTCCGAATCTTGAGAAATCATCAGCAAAAGTAATGAAGTATGAAAAATCGCCTCTACCATGTGTAGACATTGGTCCGCATACATCATTATGTATGAGGCTTAAGAGTTCCACAGCTCTTTCTCCGTGTCTAGTAAATGGGGTTTTGGTCATTTTACCTTTGATACAGGACTGACAAGTCGCATAAGATTTATATTCAAAAGGATTCAAATACCCATCTTTATGTAGCTTGTTTAGTATTGTTTCATTAATATGACCAAGTCTACAACGCCAAGAAAAACTTCATTTATATCTAAAATTTTTCTTTTATTAGTATATTGTATATTGAAAACCGTGTGTTGGTTCAGGACGTAAATACCGTTATTTAGTGTACCATACCCAATCAACTGTTGATTCAAGTTAATGTTCATAACATTATTCTGCAACACAAAATGATATCCTTCATTGTCCAACAAAGAAACGGATATTATATTACATAGCATACTAGGTACAAAATAACAAGGGTTCAAAATCAAAATACAACCCGAAGGCAACCCCAGATGATACTCTCCTACGGATACAGCATGTACTTTGGAACCATTTTCAACCCTCAGAGTATGGTCTCCAGTCTTCAAAACTCTACTGTTTCTCAATCCCTGCATACAATTGCAGATGTGAGAACCAGAACTGGTATCTAATACCCAAGATGCAGAGTTTATTGAAAAACAGTTTTCAGTTACAAACACACCTAAAGCGGAAGCATCAGCATGCTTCTTCTTCTTGAGATCAGCAAGATACACAGCACAGTTGCGTTTCCAATGTCCCGACTTGTGGCAATAAAAACATTCTCCTTTTCCACTTCCTGCGGCCCCAGATTTGTCTTTCCCCTTCGCCTTTTGAACTCCACCTTTCGGTTTGATGGGTTTCTTCTTCTTCTTTCCCTTGGCCTTGGCTTTTGGGACGGAAGAAGAAGATGGCCCAGCAAGCAGAGCGGGAGTCTTCGCTGTCTTAAGCGTGCTCTCTGCACTTCTCAACATATTGAGAAGTTCAGGCAATGATTTCTCCAAATCGTTCATATTGAAATTCACTATGAACGGAGCAAAGGCGGAGGGGGGGAGAGACTGCAGAACAATATCTTTATATTGCTCATTATCCATGGTCTATCCCAGTTCCTCGAGTTCTTCTATAAGACCAATCATCTTCAGAACATGTTCTCCTACTGATGTACCATGGGCCATTCGCATATGAAACAACTTTCGAGATGCCTCGTATCGTAAAGTCCGAGATTTCTCTTCATACAACTCCTTTGTATGAAGAAAGATGGATTGAACATCCATCTTCTCGTGTTGTTTCTGATGGATACTGTCCATAGAAGCAAGCGCGAGGCACTTGGCCATGTTACAATCAATATCCCATGTTTTTCGGATCTCTCTATCTGAAACAGATGATTTAGGACTTGGGACGGGTGGGGCTTTAGTAGTGAGGACATATGATACATTATCATATGTGGGTGCAATGTTCAAGTTCCTCAACCATTCTTTATAATTCGGTCCTGTCAGTTTGTTTTTCTCTAAAAGAAGCTTAAGTCTCGTCATCGGTATCTGCCATTAGGAGAGAGAAAAGAAAACACTCAGCGAAATGCTCTTGCAAAGAATTAGATTGGTTATTATCTCATCTAATCGATGTCTCCCACTGCTTTTATCAAATTTTCTTTCAAAACCTTAAAAGAAAACTAGCCAGGATTAATTACATTCTACAGTTTCGCAAACCGGTCAGCCAGGCCAGTGTCGGTACTTTGAGGGAGGTTCCCCGTGCTTTCGTACGGACCTAATTAAAATAAACATCGTTTTCCCAGAGGTCATACCACATTGACACCTTTCTAGACACCTACTGGATTAGCTAATTGTAAAGTGTAAAACTCTTCTGGGAGTAACTCTTACTCATAATGGGATCGGGATCCATCTATCATATAGAAGGTATGCAATCTCATTGCAAATTTCAATTCTTGAAACTCCCGAAATGGTTTTTACCCCTGGCTGCTTATGAGCTTGGCTATGGTCAACATATCATAAGCACTAGTCAAGTTCTATCCGTCATTTCGAGATTAACTAGACCCACCCATATGACCCTTGACTATGATCAACATAATCACATGAATGTCCTAACATATCGCATCATATGCTTTGTAGGAATACATCACTTGGCTACCGTACACTACGCCTTGACTATTATCAACATACGTAGCACGAATACTAAGTACTCTGCTTCCTAAAATGACGGAGGGTTGCGGATGGTTTTTATAAAAACCCTTAACGCTTTGAACTTGATCTCGTTGTAGAATCAAAACAGTTTAGAAAAGGAGTGGCTTAAGCTCCGCATCTTTTGAAACTTGCATTTTTCATAAAAAGGCCGAGTGTGTTTCAAATCCGATTCCACAACATCTTTAGGTTTCTTTTTCTTTACATTAATCTTATTAATGCAGTCCTATCATTTAAGTTCCTAAGCCATCATAGAAAAGAAACGAAAATAGAACGTATACTTATGCCATCCGCATTCGCCACAATGTCCCGTTATGCACCGTTAGGTTACTTAACTAACGGCATAGCGGGGCGGGACTAGCGCGGGTGTAAAACATAAGCAACGTTTATTATATATCATATATATAATAATAATCCATTCGTCTCAGATACTAAGTAATCTCATTATAGAATATCAACAGCAGAAGAACATATGAAAAATAGGATATCTAGGAGGTCCGTATTTTGTATTTAGCCAATCAAAAGAAAATACGGATTCCACGGTCGCGATGAATAGCCAAGCCCACACCCCTAGACCCCTACGAGAGCGGCAAGTGACCCTGCCAATTCTAGAGTTTAGGAGACCCTGTCTCGACTTCTCGAGATAGCCTCCCACTGAACCCTAGAACCCGGTCACTTGTGCTCCCCTCCTTGGGTCTATCCTAATGCGGAAAAGTAAATAATATACAATAATGGTGATATTATCCTCAACCCGGAAGTGCCCCAAATAAAATAATATTATATACATTTAATTATTACATGAATGAAAATAAAGACTCTTATCTCACATAAAACCCCCGGCTATTCGATCGCGGCAATCATGCACATCATATCTCAGCAACACATAATATCACATATCATCAACGTAAGTAAATATGTGTATCCCGATTGTCGTTGATGTATAGCAACGAAACCGGCGATACACCACATACTACACTTACGATCGCAGAAAAAAAAGTGAAAAACAACAATTGCAATTATCACATTCACATATATCAAGACGATGTTAAACGTTTCGATCGAATCAACTAACTCCTAAAAATTACCCCGAGAGCTCAACACTTGAGCAAAGTTAAAATACTCAAAAACATGCTACAGTGCCTATGGACCAGCCGTAGAAGAGGTTAACCAATGCCTCACCTATAGCACCACGGAACTACGGCAAACCCTAGGGTTCGATCGCGGTTCCGTGGGCATAGAATCGAGTTAAGGTTATTTTATTCTTCTAGAGGGTCCATAGGGATACTTGCACGACTATTGAATATAAAATTAACTTGGGAGAATTACAACACATGAAAATTTCAGCGGGGTACAAGATGTGGTGTTCAAAGTTCATTCGAACTGCTAAACATTGTCAAGGTTACCTTTACAGTGTTAAAATATAGGACTACGAAACACTACGAATTAGCCCATAATCAAAATAATCATCACATGAAAATTTGAGCGAAGCAAACAATACCTGAAACCCCAATTCCTACAGTACAGAGCACAGGTGAAATAAGAAGTGGAGAGGAGCACAGGGAGCCGGCGAAGCCGGAATTTGGGGGGGTGCTCGGCCAATTTCCGAGCACAGGGCCTCGTATTTCATGTGTGTTCATAGTGTATCACATACAGACTTCTGCAGTTGTTTAAATAATTTTTCAATGACTTTTTAAAAAATTTCCAGAGAGCAAAATTAGCATTTCATGATATCGTATTTTTGGATTTGATTTCGTTTTCGTAATAGTTTTAACACCGTATCTAAAATTCTAGCTTGTCTCTGATACCACTGTTGGGTTTCCCTATCACCTAATCTGGGGTTTGGAAGCATCACACATGCCACTTTAAAAATTAGAGAGGTGCTAAGCAAACAAACCAAGAATCTTAACTAGAATGTTTAGGGTAACATCATTTGTATCACATACAAAGAACATTTTAACACTAAGTGAAAGGAATACAACCTTTGTAGTCTGTGTTGACTCCTAGGATCGTTGAGAGTTTGAAATGGCTTTCTAGTAAGCTTCCTTGTCCACGATGATCCATCCGAAGTCCCTTTGCCCAAAGCTCCTTGCTATACTTGATCTTTGAAAGAAGTGTAGCAAACACCCTACACAAATGGGATAGAGAGGTGTAGAATGATGAGGTGGTTTGTATTCTCTAATCAAAACCCTTTCTTTTTTACTACCTCACTCAAAAGAAAAATCAAGAGAGCTTGGAGGAAGAAGAAGGAGATGGCAAAATCTTTTCTCAAAAGATAATGATCAAGCTTAAAGAAAAATGAGAAAAGAAAATATATATATTTTCACCTCTCATCTTAAACCATGGTAAGCTAATATCTAGATATTTTGCATATGGGTTAAAGTCCAAATGAAAACTAAGCCATGGGTTAAAGCTAGGTCAAAGAAAAGAAGAGTGTAGAAAAAACCCAATAATGATTTAATTTCCTTTTTAACCAAATACAAATATATATATATATATATATATATATATATATATATATATTAGTGAACCATGTGAGTCTTCCATTGCCATCTCCCTTGTATCAACAACCATGATACAATGTATGCATGTATGTGTCCATGCACATCAACATGTGCATACATGCATGCATACATCAATATAGCAAAAAGGGTTTAATAAAGAATTATACTAAAAGTCAAATGTTAAATCAACACTTGATTTAACAGACCGGTCATATCACATATGACCCGACCAATAGAAAAACGCCCGATTAATATACGGTATCACATACACACGTTTAATCGGGTCCCTGTGCATATCACATATGCACACCACATCTTTTCTCCTGAGCTAGGAAACTCCTGTGTGGGACTCAAAGACTCGTCAATACGCCGGCAGTAGGTGATGATCATATCAAACACCCACAAGCCGCAAGCGGTCTGTTAAACATAACGGCCATCCGGGTATTGAGCGATCAGAAGAAAAACCAGCGAAGCTGTCAAATCTCCCATCGAGCAAACTAGCAACACTTACCGTACAGTCCGGTCTCCTCGTCAGATATGTTGCATATCGAGTCTAGGGATGGAATCATCGACCCCAATAACTCAATAAGTCATGCCGGTAAATGGCGCATAACAGATCGAGAAACTACTAATAACACTTATCAGTAATCTCAGCAGCCCTGGACAGGGACTTCCTGTTATAGCCAATCGAGCATAGCACAACATCAAACCCCAATACCGGGAGAGACGAAACCCCTCCTATCGCTCATTGCCTCCATGTGCCTCGGGACTGTACCCAAAATCCACCTGTTTGCATGACTCAGTAGAGCCGCGGTAGGGTGGAGATCAAAGTATAGTGGGAGGACACACAAGACACAAGACTCTATGACAAGAATGGTATACGCTAGTCTACTCTGGAATATCGATGCCCCATCTCGATACACCCACGACTAGGAACAGTTCTAGGATATGCTCATAAACTACACGTGTCCCACTAGTATGATCTGCATCATAGTCCTAGTAGTCAAGCAAATATCCTGAGGGCTTTATCAACATGTACCCAATGAGTAAGATGCATGATCAAATGAACATGTCAAGATAAAGTAAACTAGATAGAATACTATCATGTCGAGCAAGAAAGTCATCTATATACATATATACATATCCAAGCATCCACTATACATATAATGGCCTCTAGGGCATACATATATCCAACACCATCTACCCTTGTTTATTGTAATAGACGGTAAGACACGTGAGACTTGTATTTGTGGTATTTGGTGTCGATGCTCACTTGAGCCGGTATGGTGTTTTTCTTATTTCTTGCTTTCAGATGCTTATTTTGCACTTTATGATATATATTAATTGCATGTGGTTGTGTTCCGCCATTGGAGAAGAGCTAGTTCCCTCTTGGCGATGCCTTATTTCTTTACTTATGCATATTTTGTGTTGTACTTGTTTCGGGGCCAGTTTTTACAAAGGAGAGACTGCCGAAATTTTCGGGAAATTTTGATGTTTTTAAAATGTTTTAATATGACTTGTTTTACAAAAATCAGATTCTTCAGTTAAGTTTTCCTTCACTCTATTTCTTTAATGGTTTAGATTTTCTGGGCTTTGGCTTACTTCGGTTGCGTTACGCCTTTAGACGTTTCGTAATTTAAGTGCCAGTCACGTTCCGTACCTTCGGGTCATGAAAAAGTTGGTATCAAAGCGATATGTTTTACCTTTCTGAGTGTAGGATGACCCTTGGTCGATGGAGTAGGTGACTTAAGCAGAGTGGTGTAGCGTGTGTATGTTCCACGGCATATTTATGATACGGTACTCCGCCTAAGTGACCTTAGGATATATATTTGCTTGTATTTCCTTCCTTGATTCCAGAAACCCTTTGATTCGATCGTAATGTTCTTATCAATCCTGTTCTTGCTCCAGCCACTATGCCGCCGGAGACTACGAGGGCCAAAGGGCTGCCGCTAGGGATGAGATTAGAGTAGGCTCGTTTGAGACGAGGACCGATCATGGCGGTATGCCTACCCCTCAGGGACAGAGTGATCCGCCTTCTCCGGGATGGATGACTAGGCTGGAGTCGAGTATTCAGGACATGTGACAGATGGTTGGATTGTTAGTTGAGGTTAGCCAAGCTCTGAGAGCCGATGATATCCCTCCTACTGCAGGGACTGCGATTGGACCTGCTGCTCAGGCAGTTGTTTTTGTTGTTACTGAGATTGTTTTCGTATCTTTGCAGGAGTTT
The DNA here is from genome assembly GCA_030015575.1 of Agapanthus africanus. Taxonomy (NCBI): domain Eukaryota; kingdom Viridiplantae; phylum Streptophyta; class Magnoliopsida; order Asparagales; family Amaryllidaceae; genus Agapanthus; species Agapanthus africanus. Next base: position 504,851,760 of record JASDDO010000026.1, read on the forward strand.
ATGAGGCTGAAGCCTCTAGTTTTTACAGGCACAGATGCAGCGGAGGATCCGCAGACATTGCTCGACAGGATGGCTAGGATTTGTCGTACGTAGAGATGTTCTGACGAGATATGGGTTGAGCTTGTGAGTTTTCGTCTAGAGGGTCTAGCTCAGACACAGTGCGGGTTGGTTGAGAGAGGTCGAGCTGCAGATCTACCTCCTATGACGAGGATGAAGTTCACAGCTGTATTCCTTGCTCATTTCCTTCCGGAGAGCGTTCGAAATGCCCTAGCTCGTAGCTTTGAGTCTTGGCATAAGACTTCAGGGATGACGGTGTCCGTGTACGGCATTTAGTTTACTCAGCGGTCGGACATGCTCCTTACCTGGTGGACACTGAGGAGATATGGATAAAGAGATTCGTGTGGAGATTGGACATGCAGTTATTTCTTGCTATTGGTGCCCGGCATTTTGACACTTACGCCGCTGCTATGGACGCGGTCTTACTATTGGAAGAGCACATTTCTGAGACTTCGGTCGTTTCTGGACCGAAGCGGATTCGTACCGGTATGCCAGCTCAGAGGCGGTTGGTAGACGTCGTGACAGGTGTTATTTCAGTATTTTCTTTCGATGTGGGTATTTCTTTTGTTGTTTGAACCTGTATCTACACACTTTGTACCGAGACTGGACCGAGAGTTGTCCTTGTTTGATCTGCCGCTGATTGTTATTACTCCAGTAGGCGAGTCTTTTGGTCGCTCGATGTGTTTTTCGTTCGTGTTTGTTTTGTTCGTATTGGAGATAGGGATTCTTCTGTCAATTTTATTCTTCTCGATATGTTTGAGTTCGAAATTCTTATGGGCATGGATTGATTAGCCACGTGTCATGCGTTCGTGGACTGCCGTGAGAAGGCAGTCAGATCTAGTTTTTCCGGGTGAGCCAGTTCTTGTTATTCAGGGAGACCGTAGCTCCACCCTTCCCAGTTTGATTTCTTCTCTTCGTGCTAGTCAGCTTTTGAGAAAAGGATGTCAGGAATTCTTAGCATATGTTGTGATGTTAAAGCCGCAGAGATCCCGTTGGACCAGGTCCTGATTGTGAGGGAATTTCAAGATGCCTTTCCTGACAAGTTACTTGGTTTGTCGCTAGAGCGTGATATTGAGTTCTGCTTTGACTTGATTAACGGCACGGAGCCTTTTTTCTATACCGCCATATCGGATGGAATCGGCGGAGCTTAGAGAACTGAAGGATCAGTTGAAAGAATTGTTGGATAAAGGGCTTGTTCGTCCGAGTGTGTCGCCTTGGGGAGCTCTTGTCTTGTTCGTCAAGAAGGAAGAAGGCAATTTGCGTTTGTGCATCGGATTTCGTCAGTTGAATTGGGCTACTGTGCGGAACAAATATCCCTTACCTCGCATCGATGATTTGTTCGACCAGCTCCAGGATGCGGGACATTTCTCGAAGTTTGAGTTGCGATCAAGTTACCATCAGTTGCTAGTTCGGAAGGATGATATTCCGAAGACCGCTTTTCACATACGTTACGGGTGTTACGAGTCTTAGTGATTTCGTTCGAGCTCACCAATACCCCAACAGTGTTTATGGATCTGATGAACCGTATATTTAGGCTGTTTCTTGATCAGTCTATCATTGTGTACATTGAGGACATCCTAGTATACTTTTGGAGCCAAGTGGAGCCTAGGCAGTAATTGAGGATTTTGTTGCAGATCTTGAGGGAGCGTCATCTATTCGCTAAATTATTCAAGTGTGTTTTCTGGTTAGATGGTGTTGACTGCTTGGGCCACGTAGTTACGAGAGATGGTACGTATGGAACCGAAGAAGATCGAGGCCGTTCAGCACTGGCCCAGACTTGTATCAGTGATGGAGGTTCGCAGCATTTTGGGTTTGACCGGATGCTATCGACATTTCGTACAGGATTCTTCTCGTATAGCTGAAAAATATTAATCATTCTATTAATACGAAAGCACCGTTGACCGGGTTGACCCAGAAGGGAATTCCTTTTTCTTTGGACCGAGGCGTGCAAGCAGAGCTTTCAGTAGTTGGAAACTCGTTTGACTACGGTGCTAGTACTATCTTTACCTTCAGGATCAGGCAGTTTTGTTGGTTATTACGATGCTTCTCGGCAGTTGAAGAAGCACGAGCAGAATTATTCCACGCATGATTTAGAGATGGCTACGGTGGTTTTTACACTTAAGATCTGGAAACACTAAAACTTTCAACAACAAGATATGAATTTAAGACAGCGCCATTGGATGGAGCTAGTGGAAGACTATGACTACAAGATTCTTTATCGTCTGGGCAAGGCGAATGTTGTGGCAGATGCTTCGAATCGGAGGCTGGTGGTAGCTTTACTTGTTTAAGCACAGTTCAGAGACAGTCGATGGCAGATTAGCAGATTCTTTGTGACAGCCGAGTACAGTGCGAATTTACGTCGACCGAGGGACAACTTGCCGTGTCCGTGCACATCCACGGTTATTTGATCATATCCGTGAAGCACAGTCCAATGACGTTCATTTGTTATAGATTATGGAACAAGTTCGACATGGCAGAGATTCAGAGTTCGCGGTTGATGATCAGGGAGTGTTACGATTTAGGACTCGACTGTGCGTGCCAGATTCCGAGGGACTGAGACGCGAGATTTTAAGGAGGCGCATCAGTCAGCATATAGTGTTCATCCCGTTTCGACCAAGATGTAGTATGACTTGAGAGAAGTCTACTAGTGTGAAGGGATGAAGAGAGATTTCACAGATTTTATTTCGGGATGCTTGACTGGTTAGCAAGTCAAGGCCGAGCAACAGAGGCCAGCAGGAGAATTACAACATTTTCCCATTCCGGAGTGGAAATGGGGGCAGATCTCTATGGATTTTATTGTGGGTCTACCTAGGACCAGTCGAGAGTATGACTCTATTTGAGTGATCGTAAACCGATTGACGGAAGCAGCTCACTTTCTGCCAGTCAAGACCAATTTCGGATTCATTCAGTATGCTTAGATGTATGTTGCTGAGATTGTACGACTACACGGCATTCCGACTTGTATTGTGTCCGACAGAGGCACCCAGTTCACCAGCCGACTATGGCAGAAACTTCAGGAGGCTTTGGACACCCGATTGAGTTTCAGTATAGCTTTCCATCCGCAGACCGACGGTCAGTCAGAGCGGACCATTCAGATTCTTAAGGACAGGCTCCGAGCTTACGTTCTAGTTTTTGGTGGCAGTTGGGATCGCCACTTGCCTTTGATAGAGTTTTTCTACAATAATAGCTTCCAGGAGACGATTCAGATGGCACCCTTTGAAGCGTTTTATGGGAAGAGATGTCGATCGCCCATTTGTTAGACAGAGCTCAGTGAGAGAAGTATTTTGGGGCCACAGATTGTCCAGGACGTGACTGAAAAGATTCAGTTGATTTGGGATAGGATGAGAGCGGCCCAGAGCAGGCAGTAATCTTATGCAGATCACGTCGTCTCAGACTTGAGTTCGCCGTTGGAGATCATGTTTTCTTGAGGGTTTTTCCGATGAAGGGCGCGTTGAGATTCGGAAAGAAAGGGAAGCTTGGTCCCAGATATGTGGGTCCCTTTGAGATTCTCGAGCGTATCGGCGCAGTTGCTTATCGTTTGGCTCTTCTACCTAGCTTCCCAGATGTTCACCCCTTGTTTCATGCATCGATGCTTCACAAGTGCCTTATTGACCCCTCTCATGTGATCCGGTATTAGACGATCCAGCTGGAGCGCAATCTTTCTTTCACCGAGCAGCCGATAGTCATTTTAGATCGGCAGGTGAAGAAACCGAGGTCCGAGGACATACCGACCGTAATAGTTCTTTGGTGTGGCCCGAATAGCGAAGAGGTCACGTGAGAAGCCGAGGACGAGATGAGGAAAAAGTATCCCCATCTCTTCGAGGGTACGCGTAGTTAGATTTTAAAATCGGAGACCGAATTTCTTTGAGGGGGGAAGATTGTAACGTTTTAAAAATCGTTTAGGTTAATTGTCCGATAATCGGTAATATAACTCGTATTTTCCGTAAAACATAATTATAATTATTTTTCAACATAGACTTAAACATACCTATTTTAGCTATGTAATTGCTAGTATTTAGTATTTAATTAGTCACTTGTAAATTTCTAATTTACTTAAATATTTTTCTTAATTAATTTTTTTAAAATATTATTTTAAGGTTTCACTTATACATTTAATTAGTGTAAATCACAAATTAGAATGGGTTAAGCACACAATTTTGAACCATGACAACTTAATAACAAGTTTATAATATGTTCTCCTTTTCTCAATTTGTCTCCATGCTTCTAGAGATTTCTAGGAAGAATTTTAATTAAAAAAAATAAAATAATTATGAATAAGTTAATATATGATATGATGGGGGGTCTCTTGACTTGGAATTTTCTACACACACACACACCTCACTCCCTCTCTCCCCCTACATTTTTAGCCGTAACCCATGGTTGCCCTTCCCCATTTTTCCCACCTTCTTTTCACTTCAAAAATTCTCCATTTTGCCTCAAAAATCCATATAAAGTCTCACTAATTCTTCATTAAACATGTTCCCAATATTCTTTGGCCCAAATTAGCTTGGATCTAGGAGTAAGAAAGCAATTTTGGGAGGCTAAGTTGCAAGCTAGATCTCATGATTGTTGAGGTGTAATCTTAACCCAATGGTTACTTGTTGGTTAATAACTTCAATCTAGTTTATTTAGGTGTTAAATATAGTTTTATTGCTAGATTTGAGTTTTCAAGAGAAGGGTTTGAATTAAAAGTTAGGGTTTTATCAATAAATCAAGTTAGTTAAGTGTAGATTAATATCTAAAGACTTGCAAAGATCTAGTCTAATTGTTAATTTACTAATTGTTACATTTTAATTGTCCTAATAATTATCCTTGCAAACTAATTTCATGAATTATTTGTAAATAGGTGAGATTAAATTTTAGTAAATAATTGTGTGACCTAATTAAGATATTAAGTGAACATTGTGGTCACTAGAATTGCTAAAACATCTAGATTTGTACTAAAACGGTTAATGGTTGCTTACTAGGTTTTTGGAATAAATCGATTTTAATTAAGTTTGAGGTGTTGATGATTTACAACCTTTTTCCTAAAATATTTAGTGTGTTGTAGATGCGCAATTGGTAAGATTGGGTTCTAGGCTTCGTAGTTGTCACGTATAGCGACCCTAGTTGTGGGCTGTGGCGTTGTCGCGAGCGCTTTTTGTGCACCAAGTGCGTGCGCGTTCAGTTAGTGCGCGTTGGTTGTCTTGTATCTTTTGTGTCTGTGACTATATATATATATATATATGTATATATATATATATATATGCTGAGATCGGATCATATTAGACGAGACGTCCCGGTGAGTAGATGTACACATCTATGGGGGGATCATCTTGATTGCGCGAGGCGCCCGATAGTTAGGATTACTGGTAGTACTTGCATTTATATGCGTAGTTTTCTAGTTATTCATCTCATTGCATCGCATCGTTATATATATATATATATGTGTATGTGATATCATCTCATAGGACACTTGCACCATTACCATTGGTCCATGCCGCACGTGCACTATTTTATGTGAACACACACGCCATTGGTAATTGCTATGTCACGAACACTATAGAACTTTCTTAGAATCGGTATCTGTGCATTTGCATCATATATGATCAGTAGACTTGTACTTGTATATTTATGTCATTAAAATGGATACGTAGGATTGTTAGTCATATTTATACATACCTCATTGCATCATGATTCATGCATAGCTTCTGGCCATACTTCGCATGGTATATACTATCGTATCATGGACTTCAATCATCATCGACAAGTTTACATATTGTGATTCTTCTTGAGGATTTAAGTACTTACGAGATTTCTGGATTTTGGGGAAAACAGCATGAATTTTATAAACATATTATCATTTTAAAAATAGAAATTTGTGGTTTTCTCGTGATATGATGTGTGTGGTGTCCACCATGTGTTTTCTCGGTTCTTGAGCTGTATCATCTACCCGATTCGAGGAAGGGGATGAACCGTCTGTCGGTACATGGTGGACGCGGTATGGTACCACGGGACGAGAGTGTTTTCGTGGGGATGACGATGAGCCTGGCAGGGGAGCACTACCGACCGGTTATTATTGGCGCGGCGGATATCCGGAGGATACCGACCGTAGTCATGAGATTTGATGAGGTGGGCCGATCCGGACTGACGGAGCCCGAGACATTGCGATATTGAGGTATTGAGACATTGATATATTGAAACATTGAGATATTGAGATATTGAGACATTGAGACATCGAGATATCGAGACATTGAGATATACATATATTGTGTCGATACTTGACACAGATTTTCTTTTGATTTCATTGATGATACTTCAGTGTATTGCACAGAGGTTTTTCTAAGATAAGAATAATGATTTTCTCATACCAGACATGTTCAGGTTTCGTGTTTGATTATGCATTCATGTTACATTCATGCTAGTACCTCGTATCATATTGATATATGTAGGTTGTGACGCATTTGAGTGCATACTTACGATAGCCTTATTGATGTTACTTACCACTCACGAGTTGGCAACTCACTCCCGTTGTGCCACAATATTTTGCAGGTTCGGCCCGTCAGCATAGTAGCGACGGGCGTACTTCTTCTTTTGCTTGGACTTGCGGCTTTGCTCATAGGTGGGTTGCGAGGATACTTTTTTCCATCTTGTATTATTATTTGTATCTAGTATACTTCATCAACCCTTTTTTATTGGACTAGACGGTGAGACACGTGAGACTTGTATTTGTTGTGTTTGGTGTCGATGCTCACTTGAGCCGACGTGGTGTTTTTCTTATTTCTTGCTTTCAGATGCTTATTTTGCACTTTATGATATGTAATAATTGCATGTGGTTGTGTTCCGCCATTGGTGAAGAGCTAGCTCCCGCTTGGGGATGCCTTATTTCTTTACTTATGGATATTTTGTGTTGTACCCGTTTCGGGGCCAGTTTTTACAAAGGAGACTTTGCTGAAATTTTCGGCAAATTTTGATGTCTTTAAAATGTTTTAATGTGACTTGTTTTACAAAAATCACATTCTTAAATTAAGTTTTCCTTCACTCTATTTCTTTAATGGTTTAGATCTTCTGGGTTTTGGCTTACTTAGGTTACGTTACGCCTTTAGACGTTTCGTAATTTAAGTGCCAGTCACGTTCCGTACATTCGGGTCGTGACATCTATAGTCTGAGCTCCTACCTCAAACCCGAGGTAACTACGGCTTCTAGTTCGCTAAACTAGAAGTACTAGATTGTATAGAGTGAGAAGATTGAGAGATTTGTCTCTTGGAATCATAGGTTTCTCAACTCATGAGAGGTCTAGGGTTTGTGATGAAGAGAAGAGGCTTGAGGAAATGAGAAAGGAGAAGTGAACATTGGACTTGAGCTTGGCTGTCTACTTTTGATAGAATGAAGAATATTAGATATTTTATGAGATAAATATCACCATAAAATATCTCCAAACCTTTACAAATATCTAGTGGTGACTCATGACCATGAGTCACCAAGTAGCCATGCTAGGTTCAATACTCAAACTCCACCTCATTTCCTCCACCCATTTTGTTTAATCCAAAAATAATAAAACCCTAATAGGTGTCCCCCTTCTATAAGTCAATCCCGAGGAATTACGAGAATGCTCCTCATCCGTATATACATACCCGCATCCGTATTCCGAAGAAAATGAATACTAGGAGACGAAACAATCTATCAATATAATACTAGTATTCGGCTTAAACCAAAGCCCACTAGTATTATCTGCCTGATCATCATACGTGCACAAGTACACGTAAGTGATCGATGCCCTGCCGTAAAATCATACGGCATCTACACCTTTTGCCCGGTGCAGGGAAACTCTCTATGTGGGACTCTAAAGAATCAACACTACGCTGGCAGTGGGTTTAGCCGCAAGCGGTACTAGCTGCACGTAACGGCTGCCCAGGTATGTGTCGATAAGAAGGCCGATAAGCTAACTCATCCGAACTCCTACTGAGCCTGAATGTGACAATCTCCGTACAGTCCGGTCTGTTCGTCTAAGAGTATCGCATATCAGGCCTAGGGGGCGGTAATCGTCAGAACCCTAATAGCGCAATAAGTCATGTCGGAGTATAGCCCAATACACCCTGAGAAACTACTGGAGTACCTACTGTTTCGCCCAATCAGAGCAAAGCACTGTTCGAATTCAAAATTCAAAATTTTGAAGCAACGCTTTAAATCTCGGGCGCAACGCGCCACATGTCAGGTGCTGATACGTCAGCACAGCGTCCAAGAAGGCGCGCCCAATCAGAGCAAAGCTCTATTAAAGGAAGCAACGCTTCAGTTGCGCTAGTGCTGCGCTGCACGACACGTGTCAGCGCAGTTGCGCTGCGATGTGCGCTGCGCGACACGTGTCAGCGCAGTTGCGCTAGCGCAGTTGCGCTACGCAGTGCGCTGCGCGACACGTGTCACGCGCTGGGGCATCTGCGCCAAACAGAATTAAATTTCTAAGAAATCTTTTCTGTTCTTGTTAAAACAAGAAGATTTTCTTCTGCAAAGCAGAAGCCCTTGGATCAAAGATCCAACGGTGGGGAAAATTCCCCAAATCACTCAGAGAAAGATCTCTTTAACAAATTTAACTAATTTTTGGGCACTATAAAAAGGACCCTAGGCCTCAATTCAAAGGCATCAACATTTCTTGAAAAAAAAAGTCAAGAGCTTCAAACAGAGAGAACTCTGAGAAAATTCCAAGAAAAAGGTAAAGAACCTTCATGAAATAGAAGAAATTTCTTCTAATAAACCATTGATCTAAAAAACAAGATCAATGATCTTTACATAATAAACAGTGCTTTGCACTTCTTATGAACCTTTGGTTCTTCAAAACAAGAAAACAATAAAAAAAAATATAGTGCTTTGCACTTCTGTTCTTGAATCTAAAAGATTTTTAGTGCTCTGCACTTACACACTGCGCTGTTGCTCCCCTAAGGGAGCGCCACGTGTCAACAGCGCAGCGCACTGCGCTATTGCGCTTGCGCTCACCAGAGCGCGCCACGTGTCAACAGCGCAGCGCAGCGCACTGCGCTATTGCGCTTGCGCTCACCAGAGCGCGCCACGTGTCAACAGCGCAGCGCACTGCGCTATTGCTCTTGCGCTCACCAGAGCGTGACACGTGTCACCCCCATATGAGTTTGCGCTCATTACTTAGCGCAAAGCGCCTGACAAGCTACGTGGGGCACTGTCAGAGTATTTAATGCTCTGCATTATTAAAGAAAAGGGACAGAGCCCAATTAAAAGGCCTAACAGGCCTAATAAAAAAAATGCTATGCATTTTAAAAGGGGGGCAAAGCCCAAACAAAAAAATAGATGCTCTGCATCATTTTGAAAAGGGCAAAGCCCGACCAAAACAAGAATAATGCAGTGCATTACTAAAAAGGGGTAAAGCCCTAACACAGGCCAAAGACAAAAAATATTGAAACTGGACTTAGCCCAATTTTGGCCATAAGTCCTTAAATTAAATTGACTGAGCAAGATTGCTCCCTTAAATCAATTTACAACTGGTTCGAGGGTACATCTCCGAACTCCTCTGACACCTATCGTTGTAATCTTTCAACGACGTCAGAGAGGTGACGGGTCCCGACGACCACACATCGATATGGACTGCGGGGTCATTAAACTCGTGGACCGAAACGTCCTTAAACTAATGTTGGACCGAAACGTCCTTAAACTAATGTTGGACCGAAACATCCCTAAACTATTATCGGACTGAAACGTCCCTAAACTAATATCGGACCGAAATGTCCCTAAACGAATATCGGACCACCATATCCCTAAACTGGAATATGGACCACCACGTCCCTAAACTGGAGCATAGACCGCAACGTCCCTAAAGTATCTATGGACCACTACGTCCCTAAACTGGATCAATAGAGCCTCCAAATGCTCTTTTGCCGGATCTAAACGATCCCGTTTAAGTTGATCTTAGCCCCCAAACACGGCTAACGTATCCTTAAACATTCAAACGGACTATAAAACTCCAAATCAACCTTGGTTCAAGGGTACATCTCTGAACTCCTCTGACATCTGTCGTTGTAATCCTTCAACGACGTTAGAGAGGTGACGAGTCCCGATGGCCAGATATTAAATGGATTATCACGTTAAGTTGATCTTAGTCTCAAACAGGACTATCACATCCTTAACAAACGTTTAAGTTGATCTTAGCCGCAACGCAGCTAATGCATCCTTAAACTAAAAACACCAAACCCAAATCTAAGTAAATACGGATTTGGACTAATCCACGTCCTACGGGCGACGGCATTACTCAGTCTCCGTATACAATCCACGGACAACCACAAACAAAACAAACACACACGACACGAAGTGAAATTCTGGAGAAGGAGAAAGTTGTTACCGCGATGCGGTAGCGTAATTAACTGCAGGGGCTTGCGCCTGCAGGGAAGAGCGTCCCCACAATCAAAAACCCCGCAAGCAAGGGGGAATCTGACGAAGTCTGCTACATCGGCCGCATCCGTCCAAACCTCCGATATACGGTGCCATAAATCAACTTGGCATCTTCGGAGAGGTGGACGGATAAAACCAAATAGCATCTGCCCCGAATCTCAGCGACAGGACATCGCGGTCTTGTGCGCCGTCTTTCGGTGGGGAACAGATTCTGGCACACCCGGTGGGACCTTTTCCTCTTTTCACTCCACACTTCGTGTGTCGTCTTCGCGAACCAATCTCGGTTTGTTAATGGTTGCCTTCAGATTTTAAGTTACTAAGATTTGGTCTTTTGCCTAGCGCAGAACTCAAGATTCAATGGCCTCTAACTGCACCAACTGTTCGAAGTGCCACTGCAACGGACGCTCCACCTCACCGGGAGGTGTAGCATATGGGCCCCAAGCGGCTTCCTTCCTCACTCTGCCGGTAGACCAGGTGACCCAGGCCACCACTGGCCTGTTCTTCAGGACCATGATCCCACCTGCAAGCTTCTCTGCACCAATGCCTGCACCGGAAGTGAACAAAAAGTCAGTCTTCGACCGGCTCACTGCTGCGACGGCCCCTGTCAACGGGTCGCCCATTGCCGAACCAACAGCCTCTGTTTTCACCAGGCTAAATCAGAACTCTAAAATGGCTGTCCCAAAGAGGGCAACGGCCGCTGTTCCGGAAGTCGTTAAGGCGGCTTCTCCCGCCAAAGAGTCGGTCTTTTCAAGACTGATGATTCCTGCTCCTGCCCCTGCACGAAGATCTGCCTTTGACAGATTGGATATTACCCCTCAAAAGACAACCTCAGTCTTTAAGAGGTTAACAGCGGCGGCGCCCCATTCAGACAGGGGGCAAAAAGAAGTTATCTCTATCTCTGAACCAGTCCCAACGGCTCGTTATGCTCGACGTCGCCATTGGCAACGAGTGAGGATGGCAGGGGGCAACTCCCCCTCAGGGCTAACTCCACCGGCTCTAGTGGTGGAAGTCAACGCTGCTGTCCCAACTGGGAACAGCTTCGAACTGCTGAGAAGGGTACGGAAGAACTCTCCAACCGCTACATTGAAGAGATCTCCTCCACCTGAGGAAGAGAGTTCCAGAAACAAAGCAAGAACAGCCCCATCAACGGCTGTCCTCAAGAATTTATAAAGTTTGGAGGAGAGTTCAAGACTCCGTGATCGACCTGGATCTCTCCCGTCAACGAAAGAAGACGAAGGTGCAAAAAGGAAAAGACCGTCCTATTGAACAGCAAGGGACAACGATCGCTAGGGTGCCCACTACAACGGCCCCTTCAACTTCAACGGCCCACAAGAGAAGGAGGCCAGAGAAAACTCCCGCGTCAACAGCAAAAGTTAAAAATGGTGAACCTAAACGCCCCAAGTCAGGGGGCATAACAGTTCATACGGTTTACATGGCATCAGGAAAAGATGATAGCCGCGTATCTACAGGTCATCGACCGCTTACCCGATCAGTGACTAAGGCGCAGGAGCAACAGCAAAAGCTCCAAGAAATGATGAACGCTATGGCCGCGCTTACAGGGCCAAAAGAAAACCCTGAAACATCCTCAGATGAGCGCCAGGAGGAAGAAACCGACGCCAAATTCCTTCGTCGGATATTGGAGAAGAAGGACAAAGAGGCTGCTGAACAAGCAGCCAACATACAGCGTATGGGCCTCCTCTTCCAGGACATGATAGGGATGATGATACAACAAGATCCCCCGGCCGAAGAGCCCCCGATCGTCCTTGGAGACGATAGGGGAGAGACATCGAATCCTCCACCAGCTCTGTCCACAGCTAAAGAGGATACAATCTCCAAAGCTGATTTGGATGAATACATCGCCCAGCAAAGACGGGTTCATCATGCGACCGAAGCGGCCGGTCAGGTCGTAAAAACGGGGCGGCCATATCCAAGTTGGTACGATTAAATCAAGTACCCATCCGGTTATACGATTCCCAAGTTCCATGTTTACAAAGGGACGGGCAATCCTCATCAACATGTTGCCCAGTTTAGGGCACTCTGCGGCAATACCGGTGGTGATGACAAGCTTTTACTTCGCCAGTTCGTTGGAAACTTGTCAGATACGGCGTTCGAGTGGTACTCTGAGCTCCCGAACGACTCTATCAAAACCTTCGCGGAGATGGAGCTGCTGTTTACTCAGCGTTTTGTAAGCGCCAGTGAACGTACCCCGATGACGGCACTGATTAATGTAAGTGCACGGCGGCGCCCCGGCCGTCAATCCGACGCCGGAATGCGGAAGCGGTGAAAAACTTTAATTTTTGCGGACTTAGCAAACCGGCACCACCGCGCACTAAACACCCGGATCGTAACCATTAACAAGTCTAAGCTAACTAGAAGATGGGTTAGAGATATACCGACGATCCAAGTCCTCCGGTCTTCTCGCCATCGTCCCGATCTCCTGCGGAATGTCCCGTCTCCTCCTCGTCGCCGGAAGTGCACCACATCGCCTACTTTGTTTACGGGCTCCCACCTCAATGCCGAGGCAACTCGGGCACGAAGCCGGCTACTCGACGTGCCCAAGATTCGCTGTAGAATGTGTAGTAGAACTTGTGTCTCTTTTGGGGTAGTGGAGGTTGCCATTTTTGGTGGAGGAAAGAAAGGATTTTGGAGATCAACTTGAGAGCTCTTTTCTTAGCACAATATATATGAACCAAAAATGCCACACCAAATGAATCAATCAACCATCCAAGAAAAGTGGCCGGCCCCCCCATTTCTCTTGTGTGATTGGAGAGAGGGAAAAGTCAAAGGGGAGGTGACCAAATCAATCAAACAAGAGAGAGAGAGAGGAATGGTTATCATAAGCAACCATGATCACAAAACTAAGCCAACACTCCACACAACCATCAACTCATGAAGTCCAACCATCATGAACCATGATGACTCAAAAAGTCATGCCATCATGAAGAAATCAAGGTCAAGGAATGGTGCATATCATGAAAACCATCATGATGCTACAATAAGCAAAGACCCCCTCCACAAAAAGCCTATTTGCAACAATGCAAATAAACCCTCCTCCACCAATCTTCGGCCAATGAACGGAACAATAGAAATTGGCCGAAACGGAAAGCAAACTGGCAACTCCAGAAAACTGGTCCCGTAATAAATTACAGGAAAACCCCGATACTGTGCATACACACCCGCATTTGTATTCTGACCGAAATACAAATGCAATGAGACAAAATCTACACTGTACTATACTAGGATCCGGCTTATACCAAAGCCGGCTAGTAATATCCGTTCGATCCTGATCTGTGCAATACCGCACGTATCTGATCGAACCCTGCCATATCACCATACGGCCTATAGTACAGACTGTCCGATCCTGATCCGTGCAATACCGCACGTATCTGATCGGACCCTGCCATATCTCCATATGGCCTCTACAACCTTTCGCCCGAAAGCTGAGTAACTGAATGTGGGGGACTCTAAAGACTCGTCAACACCTTGGTTGTGGATTTAACCACTAGCACGTCAGAGGTATAAGCCAATACGTGACGGGCTACCAGGTACTGACCAAATGGGACGTCGATGAGGAAGCTCACCCCGACACCCAACTGAGCCTGTCAGTGACAATATCCGTGCAGTCCGGTCCGTTCGTCTATGAGCATCGCATGGCGGGCCTAGGGGGTTGGTAAAAGTCAGACCCCCAAAAGCGGTACAAGTCGTGTCGGAGTGTAGCCCAGAACACCCTGAGATACTACTGGAATACCTACCAGTAAATCTCCTTACCTTGGCCAAGGACTTTGTGTAATGGCTCTCCTAGACACAGCACGACCTCACCCCCAATACCGGGAGAGACGAACCCCTGAAGATACGCTCACTGCCTCTATGTGGCTCGGGACTGTACCCAACTAAAACCTGTTTGCACGACTCCTTTGAGCCGTGGTAGGGTAGTAATCAAAGTACAGTGGGAACTCACACGAGACAAATGACGATCCCCAGGTCGATGAACTAACCTGCACACATGTCACCAGGGAACTGCCATCTGACGTCTGGTATATGACCAACTAGCAGGTTCCCGGCGAGTCCTGTCCGGTGTACTCATAACCCAATGAGCACCTGTATACATCTTAGGTGATCCAACTGACACCAGTGGCTTGTGAGACCGGCCACCGCCCCTCGTCGGGGTCTCGACTGTATACACTAGTCTACTAATGGAGTATCGATGCCCGGTCTCGAAACTCCCACGACTAGGGACCTTTTAAGGATATGCTTGTAGACCCCCAGCTCCCACTTATATGATCGCCCTCATACTGCTGGTGGTCAAGCAAGAATCCTAGGGGCTCTATCAACGTGTAATAGCGACGTGTCAGGTCACCTAAAACAGTATACGATGATAAAGGTAAACCAGATAGCATACTATCATCTCGAGTAAGACTGTCCTACCGGGATAGGTCCTCCCTCAATCATTACAATCACGTACCTGTGACCTAATAATTGACTCTGAGGGCACTATCTCCAACAATCTCCCACTTGCACTCAAGGCTAATTATTGCGATGTCGCATACTCACAGCCCGTGTGATACCGAACGCCCAACTCCTCTACTAGTCAGTCTCACAAAGCTCGTTTGCGGAACTATTGCGTTCGAGGAATAGCCTCAGTGAGTGGATCCGCTTTGTTGTTTCTATCCATGTCTCTCTATATCTCATGTTCGCGGAGAAACCCATCTCCCGAAATGAGCAATACCTGTCTTAGAATGTGTCTGGATGTCTGATGGGACATAGCTCATAAATGAACTCCAAATCCAAACTTCTTAGACTGTATCGTTAACTGAACTTAATCAGTATCCTGCGCGCCATGCCTCCCTCAGTATTGCCTTGGATCACCTGTCCAAAATACCGCCCCTCGTCTGAGGGAAAACTATAACTCTGACAACCTCCTTGTCGTCCATGTCACCTTGGAAGCCTGGAATGATAACCGTCTTTTGAATGAGGCTGTCGTTATCATATCCCTAGAACATCCACTTATGTTCTAAAACTGCTTCCGACTGTTTCTCCAGGATTGGATTAATGTCAACTTATTGCATCTAGTGCAAGAACAACATCTGGTGTGGTACTTGACATCTCATGATTGACTCAATTGCCTAAGCAAGTGATCTGCCAATCATGCACGTCCCTCTCCCCTTTAGTCTGTAAGACACCTTTGGAGAGGGTGACTCCATTACCTGCAGGTACACTACCGTGCCAGGAGTCGTCCATCCTAAATACTCTTAGAATGCTGTCAAGTACCCTGATTGGGAAACCACCCAAATCTAGATCTAAGACCATAGATCTAGTAACCAGTATGTCAGATATAATGTCCAAGTCCATGTGGAGAAACCACTGTGTGACGACCAAAGTATAACCGATCGTAGTATAGGAGTTTCCTTTCCTACTTTGTGTATGTCATCCAAATACCATGACATCACACCCTACTACCTTCTCAACAGATCCATCCCCTATCCTGATGAAGTCAAAACCATGACTGTCACGTCAGAAATAGATGATCTATCTCCGCTACATCTGCTTTAGTCTATAAATAGACATAAGCTACTTGTCCACCAATGCTTCCGCTGCTCCCACTGACTACGACAACCCTCTGGCAGAGTCATATACACGTACACTTCTGAAGCGAGTTCAGAACGACGCTATACTCATCCTCCCGCCGGGTCTCGCAGCCTGGAACAACAGCAATGGTAATTGTGGGTAAACAAGAACTTCCCTGTCACCGTCCTTGAGACTACCGAAGTACCTCTCGGGTGCCTGAAGTTACCCACCTTATCTGCGGAGTGGCCAATGGAATGTCAATCCAGATTGAATCTTTAGGTTCCTTATCAAATCTTCAGTAATCGTTTGTGGTTCTGGAATCACTTCCAGTTCTACCATACTCCCACTACTGTTTTCTGAAAAAATCCATTTTTATTAAAACTGTGGCGAGTCTAGAACAATATTGCTATTGTTCATCCAGACGGTAGAAAGTCAACCCTCGTCAAAGCCTGGGTCAACCCACAAACAGTCATTACAGAAACGTGCCTTGAGTTGTCCAGTGTCTGGTTTTAATCATAAACCGGACAACTCCCCGTACCTTAACATCGTTAAGATATGAACTGTTCTATATCCAATATAGAAACAGAGGCACTGATTTAATTGAACCAGATTCAAATCATGCAGCTGTCCCCAGCGCATGTCAACTAAATGGAAGGAGGCCGATCAGCGTTACTCAATCTTAGGAATACTTCCAATTATGAGTAACCTGAAAGAGAAGCAAGATCTCTTTATTATTACTATCAACTGAATACCATACACAAGTATCTACATCTTCGATCTCTTTGAAGAATCCCGATACTTGCTATACCTGGTTCTCTACTCTATTCAAATACCAATAACTTCTCAAAATTCGGACCCTGTGTTTCCACGAAACACTTGTCTAAATATTAGAGAAGTCATAAGTAAACCGAATATAGTATGAGAACCAAACCCTCTGTCCTAATGGACACTGGACAACATACAATACTCTGTATAAGTCCCTTGAGTCTGATAACTCATTCACTGTGTGTCGTAGGTTGAAAACTGTACTTATGGTTAAGAAGAATTACACCGCTGTTTAATGCTCCTTACCTAACCATCCACTGATATAGGTAAATGTCGTAGACATAATTTCAGAAAGGTATATCTCACTCTATGAAAATAGACGTACAGATATATCAATTTGAAATTGGTGCATAACAGTGGATATTCAAAACCAAATATTTGCCGACCGGCAAACAGCCCAGGTGATTTCCTCAAATATCACCGATTACAACGAATCCCGATATAATGAGGATAATCACCCAATTCCCAACAACTTACTCCCACTCATCATTTGTAAAACCATACAGATGTGAGAATCGTACCTGGTAAATACATACCCTGGAGTAAGTATCTAATCGGGAAATCAGTTTTCCTTTAACATTACACAGTGAAACTGAAACATTGAAATGTTCCGATGGGGTATTCTGGTATTCCTAGTAATGCCTCTTCCAGATTCACGACTGTAACCGTATAGTTCTTTGCCACCTCTCCAAATCCCTTCATATGTCTTTAGTCTTTACCTTCTGCACACCCTTTTAGGCCAAATGGTTTTCTTCCTTCCCTACCGTTCGGCACCAGCCTATGGTTTGTAAGAAGACTATCCAATAAGCATAATGGGTGTACTGTCCGCATCCTAGGAACACTCGCAATGAGAGAGAGGGTGAAGATAAAAGACAACCGAATAAACCTTATTCCTATTTCTCCTGAACCAGAATCCATCCCCGAACTGGAACAAGTTCCATTCGAGTTCGTATATAACCATACGATGGAGTATCCAAATAAACTGTGGATCTTCGTAGTGATACGGAGTGTCCTGGAGAAATACAAAGGTGATGTGGGAGTGGTAATGAAATATTTGGTTCGGTCGTGAATATCTGTTGCAATTTACTTTGCCCTCTTACTAATCCCTTGCTTTGTCTGAACTTAATACCTTCTGCACACCATCGTTATGCTAATTGGTTTTCTTCATTCCCTACCGGTCGGCACCAGCCTAAGGTTTGGAAGAAGACAATCCAATTTGCGTAATAGGTGTACTATCCCTAAACCAAGGAGTACTCGTAACCTGAGAGAGGGTAAAAGGAAAAGACAACTGAATAATCCTATCCGTTTTCTCCAGAACCGGAAACCATCCTCGAATAAATTCTTTCGAGTTCGTATCTAACCATACGATGGTTTTGTCCAATGGAAGTGGACGTTCGTAGTAATACGGGGTGTCCTGGAGAAAAAGGGTAAAAGTAGGAGTGGCAATGAGGTCTGCAACTCTGACAATCCAAAAGCCGGTGTTTAAGAAGGTTCGGTCAACTTGGTCACTGAGTCAAAGTCTTAGGGTCGGGTCAATGGTCGCTGCCAGAGAGAGAGAGAGAAGAAACACTCAGCGTGCACTCTATCCTAGATCAGAATGGTTACCAATTTATCTAATCTGGAATCCTCCCACTGTACCTCAAATTTTCCTCCAAACCTTAAAGAAAAATTAGTCGGGGTTACCCGAGGAGTAAACTAACTCATCAGTGGGAATCGGGATCCAACTATCATCGCATGATAACGTGACGGAATCCGCTCACGTCATCACACTCCAGAAGGTATGCGCATATCTGGCAAGTTTCAGTTCTTTTGAAACTCCCGATGTGATTTCTGCCCCATGCTCTTATGACCTTGGCGAAGGTCAACAAATCATAAGTCACATGTCAAGTTCTACCCGTCATTATCCAGGTTAATTTGAATCCACCCGTACAAGCCCTTGACGAAGGTCAACAAGGCTATACGACTGTCCCAAACCAACGCATCTATCTATGCAGCAGAAAGGTAACAAGCAGCTACCATACACTATGCCTTGACGAAGGTCAACAAACACAGCATGAATACTACGTGCTACCCGTCTGAAACGACGGAGGGCTACGAATGGTTTCTGGCGAAAACCTTTAACGTAAAGAACTTGATATCGTTGAAGGAACTGATAGCTTTTTGAAAATATAGTGACGACAATCGTTGCTAAAGAGGTCACTCCCGGTGAAGGGATCTCGGCTCTTTCCCCGTAGAATGGGGTGCAGGATATTCCAACTGAATACCGCGATGCAAAGCAAAAGTAATCGGCTATAGTGAAGTTAATGCCCTGACGCAAACTTCTGTCCAAGGGGTCACTCCCGGTGAAGGGATCTCGGCCCTTGCCTCGTCGACTGAGGAGCAGGATATTCCAATGAATACCACGATGCAAAACAAAAGTAAACGTCCTTGCAATAACAGCCTTTTGAAAAGTGTTCCAACAACATCAGATTAGGTTTGTTTTAACTTGCATTGATTCGAATCAATGCAGTCCCATCAATTGATCACACCAAAATGAACGAAAATATACTGATGTACGTATATGCCATCCGCATTCGCCACTGGGTCCCGTCATTACCCGTTAGGTTAGCTTACTAACGACAGAGCGGGGACTGGACTAGCGCGGATGCAAAACATATACTACATCTACTAATATATATACCAATATATTATATTCGCTCAAGGCGTGAATAAAAATGCAACATCACAGAAAATGTACAGCATCACAGAAACAATACAGATATCTGGGATCCCCGGGTTTCACAGAGCCGCTGAAACCCGACGTTCCCCTGGTCGTGTGGATAGCCTGTGCAATGAAATCCTAGACCCCTACGGGCGCGGCAAGTCACCCGCCAAAACCTGAAGCGAGGCAGCCCCCTTCAGCGCCGTGAATGGACCACCCAGCACTTCACGGAATCCGGTAACTTGGGCACCCCTCCTGGGTCAACCTGTACCCCCTACGAGTGCGGCGAATAGCCCGCCAATCCTAGAGTGAAGCCCCCTCCGTCTCAATGCCATGAGATGCGGGCTTGTTGCCCTCCAGAACCCGGCTATCCGTGCACCCCTCCGCGGGGCAATCCTAGTACAGAAAGTAAAATATACATACACCGGGTACATCGACCGCAACCAGGTCGTGCCCCAAAATAATAATACAGTCAGGCAGTGACGGCAGTCCACATGTCGGACGCTCGCCCCGCAATATCAAATGTACATAATACCACCAAAACTGTACTAGCATTGCATCCAGGCTATCCCCCACGACCGATCCGCAACATCACAGCAAATACATAGAACATCAACGTGAAAATCACGTTCGCAAATCCGTCTAACCGGGCTATAGCAGTTAGACCGGATTTACCGATCGAGTGACATTCACGGTCGCAGATATAATGTAAATACTGTGAAAAATGTGTTTAAAATTTTCCGATTGACCAAAAATTAACAAGTGGGCCCCCAATCAAAACTGTAGCACTCACAGAAAACCTGGGCCCAATTTTAATATTCTAAAACCCCAGAAATTAACCCAGAAAGAAACTGGAAAAATATGATAACATGATGAAGCTACAGTGCGGCGGAAGGGCGGCGGGAAGTGGGTTTTCGCGGCGCTTCCGCGCTCCTGTAGATGAATCACTATATCGTATTTTTGCAGAATTCTTATATCTTTTGGTAGATCACTTTTCTGTCACCTGAAAAATTTTTGGACACCAAAAAATCTTAACAGAAAACTGATGTGAACACAAATTGGGTTTTCGGAATTTTGGTCGATCGGAACTGAAAAACACATTACACAAAGCTAGACTAAGTTAATGGGGAGGCTCTGATACCACTGTAAGTGCACGGCGGCGCCCCGGCCGTCAATCCGACGCCGGAATGCGGAAGCGGTGAAAAACTTTAATTTTTGCGGACTTAGCAAACCGGCAACCACCGCGCACTAAACACCCGGATCGTAACCATTAACAAGTCTAAGCTAACTAGAAGATGGGTTAGAGATATACCGACGATCCAAGTCCTCCGGTCTTCTCGCCATCGTCCCGATCTCCTGCGGAATGTCCCGTCTCCTCCTCGTCGCCGGAAGTGCACCACATCGCCTACTTTGTTTACGGGCTCCCACCTCAATGCCGAGGCAACTCGGGCACGAAGCCGGCTACTCGACGTGCCCAAGATTCGCTGTAGAATGTGTAGTAGAACTTGTGTCTCTTTTGGGGTAGTGGAGGTTGCCATTTTTGGTGGAGGAAAGAAAGGATTTTGGAGATCAACTTGAGAGCTCTTTTCTTAGCACAATATATATGAACCAAAAATGCCACACCAAATGAATCAATCAACCATCCAAGAAAAGTGGCCGGCCCCCCCATTTCTCTTGTATGATTGGAGAGAGGGAAAAGTCAAAGGGGAGGTGACCAAATCAATCAAACAAGAGAGAGAGAGAGGAATGGTTATCATAAGCAACCATGATCACAAAACTAAGCCAACACTCCACACAACCATCAACTCATGAAGTCCAACTATCATGAACCATGATGACTCAAAAAGTCATGCCATCATGAAGAAATCAAGGTCAAGGAATGGTGCATATCATGAAAACCATCATGATGCTACAATAAGCAAAGACCCCCTCCACAAAAAGCCTATTTGCAACAATGCAAATAAACCCTCCTCCACCAATCTTCGGCCAATGAACGGAACAATAGAAATTGGCCGAAACGGAAAGCAAACTGGCAACTCCAGAAAACTGGTCCCGTAATAAATTACAGGAAAACCCCGATACTGTGCATACACACCCGCATTTGTATTCCGACCGAAATACAAATGCAATGAGACAAAATCTACACTGTACTATACTAGGATCCGGCTTATACCAAAGCCGGCTAGTAATATCCGTTCGATCCTGATCTGTGCAATACCGCACGTATCTGATCGAACCCTGCCATATCACCATACGGCCTATAGTACAGACTGTCCGATCCTGATCCGTGCAATACCGCACGTATCTGATCGGACCCTGCCATATCTCCATACGGCCTCTACAACCTTTCGCCCGAAAGCTGAGTAACTGAATGTGGGGGACTCTAAAGACTCGTCAACACCTTGGTTGTGGATTTAACCACTAGCACGTCAGAGGTATAAGCCAATACGTGACGGGCTACCAGGTACTGACCAAATGGGACGTCGATGAGGAAGCTCACCCCGACACCCAACTGAGCCTGTCAGTGACAATATCCGTGCAGTCCGGTCCGTTCGTCTATGAGCATCGCATGGCGGGCCTAGGGGGTTGGTAAAAGTCAGACCCCCAAAAGCGGTACAAGTCGTGTCGGAGTGTAGCCCAGAACACCCTGAGATACTACTGGAATACCTACCAGTAAATCTCCTTGCCTTGGCCAAGGACTTTGTGTAATGGCTCTCCTAGACACAGCACGACCTCACCCCCAATACCGGGAGAGACGAACCCCTGAAGATACGCTCACTGCCTCCATGTGGCTCGGGACTGTACCCAACTAAAACCTGTTTGCACGACTCCTTTGAGCCGTGGTAGGGTAGTAATCAAAGTACAGTGGGAACTCACACGAGACAAATGACGATCCCCAGGTCGATGAACTAACCTGCACACATGTCACCAGGGAACTGCCATCTGACGTCTGGTATATGACCAACTAGCAGGTTCCCGGCGAGTCCTGTCCGGTGTACTCATAACCCAATGAGCACCTGTATACATCTTAGGTGATCCAACTGACACCAGTGGCTTGTGAGACCGGCCACCGCCCCTCGTCGGGGTCTCGACTGTATACACTAGTCTACTAATGGAGTATCGATGCCCGGTCTCGAAACTCCCACGACTAGGGACCTTTTAAGGATATGCTTGTAGACCCCCAGCTCCCACTTATATGATCGCCCTCATACTGCTGGTGGTCAAGCAAGAATCCTAGGGGCTCTATCAACGTGTAATAGCGACGTGTCAGGTCACCTAAAACAGTACACGATGATAAAGGTAAACCAGATAGCATACTATCATCTCGAGTAAGACTGTCCTACCGGGATAGGACCTCCCTCAATCATTACAATCACGTACCTGTGACCTAATAATTGACTCTGAGGGCACTATCTCCAACAATTAACGCCAGGATAAAACCCGGCGAGACTTGGGTTCAGTACGCTATACGATGGCGGAATTTATGGTCAAAGTGCGAGCAACGCATTGAAGAAGCTCCCGCAGTGGGTATGTTTGTGGGAACCCTTGATCCACAAGCAACCATCTCGCAATTTATGATGTTTTTCAAGCCGACTACCTTCCAGGCTTTGATTGACAAGCTAGCGCAGATGGATCAGATGGGCCATAAACCTCCTCTTCCATGGCCGGACTCCCGAAATGACAAAGGGAAGGGAAAAGCGATCGTCGTCGCTAATGCTCAACAACAACCGAGCGACCTAAAGCCAGTGGCTCGTCAAAATAATATGCGCCCGTACTTACCCCTTGAGGATAGGATGGGACGTCCTTATTCCTTTCCCCGTGATAAAACGAGGAGGTTATTCGAGCTGGCGTTGCGCAACAGTCTCATAAATTTGCCGGATCCAAAACGTCCGTTGCAACCAAGTGACATCAACGAGCCCAACTACTGTCCTTATCATCGAGTTTTAGGCCATCCGATAGAAGATTGCTATGTTTTCAAGAATTGGCTTGAAAACCAGTACCGACAGGGCAAGTTCGCATTATCTGACAAATGGAAGGTGAATCCCCCGCAACCCCACACCTCTAAGGGGACGAATACGCCGGGGGCAACATGCTCCGTAATTGAAGAAGCTCCTTGGGAGGTCGTATTATCAGCCAAGACAAAGAGAATACTGAACGATCTTCAAACATGTCCAGCGATCAAGTGGAAGAACCCCTTGGAACCGCAGGTCATTGAGGGGATGTTGAAGCCACGTCCAACTCCAAAGACCGATGGTGGTGGTTCAAGCATTCACAGCCAGCCGTCAAAATCCTTGAAGAAGAAGAAAAAGAAGTCAAAGAAGCCCGTGAAGCCTGGCGACAAGCGCACGGACTTACAAAAGCAAATTGACGCGCTGGATGAATACAACCAAAAGGCACGGACACCCATTACGCTCCAAGAGTTCCTCAATCACGTCTTTCAAGAGGAAGATGAGGGAGAAAGTTCATCGGATGAATCCGAGGAATATGTGGCGAGCTGTCATATGATCTCCCATGCGATAGCGAACGATGAGGAGACTCCTGATACTAAAACGCTGGGGGCAGATACCGAATTAAAAATTCCGGAGCTATCGGTTGAAATGATTGACGCGTTCCTTGACGAAGCTCGACTGAAAAGTAAAGCTGATCGAGAACGCGAGATGGCTATATTTGAAAGGGCCAAGCGCCAGCGACTTGATAAAAAAGCTGAGACGATCCCGCTGGAGCAAAACACCTTCGCTACCGACAAAAGCCAATTCAAGATAAAGAAGAGGTTTGCTAAGGCCATATCAATGGGCATGAAGCTACCATCCTCTGAAGGAAAAATTACTGGTGAAATAAAAATGCACCCCTCCTATTGCTTATATCATCAGAAGGTCTCGCACCCCACTCAAGAGTGCAAAGCTTTCGATAAATGGTGGCAAGGATACGTCGCTCATCGACAACGCTTTAAGCGGGAAAAGCGCAAAACTCGTTGGGAGCAAAGAAATACGACCGAAGGGCTTGAAAGAACTACCGGAGATTGTCGCGTGGTTAACACCGGCGGATCACAAGTGCCTACATTCGGGAGTGATTCTGATGAAGAGCTAGAACTTGCCCCTCTCTTTAAAGAGTCCGCTTCGAGAAAAGAAGAAGAGCTGAAGGTCTGCGAAAATATACGGCTGCGGAGTCGGACGCTGCCTGAAAAGAACCTTGGACCCTTGAGCAGAAAAGATAAAGGGAAAGAAAAGGCCTCTGAAGATATCGTCTTAGATGACCAAGTAGTGGAAGAGCTAAGCGCCAACAACCCGTCGAAGAAGAATAAAGTGGATTACAACGTCTTAGCACATCTGAGAAAGCTGCCCTCACAGCTCAGCATTCTTGACGCCCTTTTGCTATCAAAAGAGGCGAGAGATTCAGTGATTAAGGCGCTCCAAGACCCGGAACAATTCCAAGCATGCCTGGCCGAGGAAAAGATGAAGGATGAATTGGAGGAAGTGCACACGGCTGATGTTACTTTTGGCGATGAAGACCTTCTACTTGGGACGTGCGAACACAATCGCCCTCTCTATGTCTCGGGATACTGCCATGATATAAAGATAGGCAAAATCCTGATCGATAACGGGTCGTCTGTTAACTTGCTCAACGTGCAGGTGTTGAAGGAAATCTGCATGAGCGTCCAGCACCTTGCTCGGGACAAGATCACCATCTCCGGGTTCGACTCCCAATCGTCAAAGACTCTTGGATCTGTGATACTGACACTACGCTTCGGGCTACTCGTCACGGACATTAAGTTCCACGTCATAAACGCCAAGACATGCTACAATGCTTTGCTCGGCCGACCATGGTTACATGAGTACAACATCATCCCTTCTACACAACATCAGTGTATGAAGTATTTTAAGGATGGTTTCGAGTATACCGTGACGGGAGAACTGAACCCGTTCTCTGTGAACGAGGTCCGCAAATACGAAGACGCCAAATACTTCTTACCGGATTTCGAAGACACGGAGAAGTGTCATAAGCCGGAGAACAAAACTAACGCAACCATCCCTGTCTTCGGCAGCGATACCGAGGAGGAGGAGGATATAATTTATTCGGGTCCGCCCCAATACACCAAGCCGGGACCATCCGCCCCTTCACTGATCTTTGGTAGTGATTCAGAGGATGAAGTCCATGCTGTATTCCCTGCTCGGCTTTCAATACGAGCTTCTGCTGATGAAGAGCGAAGTCTGCAGATAGCCATGGTGCCGCTTGAACATTATAAAGAACTGGATGCACTCGACACCGACAGCGTGGAAGAATTGCAGACATTTTATATCCCTCCCGGACGAAAAGGCGAGAGGGCAATCCTATTCTACCGTTCCGAAGAAACCAAGGTAGAAAAAGAAATCTGGCATGGCGCGGATTCTACGCTCGACAGGCTTCAGCCTATCCGTCTCCCCAGATATTATACGGAAGGTTTGAAAAAGCTGCTGAAACGCCAGGGGATATCCTTCAAGCAGACCGTTCGAAAAGCCAAGTTCTATGACAAAGTCTGGAACGTTCCCGTGACTCAACGCAAACTGCCTAATGGGAGAATGGAAGCAAGAGGGCTTGGATACATCGGGTCAAAGAAACGGGAGCTACTAAACAGCTGTTACGTCATGTATGACTTCGATGAAGAAGCAGATGCTCAATGGGAGGACGCTAATCTTGAGCCCGTGAAAGTTCCAGATGCAAAAGTGCCCAGTCCGTCGTTCGAAGAACAAATGGACAAGCTTATAAGGGAAGCGGGTCAAAAAGTACGAGACGATCATAACCGCGAAATTGTCATCTACGAGAATGCCAGAACACAACGCCTTCTCCAACAGGCTGTGAAAGATGAAAAGGCTGCTCCCTGTCAACCTCTTATAAACAAGGCTCGACGCGGAGGCAGAAACAAGTCGAAAGGCCAAAGAGGCGCTCAACAGCAACAAAGCAGGGCTAAGAAGCCACGCAAACGGGAATCGAGCGTTATTGATCTATCCCTCATGAAGAAAATGGGTCGAACATACTCGTTTCCTCGGGAAAAGACGAAGAAGATACTCGATCTTGCCTTAAAGCATCAAATGGTTACATTGCCGGAGTCTAAATACCCCGAACAAGCGGGCGGAGCCTCACACCCGGACTATTGCTCTTACCATCGAGTGATAGGTCATTCTCTTGAAGATTGCTTCACCTTCAAGAATTGGGTCGAAGATCAGTACCAGCTTGGTAAATTCACTCTGTCCGACAACTGGAGGGTAGCACCACCACAAAAGCACGAACCCAAGGCTACGAAAGAAAAACCAGTTCCGCATTGGGACTGGAAGCGAATTCGTACCTGTCACATGATAACAATACTAAAAGGAGAACCCGAGAACATGGACAGCTTTCCTTGGTGCCTCGAAAACAGCAATGATGAGGTAATCTCAGAATTTCCCCCAGCTCCGAAAGAACTGGAGGATGGAATACATACCACTGCTGATAACCTCAAGAAAATCGAGTTGGGGACGGTAAACGATCCGCGACCGACATTCGTCAGCGAGCTACTGTCTGAAGAGAAGGTGGCTGCGTTAAAGGACGTCCTTATGCAGCATAAAGATTGCTTCGCATGGAACTATTCCGAGATGCCGGGACTAGATCCAGAAGTTGCTGTACATAGACTAGCAATATCCCCGAACATCAAGCCAGTCAAACAGGCGCCGAGAAGAATGCGACTCGAGCTTGAGATGAGCATCAATACCGAGGTCAAAAAGTTAATCGACTCTGGCTTCATCCAGGAAGTTCAATACCCTGAATGGATCGCCAACATCATCCCAGTGATGAAGAAAAATGGGACAGTGCGCATATGCGTAGACTTCCGGGATCTTAATAAAGCTTACCCGAAGGATGATTTCCCAGTGCCAGTCACCGAACTGATGATAGACAATACATCCACTCATGAGGTTTTCTCCTTCATGGATGGCTCATCAGGGTATAATCAGATAAAGATGCATCCCGAAGACCAGAAGCACACCGCCTTCAGGACCCCTCTAGGTATATTCTGTTATAAAGTGATGCCCTTCGGTTTAAAGAATGCCGGTGCCACTTATCAAAGGGCCATGACAAAGATCTTCGATGACCTTATACACGAAATCGTCGAATGCTATATCGACGATCTTGTGGTTAAAAGAAAATCATACGAGGAACATCTCGAGCATTTGAAGACCGTATTTCAACGCCTTCGGCAATACAATTTGAAGATGAATCCTCTTAAATGTGCGTTCGGGGTTTCCTCGGGCAAATTCCTGGGATTCATCGTCCGACACCGAGGTATTAAGATAGATCCGTCTAAAATCAAGGCGATTATGGAAATGCCTCCGCCAAGAACTCTTAAACAGCTGCGATCTCTCCAAGGAAAGCTCGCATACATTCGGCGGTTTATCGCTAATCTTTCAGGAAAGTGCCGTCCTTACAGTCACCTGATGAAGAAGGGAACCCCATTCGTTTGGGATCACAAATGCCAAGGCGCACTGGACGAGATCAAGCAGTATCTGCAAAACCCTCCAGTGTTGGCTGCTCCAGTTAAGGGAAAGCTTCTCATTCTTTACACGGCCGCCCTTGAAGGTTCTTTAGGCGCATTATGGGCACAAGAGAATGACCAGGGGAAAGAAAGAGCACTCTACTACTTAAGTCGAGTTCTGCTGGGGGCAGAAAGCAATTACTCCCCCATTGAAAAACACTGCCTGGCGTTGATCTTCGCAATAACAAAGCTTAGACATTACGCATTAGCGCATGAAGTCCATCTCATTTCAAAGGTGGACCCTCTCAAATATCTAATGTTAAAGGCCATATTGACGGGACGACTCGCTAAATGGGCCCTGCTCTTAATGGACTTCTCGATAACGTATCGACCCCTCAAGGCAGTGAAGGGTCAGGCCATAGCCGACTTCCTTGCTGAGCACCCGATACCTGCCGATTCTCCCCTGAATTGCGATTTGCCAGACAAGCATGCGTTTGACGCAATCGACGGTGGTGATACCCGTTGGGAGCTTTATTTCGATGGAGCATCTTCCATGAAAAAGCACAAACAAAGTACGTCAATGATCAAATCGGGAGTAGGCCTTATCTTCGTGACCCCACAAGGAGGAATAATGCGCTTCGCCTTCTTCTTAACAGAGCCGAGAACGAATAATGAAGCTGAATATGAAGCTTTGATAGAAGGTCTCGAGATCGCCATTGACATGGGAATTGAAAGCCTCCTCATATATGGGGACTCCCAGCTAGTCGTCAGTCAAGTGAACGGCGATTACCAAACATGCAAACCGGAATTGGTAAAATACGATGAAAAGGTGCAACAACTGCTAACCCAAATTCCCTCCTATACTTTGGAGAGCATACCACGCGCGGAAAACAGCAAAGCGGACGCGTTGGCCAAACTTGCTAAAGAAATGGCTGACGAGAACCTCGATGACGTTAGAATCATGGTACAAAGTCGTCGGGTGCTCGCCCCCGCAGAAATACCTTCGGAATCACCCGAAGAGAAGGGAGTGACTGAACAAGCGACCTTGCAAATAAAAGACCATAAGAAGGTTGAGGATTGGAGGGAAATCTTCATAGATTACTTCAAGTCCCACCGAATGCCTGAAGAAGCGTCCACAAGACATCAGCTCGTGAAACGAGCCCTGTCTTTCGCCTTCGTCAACGATACTCTGTACAAGAGGTCATTTGATTCTTTGTGGCTGAGATGCTTAGGACCTGACGAAAGCGAAAAGAGTCGTCCAGGAAGTTCACGACGGACTCTGCGGTTCTCATCAAGGAGGCCCTAAGATGAAGTTGAAGATAAAACGGATGGGCTACTACTGGCCCACGATGATTCAGGACTGCATCGAATATGCGAAGCAATGCCACTCATGCCAAATTCATGGGGACTTCATCCACCAGCACCCAAATCCACTACATCCAACAGTGGCTAGCTGACCATTCAAAATGTGGGGAACTAACATAGTCGGCCCCATCGAACCAGCATCGTCTAGAGGACATCGTTTCATCCTGGCGACGACTGACTACTTCTCCAAATGGACAGAAGCAATACCGTTGAGAGAAGTGAAGACGAAGAATATCCTCCATTTCTTCAAAACGCACGTCATATATCGGTTTGGAACTCCGAGGCGGATCATCTCCGATAACGGGCCAGCCTACCGAAGTCATAAAATCAGCCGTTTCGCACAGCAGCATAACATAGACTGGAGATATTCCTCAGTCTATAATCCGTGAGCCAATGGACTAGCTGAAGCCTTCAACAAGACATTGACAAAAATCATAAAGAAAACGGTGTCCCGAAATAAGAAAGATTGGCACGAAAGACTGCAAGAAGCTCTTTGGGCATATCGAACTACATTCAAGACGGCACGAACACAACGCCGTACGCGTTGGTGTTCGGTACAGAAGCAGTACTCCCCCTCGAGATAGAGTTACCCTCTCTACGAGTGGCAGTCCACTACGAGCTGACGGACGAAGAAAATGCTCACCTTCGGCTTGAGGAGCTTGACGCCCTTGATGAAACCCGGCTCATAGCGCAGCAAAATCTGGAAGCTTATAAAGCAAAGATGACGCGCTCATATGAAAGATTGACCCGACCGAGGACATTCCGCCAAGGCGAACTTGCACTAGTGGTCAAAAGGCCTATGATCCCCAATCGCGCCAAGCGGGGAAAATTCGAGCCAAACTATGAAGGCCCGTACATCATAGATAAAGTTTACCAGGGTGGGGCCTATCTACTCATGGACATGCATGGTGAAAGGCCTTTCAGGCCAATAAACGGTCGCTTCCTAAAGAAATATTATGCTTAATGAGCCACAGCCTAGGTCAATGATAGATGACGACGACTATGTCCGCTCGCTATCTTCCTAAGCTCAAGCTTTATAAAAAGTAGCCGGCCTTCTCCATGACGGACCGAAACGTCCTTAAACTAACGACGGACCGAAACGTCCTTAAACTAACGACGGACCGAGATGTCCTTAAACTAATAACAGACCGAAACGTCTTTAAAACTACTACTGCAGCATCTTTTAGGCTGACAAAAAAAAACGTATAAAAATAAAATAAAATAAACGGTATGTCGATAAGCAAAAAGGGCATGGATGAAAACCCGAAAGGGCTCCGTGAGTAAAAACAGCAGGGCTACCGGCGAGTGTTCGTGAAAACCCGAAAGGGCGCGACCTCGTAAAAAAAGAGAGAAAAAGAAAATAAAAAGAATAAAAAAACGGTATGTCCATAAGCAAAATGGGCACGGATGAAAACCCGAAAGGGCTCCGTGAGTAAAAACAGCAGGACTACCGGCGAGTGTTTGTGAAAAATCGAAAGGGCGCAACCTCTTCAAAAAACACTTACAGGATCCCCTTGACCTTGTATGGAGAAACCACCCGCGTGAGATCCTTACGACTCACAAGGGAGCAACACACTTAGGGATCCTCACGATTCTTAGGGAGAAAATACACTCGCGAGATCCTCACGACTCGTGAGGAGAAATCTCTTATGGGACCCTCACGGCTCATAAGATTTGAAAGTCTTAAGTTACAGAGGCCTAAACCTGTGCTTAAGCAACTCCCACAACTTCCGATATTGCCCTACAAGTGGCTCAATATTGACCCTTGTATACAATCCACGGGCGCGAATAAACATTTCCCTAACTAAGTCCCATCCGAGACTTTGGATATGTTTGCATGGTAAACAACCCTTGTAAATCCTCTCGACTTACAAGGAGAAAACCCTCCTGTAGGATCCTTACGACTTACAGCGGAACAATACACTTAGGAACCCTCACGATTCCTAGGGAGAAAATACACCTATAAGATCCTCACGACTTGTAGGGAGAAATAGCTTTGTGAGACCCTTATGGCTCATAAGGTCAAAAGCCTTAGCCGACAGGACCCTAACCCTGGTCGCTAAGCCTCCTTTGTTCGACAATGACAGAGGCAAATGATGATTCGCTCCTGGCGATATCCCAGTTGTAGCGGTGCTGATGCCGAAATCGGTGTCCATTTTTAGGGTTACGGCAAAAAGCCGCTAGGCCGCACATGCATACGAAATAGCCGAAATGATGGGGCAACTTGCAATAAAAAAAAAGCAGCAAGTAAAATGTATGCATGCGAAATAGCCAAAATGATGAGGCAACTCGCAATAAAAAGCAGCGAGTAAAGATAAAATAAACAGCCGAAATGATTGGGCACCGCGAAGAATAGCCGAAATGATTGGGCAATCGCGACCTTCGCGATATAAAAGCTGAAATGATAAAGCATCGCGGAAACAAAATAAAAAAAAATGAATAAAAAAAAATGATGACGATAAAACTTTGGCCCTACAGTTAGGATCACATCGATCCCTGTATACAATCCAAGGGCGTAAATAAAGAGGGAACCATACTTTCCCAGCGGACTCCGTCAGAGGACGAAGCCAAACCTCAACGGTTCATTTCAACCGAAGAAGCCAGTGACTTCAGCAAAACTCCTCGACTCACGGATACAAACACTCTTTGACTAGAGCCTCCTGATCCGCGTCGACTCGCAGAGCCACCAGCGTCTCCGTGGGAACCCTCGACTCGTTTCAAACCCTAAGGAAACAAATAATCCTTGGCGCTTGGGAAACAAATAATCCCTAGCAAACTCCTCGACTCACGGATACAAACACTCTTTGACGAAAGCCTCCTGATCCGCGTCGACTCGCAGAGCCACCAGCGTCTCCGTGGGAATCCTCGACTCGTTTCAAACCCCAAGGAAACAAATAATCCTTGGCGCTTGGGAAACAAATAATCCCTAGCAAACTCCTCGACTCACGGATACAAACACTCCTTGACGAGAGCCTCCTGAGTCGCGTCGACTCGCAGAGCCGCCAGTGCTTCCGTGGGAAATCCTCGACTCGTTTCAAACCCCAAGGAAACAAATAATCCTTGGCGCTTGGGAAACAAATAATCCCTAGCAAACTCCTCGACTCACGGATACAAACACTCCTTGACGAGAGCCTCCTGATCCGCGTCGACTCGCAGAGCCACCAGCGTCTCCGTGGGAACCCTCGACTCGTTTCAAACCCCAAGGAAACAAATAATCCTTGGCGCTTGGGAAACAAATAATCCCTAGCAAACTCCTCGACTCAAGGATACAAACACTCCTTGACGAGAGCCTCCTGATCCGCTTCGACTCGCAGAGCCACCAGCGTCTCCGTGGGAACCCTCGACTCGTTTCAAACCCCAAGGAAACAAATAATCCTTAGCGCTTGGGAAACAAATAATCCCTAGCAAACTCCTCGACTCACGGATACAAACACTCCTTGACGAGAGCCTCCTGATCCGCGTCGACTCGCAGAGCCACCAGCGTCTCCGTGGGAATCCTCGACTCGTTTCAAACCCCAAGGAAACAAATAATCTTTGGTGCTTGGGAAACAAATAATCCCTAGCAAACTCCTCGACTCATGGATACAAACACTCCTTGACGAGAGCCTCCTGATTCGCGTCGACTCGCAGAGCCGCCAGAGCTTCCGTGGGAAATCCTCGACTCATTTCAAACCCCAAGGAAACAAATAATCCCTAGCAAACTCCTCGACTCACGGATACAAACACTCCTTGACGAGAGCCTCCTGATCCGCGTCGACTCGCAGAGCCACCAGCGTCTCCGTGGGAATCCTCGACTCGTTTCAAACCCCAAGGAAACAAATAATCCTTGGCGCTTGGGAAACAAATAATCCCTAGCAAAATCCTCGACTCACGGATACAAACACTCCGTGACGAAAGCCTCCCGACCTACGTCAACTCGCAGAGCCACCACTGTCTCCGCGGGAGAATTCCCGGTTCGGTCCCACCTTGCAAGATGAAGTCTCGGGCAGCAAAGATTGGAAAACTTGCTTCCTGAACAATGGGGCCCTGCAAGTCAATCCAAAATGGTCTCTTGCATACTATTCACAGGTCTCACTCTCCGAAGTCGATTTTCGACGAGGAGGGAAACAACCGCTTACGAATCCTCTCGACTCGTAAGAGGGAAAATTCTCTTATAAGAGCCTTACGACTTATAAAGGAAAACCACACTTAGGAATCCTCACGATTCCTAAGGAGAAAATCCACCTATGAGATCCTCTCGATCCGTAGGGAGAAAAGTCTATATGAGACCCTCACGGCTCATAGAATTGAAAAGTCTCAGACGGCAGACCCGAACCTGCGGCCTAAGCCATCGCTATTTCTTAAGGAAGCCAAGACGCGTGCTCTATTATCCATCGACCAGGTTTATTAAGATAGTAGACCGATAATAAGAGAAAGAAGAAATCTACAGAAGGAACATCCGATTTACATTTGATCAAGAGTTCAAGACACATTCGTTCATGCACGGGGAGAAAACTCAGGACGAGAAATAAGAGAAGCTGAAATAAAAAGTTTCCATTCATATTGTC
This sequence comes from Agapanthus africanus, assembly GCA_030015575.1. Classification (NCBI taxonomy): domain Eukaryota; kingdom Viridiplantae; phylum Streptophyta; class Magnoliopsida; order Asparagales; family Amaryllidaceae; genus Agapanthus; species Agapanthus africanus. The sequence continues at coordinate 504,885,688 of JASDDO010000026.1, forward strand.
AAAAATTCTTACAATCATGAAAAACAATAAAAGAAAAATATTATTACAATGGAATAACTTCAGATCCGGGGCATGGATTGAGGAATTCAAAAGTAAGGCTGTCCAAAGTTCTTCTGGCCTTTCTAATTATTCTTATGCGCGGCCTCTCGCGCTCCTCGGTGTCGATATCATCGGCAAGCCCTTCCGGCCTTCGATAAGCAGCAACGATCGTCGTCTGCTGAAAGATTTGATGTAGGATGTCAATGAGGTTGTTTCGCCGTTTCTTCGAAATCAGCCCCGTCAAGTACACCGAATGCACCTTGTCTTCGGCATCATCCAGCGCATTGAGTGGTAAGGCCTCGTGAAGACCTGGAAGTGCTCTCCATATTGCCCTCAGCACGACTTTCAAAAGAGCCGAACAACGAGGTAGCAGCCAACCACCGCTTGCGTTCAGGCGATCTATAACCTCTGCGCATTGAGCGTCTGTAAACTCCTGGTTTTGTTCACGACCCTGTGCGCGGATATCATCGTAAGTAATGAACTCGTACAAGCTGTATAGATGCACCGCCATTATGCCTGAAAGAAATACTACAGAAGGTTAGCGACAGAAGAAAAAACAATATACATAGAGGGCTAAGTTTTCTCTAAGAGCTCTTCTGGTTAGGATTAATTAGAGTTAACCCAAGAATCGGTGTTACCTGAAGTTTTTCTAAGAACGCTGGAAGAGAGAGAGTAAAGCTCTGGAGTTCTAAAAGGCAAGAGCAAAGCCCTGAAGTTTTTCGAAAATAAAATCGGAAAGATGATAAGCATCGGTGGGGGACCAAAGGTCCTATTTATAGGCATCAAGTGCCTCTTTGGCTCCCAAAAGTTGTCACGACGATTCAAATTCTGAGGCGGGATACGAAGCAACGCTTCATCTTCCCCCAATCAGAGCAAAGCTCTGCTTTCAAAACTAATAAATGAAGCGACGCTTCGGATTTTCTGCACTGCGCAACGCGCCGCGTGTCTTGCGCAGACGCATCAGCGCAGCGCCCAAGGCAGCGCACCCAATCCGAGCAAAGCTCTATTTCAAGCAAAATTAAATGAAGCAGCGCTTCAGATTATTTGCGCTGCGCCGTGCACTGCACGACACGTGTCAGCGCAGATGCGCTCACACAGTCGCGCTGCGCCGTGCACTGCGTGACACGTATCACGCTCCGGAGTATTTACGCCAAACGGAATTAAAGTTCTAAAGAAATCTCTTCTATTCTTGTTAAAACAAGAAGATTTTTCCGTAAAACAGAAGCCCTTGGATCAAAAGATCCAACGGTGGGGAAATTCCCCAAATCACTCAGAGAGAGATTTCTTTAACAAATTCAGCTTGCTTCTCAATTTGCAAGATGAAACATCAGGCGGGAGAGGAGTGAAAACTTGCTTCCTAAAAAAAACGGGACCCTACAAGTCGATCTGAGAAGGTCTCTTGCATACTATGCACGGGTCTCACTCTCCAAAGTCGAGTTTCGGCAAGGAGGGAAACAACCACTTACGGGTCCTCTCGACTCATAGGAGGGAAAAATTCTTTTGTAGGATCCTTACGACTTATGAGAGAAAACCACACTTAGGAATCCTCACGATTCCCAAGGAGAAAAACCCACCTACGAGATCCTCTCGATCCGTAGGGAGAAAAGTTTCTATGAGACCCTCACGGCTCATAGAGTTGAAAAGTCTTAGGCAGCAGATCTGAACCTGCGGCCTAAGCCATCGCTGATTCTTAAGAAAGTCAAGATACTCGTCCTAATCATCCGTCAATCATGTCTGCTAAGGTGATATGCTGATAATAAAAGAAAGAAAAGACGGAGAAAATGACACATTTCAAAAAAAAGGTGTATCTTTTATTCATAAACTTGATTGGATACAGGATACATTATGTCAAAGAATAAAAAAATATGTATATATATACATTCTTTTATCTACGAGTACAAACGATATAAAGATGGATAGCTACTGAGGAGGAAGTGTCTTTAGTAAATTCACAAGCTGCTCTTGCACTTCCTTCAGCGCTTCCTCCTGAGTGACAGCCGCAGCCACCTCTACCTCCACCTGGGCCCGCTGCTGCAAAAAGGATGAAAGTCGCTCCTCCGCCGCCAGCTGGGCTGCTTCCTGGATGGGTACATCTCGCTCGACAACGTCAAGTTGTTGCCTCAACGATAACCCTTCGAAAAGACATTGCAGAAGGCCCTCAAAGACAACCTTCAGCCGTGCAGCGTTGGCCTCCACTCGAGCACGCAGTTGGGCAGACTTGCTCGAAGTCTCACCACGCTCCTTACGCCTTGAAATGACTTCTTGTTCGAGATGGCGGAAGTAAGGAGCGCTCTGCTCAATCCACGATGTTCTTTGATTACTGGCAGCCAAGGTCTCGGGAGCGGGACGCAGCGACTCCAACTGATATAGGCGACCCTCGATCTCCCTACAATGGTTAACCCAGGATGTGATGACGCCCTCATCATGAAAGTTCACGAGTATTGCTAGCATCGGGTTAACCACGATAGCGAAGTCTGCGGCGGATATAAGAGTTTCAATGTCGAGTTCCTCGACGTAGTCACTCAACATGCGCAGACTATTCGCGGCGCTTTTTGAAGACAGACTCCTCAGATAAGGACCCGCCGGCATTGTAATACGAGGCTCGAAGGGCGCCGAGGCCGGAACGACGGCTGAAAAGAAACAGGATACGGTCAGACAACAGTACAGAAAATAAAGAGAGGGAAGTTACCAATGTGATAGTCGCTGTACCAGTCGAGACAGGTGGCAAGGTCGGAAGGGCCGGCGGCGCGGCTGATCTTTTATCCCCTCCTTCAATCTGTAGCACTGCAGTTGAGATGAGAAAAGAGGTTAGAGGTAATTCCATCAATAAAAAAAAAGAGGAAGGATGTCAACGGAAATCATACTCACCAACGCCACCAGAGGAAGAAGCAAGCTCAGATGGGAAGGAAAAGTGTGGGAGCAACATCTGATATACATGATCAAAAAGCACTCCTGAAAACACAACAGTGTGACTTTAGTACATGAATTATATGTCTGGAAAACAAGATTAATAAATCGTAAACACATACCTTCCAGCATCTTCGAGGGTATGAGAGAGGGTTGAGAGGTGACCACCGCCAAGGCAGTCGTTGAAGGCGCTCCCTCGAGCAGTGAGGCATCAGCACTGGCTGCACCTGCATTACGAAAAGGTGAACTTGTCAGAAAAGATTGTAAAGTTAAGAGAAGCAGCCACTTGGGGTTTACCTGAGGAGCTCCCGGCTGAAACGGAGGCGACTCCCTCCTCTATCGACATGAGACCACTGCCCGTGGTCTCGTCACCCGACTCGATGGGGACCGTCGTCGTGCTTGCAAAACCTGGAGACGGCGGAGGGCCATAGCCGGGAAGGGCTATGATTGGAGTATTGCCAGATTCCATAGAAGGAGCGGTTGGCTCGTCCTCGGGAATCATGGCTACATCACCCACTACTCTCTCAGGTTCAGTAGTTGCGGTTGTATCTTCCACCGTCGCCAGGGGATCGCCGACCTCGAGCGCCTCATCCACCACCACCCTGGACTCAGTTATAATGATCATATCATCTGTCACTACTTCAGGTTCGGCATCAATGACCTTCTCGGCGGTAGGCCCCTCGACCTCCACTTCAGGCTCCATGGCCTCAACGATGTTGCCCACTGTCGGCTCGAGTTCGGCAGGCACCGCCTCCTCCGTTCCCTTGGGATCAACGGCCTCCGCCTCCCCCTCGATTGGACTTGGCCCTGCAAGATAAGAGATATAAGGACCAACAACATTAAAATCCTTATAACAAAAACTCTAAGAGAAACATTACCTGAAGTGGATTTGCCGTTTGCGCTCCGAACTGCGCGCGCCACCTCTCTGCGGGAAGTGGATAGGGCGACAGGGGCCTCTTCGGATGGAGTATCAGCGCGAGGGATAGTGCTGGGACCCGCTCCCATAGCCAAGGCAGCCCTGCGTGCCTTCGCCTCACGCCTCAGCCTCTTCCTCTCCTCCCGGGCTATCGCGATAGACCTTTGTGACGCCTCCTTCAAGGCGTCGTCATCCTCGTTCAGGGATGCCTCCAGAGCCTTTAAGGCATCTCTCATCGGCTCTTCAAGACGAACCTCCTGAGGTGGCTCAGAGGAAGCAGGAATATCGGCGGCTGGCGGAACATTTGTGTCGCTTGGTGGGAACGGCATTGAGGTTTCTACAATAAAAAGAGAGAGGTTAGACCGACCATAACACGAGGGAAATGGAGACTTGATAAATTAAAACTTACTAAGGCCCATAGACGCTCTAAGACGTTCCTCCTCTTGGAAAGTCTTCAAAGAAGCGGCAATGGCTTCTTCATTAGTGACGCCTGGTGAAAGAAAGGAGAGAAAAGCATTAATCAAGGGCGGTAAGGAAGATATGATGTAATAAGGAAAATGTGACTAGTAGTTACCTGAGTGCGCAAGCTTAGCTAACCACGCGTCACGCCTCACCAACCATGCCGAAGCTTTGAGAGCAGCCTCCAAGTCTGTATCGTCCAGCGGCGGCATCACTAATCCTGCGTTAGTCCCATATTCGAGCAGACCTTCAGCATAGGGAGCATGGGGTTCCTGGCCGAACACGACGTCCGCAGCGAAGAGCGACTTCTTTTTCTTTTGCCCTCCGACCCTAGGCTCGCGGGGGATCGACTTCCGCTTAGCAGCCACTTTGGGACGACGGGTCCCGATGTCCGCACCCACGACAGACTCCGGCGAGGGTACAACCACTGTCTCCACTGGAGCACAGGGTGCGGGAGGTGCATCTGCGATATCAGGGAGCGGCAGCTCACGTGGAGGACTTTGCGCACGTGATGGTCTGCCCCCGGCATCTTTTAGAGGAGGAGCCACCAGGGTCCTTGGCGCTAAGGGAGCGTTACGGTTGGTGCCGAGGGGTACTTCTTTACGATCGATCAACACTCGCCTCTCTTCCTTTATAACAGCCCTTGTCGCATGATTGTACCACTCTTTATATACATTAAGGAGTCGTGGAGCACAGGCCGGCGTGCTAATGAAAAAACGAGAACCCATGTTCAGGCGCATGAAGTGATGTAACGCGTTCTCCATCCCTTCTTCGTTGACAGCAGGTTCCAGTAAGAAAGCTTCCAAGGGTACCCCTTGATCGTAACCCAGTTGTCGCGCAAAACGATGCGGGTTATATCTCATAAAGACTGCTGCACCGCCCTGCCTGAAGACTAGGAAACCCGGTCTAATAGAATACAAATGGAGGATCTCCCGGGCCGTTAACATTGAAGCTCCATCCTTGAAGGAGTCCTGTAATGGTCGCACCGCAGTGGTGGACGCTTTTCCAATGGTTAATACCTTATCAATAAAGGACATCCCGACTCCAACGGTGTGAGGGCGAAGCAGTAAACCCCTAGCTTCCCGTGGTGAAGGGGTCACGATTGATGAGCCAATCAACTGTAAAATGCGAGGAAAACTGCACTTGTCAAAGAATGAAGGCCTTTTATGCATGCCAAAAACACCCGCCGTGTGTAGCTCGAGCCACGATGCAAAGTAGTGCATCGGGAAGACCACGTGCAGTACCCCGGGCTCGTTGGCATCCGCTGCTCGGCTAAGGCCATGATATAGGTGCGCCAGGCCAGCGATCCCCACAGCCACCTTTACCCCGATGACCATTCGGTGGGCTGGGTAAAAGACAGAAGGCCGCATGCGATGAGAGTGCATTGGGATCGCGAACCAGCTCAGCCACAGTCCGAGAAATCCTAAGAAAAAGGCCTCCTCATCCATTCCGGGGGCCGCAATTTCTGCAAAGGACGTAGTTGGGGACTTAGGAAGAAAGAAGTCCTTTTGGTCTATATCTCTGGCTGACAGGTTAACCAAACCTAAACCGAAAGGGTCCTCAAGGGTGACAAACTTGGTAACTTCTGCCGAGAGGACGTTTGGATGAAGAAACTGAGCAATGAAATCCTCAAAATTAACTCCGCGACTCCCGCGTTCGATAAAGAGAGATTCATAGATGTTCAACACCTTAATCAAGCTCGGGAATTGATGTTGAATGGCATTCTCCGGCGTGACCCCCTGACCACTGGCCTAGCACCAAAGACGTACTCATCTGTCGGGAGCAGCTCCTCGTAATGTTCTCCCATGACCGGTAGGCCGGATACCTCCGCAAATTCCTCCAAAGAGATGGACACTTCCCGATCCATAGCAAGGAAAGTGTGGGTGGGAATATTCCATTGCTCCAAGAAAGCCTTGAACCACCAAGTGGGGAGCGTGGGATAATGAAAGAGAGAGACGTAGACCGCGGTGTACAGTCCTAGTCTTATCAACAGCGACTTCTTCGTCGACAGGATGTACCGGGCCCACGGCAGATAGCCAATCGGGTGACGGGGAATCAAACCAAGGTTATATGATTACCCCCAGGGCCGTGCTTCTCCCTGACAAATACGTCGTCCTAGGATATCCAAGACCATGGGACGCTGAACCGGAACCGCATCCATAGCGGGATGAAGAAAGCTGTTCGCGGTCCAGTTTATCATCTCCACGGCATACTGCACTGAAGGTGGGGTAGCGTAGTGAATTGCCGTGATGGGTTCTGACGGCACCGCGCAGGTGAAGCTCCGTCGGCTCATGATGATCTGATTGTACCACGACCCCCAAAGATGGAGACTCTTTTATTCCGGGTCGTACTCCTTGATCATAGCCAGGACTTCACAGTCCAGGGGCGCCTCGGGAAACCCCTCCTCTGAGCGGACGAACGGGAATGAAGTGTTTAAAGACATGATCGCTGCAAAAGAACAATTTAGCCGTTAGTGTTGTAATTCCAACGTTTGGCGTATAAAAAAAAAAGAGGAAAATGCATTTATTAAATTAAATTAAAATTAATTAATTACACCACACAACGGCGCAGTGAACAGGAGACCAAGGAGGGACCCACAAAATCTGGATGACAATACGTCGGTTAATAAGACAAACTCATCATTAGATGAGATCATCAGTTGGTCCTCAGGAAAACATTCCCATTAATAAATAATCTCTAAAGACAAGGAGGAAATCTCCTCTTTCAGAGCAAAGCTCTGTCACAGAGTGACACTTGTCAAACTCTGGTCTTAGAGGAATAAGATTCTTTAAAAAAGAGCTTAGCTCTGTGGTGATAATGAGAAAACTTATTTAAAACTCCTAAATAGATTAAAACATTTCTGAAGACCCTTAGAAGTTCTTCATTTTTGGATCAAAAAGATCTATTTTTGGATCCATGAGCAAAGCTCTGCTCATGGATTAAAACCCATGAACAAGATCTCTGTAGATCTATGGATTCATGAGAGCAAAGCTCTGTTGGTGAAACCCCAAAGGGAGTTTCTTTAGATCAAAAGATCTATAAGAGCAAAGCTCTTTTGGTTTAAATTGATTTAAATTAATCTAATTAATTTTACCTAAAAGTTTTCTAACTGTGGAAACGAGCAAAGCTCTGAAGTTCTTAAGCAAGAGCAAAGCTCTGGAAAAATCAAAATCTAAAACGGTAAGATTTTTCTGAAGGCCATAGGTCCTATTTATAAGGCGCTTGCGCCCCTTGAGCTCACCCCTTGATCCAACGATCAGGAGTTTGCCACCGCTGCACTCACGTGTGCGCCACGTGAGGGCAACGGTGGGGGGGGCATCTGTTTTGCCCAATCAGAGCAAAGCTCTGTTCGAATTCAAAATTCAAAATTTTGAAGCAACGCTTCAAATCTCGGGCGCAACGCGCCACATGTCAGGCACTGATACGTCAGCACAGCGCCCAAGAAGGCGCGCCCAATCAGAGCAAAGCTCTATTAAAGGAAGCAACGCTTCAGTTGCGCTAGTGCTGCGCTGCACGACACGTGTCAGCGCAGTTGCGCTAGCACAGTTGCGCTAGTGCTACGCTGCCCGACACGCGCTAGCGCAGTTGCGCTGCACTTTGCGCTGGACGACACGTGTCAGCGCAGATGCGCTAGCGCAGATGCGCTAGCGCAGTTGCGCTGCGCTGTGCGCTGCGCGACACGTGTCTGCGCAGTTGCGCTCGCGCAGTTACGCTGCGCAGTGCGCTGCGCGACACGTGTCAGCGCAGTTGCGCTGCGCAGTGCGCTGCGCGATACGTGTCACGCGCTGGGGCATCTGCGCCAAACAGAATTAAATTTCTAAGAAATCTTTTCTGTTCTTGTTAAAACAAGAAGATTTTCTTCTGCAAAGCAGAAGCCCTTGGATCAAAGATCCAACGGTGGGGAAAATTCCCCAAATCACTTAGAGAAAGATCTCTTTAACAAATTTAACTAATTTTTGGGCACTATAAAAAGGACCCTAGGCCTCAATTCAAAGGCATCAACATTTCTTGAAAAAAAAAGTCAAGAGCTTCAAACAGAGAGAACTCTGAGAAAATTCCAAGAAAAAGGTAAAGAACCTTCATGAAATAGAAAAAATTTCTTCTAATAGACCATTGATCTAAAAAACAAGATCAATAATCTTTACATAATAAACAGTGCTTTGCACTTCTTATGAACCTTTGGTTCTTCAAAACAAGAAAACAATAAAAAAATATATATATAGTGCTTTGTACTTCTGTTCTTGAATCTAAAAGATTCTTAGTGCTCTGCACTTACAAACTGCGCTGTTGCGCCCCTAAGGGAGCGCCACGTGTCAACAGCGTAGCGCACTGCGCTATTGCGCTTGCGCTCACCAGAGCGCGCCACGTGTCAACAGCGCAGCGCAGCGCACTGCGCTTGCGCTCACCAGAGCGCGCCACGTGTCAACAGCGCAGCGCACTGCGCACTGCGCTTGCGCTCACCAGAGCGTGACACGTGTCACCCCCATATGAGTTTGCGCTCATTACTTAGCGCAAAGCGCCTGACAAGCTACATGGGGCACTGTCAGAGTATTTAATGCTCTGCATTATTAAAGAAAAGGGATAGAGCCCAATTAAAAGGCCTAACAGGCCTAATAAAAAAAATGCTATGCATTTTAAAAGGGGGGCAAAGCCCAAACAAAAAAATAGATGCTCTGCATCATTTAGAAAAGGGCAAAGCCCGACCAAAACAAGAATAATGCAGTGCATTACTAAAAAGGGGTAAAGCCCTAGCACAGGCCAAAGACAAAAAATATTGAAACTGGACTTAGCCCAATTTTGGCCATAAGTCCTTAAATTAAATTGACTGAGCAAGATTGCTCCCTTAAATCAATTTACAACTGGTTCGAGGGTACATCTCCGAACTCCTCTGACACCTATCGTTGTAATCTTTCAACGACGTCAGAGAAGTGACGGGTCCCGACGACCACACATCGATATGGACTGCGGGGTCATTAAACTCGTGGACCGAAACGTCCTTAAACTAATGTTGGACCGAAACGTCCTTAAACTAATGTCGGACCGAAACGTCCCTAAACTAATATCGGACCGAAACGTCCCTAAACTAATATCGGACCACCATGTCCCTAAACTGGAATATGGACCACCACGTCCCTAAACTGGAGCATAGAACGCAACGTCCCTAAAGTATCTATGGACCACTACGTCCCTAAACTGGATCAATAGAGCCTCCAAATGCTCTTTTGCCGGATCTAAACGATCCCGTTTAAGTTGATCTTAGCCCCCAAACACGGCTAACGTATCCTTAAACATTCAAACGGACTATAAAACTCCAAATCAACCTTGGTTCAAGGGTACATCTCTGAACTCCTCTGACATCTGCCGTTGTAATCCTTCAACGACGTTAGAGAGGTGACAAGTCCCGATGGCCAGATATTAAATGGATTATCACGTTAAGTTGATCTTAGTCTCAAACAGGACTATTGCATCCTTAACAAACGTTTAAGTTGATCTTAGCCGCAACGCAGCTAATGCATCCTTAAACTTAATGTAGGGTTCCTAGGCACCCTAGTGAGGTCTCACAAGGTATCAACCATGCCAATTTCAAAAATTCTAGGTGCCGAGAAACCCGACTACGGATCGTTTGCTAGAAATCTAGGCGAAAAACAATCTAGTTAACAACTTAACTAATGGGTTATCGGAAATACAACCTTTGTAGATCCGGTGCTCCACCTCCATAGCTCCGCAACGAAGTCCTTTGCTGTCCAAAATGAATCCGGGCTCTAGCGTCTGCTTCATCGGAGAATAGGCGAGCTAGGTCGTCGATGTCCATGCCGAAGATGATCTACGTCGAGGCATCGCTAAATCAAGCTCCACCTTCACCAAGCCATGAAAACTTGTGAAGGAAACACACTCTACTACTTGGCAAGAGGTAGAGGATGAGAAAATAAGAAGTGGGTAGACTTTAGAATTGGATTTCTCACTCATTTGCATCAATCACCATTGATGGAGGAAGGTATCTTCATGAAGAAGAAGAAGAGGAAGAAGATGATAAAAATTATGATAAGTATTAAAGAATAAATAAAAATCCATTCTTATCATAATTCTCACCATGGTTAGGTGTAGAGAATTAACTTGAGTTAATTGAATTGGTTAGGGTTAAGCATGAGACAAAATGGTGACTAAGTCAAAAGTTCATGAAGCTTCATGAAAGAAGACAAAAGAAAGCCACCATTCTATTTTATGCAATTTATTTTCCAAAAATAAAACAAATGAATAAATGAATAATCAAATAAAAACCCTAACCATTTCTTTAACCAAGGTTTAATTCTTTACACAAATCCTAATTTGCATGTATCATCAAATATGATACAAACAAGTGCACAAAATCATATCGCATATGCAATGCGCACAACCGAGCGAGAAAATCCATTTAAAGTGAACCGATACTAGTTAATGCAAAGTAATATATCAAATATATAATTATGCATTAAATCATTAAATCAACACTTGATTTAACGATCCGGTCATGACGCACGTAACCGACTGGTATCATTAGTAACATCTTATCGAATCAACACTTGATCCGATAACCCGGCTATATCGCATATAACCGATCAATGTCACATCGCGAGAATCGAATACAGTATCACATACTCGTATTATTCTCGGTCCCGCACATATCTCATATGCGCTCCTATTTCGTTTCGCTTGAGCCAGGAAACCTCTGTGTAGGACTCTAAAGACTCGTCAATACGCCGGCAGCAGGTGATGATCATATCAAACACCCACAAGCCGCAAGCGGTCTGCTAAACGTAACGGCCACCCGGGTATTGAGCGATCTGAAGATCGACGAGCAAGCCCGCTCACACTCCAGTGAATCCAACCAGTAACACTACCGTACAGTCCGGTCTGATCGTCTGATATGTCGCATATCTCGCCTAGGGGTGGTAAACGTCAGACCCCAATAGCTCGATAAGTCGTGTCGATATGAGGTCTATAACTGTTCGAGAAACTACTGGTAACACTTACCAGTAAATCTCAGCAGCCCTGGCCAGGGATTTCCTGTTATAGCCAATCGAACACAGCGCAACATCAACCCCCTATACCGGGAGAGACGAATCACCTCCTATCGCTCATTGCCTCCATGTGACTCGGGACTGTACCCAAAAACCACCGTTTTGCACGCCCTCTTGGACGTGGTAAGATGGAAATCAAAGCACAGTGGGAACCACACAAGACTCTATGACGATCTCGGGTCAACAGACTACTCTGTACCAGTGTCACCAGAGAACTGCCATCTGACGTGAGGTATAATACCATCTGGGAGTTCTCGGCGAGTCCGTCCAGTGTACCCAGTCTCTACTGAGCACCCGTATATCATCTCTGATGTCAAACACCAATAGATATGGGATCATCCATCGCCCATCTGTATGGGTCGAGAAGGTACACGCTAGTCTACTCTGGTATATCGATGCCCCGTCTCGATACACCCACGACTAGGGACTTTGAAGGATGTACTTATGGACTACCATGTCCCCACTAGTATGATCCGCATCATAGTCCAGGTAGTCAAGCACACATCCTAAGGGCTTTACCAACATGTAACAGAGAGACATTCAGTATACACGTTAAGGTAAAGTTCAACCAGATAGCATACTATCATGTCGAGCAAGAAAGTCCTCCCTATATATGTCCCAGCATCCACTACAATATACATCCTATGTACAGTAATGGCCTCTAGGGCATACATATAACTAACAATCTCCCACTTGCACTAGGGCCATCTGTAGCAGTGGTTGTAGTATCTCATACTCAACCATCCCATAAAAATCTCTCTCTGGGAACAGGCCTTTATGAGTGGATCCGCTATGTTGTCCTCTGAATCTACTCTCCTAACCTGGATCACCCTGGAGATCAACTATCTCCATGATCAGGCGATGCTGCCTTAGAATAAGTCTGGATCACTGATGGGACCGACGTTCCTTGGCATAAGCCACAACTCCATTGTCACACAATGGTAGGAAGTAAGTTCATCTCATGAACCAATATACACCCAGACTGCCTCTTTGGTAGCATCATAAGTAGCGATGTATCCAGCCTTTATTGTCTAGTATGCCACGGTATCCAGCTTGGAACTCTTCCAACATACCGTCCCTTTACTGAGGGTAAAGACAATGCCTGTGACTGACATTCAGTCGTCATTATCACCCTGGAACCCTTCCAGTGATTCTCCCCAGGGTCGATTGATACCGTCTCACTACAACTAGTGAGAATCCTAACATCCATTTAGATCTATTTCATAGATCCAAAACTCAGGATTTAGGAGGTATCATTTTGATCCTATGTGGAGAATCATTGTGACAGAAGGAGATTGATCGAGTGTAGCATAAGAAACTCCTTTCTTATCAAGAGTATGTCATCCACGTACTCTACGAGGATCACCACCATACTCCCTACTACCTTTTTGTTTATACAAGGTTCATCTACCATTTTGATGATGTCAAACTCTTTGACTAATCCATCAAAACAGATGTTCCAACTCCGCGATGCCTGCTTTAATCCTATAAAGCATCTTGCACACGTTTCCGCTGCTCCCACTGTCTACGAAGCCCTCTGGCTGTGTACTTATAGACGCTCTCTTCTAAATCATCATTTAGAAAAGCAGTCAAGACACCCAACCACCAGATATCGCAGTCATGGTATGTAGCCGTGACAAGTAGGATCTGGATGGACTTAAGCATAGATCCTTAGAAAAAGTTTCATCATGATCCACACCTGGTCAATGATGCAAACCTTTAACAAGTCTAGCTTTGAAAGCCTCAACTTTTCCATCTACACCAAGTAATCTTCTCAAGATATACTTGCTCCTGATGGGGATTTAACCCTTCAGATATAGCAACCAAAGTCCATACTTTGTTGGTGTATAAGGATTCCATCTCAGATCGCTAAGCATCCAGCCATTCTTACAGAGTCTCACTCCTGATGGCCAGCTCGATACTAGTTGGGTCATCATCTCATGATGCAATCCTCGCTCCCACTGTCATAGAGAAACAGAAGTATCTCTCAGGTGGGTGAGGAACCCTACTAGATCGGCGGAGAGGCTGAGGTTCGTTGGTAACTATTGAATCCTTTGGTTCTGTCAAATCATCATCTGCAGTTTTGTATAGCTGGAACATTTCCAGTTCTACATTACAGACCTTACCTCGAGCTTGTCCGGATTTTGCTTTCAGACATAGGCCGGACAACCCCAAATCTTAACTAGCTTAAGACATGGGCTCTTACCATACCATATCTCATATGAAGTGGTAGGCAACTGATTTGATTCGAACCCTATTCAATAGGTATGCAGCTTCTCAAGTGCATAACTCCCAAAAGGAAATAGGTAACTCAGTAGTACCCATCATAGAGCACACCTTATCATATAGGGTGTGATTGCTCCGCCCCGATCTACCATCGTTTTATGGTGTATACGGAGGAGTAATGCTGAGAGAGAATCTCATTCTCCTTTAGAAAAGTCCAGGAATTCCGTGCACCAGTATTCTCCTCCTTGATCACATCAAAGGACATAATACTTATACCCGTATTGGTTCTCTACTTCTAACTTATATTCTGTGAATATCTCAAAAGGTTCGGACTTGTGTTTCAACAGGAACATAGGTCTGAATCTCAAGAGATTATCAGAGAATGTAACGAAGTACAAAGAACCAGTCTTGGTATGTGTAGACAGAGGACCTACAAACATCAACATGTATCATCCCAAGAGTTCACTAACTCTTTCTCTGTTTCCAATAAACAGAGCTAGTGTCATTATATCTTTGTGACATGACTGGCAAGTTTCACAAGATGTAAATTCAAACTGATTTAAATATGCATCTACATGTAACTTCAGCTAGTCGGGTCACATTGATCTGACCTAGTCTACAATACCTTAAGAAGGATCCTTTCATTTCTGAACTCTCCCTCTTTTGTGTGTTCCATATACTAAGAACTGTAGTTTGATTTAGAACATCAACGCTGTTAGATAACGTGCCTGATACGATCAACTTTTGATATAGGAAATGTTCAAAACATTATCCAACAATACAAAATTTTATCATTTCTTTACTAATAAAGAGACTGATATGATTTTGTATATCAGGTTCGGTATCTAACAACATTCGTTCAGAATCAATGTATTGGTAATACAGGGTGACAGTGACCAACAGACTTGGCTGCAACACTTGCCCCGTTTTCTGCCTCATGAAACTTATCACCCGTTCTCAGTTCTCTACCTTTCTGTAGCCCTATGTAACATATTACATATCTGGGATCCTGATCTGGTATCACATACCCAGGACGTAGAGGATACGGAGAAACAGTACTCTGTAATGAACACACCCGAAGATGATGCATCATCATGCACTCTCCTCGTTTGGGTGGCACGGGAATTCTGGTAATCCCCAATTTCCTGCTCTGTCTTATAACATTTATAAGTTTGAGCGGGACCAACGTTCCCAGCTCAGTATAACAAGCGGGTTCGGTCAATTTTCCGTATTATTATCTTGATTAAGGCGTGATATGGTCGCTACCTGGAGAGAGAGAGAAGAAAACACTCAGCGTGCGCTCTTGCAAGAATAGATTGGTTATTATTTTATCTAATCAGGATGGCTCCCACTGCTTTTTATCAAATCTTCCTTCAAACCCTAAAAGGAAAGACTAGCCGGGATTAATTACACACTACAAGTTCGCCAATCTTTCAGCCAGGCCAGTGTCGGTACTTTGAGGGAGGTCCCCCGTGCTTTCGCACGAACCTAATTAATGTAAATCTCGTTTTCCCAGAGGCGTAACCTCGTTAACACCTTTCTAGTCACCTACTTGATCGGCTAATTGTAATATGTAAAACTCTTCCAGGAGTAACTCTTACTCGCAGCGGGTATCGGGATCCAACTATCTCATAGAAGGTATGCAATCTCATTGCAAATTTCAACACTTGAAATTCCTGATAATATTTTGCCCCTAGCTCGCTATGACCTTGACGAATGCCAAACAACCCATAGTCCACTAGTCAAGTTCAACCCGTACATTTCTTGATCGAATTAAACCCACCCGCACGACCCTTGACGAATGCCAAACAACGCCGTACGAATACCCTAATCCAATCGCATCATATGCTCAAGCAGATAAATACTAGTTAGCTACCGTACACTACGCCTTGACGAATGCTAAACTACCGCAGCACGAATACTAACTAGTACATATCTGAAATGACGGAGGGCTACGACAGGTTTTTCTGAAAACCTATTGCGTAATGAACTTGATATCGTTGTAGAATCAAATGATTTTAAAATGGAGTGCTTTTGAGGCTTTTCTAGTTTTGCTAAAGGAGTCACTCCGGGTGAAGGGATCGTCGGTCCTTTCCTCGTCGAATGAGGTGCGGGATATATCGTATATATCACTGTGCAAAGCAAAAAACTCTTAAAATCAATCAAAAGACAAACCGAGTGTGTAGCATCTACCAGTTATTGCTAAAGGAGTCACTCCCGGTGAAGGGATCTCGGTCCTTTCCTCATCGAATAAGGTGCAGGATATATCACATATACTGCTGTGTAAAGCAAGAACTGTAGCTATCTATTTTATTTTGAAATTCGATTCTACAACATCTTAGGTTTCTTTTATTTTCATTAATCACATTAATGAAGTCCCATCAATTATGTACCTAAACATCACAGATAAATACGACGTACACTTATGCCATCCGCATTCGCCTCGATGTCCCCTCGTGCACCGTTAGGTTAGGTAACTAACGGCAGAGCGGGGCAGGGCTAGCGCGGGTGTAAAACATAAGTAACGTCTATATAATATATCAAATATACTATATACTATATCTATCACAAAACATCATATGATCACATCACAGATATCGCAGCAGAAGAAACATATGAAATATTGGATATACTAGGACGTCCGTGTTTTCAATACGAGCCAGTATAAAACACGGATTCCACGGTCGCGATGAATAGCCAAACCCACACCCCTAGACCCCTACGAGAGCGGCAAGCAACCCTACCAATTCTGGAGTTAGGAGACCCGGACTCGA
The DNA here is from genome assembly GCA_030015575.1 of Agapanthus africanus. Classification (NCBI taxonomy): domain Eukaryota; kingdom Viridiplantae; phylum Streptophyta; class Magnoliopsida; order Asparagales; family Amaryllidaceae; genus Agapanthus; species Agapanthus africanus. Next base: position 504,902,067 of record JASDDO010000026.1, read on the forward strand.
CTCCTCGAGTTGGTCTCCCACTGGACTCCAGAACCCGGTTACTTGTGCCCTCCTCCTTGGGTCTATCCTAGTACGGAAAAGTAAATAATATACAACAACGGTGACAACTTCCGCAACCTGGAAGCGCCCCAAATAAAAGAATATTACATACAAGTTTTTACATGAATGAAAATGAAAAACACTCATCTCACATAAAAACCCCTGGCTATTCAAACACGACGTTCCAATATAACATATCCAGCAACACATAACATCACATGTCATCAACGTAAGTAAATATGCGCATCCCAATTGTCGTTGACATATAGCAACGAAACCGGCGATATCACATATTACACTTACGGTCACAGAAAAGAAAGTGTAAAACTACAACAGTTGGAATCCGCAACCACCTCAGACATCACATGCCTGACCAAATGAATTACTTAGACATCGCATGCCTAATAATTATAAACCCCGCATTTTAGTCTCAAAATCGAAAACTCTTTTCAATATCAAGTCGGGCAATTCAACAAGATTCCCGACATCCTGATCGAATACTCATCGCAAACTTCAGTAGGCGGCTGCACCCCCGATACCGTCGACGAAGTACACCAAGGCGGAACACCGCTACCGCGAGCACCCGGACGGATGCTTTCGGCGACGGGGTTCTCCTACAGTCACTTGGTCGGGGCTATGGAGTGAGGCTGTCTATTAAGTTTACCCGGCGAGTATCCGCGTACGCTACGTGATTGCGACGGACTTTTGATCGCATCAAAATTCCGTGGCAACCGATCAAGTGAGACTAAAGTGCTATGTTTATAACATTCATTCAGTTATCTCATAACTATTGTGAATTCCAATTGTTGTATCACATTCCAGATAAACAGAAAATGTTAAACTTTCCGATCGAACAATCGAACACCCAAGTTTTCCCGATACAATCCAACACATGAAATAAGTCTAACAACATTCAGTTCGTGCCTCAGTACCAACGGTCCAGCCGTAGAAGGGTCAAGCCAACGCCTCACATGTGGCACGCCGTACTGCCCCAAACCCGAAGGTTCAAAGGGCAGTTCAAGACGGTCACATAATCGAGTTAAGGTTTGTTGTCTTCTAGAGGGTCTATCGCGTTACTTGCACTACTTAGAACGTCGTTAAACAACGGAAAAATCCAACACTTGGAAATTTCCCGACAGGGGAAAAATTGGGTATTTATATCCGGTCGAACTTTTTAACATATTCTAATATTTATCCGGAAAGCCACACAGACAAAATTTGATAATCCGATCGAACATTCGAATCCCCAAAACAACTCAGAAAATTCAACTCTTGAAAAATAATTAAAAATTCCCAGGAAAACCAGCATTGCAAAAGAGGAATTACTGTACAAAATTAGATGCGCAAAACGACAAATTCGCCGCGGATCCGCCGCATAAACACGCTCATGCCGCGGATCCGCGCTGACTTTATGGAATCATGGCATCGAATTTTACAGTATCCCTTATAATCCCCTGCTGATTTTTCTGCATATTTTTAATTTAGGAAAATCCCAGAATTTGGAAAAAGTCCAGAGAGCTATTTTGGGAATGGGTTTTCGGTTCGTCCGGCTCTCAAATTCCGTCTAGACTTCGCCTAAGGCTCTAGCTAGGCTCTGATACCACTGTAGGGTTCCTAAGCACCCTAGTGAGGTCTCACAAGGCATCAACCATGCCAATTTCAAAAATTCTAGGTGCCGAGAAACCCGACTACGGATCGTTTGCTAGAAATCTAGGCGAAAAACAATCTAGTTAACAACTTAACTAATGGGTTATCGGAAATACAACCTTTGTAGATCCGGTGCTCCACCTCCATAGCTCCGCAACGAAGTCCTTTGCTGTCCAAAATGAATCCGGGCTCTAGCGTCGGCTTCATCGGAGAATAGGCGAGCTAGGTCGTCGATGTCCATGTCGAAGATGATCTACGTCGAGGCATTGCTAAATCAAGCTCCACCTTCACCAAGCCATGAAAACTTGTGAAGGAAACACACTCTACTACTTGGCAAGAGGTAGAGGATGAGAAAATAGGAAGTGGGTAGACTTTAGAATTGGATTTCTCACTCATTTGCATCAATCACCATTGATGGAGGAAGGTATCTTCATGAAGAAGAAGAAGAGGAAAAAGATGATAAAAATTATGATAAGTATTAAAGAATAAATAAAAATCCATTCTTATCATAATTCTCACCATGGTTAGGTGTAGAGAATTAACTTGAGTTAATTGAATTGGTTAGGGTTAAGCATGAGACAAAATGGTGACTAAGTCAAAAGTTCATGAAGCTTCATGAAAGAAGACAAAAGAAAGCCACCATTCTATTTTATGCAATTTATTTTCCAAAAATAAAACAAATGAATAAATGAATAATCAAATAAAATCCCTAACCATTTCTTTAACCAAGGTTTAATTCTTTACACAAATCCTAATTTGCATGTATCATCAAATATGATACAAACAAGTGCACAAAATCATATCGCATATGCAATGCGCACAACCGAGCGAGAAAATCCATTTAAAGTGAACCGATACTAGTTAATGCAAAGTAATATATCAAATATATAATTATGCATTAAATCATTAAATCAACACTTGATTTAACGATCCGGTCATGACGCACATAACCGACTGGTATCATTAGTAACATCTTATCGAATCAACACTTGATCCGATAACCCGGCTATATCGCATATAACCGATCAATGTCACATCGCGAGAATCGAATACAGTATCACATACTCGTATTATTCTCGGTCCCGCACATATCTCATATGCGCTCCTATTTCGTTTCGCTTGAGCCAGGAAACCTCTGTGTAGGACTCTAAAGACTCGTCAATACGCCGGCAGCAGGTGATGATCATATCAAACACCCACAAGCCGCAAGCGGTCTGCTAAACGTAACGGCCACCCGGGTATTGAGCGATCTAAAGATCGACGAGCAAGCCCGCTCACACTCCAGTGAATCCAACCAGTAACACTACCGTACAGTCCGGTCTGATCGTCTGATATGTCGCATATCTCGCCAAGGGGTGGTAAACGTCAGACCCCAATAGCTCGATAAGTCGTGTCGATATGAGGTCTATAACTGTTCGAGAAACTACTGGTAACACTTACCAGTAAATCTCAGCAGCCCTGGCCAGGGATTTCCTGTTATAGCCAATCGAACACAGCGCAACATCAACCCCCTATACCGGGAGAGACGAATCCCCTCCTATCGCTCATTGCCTCCATGTGACTCAGGACTGTACCCAAAAACCACCGTTTTGCACGCCCTCTTGGACGTGGTAAGATGGAAATCAAAGCACAGTGGGAACCACACAAGACTCTATGACGATCTCGGGTCAACAGACTACTCTGTACCAGTGTCACCAGAGAACTGCCATCTGACGTGAGGTATAATACCATCTGGGAGTTCTCGGCGAGTCCGTCCAGTGTACCCAGTCTCTACTGAGCACCCGTATATCATCTCTGATGTCAAACACCAATGGATATGGGATCATCCATCGCCCATCTGTATGGGTCGAGAAGGTACACGCTAGTCTACTCTAGTATATCGATGCCCCGTCTCGATACACCCACGACTAGGGACTTTGAAGGATGTACTTATGAACTACCATGTCCCCACTAGTATGATCCGCATCATAGTCCAGGTAGTCAAGCACACATCCTAAGGGCTTTACCAACATGTAACAGAGAGACAATCAGTATACACGTTAAGGTAAAGTTCAACCAGATAGCATACTATCATGTCGAGCAAGAAAGTCCTCCCTATATATGTCCCAGCATCCACTACAATATACATCCTATGTACAGTAATAGCCTCTAGGGCATACATATAACTAACACTTAAAACACCAAACCCAAATCTAAGTAAATACGGATTTGGACTAATCCACGTCCTACGGGCGACGGCATTACTCATTCTCCGTATACAATCCACGGGCAACCACAAACAAAACAAACACACACGACACGAAGTGAAATTCTGGAGAAGGAGAAAGTTGTTACCGCGATGCGGTAGCGTAATTAACTGCAGGGGCTTGCGCCTGCAGGGAAGAGCGTCCCCACAATCAAAAACCCCGCAAGCAAGGGGGAATCTGACGAAGTCTGCTACATCGGCCGCATCCGTCCAAACCTCCGATATACGGTGCCATAAATCAACTTGGCATCTTCGGAGAGGTGGACGGATAAAACCAAATAGCATCTGCCCCGAATCTCAGCGTCAGGACATCGCGGTCTTATGCACCGTCTTTCGGAGGGGAACACCTATCAGTAAATCTCGCTTGCCTTGGCCAAGGACTTTGTGTAATGGCCTTCCGAACACAGTGCGATATCAACCCCCAATACCAGGATAGAAGAATCCTATCTAACCGCCACTGCTTCCTAGTGCTTCGGGACTGCACCCAACTACTACCTGTTTGCACGACTCTTTTGAGCCGTGGTAGGGTAGTAATCAAAGTACAGTGGGAACACACTCGAGACGAAGTAGCAGTGTCATATCTACGGACTAAGTTGAACTCATGTCACCTGGGAACTGCTACCCGACGATAGGTATAATACGCACCAACAGTTCTCGATGAGTCCTTTCCAGTGTACTCATAACCTAATGAGCACCTGCATACTATCCCCAGTACGACTTACTAATGGCTGTGGGACAGACCATTTCCCCTGCTGGGATGAGAAGCGTATACATTAGTCTACTCTGGAGTATCGATGCCCCGTCTTGATAATCCTATGACTAGGGACCTGTATAGGATGTGCTTATAGATTACCCATCCCCCACTAGTGTGACTGCCATCACAACGCTGGTAATCAAGCAAAGATCCTAAGGGCTCTACCAATATGTATAAGAGATATGCTAAGAAAACACATGCACATATTGAGGTAGAAACAAACCAGGTAGCATACTACCATTTCGAGCAAGACTGATACTATATCTGTGTATATCCCAAGCTCCCATTAAGTAATATACAATCCAGTATGATACAATAATGGCCTCTAGGGAATATATCACTAACAATCTCCCACTTGCACTGAGGCCATATACTGGCATATCACAGACCGAAGATCTCGAATATCCTCTCAAACACTGTCTTAGGGATGGCCTCTGTGAGTGGATCTGCAGTGTTGTTCTCCATATCTACTCTCTTCACCTCGATCTCCTGGGGATCAACGATCTCCCTGATCAGGTGGTACCGCCTTAAGATATGTCTGGATCTCTGATGGGACCTGGGTTCCTTCCCTAAAGCTGTAGCGTCGTATGTTGTCACAATACTAAAGTATTAGACCAACAAATGGAATGAACCACCTGAAGTTCAATTAAGAATTTCTTCATCCAGACTGCCTCTTTTGCGGCATCTCATGCATCGAACTACTCTGTTTCCATCGTCGAGTCTGCAACGGTGTCCTGCTTGGAGCTTTTCCAACAAACCATCCCTGCACTGAGGGTAAATCCATAACCCAATATGGACTTAGAGTCATTCTTATCACTATGGAAGCTGGAGTCAGCAAATGCCTCGATCTGGAGGTATTTTCCGCCATACACCAAGAACATCTCCTTAGTCCTTCTCAGGTACTTGAGAATGTTCTTTACTGCTATCCAGTGTTTCTCCCCTAGGTTTGACTGATACCGACTTACAACCCTGAGTGAGTAAGTAACATCTGGTCTGGTACACAACATCGCATACATTATAGAGCCTACAGCAAAAGCGTAGGTATAGATGTGATGCGAGCCCTTTCCAAATTAGTCTTTGGAGACATCTCTTTGGAGAGGGTTATTCTGTGACAAGCCGGTAGACTACCATGCTTAGAATCATCCATAATAAATTTTTCAGTATGGTGTTGTTGTACCTTGACTTTGAAAGTCCCACCATCCTCTTTGATCTATCACGATAGATCTGGATCCCCAGAATGTAGCTGGTATCACCCAGCTCTTTCATGGAGAACCTCTGTGACAAGAATTCTTTGACTGATTGCAGCATAGGAATGTCATTTCCTATCAAGAGAATGCCATCCACGTACTCAACGAGGAATTCCACGGTTCTTTCTACAATCTTACTATAAATGCATGGTTCATCTGGATTTTTGATAAAGTCAAATTCTTTGAATTTCTCAATAAAAACAGATGTTCCAACTCCGTGATGCCTGCTTTAGTCCATAAATAGACTTAAGCAACTTGCACACTGTCCCGTTGCTCCCACTCTAATTGAAACCCTCTGGCTGATCCATATAGACGCACTTTTCAAAATTACCATTTAGAAAATCCGTCTCTATGGACATCACCCGGATCTCATAATCTTGGAAGGCAGTAATGGCAAGAAGGATCCAAATAGATTTGAGTATAGCCACTGGAGAAAAGGTTTCATCATAGTCCAAACCAGGTCTTTGACCAAAACCATCGGCAACAAGTCTAGCCATATAGGTTTCAACCTATCCATCTACACCAATCTTCTTTCTGAAGATCCAATTGCAGCCTACGGGTTTTACTCCTTCTGGAGCAATGTTCAAAGTGCATACTTTGTTGGTGTACATGGACTCCATTTCCGTCCGCTTTGCATCCAGCCATTTTACCGAGTCTATGCTCTAAATGGCTTACTGGAAGCTAGTTATCTCATCATTTTCAGTGATGCAATCCTCTCAATCCCCGTCTACGAGAAAATCGCAGTATCTCTTGGGCAGATGAGACTTCCTACTAGTTCCACAGAGTGGCACAGGAATGTCCGGTTCTTTTGAAACCTCTGGTTCTACCATACTTTCAGTAATAGTTTGTGGTTCTGGAATTTCTTCCAGTTCTATTGCGCTCCCACTATCCTTTTCAAAAAAATAGATTTTCCAAAAAGTGGGCATACTGAGAAACAAAGATCTTTCCACATAATAGAAAAGATACCCCTTGGAGTCCTCTGGGTATCCCACAAACTTAAACGGTACTGAGCGTGTCTCGAACTTGTCCACATACTGCTTTATTACAAAAGCTGGATATCCCAATCTCTTCGGATACTGAAGATAGGGTTTCTTCGTACTCCACATCTAATATGGTGTGGTAGGCACAGTCTTGGTAGAAACCTTGTTCAAAAGATATGCAGCTGATCCTAGTGCATAACCTCAAAAGGATCGCAGTAACTCAGTATTACTCATCATGGAACATACCATATCCAATAAGGTTCTGTTCCGGCTTTCCGATACACCGTTGTGCTGTGGTGTGTATGGAAGAGTAAGCTAAAAGGGAATTCCATTCTCTCTTAAGTAATCCAGGAACTCGACAATTAAGTATTCACCACATCGATCGGATCTCAGTGTATTGATATTTTTGCCTGTTTGTTTTCCCACTTCATTCTTATATTCTCGGAATTTTCTCAAAAGGCCTTGGATTTATGCTTCATCAAGAAGACATATCCTTACCTAGAGAAATTATCCGTAAAAGTAATGAAATAGGAATAACCACTTCATGCATCTGTAGATTTTGGACTACACACGTTGCTGTGTATGAGTCCTAAGAGCTCGCTCGCTCTTACTCTGTGTCCAGTGAACGGAGTCTTTGTCATCTTTCCTATAAGACAAGATTGACAAGTTGCATAAGACTGATATTCGAACAGATCTAAATATCCCTCTCTATGGAACTTCGTCAACCGTGTTTCAATGATGTGACCCTGTCTACAATGCCATAAGAAAGCCTTATTTAATTCTGGAGACTTTATTTTAAGTGTAATCTAGACACTGAAAACCTGAGCTTGATTTAATACGTATATACTGTCCTCTAGTGTACCTGGCCTAATCAAAATTTGATTTAGGTGGATGTTGACCACATCGCTTACAAACTAGACTAGGTACACACAAATAGTTACGTAGAATCAATATCTGCCCACTTGTCAATCCTAGGTGATATTCCGCTATGGATTCATCGTCCACGCTCATTCTGTTAGTAACGCTGAGAGTCATATCACGTGCCCTGATAACTCTACGGTTTCTCAAAGCCTGTAATGAATTACATATATGAGATCCTGATCTGGTATCATGTACCCAGGAAGTAGAGCTAATTGACAGACTGTTTTCAATCACAAACACATCCGAAGCCGAACCCACAACATTCTTCGGATCTTGGATTCTGGCTTTCCAAGCCCTACATCCCTTCTGCCAATGTCCTTTCCTGTGAAAATAGGAACAACCCTCATTCCCTACTGTTAGCCCTGAAACTTTTGCCCTTCCCTGTCCCTCTACCTTACTAACAACGCCTATCGGCTTTTTAGAGGTCTTCTTCTTCTCTCCCTTAGTTTTCATCTTGGATCTAGAAGAGGAAGATTCCGCAATAAGCAGAACGGGTGTCACCCTGGTTTCCTTCAGGGTGCCCTCAACTGGAAGTATAACTTTCTTTCCCTGGGCGTAAGTAGGAGGTAGGGACTGTAGAATCAAGTCAGCATATGACTCGTTCTTCAACGTGGTCTCCAGGTCCGCGAGCTCATTAATATAACTAGTCATTGTAAGGACGTTGTCCCCCTAATGATGACCCGACAGCCAACCTTGCTTGTAGCAATTTCCTTCGAGGTCTCATATCTTGCGATACGAGATTGCTCTCCATATAAATCTTTGTTATGGAAGAAGACGGAAACTAAGTCCATCATCTCGTGCTGCCTCTGGTATACACCATCAACTGAGGCTAACACGAGGCACTTGGCATTCGCACAGTCCTTTTCCCTTGTCTAATGGATATCAACATCCGCGACGGTAGAAACAGGACCTGGGACGGCTGGGGCTTCAGTAGTAATGAGGTGGTCTAGCTTGTCATAAGTAATGGACATCTGGACAAACCTTTGCCAGTCATTATAGTATAACTCAGTCATTTTATTATCTATCTGTAACCTAATCTGGTCACCTAGCCGCTGCAATTAGGAGAAAGAGAAAAAAACACTCAGCATGATACTCTTGCAAGTTTAGATTGGTTTTTAGTTTATCTAAACAGGATGGCTCCCACTGTTTCTCGAATCCTTCCTCAAACCATAAAAGAAGAATTAGTCAGGATTAATCTCACCGTACAATACTTGCTTAACCGTTCATCCAGGCTAGTCTCGATACTTCGAGGGAGGTTTTATGACGCTTTCGTGAAGTTCCTTAATTAAATAACCTCTTTTCCCTAGAGGCGTAGCCCCGCTAACACTGTTCTAGACACCTACTTGGTTTATAGCATTAATCGTTAAGTGAAGAATCTCCCGAGGAGTAACGGATACTCACAGTAGGATCGGGATCCAAATATCATTGTGTGATAATCCTGAAGGAATCCTACCAACATTATCACACTCCAAATGGTATGCAGCACTAGAAAGTTTCAATTTCCTTAAAAACTCCTGATGTGGATTTTTTTTCCCAAGCTCTTATGACCTTTGACTAAGGCCAACAAATCATAAGTCATATGTCAAGTTCTACCCATCATTGTCCAGGTTAATTTGAACCCATCCGTACATACCCTTGTCTAAGGCTAACAAAGTAGTACGACTGTCCCAAACCAACGCATCTATCTATGCAACATATGAATACCCAGCAGCTACCAATCACTATTCCTTGACTAAGGCCAACAAACATAGCTTGAATACTATTGAATATTCATATGAAATGACGGAGGGCTACGAATGGTTTTGGCGAAACCATGAACATAGTGAACTTGATATAATCGATGGAACCTGATAGCTTTTAAAAGGAGTGGTTTAAGCTCCGTATTTAAAAGTCTCCTATTTTAAAATAACCGAGTGGTTTTATAATTTGTTCCAATGATTCAGCTTTAGTTTGTTTGCTTTGCATTGATTTAATACATTCCCATCAATTAACCTACCATCGCAGAAAACAATGAAAATACAACGTACGCTTATGCCATCCGCATTCGCCACGGGGCCCCGTCATCACCCGTTAGGTTACATAACTAACGACGGAGCGGGGGTTAGACTAGCGCGGCTGAAAAACATAAGCAACGTCTATTATATAATATATATTATAATATACATTCGTCAGACGCAATGATAGGCATTCCAGATCACAGATGAACACATTGGATATACTAGGAATTCCGCGTTTCGTTTAATCCTGTAACGAAAGACGGATTCCACGGTCGTGATGAATAGCCAAACACCACCCTAGACCCCTACGGGTGCGGCAAACTACCCGCCAAATAACCGAAGTGAAGCAACCTCCCTCATCAAAGTGATTAGGCCACTCGGCACTTCAAAGTACCCAGTAGTTTGTGCACCCCACCTTTGGTCTATCCTAAGAGAAAAAACAGTAAAAGAAATAATACAACGGTGGCTATAATCTCAACCCGGATGTGCACCGCAAAATAATATTACATCACTTTACAAATTTTACATCGAATGAAAGAATGAAAACCCTCATCTCACATCCCCGGCTATCCATTCACGACGATCCAACAAGTTTATATACACAAACCAACGTAACATCATCACAGATATGTGCAACCCCGACTAATCGACGTATAGCAATTAGTCAACGTTTACAAACACATATACACATCACAAAGCTTGTAAAGTAACTGCGATATTAGAATTCCGCACGCAATTAGCAAACTTAACAAATTTTCCAAAACTTGAAAATCCAGTGACCTAAAGTTCCAAAACTGATCGTTTTAAGCCAATCCGGGAGTCGAAACAAACTTGAAACCCTCCCGAATATTCACGAAAAGTTAGAGCATGAAATTAAATTCGAGTTGGGGGGCCTAGAGGGGGTACCCTACCCCCGAGGCCACCACGATGTGGCTAGGGGGTGAGGCAGACCCGAAACTGCCTCAGGTGGGGCAGTTTCGGGTCCCCACCGCCAAGACCACCTTGTGGTGGTCTTGGGGAGTGAGCCCAGCTGTTCGGTCCCCTCGAGGATTCCTCGGGGTTCCCACACTCCACCCCGCGGCTTCTCGGTTCAAACCGTGAGCCCGCGGGGTGTGCAAACAACTCAAAACATCAATTTTGGAAACTGTTTTTGTCGGCAGTTTTTGCGCGACAAAAACGGCGGATTTCTAACGTCGCTACAAGCTATCTAAGATTTATGAGAGACTCTGATACCACTATAAATCAATTTCTCACACCCCATGTGTTCGCGGGGAGGCGAAAATTGCAAAAAAATGATTTTTACGGGCTTCGCAACACCGACTAGAACCAAGGATCGATCATAAACCCTAGCTAGCAAACTACTTGAGGTTTAACTACTCGGATGAATGTTATACCTCATAGTATCATGTCCTTCAGGTCTTCTTGCTTTCCTCCTCGTCATCATAGGCTCTAAGGATTGGAATGGATCGCGGCTACCTCGACGGCCTCCTCGAGTCAAAGACGATCCACCCGGGAGTCTATAGTCCAAGCTCCTACCTTAAATCCGAGGTAACTACGGCTTCTAGTTCGCTAAACTAGAAGTTCTAGGTTGTGTAGAGTGAGAAGATGGAGAGATTTGTCTCTTGTAACCCTAGGTTTCTCAACTCATGAGAGGTCTAGGGTTTATGATGAAGAGAAGAGGCTTAAGGAAATGAGAAAGGAGAAGTGAACATTGGACTTGAGCTTGGCTGTCCACTTTTGATAGAATGAAGAATATTAGATATTTTATGAGATAAATATCACCATAAAATATCACCAAACCTTCACAAATATCTAGTGGTGACTCATGACCATGAGTCACCAAGTAGCCATGTTAGATTCAATGCTCAAAATCCATCTCATTTCCTCCACCCATTTTGTTTAATCCAAAAAGAATAAAACCCTAATAGGTGTCCCCCTTCTAGAAGCCAATCCCGAGAAATTACGAGAATTCCCCTCATCCGTATATACATACCCGCATCCGTATTCCGAAGAAAACGAATACTAAGAGACGAAACAATCCATCAATATAATATAAGGATCCGGTTTAAACCAAAGTTCACTAGTATCATCCGCCCGATCATCATACATGCACAAGTACACCTAAGTGATTGAAGCCCTACCGTAAAACCATACGGCCTCTACACGTTTTGCCCGGTGCAAGGAAACTCTCTATGTGGGACTCTAAAGACTCGACACTACGCCGGCAATGGGTTTAACCACAAGACACAAGCGGTACTGTTCGCCGTCGAAAATATAGACGAAACCGCATAGGTCGTCTTGCCTGAATTTGAGGGCAGATTCTATTTGGTTTTATCCATCCACCTCTCCGAAGATGCCAAGTTGATTTATGGCACCGTGTATCGGAGGTTTGGACAGATGCGGCCATTGTAGCAGACTTCGTCAGATTCCCCCTCATTATGAGGGTTTTTTGATTGTAGGGACACTCTTCCCTGCAGGCGAAAGCCCCTGCAGTTAATTACGTTATCGGGTTACGATAATCACTTTCTCCTTCTCCAGAAGTTCACTTCGTGTCGTGTGTGTTTGTTTTATTTTTGGTTGCCCGTGGATTGTATACGGAGACTAATTTATGTTGTCGCCCGTAGGGCGTGGATTAGTCCAAATCCGTATTTTCTTAGATTTGGGTTTGGTTGATTTAAGGATCGTTAACCCTTTTTTAGATTAAGATCAACTTAAATGTTTGTTAAGGATACGTTAGTCTAAGTTTTAGACTAATATTTACTTAACAAGGTTTTAAGGATCATTTAGATCCAATGAAAGAGCATTTAGGCCTTATCATTTTAGTTTAGGGACGTTACGGTCCATTGGGTTTAAGGACATCATAGTCCGTGGAGTTTAAGGACATCATAGTCCGTGGTTTAAGGACATCATAGTCCGTGGAGTTTTAAGGACATCATAGTCCATGGTTTAAGGACATCATAGTCCATCATTAGTTTAAGGACATTACGGTCCTACGGAGTTTCTGGTTGTCGGGACCCGCCACCTCTCTGAAGACGTTGAAGAATTACAACGACACAAATTAGAGGTGTGAAGAGATGTACCCTTGAAGCAATATTAGTTGGGAGATCTGTAGTCAAGTTTGGGACTAAGACAAATCAAAGAGATTGTGAGCACATGTGCTTGGTTGATCTGAACTGGGGAATTGTGGCCAATTTGGGCTCATTCCACTCGGTTTTGAATAAAATGTTGAACATTTGTTTGGACTCAGTCCACTAAGTTTTGAATAAAATATTGAACATTTGTTTGGACTCAGTCCACTCAGTTTTGAATAAAATGTTGAACTTTTGTTTGGGCTTAGTCCCTTTTTGTTCAACAATGCTGAGCATTGATTTGGGGTTCGGACATCCCTTTTTTTGTTTTTTATTAAGTGTTGAATACTCTTTATGGCGCTGAGCTCTATTTACAGAGTGCTCTTTATAAAATAGTGCCCACGTGAGGGGCACGTGGAGCGCTCGGCGCTGAGCACCAGACTTGGAGTGCTGAAGCGCTTTTTATAAAATAGCGCCCACGTGAGGAGCGCGTGGAGCGCCAGACTCGGAGTGCTAAAGCGCTTTTTATAAAATAGCGCCCACATGGGGAGCACATGGAGCGCTTGGCGCTGAGCGTCAGACTTGAGTGCTAAAGCGCTTCCTTTAAAATAGCTCCCACGTGAGGAGAACGTGGAGCCCTCGGCACTGAGCGTCAGGCACTATTTTTGACGGTTCTGATCAGTTCGGTGCTCTGAGAATTAAATTCTCGTTTGTGAGAGACTTTGTCTCATGGATCTAAGAACAAAATTCTTCTTTTTTGAGGAGATGCTATGATCTCTTTTGTTTTTATGAGAGACTTTATCTCATGGATCTAAGAACTAAGTTCTTCTTTTCTGAGGAGATGCTATGATCTCTTTTGTTTTTTATGAGAGACTTTGTCTCATGGATCTAAGAACTAAGTTCTTTTTTTCTGAGGAGATGCTATGATCTCTTTTGTTTTTCCTACCTTGAAGAGAGGTAGTTCTCGCCTTGAACTCTGAAGTTTATGGGGGAGTTCTTCTGTTCTTCTTCTTTCGATTTGAAACTTATGGGGATGTTCCACTGTACAAGACTTGAAGTCTTAGGTCCTTTATATAGGGGAGGTTGATTTGTTGAATCAGTTAAGGAAATCTCTTATTGATAGATCTCTGATTGATTTGGGGATGTTTCCCACCATTGGATCTTTTGATCCAAGGGCTTCTGTTTTATAGAAGACATTTTTCTTGTTTTTAAGAAGATTGGGAAAGTATTTTTCCATACAGAACCTATTCTGTATCTTGATGATTTTTAATCACCTTTGGATCTTTGATCCAACGGTGCTCTGATTTACAGAGAACAATCTTTCTTGTTTAGAAAGATTTGAGGAGTATTTCCTCAATCAGAATTTAATTCTGTATCTTGGTGAATTTTAATCACCATTGGATCATTGATCCAACGGTGCTCTGATTTACAGAGCACAATATTTTTTGTTTAGAAAGATTTGAGGAGTATTTCCTCAATCAGAATTTTAATTCTGTACTTTGATAATTTATCATCTTCGTTGGATCTTTGATCCAATGGTGGAGAACATTTAGTTCTAGCGCTGGTGCTCTCGTGCTTTGCACGTGAGGTGCTGCCTCAGAGTCTTTGACTATTGGCACGGGCGCTTTTGGCGCTGGCGCTCTCGTGCTTTGCACATGAGGCGCTGCCCCAGAGTCTTTGACTCATGGCGCTGGCGCTTTTGACGCTAGCGCTCTCATGCTTTCCACGTGAGGTGCTTCCTCAAAATCTTTAACTTTTAGCGCCGGCGCTCTCGTGCTTTACACGTGAAGCGCTGCCTCAGTTCAAATTTCAAAATTTGAACAGAGCTTTGCTCTTTGATTGGGGGAAACAAATTCCCCCCCCCCAGTTGCGCTTACGTGGTTTACACGTGAGTGCAGCGGTGGCAGCCTTTCCACCGTCAGATCAATTTGGATGTTGGATTGACTTCCAGCGCCTGTAAATAGGGCCTTTGGCCATTGAGATGACTTCTATTCATCTTCTCCCCTTCTTGTTTTTCTGAGAATTTAATTCTCTCTTTAGAGCATAGATCTCTGCCCAAAGAACTTCTTTTAACTTAGAACTTTGTTAAAAAAGTTGGTAAGAATCATGTTCGACCTTATTAACAGAGCTTTGCTCTTATTAGATCATAGCTCTAAAACATCTTTTTTTAGGGTTTCTTTAAACCGTTAATTAAAATAGAGCTTTGCTCTTACTAGATCATAGATCTAAAACATCTTTTTTTTAGGGTTTCTTTAAACCGTTAATTAGCTTTGCTCTTCCTAGATCATAGATCTAAAGAAATATTTTTTAGGGTTTCTTAACAGAGCTTTGCTCTTTCTTTGATCATAGATCTAAAGAGATCTTTTTTTAGGGTTTCTTAACCCATTAATGAAGAACTCTTAGAGTTTCTAAGATTTGTATTTCGGATCTTTAAAGATCTTACCTCTGTAAAAAGCTTTGCTTTTTAGGGTTCTGATGGCTTGTTCCATCGTTTTCATAGAGCATAGCTCTTTAGAATTTTTGGGGAATTTTTATTCCCCTCATAATGACAGATGTGATTTCTGTTGCAGAGCGCTGCTCTCGAGGGAGTTTAACTCCTTTGCCCGAGGAGTCTCTCATTAAATGAGGATATTTTTTAGGATTTCTTTTTTAATGAGTGATTGTCTCATCAATGATGAGCCGTCACCTTGATTTTGTGGGTCCCCCTTGGTCCCTTTCCACGGCATTGCAGTGTCGTACAAATTTAAAGTACCAAGTATTAGAATTGCATAATTTTTAAATTTGTTGGATGTTTTTAACAGCTTTTTTTATATGAGGATGTCAAGAGTTTTTTTAAACTCTCGTGTCCATTTTAATAAGCATTTTCTTGATCAGTTTGATCACTAAACTTTCACTGATTTCTCTTTTCAGATACTATGGCCACTCATCTGTATGATCTTGACGAAATTATTTCTTATGAAAACATTCGCGTACACGGCCGTTGTCAAAACCAGGAGTTTACAAATGCCCAATGCGCTAAGATTATGACTCGCTTCAATGAATAAAACGGTCGATTACTTCCTCGTCGCTCCACTCTTTTGAAGATTATCGTTAGAGCGATTTGGTAGGCACTTCCTGGATTTTACGAAGCTGTGCCGCTCAAGGTACTGGATGATGCCGAAGACAAGATGCACTCATTATATCTGATAGGCCTGATCTTAAAGAGGCGGCGAGATAATCTTGTTGATATCTTGCACCAAATTTTCCAACAGACGACGATAATCTCTGCCTATCAGAGGACAGACGACATCAGCGAGGATCCTGACGCTTGCCTTCATGAGAGGATGCACACGAAAATGGTCAGAGAGGCCAGAAGCATTTTAGACGGCCTTACTTCGGAATTTCTCAATCCATGTTCCGGATTTAGTGTTTTACCATTGTAAACATTTTAATGATGCTTTGTTTTACCGTTTTCATCAATGTAATAATTTTCTGAGGTATTAATAACAAATTTTCCCTTTCTATGCATTTATTTTATGCATTAATCCTTTTCGCACATACATGAATGGGTACGCTTCGAACGCTTAATTGGATGCGGATCAAATGTTCTCTTTACTGCCTTGCATAGTATGTGGTTGACGTGCATGGGTTATGCCTTTTTGTTTTGGCTTGGCACAAAGTAGTTTACGTACTCTTGAGTAGCACCTCCATTTCAGTGGCATGTAACTTTGGCAAATGTGGCATGTAGATAGTAAATAGCATTCTATCTTAACCTCTTTATAGGGTAGCGATGGCTTAGGAAACAGGTTCAGGTCTGCTGCCTAAGACTTTTCAACTTTATGAGCCGTGAGGGTCTCATAAGGACTTTTCTCCCTACGAGTCGAGAGGATCTCGTAGGTCTATTTTCTCCATAGGAATCGTGAGAATTCCTAAGTGCGCTTTCTCTTGAGAGTCGTAAGGATCTCATAAGAGAATTTTCACCCTTACAAGTCGAGAGGACTCGCAAGTGGTTGGTGAGTTGACTTGTTTCCGGGTCGAAGCATTGCTCCGACGGGGAGGTCATTGGTTGACTTGCTCCGCTTTCTGCAGTGTCGGGGTTGACTTGCTCCATTTTCTATGGTGTCCGGGTTGACTTGCTCCGCTTTCTACAGTGTCGGGGTTGACTTGCTCCGTTTTCTACGGTGTCCGGGCTGACTTGCTCCGCTTTCTGCGGTGTCCGGGTTGACTTGATCCACTTTCTGCGGTATCAGGGTTGACTTGCTCCGCTTTCTACGGTGTCAGGGTTGACTTGCTCCGTTTTCTGCGGTGTCAGTGTTGACTTTCTCCGCTTTCTATGGTGTCAGGGTTGACTTGCTCCGTTTTCTATGGTGTCGGGGTTGACGGTTGACTTGCTCCGTTTTTACGGTGTCGGGGTTGACTTTCTCCGCTTTCTACGGTGTCGGGGTTGACTTGCTCCGTTTTCTACGGTGTCGGGGTTGACTTGCTCCGCTTTCTACGGTGTCGGGGTTGACTTGCTCCGTTTTCTACGGTGTTTTGGTTGACTTGCTCCGCGTTCTACGGTGTCGGTGTTGACTTGCTCAGCTTTCTACGGTGTCGGGGTTGACTTGCTCCGCTTTCTACGATGTCGGGGTTGACTTGCTCCGCTTTCTACGGTGTCCGGGTTGACTTGCTCCGTTTTCTACGGTGTTGGGGTTGACTTGCTCCGTTTTCTACGGTGTCGGGGTTGACTTGCTCCGTTTTCTACGGTGTCCGGGTTGACTCTAGGTTGTCTGTGAACCGTAGAGTTTTAGAACTAGGGATTGTGCCGTAGCTCTGATTGGTGATGTTGTGTCCGTATCTTGCTGGAACGAGGAAGAACGCCGTTGCCGATCTCCTGGGGTGCAGACGTTGCCGTTGAAATCTGACTCTCTCTTTGACAGAGTCTGTCGGGAAATGTGGTTCCCTTTTCTTTTATGCCCATGGATTGTATACAAGGGTCAGTATGGACTCGCCTGTAGGGCAGAAGTTTCATTCTTTCATCATTTTCATTTTTTTATTTCCTTCTGTGATGCTCTATCATTTCAGCTTTTTATATCGCGAAAGTCGCGATTGCCCAATCATTTCGGCTATTTTTCGCGGTGCCAAATCATTTCAGCTATTTTCTTTTTACTCGCTGCTTTTTATTGCGAGTTGCCCAATCATTTCGGCTATTTTTGTATTCATATCTTTTACTTGCTGATTTTGTTGCAAGTTGCCCTATCATTTCGGCTATTTCATATGCATTTATGGCTCGCTGACTTTTTGCTGCGAGTGCGGAACTTGGGTTTTGATACCAACCTTAGCATCAGCATTGCTACGACTGAAATATTGCCAGGAGCGAATCATCATTTGCCGTGAAAGGACTTGGAATTTGATACCGATTTAGGCATCAGCATCGCTACCACTGGGACATTACCAAGAGCGAATCATCATTTGCCTCTGTCGATTTGAACAAAGGTGGCTTAGTAAACAGGGTTAGGATCTTGTCGACTAAAGCTTTTGACTTCATGAGCCGTAAGGGTTTCATAAAGGTGATTCTCCCTACGAGTCGTGAGGATCTCATAGGTGCGATTTCTCCTTAGGAATCATGAGGATTCTTAAGTGCATGTTCTCTTATAAGTGTAGGGATCTTGCAATAGTGTTTTCTCCTTATATTCGAGAGGACTTACAAGTGTCGTTCACCACATGAGGACATTTTGCACCATCGGTGGAACTTGGTGGGGGAGACGTTTATTTGTGCCCGTGGATTGTATACAAGGGTCAATATTGAACCGTTTGTAGGGCAGTCTAGGAAATGTGATGGCTTAAGAACAGGTTCAGATCCCTGTAGCTTAAGGCTTTTGAATCTTATGAGCCGTGAGGGTCTCATAAGAGGGTTCTCCTTACGAGTCGTGAGGATCTCGTAAGTGTAATTTCTCCTCAGGAATCGTTGGGATCTCTAAGTGTGTTGCTCCCTTGTTAGTCGTAAGGATCTCACGCGGGTATTTTCTCCTCACAAGGTCGAGAGGACCTTGCAAGTGTGCATGAGTTTTTTTTTACGAGTCTGCGCCCTTTCGGGTTTTCACAAACATCGCTGTTTTTACTCACGGGGCCCTTTCGGGTTTTCATCCATGCCCATTTCACTTGTGGAGATACCGTTTCTCTTTTTTTTTGTTTTTTTTCCTTTTTTTTGCGTCAGCCCAAGGATGCTGCGGTTTGTAGTAGTTTAAAGACGTTTCGGTCCGTAGCTAGTTTCAAGACATCTCGGTCCCTTGTTAGTTTAGGTACGTTTCGTTCCATAGGGATTTTAAGGCGAGGTTTCCCCGGATACTACATATAGAGCTTGGGCTTTGGAAGATAGCGAGCGGACATAGGCGTCGTCATCTATCGTTGACCCGGGTCATGACTCATCAGGCGTAGTATTTTTTCAGGAACCGGCGGTTTGTTGGCCTGGAGGGTCTTTCTCCATGCATATCCATGAGCAAGTAAGCCCCACATTGGTATACTTTGTCTATGAAATACGGGCCCCCATAGTTCGGCTCGAATTTCCCCCATTTGGCACGATTGGGGATCATAGGTCTCTTGACCACTAGCATGAGTTCTCCTTGGCGAAATGTTCTCGGCCTAGTCAACCTCTCGTATGAGCGCGTCATCTTTTCTTTGTAAGCCTCTAAGTTTTGCTGCGCCATGAGACGAGTTTCATCGAGGGCGTCGAGCTCTTCAAGCCAAAGATGAGCATTCTCTTCGCCTGTTAGCTATTAATGAACCGCCACTCGTAGAGAGGGCAGCTCTATCTCCAAGGAAAGTACTGTTTCAGCGCCGAATACCAATCCATACGGTGTTGTGTTTGTGGCCATTTTGAATGTGGTCTGATACGCCTAGAGAGCTTCATGTAGTCTCCCGTGCCAGTCCTTCTTATTTTTGGACACCGTCTTCTTTATGATCTTCGTCAAGGTCTTGTTGAAAGCCTCAGCTAGACCGTTAGCTCGGGGATTATAGACCGAAGAGAATCTCCAGTCTATATTATGTTGTTGTGCGAAGTGGCTGATTCTGTGACTTCTGTAGGCCGGCCCGTTATCAGAAATAATCCATCGTGGAGTGCCGAACCGATAGATGACGTGTGTCTTGAAGAAATGGAGAATATTCTCCGTCTTCACTTCTCTTAGCCGTACTGCTTCTGCCCACTTAGAGAAGTAATCGGTTGTCTCCAATATGAACTGATGTCCTCTGGATGACGCTGGTTCGATGGGCCCAATTATGTCGGTTCCCCACATTTCGAACGGCCAGCTAGCCACTGTTGGGTGTAGCGGGTTTGGATGTTGGTGGATGAAGTCTCCATGAATTTGGCACGAGTGGCACTACTTCGCATATTCGAGGCAGTCCTGAATCATCGTGGGCCAATAGTAGCCCATCCTTTTGATCTTCATCTTTATCTTCGGCTCGGCTTGATGAGAACCGCAGAGTCTGTCATGAGTTTCTTGGACGACTCTCCTTGCTTCTTCTGGTCCCAGGCATCTTAGCCACAAAGAGTCGAACGATCTCTTATACAGAGTATCATTGACGAAGGCGAAAGACAGAGCTCATCTCATGAGCTGATGTCAGGTATTCGACGGGATTTGAAGTAGTCTATAAAAACTTCTCTCCAATCCTTAGCCTTTTCCTGGTCTTTTATTTGCAGGGTTGTTTCCTTGGTCGCTTCCTTTTCTTCAGACGACTCCGGAGATATTTCCGCTGGTGCAAGAACCCGATGGCTTTGTACAACGATCCTTACGTCATCGAGATTTTCGTTAGCCAATTCTTAGCGAGTTTGGCTAATGCATCCGCCTTGCTATTTTCTGTTCGCGGTATGCTTTCCAGAATATAGGAGGGAATTTGAGTCAGCAGTTGATGCACTCTCTCGCCATGCTTTACCAACTCTGGTTTGCACGTTTGATAGTCACCGTTTACTTGACTAACGACCAGCTGGGAGTCTCCATATATAAGGAGGTTTTCGATTTCCATGTCGACGGCGATCTAAAGACCTGCTATCAAAGCCTCATATTCTGCTTCATTGTTTTTCCTCGGCTCCATTAGGGAAAAGGAAAAGCGCATTATCTCTCTTTGTGGAGTCACGAAGATAAGACCTACCCCAGATTTGATTATAGGGGTATTGTGTTGTCGCTTCATCACTGAAGATGCTCCGTCGAAATAGATTTCCCATCAGGTATCATTCTCCCCCTTTCTCCCCGTCGATCGTGTCAAACGTGTGCTCGTCTGGCAATTCGCAGTTTAGGGGTGAATCAGCAGGTATCGGATGCTCAGCAAGGAAGTCGGCGATGGCCTGGCCTTTCACCGCCTTGAGAGGTCGGTATGTTATCATGAATTCCATTAAGAGTATGGCCCATTTAGCGAGTCGTCCCGTTAGTATGGCTCTTGACATCAAATACTTGAGAGGATCCACCTTTGATATTAGATGGACCTCATGCGCCAACGCATAGTGCCTGAGCTTCGTTATCGCGAATATTAACGCCAGGCAGTGTTTTTTGATGGGGGAGTAGTTGTTTTCTGCCCCCAGGAGAACTCGACTCAAATAATAGAGAGCTCTCTCTTTCCCTTGATCATTCTACTGTGCCCATAGCGCGCCTAAATAACCTTCAAGGGCTGTTGTGTACAGGATGAGAGGCTTTCCTTTGACTAGAGCGATCAGTACCTGCGGATTCTGCAGGTATTGCTTGATTTCGTCGAGTGCACCCTGGCATTTAGGATCCCAGACGAAAGGGGTCCCCTTCTTCATTAAATGGCTGTAGGGGCGACATTTTCCGGAGAGATTGGCTTAGAGTTTGACACCTGTTTAGGCATCAGTATTGCTACAACTGGGATATTTCAAGGAGCGACTCATCATTTTCCCCTGTCGATTTGGACAAAGGTGGCTTAGCAGACAGGGTAAGGATCCTGTCGACTAAGGCTTTTGACTTTATAAGCCGTAAAGGTCTCATAAAGGGTTTTCTCCCTACGAGTCGTGAGGATCTCATAGGCGTATTTTCTCCTTAAGAATCGTGGGGATTCCTAAGTGATGTCTTCTCTGGTAAGTCGTAAGGATCTTGCACGAGTGTTTTCTCCTTATAAGTCGTGAGGACCTACAAGTGTTATTCACCATATGGGGATATTTCTTGCCATTTGTAGAACTTGGCAAAGAAATATTTATTCGTGCTCCTGGATTATATACAGGGGTCAATTTGGACTGCATGTAGGGCAATTTGAGATATATGACGGCTTAAGAACAGGTCTAGATCCCTGTAACTTAAGGCTTTTAAATCCTATGAGCTGTAAGGGTCTCACAGGGGGGATTCTCCTTACGAGTCGTGAGGATCTCGTAAGTGTATTTATTTTAACGAGGCTGCGCCCTTCTGGGTTTTCACAAACTCGCTGGTAGCCCTGCTGTTTTTACTCACGGCGCCCTTTCGGGTTTTCATCCGCGCCCATTTTGCTTGTGGACGTACCTTTTTTTTAGCGAGGTATTCCACTAGATTGTAGGACCTGTTTGTAGGCCCTCTAATATCCTTCCCGTCCTTTGATAAGAAAGGACCATTCTACATAGAGATTCTTCCGCCAGTGAGAAATATGCCTCATGTGTATATCTCGGGGCGAACGAGTACCCACGTCGTCGCTATTTTGGTGACAGGTTGCTTCGGAGCCGCTTATTTTTGTTGGGCGTAGGCGACAAACACCATCTTGCCTCCGCTTTTCACTCTTCATCATCGGATGAGAAAGAGTCTTGACCCATTTGATCCAATCGAGCCATTTTATCCATGAGTTCTTGGAAGGTCGGGAACGCCTTTGAATTTAGGTCAAGTGTGGCTATGGGCATTCCTATGGCTGCAACTTCATCGATGTGTTGCTTGCATTTGACCAAAGATTTCGCCATCAGGTAACATATTGAACCCAAGTCTCATTCGGTCTAACCCTTTCGTTGACCAGCGACGTCACGGTAGTATGTTCGTTCTCATTAGCGAATCCCTGACAGAAGAGAATATCCATTTCATCGAAGCTCTTCACGAAATCATTTGGGAGCTCCGCATACCATTCGAAGGTGATGCCCGCCAGACCGCTGACGAACTGTTAGAGGAGTAGTATGTCATTTCCTCCAGTATTTCCGCACATGGATTTAAATCGTGCAATGTGCTGGCAAGGATTCCCAGTTCCTTTTTACATGTGGAACGTTAGAAATATGTACTCTGGAGGGTACTGTATTTGATCGTACCACGTCGGATACGGTCGACCAGTCTTGATTGATCTATTTGCGGCTTCACTGGTGTAGTGAGCTTTGATTCGCTGAGAGATATATGTGTCCAGCTTTTCTTTTAGGAATCATTTCCTCCTCATCCATTGATGAGATTTGCAAAGGATTTGAAATGTCATCCTTATCTTTAAGACCGACTATCGGCGGCTTATTTGTTAGTGGTTCCGATTGAACCATCATTCCAGCCATATTCTGAATCAGAAGTGCCATCTGGTTCATTTTAGTGGACATTTCTTCCGCTTCTTCATCTCTCTTTTTTATATCGCGCTTTAGGAAATCAATATCTGACTTCTTCTCTATTCTTTCTTTGGGTGCGTCCTCGGAATTTTCCTTAGGCAATGGATTAGCGTTTGCTGCCGCCTGAGTGAACATCTCCTACAGCTTTTCAAGTTGCAGTTGAACTTTTGTCAAGGACCGAGTTGGAGGTCGGTGACTAGTATAAGCTCGAACTTCGTCTTTGGAATTCACCACATATACTATGTGAACTACCATGCCCCCCAGGCTTGGGGTGTTTGGAATTTGGTTCGGGCACTTGAGCTTTATTAAGACTCTCTTTTTTGTGAAAAGCCGCTTTGGTTTTGGGAGGAACCGCTGTATCAGGATCCGTCTTGGGATGAATCCCATTGTATTTGGAAGGGGATTTGTCAGAATTTGGCTGACGTCTAGGGGAAGAGCCGCGGTTGACGACAGAGACTTTCACCTGCTTCCACACCTTATATATAGATGAGGAAAGTTGTTATAGGGAGCGAACTGGTTTCTGCTCTCGTGGGATCTCCATGGGCTGCGGAGATTTCTTCAATTTGCAGTAGGAGAATTCTGTCTGACCCTTCGCAATAGTTTGAAGCTGTTCCCGGCTGGAACAACAACGTTCACCACTGGGGTTGAAACAGGACCATCCAGAGAACTGCCCCCAGCTCATTTTATATGATGCCGATATCGACGTCGACCGTTTCTTACAGCCGGGATTTGATTATCCTCAGGATTTTGCCGAGCCTGCCCCCTGTTTCCTTTGAGAGCTTGAATATTCTGCCCCCTGCGTCGACCTTGGTCCTTGGCAGGTGCCAGTTGTTTAAGGACTGATTCCGTCGGCAAAGTTGCTGCTTGGAGAGCCAGCCTATAGAAGACAGACTTCCTCTGGACTTCCTCCATCGACGTTGAGGCACCGAGGGTGGGAGGTGGGAGTATCGACCCAAAGAGAAGCCTGTTGATTTCTTGAAGAGCCGGATTGCAGAGATTTGAGGTTGCAAGTGGCCCATACTTGACTCCACCAGATATGACAGAGCTAGAGTTGCTAGGGTGGAAGCAAACGCCATTCTTCATAGAGACGAAACGCCGGCTTCAGTATCCTATCAACCAATGGCAACCACAAACATATATACCGCGATTATTTGATCGCGGAAAAACACGACACACGAAGTGTGGAGTGGAAAGAGGAAAAGGTCCTACCGGGCATGCCAGAATCTGTTCGCCGCCGAAAACAGAGATGAAACCGCGTAGGTCGTCTTGCCTGAATTTAGGGGCAGATGCTATTTGGTTTTATCCATCCACCTCTCTGAAGATGCCAAGTTGATTTATGGTACTGTGTATCGGAGATTTGGACAGATGCGGCCCTTGTAGCAGACTTCGTCAGATTCCCCCTCATTGTGAGGGGTTTTTGATTGCAGAGACGCTCTTCCCTGCAGGCGCAAGCCCCTGCAGTTAATTACGTTATCGGGTTACGATAACCACTTTCTCCTTCTTTAGAAGTTCACTTCGTGTCATGTGTATTTGTTTTATTTTTGGTTGCCCGTGGATTGTATACGGAGACTAATTTATGTTATCGCCCGTAGAGCATGGATTAGTCTAAATTCGTATTTTCTTAGATTTGGGTTTGGTTGATTTAAGGATCGTTAACCCTTTTTTAGATTAAGATCAACTTAAATGTTTGTTAAGGATACGTTAGTCTAAGTTTTAGACTAAGATTTACTTAACAAGGTTTTAGGATCATTTAGATCCAATGAAAGAGCATTTTGGCCCTATCATTTTAGTTTAGGGATGTTACGGTCCATTGGGTTTAAGGACATCATAGTCCGTGGTTTAAGGACATCATAGTCCGTGGAGTTTAAGGACATCATAGTCCGTAAAGTTTTAAGGACATCATAGTCTATGGTTTAAGGACATCATAGTCTATCATTAGTTTAATGACATTGCGGTCCTATGGAGATTCTGGTTGTCAGGACCCGCCACCTCTCTGAAGACGTTGAAGAATTACAACGACACAAATCAAAGGTGTGAAGTGATGTACCCTTGAACCAATGTTGGTTGGGAGATCTTTAGTCAAGTTTGGGACTAAGACCAATCAAAGAGATTGTGAGCACATGTGCTTGGTTGATCTGAACTGGGGACTTGTGGACAACTTGGGCTCAGTCCACTCAGTTTTGAATAAAATTTTGAATATTTGTTTGGACTCAGTCCACTCAGTTTTGAATAAAATGTTGAACATTTGTTTGGACTCAGTCCACTCAGTTTTGAATAAAATGTTGAACATTTGTTTGGACTCAGTCACTTTTTGTTCAACAATGCTAAGCATTGATTTGGGGTTCTGACACCATTTTTTTTGTTTTTTATCGAGTGTTGAA
The DNA here is from genome assembly GCA_030015575.1 of Agapanthus africanus. NCBI lineage: Eukaryota > Viridiplantae > Streptophyta > Magnoliopsida > Asparagales > Amaryllidaceae > Agapanthus > Agapanthus africanus. The sequence continues at coordinate 504,927,838 of JASDDO010000026.1, forward strand.
TACTCTTTATGGCGCTGAGCTCTATTTACAAAGCGCTCTTTATAAAATAGCGCCCACATGAGGGGCACGTGGAGTGCTCGGCGCTGAACGCCAGACTTGGAGTGCTGAAGCGCTCTTTATAAAATAGCGCCCACGAGAGAAGCGTGGGGAGCGCTCTGCGCTGAGCGCCAAACTTGGAGCGCTAAAGCGCTTTTTATAAAATAGCGCCCACGTGGGGAGAACGTGGAGCGTTTGGCGCTGAGCGCCAGACTTGGAGTGTGATTGATCGTTCGAATTGTGTTTTGAAAAGTAATCACAATCAAAGAATTTATAAACCGTAATCAATTAACGGTGTCAATTGTAGTTTCGTTAGCGAGAGCGGATCTTCCACTGAGATGTGTGTACTTGTTCGAATTTGTTTTGAGTCGAAAAGAAAATATAAATGAAGATGATTCAAGATTTATGAGATTTAGTTTTAAGAAACATAAAGAAAATATATCTAGAATCAAGAATCAAGAAGTTATCCCCAATCAATTTGATTATCAAGATTATGAAGAATAGCTTGTAGGATTCGATTGAGTTAATATCTAATGATGAATCTAATAATTCCTAATCTTATCTATTGATAATTTGTAGCTAGATTGATGATGATGAATGAAGATTAGGGATCAATTGAAGAAACTAGGGTTTCTCCTTCACTATCCCTTGTCTTTTCAATCATAATCATTCGGATCTAACCTCTAGCAAAGAAAATCATCAATTGTTTGATCTTTAATTTGCAACGAAATAATCAAGAAGTGATCTCGCTCCAAATTAGGTCATCAACGATTCTTTTTGCTAAGGTTCACAAATCTCATAGACTTAAGATTAGTATTAAGATTTGATCATCATTAGATCTATCAATTCTTTCGAATCCTCCACAAGCAAAGATTACTCACACATTATGAAAATTGATGAATCAAGAACGAGAGATTTCATAATGCAAGAATGTAAAGAAAGCAAGAATTACAATTATCACCTTTATTAAATCTCCTTCAAATTACACCTTTCAATTGAGTTTACAAGACTAGCTCTCGAATCGCTCCTTGAAAGGGAATTTGTCGTCGATATTTGTGTTGCTTGATCGTCGTGAGTCGCGGATCGTCGTGGATCTCTTGCTCGGATGATGATCGGCGTTTCAATAGAGGATCGTTGATTGCTTGCTTGATTTGTTCTCAATGGATCTTGATTTGGCTTTGGATTTGGATTTGGGTTAGGATTTTGGATCACAAGTTGTGTCACTCAACTTGTGTAGTGAATTGGTTCAATGTTCAACAACCTTTGAATGAAGCCCTAGGTATCCTTTTATAGTTTTTCCTCCATCTTCCCCTAGAAGCTAGGTTGTTAGGAACCTTGCATAGGAAGCTAGGTAGGTACCAAGCTTACACAAGAAGTTTGGCTGTTGTAGAGAAGCTTCTGGAGAAATCTACGGTTTTTGAAGCGTCTTGAGGAAGCTTGGCAGTTGAAAGGATGCCTCTGGAAAAAGTACCAACCGCCGATGAGTCAGATCGGCCGCGAATCTGCGGCGGATCGTCCTGGATCGGCCGCGGTTCCGCGGCCATATGATGAGTTTGATGGCTGGTTTTCTCTGTGTCTCTTGATGTTGGCTTTAGGGTTCTTCTATGATACCTGGAATCTTATTATTGTTTCCCGGTTGCTGCCAGATTTCAAGTCTTTGACTTGATGCATTTTATCGGCACTTTTGTGATTCCGGTTCTTTGACCTAAAGAATTTCCTGCACACAATCTTGATGAAGGTGTTGAGATATACAAAATCATGCGTGTAGTAATAAACACATAATTTCCCTCATAATGCCGGTTATAATGTATAATACATGTTATTTGATATTTTGCAGACAAATTACTAATATGTGCTATATTTATACCAAACACCTTTAGATAATTAGAAAGAGTAGGGAAATGGTGTGTTAAGAATGCAATATTTTCGACTGATCAAATTCCCCTAAACTTAATTGTGATCGTCTCGAGCAAACATCTTTTATTCAAGAGAAGGACAAAATATAAGAAAAAGAAAACCTAACTAGCACACTTTCGTAGGCAACACGATTGCACCGAGCACATGCAACAAGCCTTTAAAACTCTAGGTGTCCCTAGTAGGAGGAGTGTTGTCTCCTGAGGGTTTTCAGTGGATTGCACCCACAAAATCCTATAATAAAAGGAAGACAGTGAAAGTTACATATAAAGATAAGAATTGTAAAAGAAAGACTTTGAAAATCAGAGTTTCCAACTATACTAGCTTTTCAGTTGTCATGAGCCATATCTTAATAGTCATGAAAAAATGTTAGAAATCACATCATCCCTCAATAAAACATCGTCTTTATTCTTCATTCCTACCTTTTTTCCAAACACTGATCATATACCCCTACGTGTGTGTAAAGACATCCCTACACTCGGAGAATTCAATTCAAGCTATCATACTCTTGTCCATCTACCTCGGTACTTTTTAATTGATGAAAATTAGATGGAATTGCTCACACATTTTTCATTCGACCGTTAATATTTCTTGAGGTACTAACCGACCGATTACTCAACATGCTTGCTGATTAGGTGTATTTAGTATTTTCCTCGTCTTGTAACACTTAAGGATTAGCAGTGACTCCCAAACCAGTTGGTCTAAGGAACTAGGTGATGAAGCACCCTTACTATATTTTTTTATTGCTGCCTTGGTGTTTACAAAATCAGTGTTCATTTTTTCACACCATTTTATATTTTATTCTTCATTTTTTTATTTTCTTCATACTTTGGCTTTTAGACAAGAGCATTTCAAGGTATCCTCTACTATCCCGAGTTTCAAGACGTGTGTAAGTGCGTATAGTAGGGTATCAACATTTAAATGTTTGGCTTTCAAAATAATAACTATTTTTCAGACTTATTTTTATCCTCAGATTAGTGACTTCTTTCATCTTACTAACCCTTGAGACAACGGCTCATAACTACTTATTACTAGTTTCGTTTAAGAAAACATCTAACTTTCTTGGTTTTCTTAAACTTTTCTAATCTTTTGGATGTAATTTTTCACTATCTAATCTTTTATTATAAAATTAAATATTAATTTTTTATATATATGTTTTGTGCTTATGCAAAGTATGATGCAAAGTGATGCGCAAATAAGCACAAACCTCGCCCAAACTTATTTACAACAGTGTCCTCACTGCTGCCATCTGTTAAATCTCATAAACCTATAGACTCGGGAGGAAATTGATTAACGGGGGCAATAATATATGAACATGCAAATCTCCCCCAAACTTATTCTTTTTCACTCACCTCCATTCTAAAGATGATACAGTATTTTTTTCAAGACATGTAGGTGAGACGGAGGAATTTTAGTCAAGATAAAGCGGCTCCTGTAAAAACAGGAGCTCCTCCGTGAGGTCAGTGGAAAAATACGGTTTTAATCTATGTCCATTTACTTTGAAAATTGTACCGTTTTCAACATTTTCAACCTTAACTGCCCTGTGCGGTTATACATACCGCACAACAAAAGGTCCTTTCCACCGAGATTTTAGCTAACCCGCATGAAGATGGAAACGTGAATCATAAAGAAGGACTTGTTGACCAGGTGTAAAAGTTTTTCTCAAATTGTTTTTATCGTGAAATACCTCAGTCCGATTCTTTACTTTCACAACATTATCATAAGCTTCATCGCGGAGTTCGCTTAGCTCGTTTAATTGCAGCTTCCGAAAGTTGCAGGCTTGATTTAAGTCAAAGTTAAGTTCTTTAATGGCCCACGTTGCTTTGTGTTCAATCTCGACCGGAAGGTGGCAGGACTTACCAAACACTAGACGATAAGGAGACATACCTAGATCGGTTTTATATACGGTACGAAATGCCCAAAGAGCATCCGTCAATTTGGTTGACCAATCTTTTTGATTTTTAGAAACTGTTTTCTCCAAAATTTGTTTGATTTGTTTGTTTGAAACCTCAGCTTGCCCGCTCGTTTTGGGATGATAGGGTGTGGAAAGTTTGTAGTTGATTGCATATTTCCGCATCAAAGTCTCGAAAGACCGATTACAGAAATGCGTCTCGTTATCGCTAATGATAGCACGTGGGTTTCCAAATCGCGAAAAGATATTTCTTTTAAGAACTTAATGACAACATTTTTGACATTAGTGCAACAAGGAATAGCTTCCATCCATTTCGAGACGTAATCAACCGCAAACAATATGTACAAATTCCCAAAGGAGTTGGGAAAAGGACCCATAAAATCCATACCCCAAACGTCGAAAATTTCAACCACCAAGATCGGTTGAAATGGCATCTCATTTCTCCGAGAAATCCTACCCGTGTGTTGACACTGTGGACAGGTTTGCAATGATCAAATGCATCTTGGAATAAAGTCGGCCAATAAAAACCGCAATGCAAAACCTTCTCCGCCGTCTTTCGAGGACCAAAGTGACCTCCACATGCCTGATCATGACAAAAAGATAGAACACTCTTGAATTCATCATTGGGGACACATCTTTGAATGATCTGGTCAGGACAATACTTAAACAAATAGGGTTCATCCCAGTAAAATTGTTTTACTCGGGATAGAAATCGATATTTTTCCTGTTTAGACCATTCGCTGGGAATAAGTCTTGTAGCAAGATAATTCACAGTACCCCCGAACCAAGGTTCATCGGATGCTTTCAAGAGTTGTTCGTCTGGAAAAGAGTCATTAATCGGCAGGGTCACAGGTAAAGAAGAGATGCGTGAAAGATGGTCGGCTACTACATTTTCACATCCTTTCTTATCTCGAATGACAAGATCAAATTCTTGTAATAGAAGGATCCAACGTATTAACCTACCTTTAGCATCCTTCTTTTCCAAAAGATGTTTCAAGGCGGAGTGGTCAGTGTACACAACAATTGGTGAGCCAATCAAGTAAGGCCTGAATTTTTCTAAAGCAAATACAACTGCCAAAAGTTCCTTTTCGGTAGTTGTATAATTAATTTGAGCATCATTCAGGGTCTTTCTTGCATAATAAATCACGTGTGACATCTTTTCAATGTGTCGTCCAAAAACTGCACCAACTGCAAAATCTGATGCATCATAAATAAGCTCAAACAGGTGATTCCAATCTGGAGATGATAAAACGGGAGCTGTAGTGAAGGAGTTGTTAAGTGAGTCAAATGCAGCCTCACAATCCGAGTCAAAGTGAAAAGTTGTGTCCTTGGCCAAGAGAAGAGTTAATGGTCTAGCAATTTTGCTAAAATCCTTAATGAATCTCCTGTAAAAGCCTGCATGGCCAAGAAAAGATCGTATATCTTTGATGCATTTGGGATGAGGAAGGTTATGAATGACATCTATTTTAGCTTTTTCAACCTCAATGCCTTTTCGTGAAATAACATGTTCAAGCACAATTCCCTCTTGGACCATGAAATGGCATTTTTCCCAATTCAAGGTTAAGTTCTTCTCCTTACAACGAGTAAGAACTGCGTCAAGATGAGATAGGCAGTCATCAAAAGAATCTCCGAATATCGAGAAATCGTCCATGAAAATCTTCAGAAAATTCTCGACCATGTCCAAGAATATCCCCATCATACACCGCTGAAATGTAGCGGGAGCATTGCATAACCCAAAGGGCATGTGTCTGTAAGCAAACGTACCGAAAGGACAAGTAAATGTGGTTTTATCTTGATCCTTTTCGGCAATAGGGACCTGGTTATAGCCAGTGTATCCGTCCATGAAGCAATAATATTCCCGTCCAGCTAAGCGTTCTAACATCTGGTCAATGAAAGGTAGAGGAAAGTGGTCTTTCCTCGTTGCAGCATTGAGTTTTCTATAATCAATACATACACGCCATCCAGTTTGAGTGCGTGTCTGGATTAACTCATTAGCCTAATTTGTTATGACCGTGATGCCAGATTTCTTAGGGACTACATGAATCGGACTTACCCATTGACTATCAGAGATTGGGTAAATAATACCACTGTCAAGGCATTTGACGATTTCTTTCTTTACCGCCTCCTTCATGATGGGGTTCAACCGTCTCTGTGGTTCTCGGGTTGGTTTGGCTTCTTCCATTAGATGTATATGATGTTCAACAATCAAGAGACTAATCCCTTTGATGTCAGCCATAGTCCAACCAAAAGCCTGACTATTAGATCTCAATACCGTCAAAAGCGCATTCTCTTGCTGTGAGGCTAGAGAAGTGGATATGATCACTGGTAAAGACTCATTCTCACCTAAATATGCATATTTAAGATGAGAAGGTAATAATTTGAGATCTAATGTCGGCGGAGAAACAATAGAAGGTGGGGTAAAAGAATGACATTCAGATTCACAAAGAAGCTCGTAGCCTGCAAAGGATACAGACTCGGAAAGTGATGAATCAAAAGGTTCAGACTCGAGAGTGGGAAAAGTTTCCTCACTAAGATGTGCAAGATCAAACATTGATGTGATAATGTCGTTGAGATTATCAAAGCAAAGTTCATCAACCTCGTAGCTTTAGGGAGCTATCTCGTGGACAGAACAGACATCAAGTATGTCAGCAGAGGGTTCAGACGGCTGACTCCCAATTTTATAAATGTTCAGTTCAATAGTCATTTTTCCAAAAGATAGGTTTATAGAACCGTTTCGACAATTAATGACAGCATTGGAAGTGCCAAGGAATGGTCGACCCAGAATCACCGGAATTTGGTTCCGTGGGTTTGCTACAGGCTGTGTATCAAGAACAATAAAGTCCGCAGGGAATATGAATTCCCCGACTTTTATCAACACATCCTCAAGTTCACCCCTAGGTTTGGTGATTGATCGGTCTGCCATTTGGAGAGTGCAATGAGCTGGTTTCAACTCTCCAACCCCCAACTGCTCATAGACAGAGTATGGAAGCAAGTTAACACTTGCGCCAAGGTCAAGTAGAGCACGGTTAATGTTTTTACCCCCAATAGAAATCGATATTGTAGGACATCCAGGGTCCTTACGTTTCTTTGGTAACTGTGGGGTAAAAGCAGTGCTAATATTATTTGTCATGAAGACCTTTTTGGGCACTTGAGTCTTCCTCTTCCTAGTGCACAAGTCCTTTAAAATTTTCGCATAAGACGGAACTTGTCGGATAACATCTAGGAGAAGGATGTTGATGTTAACCTGTTTGAACATTTCCATAATCTTCTCCATATGTGGACTCGATTTGTTTCCCCTTAACCGATTCGGATAAGGAGCTTTAGCAATAATAGCTGGGTCCAACATTGGAGAAGGTGGTGTGCATGGAACTGATCCCAGAATAGGAGTGGGGATCGTCTTTGGTAGACTAGAAGAAATATGCTGAGGGTTCGAGCCTTGAGGAAAACGAAGAATAGGCTCGCAAGAAGGTGGTGGGGTAGACGAACAAGGGTCAAAAGTAGAAGTGGATGTGGAAGTGGAAGGAAAAGTGGAAGTGTAAGCCGGGGTGTTATTGATTAATTCATCATGATTATCAATCTCTTCACCGACTTGATTATTCAGCACTCTTCTGGATCTCAACGTTGTAATTGCATTCACATTGTAGTGTTGTGAATGTCCAGGATTCGGTAGGGGTTGAGACGGAAGTTTCCCTTTCTCTCTAGCACTCATTTCGGCATTCAATCGTGCAATTTGGGCTTCCATCGATTTAATACTCTCGCCGTGTGAGGCGGAGTTCTTCTTGATGTCATCGACAGAAGACTTTATCTCAGCCAAAACTTGCATGAAATTTTTCAGAATCAAATTCATGATTTGTGCGAGTGAAGAGGAGTCATCAGTACCGGTCAATTGCAAAGAATTATACGTTGCAGAAGTGTTGACCGGATTTTGAAAGTTTTGTGATTGATAGGGGTGCCGAGTCAGTTGTAGTGGTTGCTGTTGTTGTGGAGGGACCCTTTGAAAGTTGTTTTGGTTTGGAACCGTGTTTTGAGTTTGGTGTTCGTTCCAAGCAAAATTAGGGTGATTTCTCTAGCCCTGATTATAAGTGGAAGAATACGGATCGTTTCTAGGTCTTTGCTGAAAAGCAGCATTTGTGTGCTCTTGACCTTGAAACGAAGAATTCAATGGACATTCTTCCGTCAGATGTGATGGATCAGAATAGCATCCACAGACAGTTTTGGGGAGTGTCGTTTGATTTAGGGAGGCTAATAAAAATTTGTGTTCCATAGCTTCAAGTTTCTTTTGCATTGCTGCCATTTTAGCGCTAACTCCTATGGAAACATCTAGTTGATGGATACCACCCCTAGACGATGGTTGACTTACACTCTCCCACTGTAAAGATTTTTCAGCGAAATCTTCTACCATCGTCTTTGGACATGAAATTGCCTTGAAACATGGATTCAAGATTCTGTTTTATTGTAGGATTAATGCCCTCATATATGATCTGCACAGATCTCATAGGTGGATTCCGTGATGAGGACATTGAACTAACAGATCCTTGAAGCGTTCAAAACACTTCGAAAATGGTTCATTGGGAAGCAGGGTAAATTGATTTATTTCGCTATGGACTCGGGTTGTCTTATGATTAGGATAAAATTTCTTTAGGAAAGCTACGACGAATTCATCCCAGTTTGAAATAGAATGTGTGGCTGTGTTATAAAACCACTTCTCGGCTAAATCGCACAAAGTGAACGGGAGAAGACGTAATCTCATAGCATTCACAGAAAGCTGTGAAGTACCCATCATAGCGCATACGTTTTCAAATTTGGTAATAAAGACGTATGCGCCCTCAGACTCGAGACCGTGAAATTTTGGTAAAAGATTAATGTATTGAGGTTTGATTTTGAAATTGTCTCCATTGACTGGTGGAATGGAAAGATAGGTAGAAAGAGGACCGCGAATAGGGTAGCATCTCTCTTGGAGAGAGATGCGGGACGGATTCTACACACCTGCGGACGGTGTTAGAGTAGTGTTAAAGAAGTTCGATGGAGAACCGTCCATCGAAGTGGGTGTGGTATGTGGTGAGGAAAAAGAAAATGTAGAATTACCGACTTCGGAGTCGATAGGAGAAATGCGGACAAGACGGGCACTAGAATCCCATGTCCAGCCGAGCATGCACTAAATGGTTTAGCACAAGTGACAGCGTTGTGATAATTAGAGAAAAGTTTGTATTGGTGTTTGTTTTGAAAAAAATACGGATTTTTGAAAAACCAAATCACAAAATATGCAAACAACCAACCCTAGATCTAATGGTCACCTAGGTCAAATCTTTAGACCGCTCCTAGACTTCCAGAAGACAAATTGCAGGATAGATCCTCTACTGTCTCTTTATCCCTTCTGTGGCCAGGTAAGTGGGAGGTTCTCCACTACGTAAGTAGTAGGCCTAATTAAGTAACCGCTTGCCTTAGACACCACAAAAGAAATGCTGATAAACAGTAGATTACCAACAATCTCCTTCTGTCCTAAGTGAGCGCGACGGTCCTTAGAGTCATGTCTAGATATTTTTTAGTTAATAAGGGTGATGCGGATGCAAGTTTTGTGATTTCCGGGGCTTAGGATGGGTAATGAACTCCCCACCTAATCTGAATTTGGTCTTTTGCCCCTTAATTTCTGTGTTAAAATATGCAAACAACCAAGATCAAACACGCAACAAATTTTTCTTTTTGCAGCGCTGCGAATTTTGCAAAGAATCCTGCAAAAATTGGTTAATGGACAGAGCAGGGAAGAGATAAGAAAGTATAGAAGTTACCACAGAGAAATAGATCTCTGATTCCTCAAGATCACCGCGGATCCGCCGCTAAAACCTGCATAATGCCGTGGTTCCGCGGTGGAATGAATAGTTCTCTGTACAAAATGTTGTACAGATGCTCCTGTTACCTCAATGGACTTCCTGAGATGATCTGAATATTTTTCCTTTTGCTCCAATGATTCCAGATTCCCTTACAAAAAATCACAACAAATCGTTAAGCACTTGATGCGATTTTGATCTAAGAAATTCTGATGGAATAATAAAATTTCAACTCAAATAACAAAAACGAACAAATTAGCACACGATCCCCAGCAACGGCGCCATTTGATTGATCGTTCGAATTGTGTTTTGAAAAGTAATCCCAATCAAAGAATTTATAAACCGCAATCAAATAACGATGTCAATTGTAGTTTCGTTAGCGAGAGCGGATCGTCCACTGAGATGTATGTACTTGTTCGAATTTGTTTTAGTTGAGTCGAAAATAAAATATAAATAAAGATGATTCAAGATTTTTGAGAATTAGTTTCAAGAAACATAAAAAAAAATAGATCTAGAATCAAGAATCAAGAAGTTATCCCCAATCAATTTGATTATCAAGATTATGAAGAATAGCTTGTAGGATTCGATTGAGTTAATATCTAATAATGAATCTAATAATTCCTAATCTTATCTATTGATAATTTGTAGCTAGATTGATGATGATGAATGAAGATTAGGGATCAATTGAAGAAACTAGGGTTTCTCCTTCACCATCCCTTGTCTTTTCAATCATAATCATTCGGATCTAGTCTCTAGCAAAGAAAATCATCAATTGTTTGATCCCTAATTTGTAACGAAATAATCAAGAAGTGATCTCGCTCCAAATTAGGTCATCAACGATTCTTTTTGCTAAGGTTCACAAATCTCATAAGACTTAAGATTAGTATTAAGATTTGATCATTATTTGATCTATCAATTCTCTCGAATCCTCCACAAACGGAGATTACTCACACATTATGAAAATTGATGAATCAAGAATGAGAGATTTCATAATGCAAGAATGTAAAGAAAGAAAGAATTACAATTATCACCTTTATTAAATCTCCTTCAAATTACACCTCTCAATTGAGTTTACAAGACTAGCTCTCGAATCACTCCTTGAAAGGGAATTTGTCGTCGATATTTGCATTGCTTGATCGTCGTGAGTCGCGGATCGTCGTGGATCTCTTGCTCGGATGATGATCGCCGTTTCAATAGAGGATCGTTGATTGCTTGCTTGATTTGTTCTCAATGGATCTTGATTTAGCTTTGGATTAGGATTTGGGTTAGGGTTTAGGATCACAAGTTGCATCACTCAACTTGTGTAGTGAATTGGTTCAATGTTCAACAACCTTTGAATGAAGCCCTAGGTATCCTTTTATAGTTTTTCCTCCATCTTCCCCTAGAAGCTAGGTTGTTATGAAGTTTGCATAGGAAGCTGGGTAGGTACCAAGATTACACAAGAAGTTTGGTTGTTGTAGAGAAGCTTCTGGAGAAATCTAGGGTTTTTCAAGCGTCTTAAGGAAGCTTGGCAGTTGAAAGGAGGCCTCTGGAAAAAGTACCAACCGCCGACGAGTCAGATCGGCCGCGGATCCGCGGCCATATGATGAGTTTGATGTCTGATTTTCTCTGTGTCTCTTGATGTTGGCTTTAGGGTTCTTCTCTGATACCTGGAATCTTATTATTGTTTCCTGGTTGCTGCCAGATTTCAAGTCTTTGACTTGATGCATTTTATCGGCACTTTTGTGATTCTGGTTCTTTGAGCTGAAGAATTTCCTGCACACAATCTTGATGAAAGCGTTGAGATATACAAAATCATGCGTGTAGTAATAAACACATAATTTCCCTCATAATGCCGGTTATAATGTATAACACATGTTATTTGATATTTTGCAGACGAATTGCTAATATGTGCTATATTTATACCAAACACCTTTTGATGATTAGAAAGAGTAGGGAAATTGATGTGTTAAGAATGCAATATTTTCGACTTATCAGAGTGCTAAAGCGCTTCCTTTAAAATAGCGCCCACGGAGGAGCACGTGGAGCGCTCGGTGCTGAGCGCCAAGCACTATTTTTGGCAGTTCTGATCAGTTCGGTGCTCTGAGAATTAAATTCTCGTTTGTTAGAGACTTTGTCTCATGGATCTAAGAACTAAGTTCTTCTTTTTTGAGGAGATGATATGTTCTCTTTTGTTTTTATGAGAGACTTTATCTCATGGATCTAAGAACTAAGTTCTTCTTTTTTGAGGAGATGCTATGATCTTTTTTGTTTTTTATGAGATACTTTGTCTCATGGATCTAAGAACGAAGTTCTTTTTTTCTAAGGAGATGCTATGATCTCTTTTGTTTTTTATGAGAGACTTTGTCTCATGGGTCTAAGAACTAAGTTCTTTTTTTCTAAGGAGATGCTATGATCTCTTTTGTTTTTCCCTACCTTGAAGAGAGGTAGTTCTCGCCTTGAACTCTAAAGTTTATGGGGGAGTTCTTCTGTTCTTCTTCTTTCGATTTGAAACTTATGGGGAGGTTCCACTGTATAAGACTTGAAGTCTTGGGTCCTTTATATAGGGAAGGCTGATTTGTTGAATCGGTTAAGGAAATCTCTCATTGAAAGATCTCTGGTTGATTTGGGGATGTTTCCCACCATTGGATTTTTGATCCAAGGGCTTCTGTTTTACAGAAGACATTTTTCTTGTTTTTAACAAAATTGGGAAAATATTTTCCCATATAGAACCTATTCTGTATCTTGATGATTTTTAATCACCATTGGATCTTTGATCCAACGGTGCTCTGATTTACAGAGCACAATCTTTCTTGTTTAGAAAGATTTGACGAGTATTTCCTCAATCATAATTTAATTCTGTATCTTGGTGATTTTTAATCACCATTGGATCTTTGATCCAACGGTGCTCTGATTTACAGAGCACAATCTTTCTTGTTTAGAAAGATTTGAGGAGTATTTTCTCAATCAGAATTTTAATTCTGTACTTTGATAATTTATCATCTTCGTTGGATCTTTGATCCAATGGTGGAGAACATTTAATTCAAGCGCTAGCGCTCTCTTGATTTGCACGTAAGGCGCTGCCTCAGATTCTTTGACTCTTGGCGCTGGCGCTTTTGGCGCAGGCGTTCTTGTGGTTTGAACTTAAGGCGCTGTCTCAGAGTCTTTGACGCATGGCGCTGGCGCTCTTGGCGCAGGCGCTCACATTCTTTGCACGTGAGGCTCTTCCTCAGAGTCTTTGCCTCTTAGCGTTAGCGCTCTTGGCGCTAGCGCTCTCGTACTTTGCACGTGAGGCGCTGCCTCAGTTCAAATTTCAAATTTTGAACAGAGCTTTGCTCTCTGATTGGGGGAAACAGGTACTAGCTGCACGTAACGGCTTCCCAGGTATGTGTCGATAAGAAGGCCGATGAGACAACTCATCCGAACTCCTACTGAGCCTGAATGTGACAATCTTCGTACAATCCGGTCTGTTCGTCTGAGAGTATCGCATATCGGGCCTAGGGGTGGTAATCGTCAGACCCCTAATAGCGCAATAAGTCATGTCGGAGTATAGCCCAATACACCATGAGAAACTACTGGATTACCGACCAGTAAATCTCGCTTGCCTTGGCCAAGGACTTTATGTAATGGCCTTCCGAACACAGTGCGATATCAACCCCCAATACCGGGAGAGACGAATCCTATCTAACCGCCACTGCCTCCAAGTGCTTCGGGACTGCACCCAACTACTACCTGTTTGCACGACTCTTTTGAGCCGTGGTAGGGTAGTAATCAAAGTACAGTAGGAACACACTCGAGGCGAATTAGCAATGTCAAGTCGACGGACTAAGCTGTACTCATGTCACCTGGGAACTGCTACCCGACGATATGTATAATACCCACCAACAGTTCCCGACGAGTCCTGTCCAGTGTACTCATAACCTAATGAGCACTTACATACTATCCAGTACGACGTACTAATGGCTGTGGGACAGACCATTTCCCCTGCTGGGATGAGAAGCGTATACACTAGTCTACTCTGGAGTATCGATGCCCCGTCTCGATAATACTACGACTAGGTACTTGTATAGGATGTGCTTATAGATTACCCAGCCCCTACTAGTGTGACTGCCATCACAACGCTGGTAATCAAGCAATGATCCTAATAGCTCTACCAATATGTATAAGCGATATGCTAAGAAAACACATGCACATATTGAGGTAGAAACAAACTAGGTAGCATACTACCATTTCGAGAAAGACTGTTACTATATCCGTGTATATCCCAAGCTCCCATTAAGTAATATACAATCCGGTATGATACAATAATGGCCTCTAGGGCATATATCACTAACATTTTGCACTTGAGATAGCTGCATACCTGTTGAATAGAGTTCCGACCAAATCCGTTGCCTACCACTCCATATGAGATATAGAATGGGAAGAGACCATCTTTTAAATGAGTTAAGATATGGAGTTGTCCGGCCTATGTTAAAAAACAAAATATGGACAAGCTCAAGGCAAGGTCAGTTCTGTGCAAGTTTGTAGCATATCCCAAACATTCGTGAGGGTATATCTTCTACCACACCGAGGAACAAAAGGTGTTCGTTTCTCGACATGCCACCTTTTTAGAAAAGGAATTTCTTGTGAAAGTTTAAGTCCATGTCACGCACCCCACGTGTTCGCGGGGAGGCGGAATATATGAAAAACAATTATCAAAGCTTCGTAACACGGACTTGAGCATACGGATCGTGTCTAAACCATTACTAGCAAACTACGAGAGGTTTAACTACTCTGATTCGAAGTTATATCTCGTGTTACTTGTCCTTCAGGTCTTCATCGCTGTCCTCCACACCTCGTTGGCTCTATGGAACATGGGTACCTCAAGCAGCTATGTACTTCGCTTCCATCGTTGAGTCAGCAACGGTGTCCTGCTTGGAACTCTTCCAACAGACCGCCCCTCTATTGAGGGTAAAGACATAACCCGACATGGACTTGGAGTCATCCTTTCACTCTAGAAGCTGGAGTCGGCAAATGCCTCGATCTGGAGGTCCTTTCCGCCATACACCAAGAACATCTCCTTAGTCCTCCTCAGGTACTTGAGAATGTTCTTTACTGCTATCCAGTGCTTCTCCCCTGGGTTTGCCTGATACCGGCTTACAACGCTCAATGCGTATGCTACATCTGGTCTGGTACATAACATCGCATACATTATAGAGCCTACCGCAGAAGCGTAGGGTATAATCGACATGCGAGCCCTTTCCAAATCAGTCTTGGGAGACATCTCTTTGGAGAGGGTGATTCCGTGACAAACCGGTAGGTTACCGTGCTGAGAATCTTCCATACTGAATCTTTTCAATATGGTGTCTATGTACCTGGACTGCGAAAGTCCCAACATCCTATTTGGTCTATCACGATAGATCTGGATCCCCAGAATGTAGGTGGCATCACTCAGGTCATTCATGGAGAACTTCTGTGACAAGAATCCTTTGACTGACTGTAGCATAGGAATATCATTTCCTATTAGGAGAATGCCATCCACGTACAAGACGAGGAATACTACAACTCTCCCTACAATCTTACTGTATATGCATGGTTCATCTGGATTTTTGATAAAGTCGAATTCTTTGACAGTATCATCAAAACAGATGTTCCAACTCCGTGATGCCTGCTTTAGTCCATAAATGGACTTAAGCAACTTGCACACTTTACCGCTGCTCCCACTCTGAATGAATTCCTCCGGCTGATCCATATAGACGCACTCTTCCAAATTACCATTTAGAAAAGCCGTCTTTACGTCCATCTGCCAGATCTCATAATCGTGGAAGGCAGCAATGGCAAGAAGGACCCGAATGGATTTGAGCATAGCCACTGGAGAAAAGGTTTCATCATTGTCCAAAGGTCTTTGACGAAAACCCTTTGCAACAAGTCTAGCCTTATAGGTTTCAACCTGTCTATCTACACCAATCTTCTTTCTGAAGATTCATTTGCATCCTACGGGTTTTACCCCATCTGGAGCAATGTCCAAAGTCCATACTTTGTTAGTGTACATGGACTCCATTTCGATCCGCATTGCATCCAGCCATTTTGCCGAGTCGCCACTCTGAATGGCTTGCTGGAAGCTAGTAGGGTCATCATTGTCAATGATGCAATCTTCTCGATCCCCGTCTATGAGAAAACCGTAGTATCTCTCGGGCGGATGAGACTGCCTACTACTTCTGCGGATAGGCGCTGGGATGTCCCTTTCTTCTGAAACTTCTGGTTCTACCATACTTTCAATAACAGCTTGTGATTCTGGAATTTCATCCAGTTCTATTGCGCTCCCACTCTTCTGATTTTCTAAAAATTCAGCTTCCAAGAAGTGAGCATGACGAGAAACAAAAACCTTTTGTTCCTCTGCGTAATAGAAATAATACCCCTTGGAGTTCTTTGGATATCCCACAAACTTACACTGTACTGAGCGTGCCTCGAGCTTGTCCGCATGCTGCTTTTTAACAAAAGCTGGACATCCCCATGTCTTCAGGTACTGAAGATAGGGTTTCTTCCCACTCCACATCTGATATGGTGTGGTAGGCACAGTCTTGGTTGGAACCTTGTTCAAAAGATATGCAGCTGATTCTAGTGCATAACCCCAGAAAGATCGCGGTAACTCAGCTTTACTCATCATGGAACGAACCATATCCAATAGGGTTCGATTCCGCCTTTCCGATACACTGTTGTGTTGTAGTGTGTATGGAGGAGTAAGCTGAGAGAGAATTCCATTCTCTTTTAAGTAACCCAGGAACTCGGCACTTAAGTATTCACCACCTCGATCAGATCTCAGTGTCTTGATACTTTTGCCTGTTTGGTTTTCCACTTCATTCTTGTATTCCTGAAATTTCTCAAAGGCCTCGGATTTATGCTTCATCATGAAGATATGTCCATACCTAGAGAAATCATTCGTAAAAGTGATGAAGTAGGAATAACCACCCCGCGCATGTGTAGACATTGGACCACACACATCGCTGTGTATGAGTCCCAAGAGCTCTCTCGCTCTTACTCCGTGTCTAGTAAATGGAGTCTTTGTCATCTTTCTCATGAGACAAGATTCACAAGTAGCATAAGATTGATATTCGAACGGATTCAAAAATCCTTCTCTATGTAACTTAGTCAATCGTGTTTCATTGATGTGACCTGGTCTACAATGCCATAAGAAAGCCTGATTTATTTTCGGAGACTTTCTTTTAAGTGTGTTCTGGACATTGAAAACCTGAGCTTGATTCAATACGTAAATACCGTCATCTAATGTACCGGACCCAATCAGAACTTGATTTAGGTGGATGTGAACCACATCGCTTACGAATGTAAAATCATATCCCTCTCTTGAAATTGAGGACACTAATATGATATTACAAGTCAAACTAGGTACATACAGACAGTTACGTAGAATCAATATCTGCCCACTTGTCAGTCCTAGGAGATATTCTCCCACGGATTCAGCGTCCACGCTCATTCCGTTCGCAACTCTGAGAGACAAATCACCTACCCTGATAACTCTACGGTTTCTTAAAGTATGTAATGAATTACAGATATGAGATCCTGCTCCGGTATCTAGTACCCAGGAAGTAGAGTTAATTGACAAACAGTTCTCAATTATAAACACACTTGAGGCCGAAGCCACAACATGCTTCGAATCCTGGCTACTGGCTTCCAAAGCCCTGCAATCCTTCTGCCAATGTCCATTCCCACAACAATAGGAACATCCCTCCTTATCTACACCAAGTCCCGAAACTTTTGCTCTTCCCTTTCCTTCTACTTCACCGACACCGTATATCGGCTTTGTGGAGGTCTTCTTATTTTCACCCTTTGCTTTCACCTTGGATGCAAAAGAAGAAGGCCCCCTATTAAGCAGAGCGGGTGTTTCCCTGGTTTCCTTCAAGGTGTAAGTAGAGGGTAGGGACTGTGGAAATAAGTCAGCATATGACCTTTTTCCCAACGTAGTCTCCAGGTCCGTGAGCTCATCAATATAGCTAGTCATCGTAAGGACGTCGTCCCCTACAGATGACCCGACAGCCAACCTCGCTTGAAGCAATTCGTTCGAGGTCTCATATATTGCGATACGAGATTGCTCTCCATATAAATCTTTGTTATGGAGGAAGATGGAAACTAAGTCCATCTTCTCGTGCTGCTTCTGGTATACACCATCAATTGAAGCCAACACGATGCACTTGGCTTTCACACTCTCCTTTTCCCTTGTCTGAAGGATATCCATATCAGCGACGGTGGAAAATGGACCTGGGACGGCGGGGGCTTGAGTAGTAATAGGGTGGTCCAGCTTGTCATAGAAAATAGACATCTGGACAGACCTTTGCCAGTCAAATAAGTCAGATTCAGTCAACTTGTTATCTAGATGTAACCTAGTCATGGTCACATGGTTGCTGCAGTTAAGAGAGAGAGAAGAAAACACTTTAGCATGATGCTCTTACAAGTTTAGATTGGTTTTTAGTTTATCTAAACTGGATGGCTCCCACTGTTTCTCGAATCCTTCCTTAAACCATAAAAGAAGAATTAGTCAAGACTGATCTCACTGTACAATACTTGCTTAACCATTCAGCCAGGCTAGTGTCGGTACTTCAAGGGAGGTTTTACGAAGCTTTCGCGAAGTTCCTTAATTAAATAGCCGCTTTTCTCTGGAGGCATAGCCTCGCTGACACTGTTCTTGACACCTGCTTGGTTTATAGCATTGATCGTTAAGTGACGAATCTCCTGATGAGTAGCGGATACTCACAGTAGGATCGGGATCCAAATATCATCGTATGATAATGCTGAAGGAATCCTACTAACATTATCAAACTCCAGATGGTATGCAACACTAGAAAGTTTCAGTTTCTTTAGAAACTCCCGATATGGATTTTTGCCCCATGCTCTTATGACCTTGACGAAGGCCAACAAATCATAAGTCACATGTCAAGTTCTGCCCACCATTATCTTGTTAATTTAAACCCACCCGTACATACCCTTGACGAAGGCCAACAAGGTAATACGACTGTCCCAAACCAACACATCTATCTATGCAGCATATGAATACCCCAGCAGCTACCAAACACTATGCCTTGACGAAGGCCAACAAACATAGCTTGAATACTACTGACCATCCATTTGAAATGACGGAGGGCTACGACTGGTTTTGGCGAAACCGTGAACGTAGTGAACTTGGTATAACCGAATGAACCTGATAGCTTTTTAAAAGGAGTGGTTAAAGCTCCGCAATTAAAAATTCTGCTCTTTTAAAATAACCGAGTGGTTTCTTTTAAATTTGTTCCAACGATTCAGCTTTGGTTTGTTTTCTTTGCATTAATATAATGCGTCCCATCATTTATCCTATCATTGCAGAAAACAACAAAAATACAACGTCCGCTTATGCTATCCGCATTCGCCACTGGGTCCCGTCATTCACTCGTTAGGTTACTTAACTAACGACAGAGCGGGGCTGGGCTAGCGCGGATGCAAAATATAAGCAACGCCTACTAGATATCATATATAGATATTGTACATTCATCAGACGCAATAATAGGCATTCCAGATCACAGATGAACATATTGGATATACTAGGAATCTGCGTTTCGTTTGAGCCTGCAACAAAAGACGGATTACACGATCGTGATGAATAGCCAAACCCCACCGTAGACCCCTACGGGTGCGGCAAACTACCCGCTTAGTACCAGAAGTGAAACAGTCTCCCTCAACGATGTGAGTAAGCCATTAAACACTTCAAAATACCCGGTAGTTTATGCACCCCATCTTGGGTCTATCCTAGGAGCATAAAACAGTAAATGAAATAATACAACGGTGACTACAACCTCAACCCGGATGTGCCCCGCAAAAGAATATTACAAAAAATTACAATTTACATCGAATGAAAGATAAAAACTCTCATCTCACATCCCTGGCTATTCATCCACGACGATCCAATGGAGTTCATATCCACAAACCAATATCCATTACAGAAATGTGCAACCCCCAACTAACCGACATACTAGCAATTAGGGGAGGTTTACGAACACATCAAACATAACAGATAAAACCCGATTAGCAAATAACTTAGAATTTCGATCGACAACCTTTTTTCGTGTCTACCCCAAATGCAAGCCGGCACTGAAAAAACCTGGGCAGAAACAAAATATACAGGAAAACAGAACACCCAAAAATAAGATTTACTGTGTAAATACGAGTCAACTCGGAGTTGACTCGGCCGCGGATCCGCGGCGGATTGCACCAATCCGCCGCGCTTCCACGGTCGTCTGACCGAGTTAGCACCTCGTATTTCTCCAGTATTCTTAGAATTCCCTGCTGTGAATTTTCATACCTCTGAAATAATTTTTTCGACGGGTTTAAAATCAACAGAAACTTGAGGGGTCCGGGGTTAAGTTTTCATGTTTTTCCGACGATCGAAGTTCTAATTAGTTGTTAACAAGCTAGTAAAGGTTTAGTAGGCTCTGATACCACTGTAAGTCCATGTCACGCACCCCACGTGTTCGCGGGGAGGCGGAATATATGAAATACAATTATCAAAGCTTTGTAACACGGACTTGAGCACACGAATCGTGTCTAAACCATTACTAGCAAACTACGAGAGGTTTAACTACTCTGATTTGAAGTTATACCTCACGTTACTTGTCCTTCGGGTCTTCATCGCTATCCTCCACACCTCGTTGGCTCTATGGAACATGGGTACCTCAACGGCCTCCTCGAGTCAAAGACGATCCACCCGAGAGTCTATAGTCCGAGCTCCTATCTCGAATCTGAGATAACTACGGCTTCTAGTTTGCTAATCTAGAAGTCCTAGAGGGTGTAGAGTATTTAGATGGATTACTTAGTCACTTAAACCCTAGGATTCTCAACTCATGAGAGCTTTTAGGGTTTGAGGAAGAAGATGATAACTTGAGGAGAGAGAAAGCTTTTGTGATAATGAAATGAATAATGTCTCATCTAGAATAATATGAAGCATCAAAATATCATAAAAATTATCTATCATAATATCAACCATGCTTCATTTAATTCATTTGAGATGAATCATCTCATGAGTCATTATCCATTTAATGAAAACCTACACCTCATCTCTCCACCTCATTTGTTTAAATCCTAAAAAGAATTAAACACAAATGAGTCACCTTCTTCTAGAAGCTTCCCGACAAATTACGAGACTGCCCCTCCC
Source organism: Agapanthus africanus (assembly GCA_030015575.1). Taxonomy (NCBI): domain Eukaryota; kingdom Viridiplantae; phylum Streptophyta; class Magnoliopsida; order Asparagales; family Amaryllidaceae; genus Agapanthus; species Agapanthus africanus. Next base: position 504,948,677 of record JASDDO010000026.1, read on the forward strand.
ATCCGTATTTCCGAAAAACACGGATAATCTTTGACTGAATAAATCTATCTGTATAATACTAGAATCTGTCTTAAACCAAAGCCCGCTAGTTTTATCTGCCCGGTCATAGTACGTACACAAGTGTACGTAAGTGATCGCGGCCCTGCCGTAAAACCATACGGCCTCTACACCTTTTGCCCGGTGCAGGGAAACTCTCTGTGTGGGACTCTAAAGACTCGACACTACGCTGGCAGTGGGTTTAACCACAGGCCGCAAGCGGTACTAGCTGTACGTAACGGTCCCCAGGTAGATGTCGAAAAGAAGGACGAAGAGGAAACCCATCCGAACTCCTACTGAGCCTGATGTGACAATATCCGTACAGTCCGGTCTGTTCATCTAGGACTATCGCATATCGGGCCTAGGGGCGGTAAACGTCAGACCCGTAATAGCGCTATAAATCGTGTCGGAGTGTAGCCCATTACACCTTGAGAAACTACTGGAAGCCTACCAGTAAATCTCGCTTTCCCTGGCCAGGGACTTTGCGTAATGGCTCTCCATACACAGCGTGATATCAACCCCCAATACCGGGAGAGACGAATCCTGTCTAACCGCCACTGCCTCCAAGTGCTTCAGGACTGCACCCAACTACTGCTTGTTTGCACGACTCCTTTGAGCCATGGTAGGGTAGTAATCTAAGTACAGTGGGAACACACCCGAGACGAAGTAGGAGCGTCAAGTCGACGGACTAAGCTGTACTCATGTCACCTAGGAACTGCTATCTGACGATGGGTTTAAAACCAACCTGCAGTTCCCGGCGAGTCCTGTAAGGTGTACCCGTAACCTAACGAGCACCTGCATACTATCTCCAGTACGACGTACTGATGGCTGTGGGACAGACCATCTCCCTAACTGGGATGAGAAGCGTACACACCAGTCTACTCCGGAGTATCGATGCCCCGTCTCGATAATCCTACGACTAGGACCTGTATAGGATGTTGCTTATAGACTACCCAGCCCCCACTAGTGTGACTACCATCACAACGCTGGTAATCAAGCAAAGATCCTGAGGGCTCTACTAATATGTATAAGCGATATGTTAAAAGAAACACATACACATATTAAAGTAGAAACAAACTAAGTTGCATACTACCATTTTTAGCAAGACTGTCAATACAATTGTGAATATCCCAAGCTTCCATTAAGTAATATACAAACTAGTATGATACAGTAATGGCCTCTAGGGCATAAACACTAACAAAAAGAAATTAGTGGTAATAAGGTAGAACTGGAAGAAGTTCCAGCAACACAAACTATAACTGACGATTTGGTGGAACCGGAGGATTCAATAGTTCCCGACGAACCTCAGCCACTCCGCAGATCTAGTAGGGTTCCTCATCCACCTGAGAGATACTGTGATTTTCTCATAGACTGTGGGAGCGAGGATTGCATCATGGAAGATGATGACCCAACTAGTTTCGAGCAGGCCATCACAAGTGGAGACTCTGCGAAATAGCTGGATGCTATAGGTTCTGAGATGGAATCCATGTACACCAACAAAGTATGTACTTTGAAAGTTGCTCCTGAAGAGGTAAAACCCATCGGGAGAAAGTGGATCTTGAGAAGATAATTGGTGTAGATAGAAAAGTTGAGACTTTCAAAGCTAGACTTGAAGCAAAGGGTTTTCGTCAACGACCTGGTGTCGATAATGATGAAACATTTTCTCATGTCGCTAGCTTAAGTCCATCAGGATCTAACTTGCCATTGCTGCATACCATGACTACGAAATCTGGCAGATGGACGTCAAGACCGCTTTTCTAAATGGTGATTTAGAAGAGAGCGTGTACATGACACAGCCAGAGGGCTTCGTAGATAGTAGGAGCAGCGGAAGCGTGTGCAAGCTGCTTAAATCAATCTACGGATTAAATCAGGCATCGCGGAGCTGGAACATCTGTTTTGATAGAGCTATCAAAGAGTTTGACTTCATCAAAAATGTAGATGAACCATGTATATATAAGAAGGTAGTAGAGAGTAAAGTTGTCTTCCTCGTATTGTATGTGGATGACATAGTCTTGATAGGAAATAATGTTCCTATGCTACACTCGGTCAAGCTCTTCTTATCACAAAAGTTCTCCATGAAAGATCTAGGTGATGCCTCCTACATCCTGGGGATAAAGATCTATAGAGATAGATCTAGACGGATATTGGGATTTTCCCAATCCAGGTGCATAGACACCATACTAAATAGGTTTAGTATGGAAGATTCTAAGCGTGATAATTTACCCGCTTGTTCAGGAATCACTCTTTCCAAAGAGATGTCTCCCTAGACTGATTTGGAGAGGGCTCGCATGCAAAGGATACCCTATGCTTCGGCAGTCGGGTCAATCATGTATGCGATGTTATGTACCAGACCGGATGTAGCTTACTCGCTAGGTGTAGTGAGTAGGTATCAATCAAATCTAGGGGAGAAACACTAGACAGCTGTGAAGAACATTCTTAAGTACTTGAGAAGGACTAAAGAAATGTTCTTGGTGTATGGTAACGGTGAACTCCAGGTGGAGTCTTACCGATTCGAGCTTCCAGAGTGATAAGGACGACAGTAAGTCGGTCTCAGATTTTGCCTTCACCCTCAATGGAGGGGCGGAATGTTGGAAGAGTTCCAAGCAAGATACCGCAGCAGACTCGACGATAGGGGCTGAATATATCACTGCCAACGATACTGTCAAAGAGGCTGTCTGGATGAAGAAGTTCATAAGATGAACTTGGTGTGGTTCCATCCATTGAGCATCCAATACCTATGTATTATGATAATAATGGAGCTGTGGCTTTGGCCATGGAACCCCGGTCTCATCAGTGATCTAGACATATTCTTAGGCGGTATCACCTGATCATGGAGATAGTAGATCTCCGGGAGATCAAGGTCAGGAGAGTTGACACGAAGGATAACACAGCGGATCCACTCACGAAGGCCCTTCCCCATATGCTATTCGAGAGACTTTTTGGGATGTTGGGTATGACATACTACAACAACTGGCCTTAGTGCAACTGGCAGATTGTTAGGAATATGTATGCCCTAGAGGCCATTATTGTATGATATAGTGGATGCTTGGACATATATATAGAGGACTTGCTTGCTTGACATAATAGTCTACTATCTGGTTTCTTTTATCTTAACATGTTCGCTGGTATTATTATACCGTCTATCATATACATATTGATAAAGCCCTTAGGATGTTGTCTTGACTACCAAGACTATGATGCAGATCATACTACTGGGACCTGGGTAGTCCACAAGCACATCCTTCAATTGTTCCTAGTCGAGGGAATATCGAGACATGGCATCGATATTCCAGAGTAGACTAGTGTGTACGTTTCTTGACCCTGTATGGGGCGATGGTTGATCCTATATCCATTAGTGTTTTACATCAAAGATTGTACACAAGTGCTCATTAGAGAATGGATACACCGAACAGCACTCGCCGAGAACTCCTAGATGGTACTATACCTATCGTCAGATAGCAGTTCTTTAGGGACACTGGTACAGCTTAGTCTGTAGACCCGAGATCATCATAGAGTCTTTTGTAGTTCCTACTGTGCTTTGATTTCCTCCCTACCACGGCTCAAAGGAGTCTTGCAAACAGGTGGATTTTGGGTACAGTCCCGAGTCACATGGAGGCAATGAGCGATAGGAAGGGTTTCGTCTCTCCCGGTATAGGAAGTTGATGTTGCGCTATGCTCGATTGGCTATAACAGGAAGTCCCTGGCCAGGGCTGTTGATAAGATTTACCGATAAGAGTTATCAGTAGTTTCTCGTACCGTTATAGGCCACACATCGACATGACTTATCAAGTTATTGGGGTCTGATGATTCCACCCCCAGACTTGATATGCAACATATCAGATGAAGAGACCAGACTGTACAGTAAGTATTACCTATAGGCTTCATGGGAGTTTGGACAAGCTTGCTTGTTGATCTTCTAATCGCTCAATACCTGGGTAGTCGTTACGTCCAGCTAGTACCGCTGACGGCTTATGGGTGACTGATGTGATCATCACCTACTGCTGGCATATTGACGAGTCTTTAGAGTCCCATATAGAAGTTTTCTGGTTCAAGCGAAACGAAGTAGGGCACATATGCTGATATGTGTGAGGGCCTGATTAAATACGAGTATGTGATATCGTATTCTAATCTGGCTGTTATTTCATATCAGTTATGTTATATGTGATATAACCGGATTATTGAATCAAGTGTTGATTTGATAATGTGATATACAGATAAATGATATTAGTCGGTTATATGTGATATAACCGGATTATTAAATCAAATGTTGATTTAATAATGTGATATATATTTATATTTGATATAATTATATATTAACTAATATTATTGCTCACTAATGATTTTATTTATATATATATATATTAATATATATATTATATATATATATATAAATATATAATGAAGCATGGTTGATTTTTCTATTTATTGCAAATGGAAATGATGAGGTGGAAAATGAGGAGCATGGGTGAAGCATGGCTTTGTAGCATTTTTGATTGGTCTCGTATCACTATTGAAGCATGGTTCTATTTGTTTATTTGAAACAAATGGATGCTTCAATAAGTGTGAGGGGTCAAGCCATTCTTCACAACACTTGGTTCATTTTCTCCAGTTGAGCTCATGAGATGAGTTCTTTTCTCTAGCTCTCTTCATTCTCCTCCTCACCTCCTCCAAGCTCAATCCCTCACATGAGTTGTGAAACATTGATCTTGTGAGAACCCTAGTGAGCAAAACACCCTACTTCCCCATCCTACACTAGATTAGCATTTTGGTGTAGTGTGTTTCCTTCACTAAAGAGTTTAGTGAAGAGATAGCTTGGATTAGCGGACTTCGGGTGGATCATCTTCGGCACGAAGGTCATTGAAGCAAGTTCGTTCAACCTTCAAGTGGAGCCTAGTGGAGTCGCGTAGACTACTACACTGAGCTAGAGAAGAGAAGGACAAGGTCTACAAAGGTTATAGCCACCTTTCTCTTAGCTAGTTTTTTTGATATCATAGTTAAACCCTAATCATCTAGTTTAAGATCTTGGTTAGTGTTAACTAGCACCCCAAAATTTTTTAAAATGGCATGTTTGATGCAAGTAAAGCCCAGTGGTGGTGCTAACAAACACTTTCATAGATACTAAACCTTAGGATTAGAGACGACAATTAACTCACGAAACTAGCTTGACATTCTGTATAGTTTTGTTACTAAACATATGCTATTAATCCGTGACTGCTATATAAGTGCAAGTTTCGGATACTCTAGGCAATTATGTTGAAAGCAAGGTACTTTGTGCACAGTTACGACAAATTCAGGTAAAAATTGCAACCAGACGAAAAAAGAATCAAGAGACATGTTTTGAAACTAAAATAATCATGTTTGTCCAACTTGGTACACAAGTGGATCAGCTTCGGGATCATGTAGGCTACACAAGTGGGCACAACTCATGGTGTGCAATGATCATGTGATAAAGTTTTGATATGATGTGAGAAATTACATGCAACTTGCGACTTTCTTTGACTTCTGAACACCAGAGTATAAATTAGGGAGATTCAGAGGAAAAGAAATATCCTAAAATCAATTAAGGATGTCAAAAGATCAGGGAAAGAAGCTGGAGCCCATTGCCAACAATTTGGCTCACCAAAAAATCATCTTGGCCGCCTAGGAGGCTTGGCCTTGCCCCTCATTTCAGTCAAATTACGCCACTTGAATACTTCTTTTTACCTGTGGAGTAGTTTATATATAGCAGTTCTCTGGATGAGTTTAAAGGTTGGTTTTTGAGCGAGTTTTTGGGTGTGTAATGGATGCTGGCTTCTTCTTCCGTCTTGAAACTCTTATTTGAGAGTTCCATTAAGGAGATTGAAGTTGTCATCTAATCTTGTATCTCAAAGCCCTCCAAGTGATAATAATATTTGAACTCTTTTGTTATAGTTTCTTGTTTTAACTTCTTTTCTCATTCTACTTTCATTGCTTTTGTATTTCACTTTTGTTTCTCTTTTGTGATGATGCTTGAGTAGTATTTTAGGCTATGGTGATGGTAAGGTTGAGAGATGAATGGCAAAGCCTTCCTCTAATCTCTTGTGATTGTTTGTTGTGCTAAATGTGATTGTAATTTTAAGATTGTGAAAAGGGTATTGTTTGATAGGGTATTTTGATTTCAATGGTTACATAGTAACCTTTACCATATACCCTATTCTCTTAATGTCTCCATTTAGCAATGTTAAACTTAGAACCAAAGGTTAGTGTTAAGTTTGCTAAACTATTTAGAAAGGTATGTTGCTTAATGGTTGGATTGACACCCTTCCTTAAGCATATATCCTATATTATCCTCACACTGTTAGCAAGTTTAATATTAAGCCACTTTACTTCTTATGTTGTAATTGGTGTTCGTTGATGTTGTATGCTTTGTGGTCCTTAGTGATTTTCTTTGATACTACATGCTTGTACATATAAATGGTAAGTGAGAACGTAACGGATTAGTTTCATTCTCCGCGTTGTGAATTCGTTGTCTTGATGGTTTATGCTCGAGATCCGCTTGATAAGCCGTACTTCATAATCGGTTCTAACAAGAAGAGCGAACACTCATGATCAACAGAGAGTCAAAGATATTTCCACAATTCATTCATCCGAACTGGAGCCACGACGCTTTAACCTTTGCTTATAATTTCGTATTTCTTAAAACATGACAAACAAACCAAATTCTTTTCTCTTGAACTTGCCATAACAACTCTTAATCACCAATTCCCTGTGGATCGAACCCTACTTGCCGGCTAGCTATATAGAGCCGTGCACTTGCAGTGATAAATATTTTAAAACGAGACCTACCTTGCATACGCCGATTTCCGACTTAACTCATTCTTTTAACTCAAAACGCGCGCAGGTAAATTCTCAACAAGTTTTTGGCGTCGTTACTGGAGAGTGCGGTAGTCATTAGGGGTTGTTATTTCAAGTTCATTTTGTATATAACAAACTAACATAACACAAAATTTCAAAACCAAACAAAAAAACTAACTTTTCTAATAAAGATTCTGTTAGTTTTAATCTGCTGTTACTCTGAGACTTATAAAATAATTTAAAGTATGAAAATGGATCAAGAATTGAATTATGAGTACACTGTGGAAAGATGAAACCCTAATTTGTTATTCTGGCCAACCAAAAATTCATTCTGGTCGCTTGGGTCGTCCCATGTTCTTCATTTGGATCTCGTTTTTCTATAGTTGTTTTTTTGTTCTGTTATTGCTCCAATTTTATACATTAAATTTGAAAATTGTTTACTAACAGTAGATTGCACAGAAATATCGCTTTCTCACTAAAAATCTTCGATTTTCTATTTTCAGGATTGATGAGTTAGCGAGCGGCAAAAGTGCAGCGACGAATTGGACTTGTAGATCAAAGAGGATTTGAAGTTCAGTGCCGAAGATCCTGGTAGATTTGTCCTAACAAGCAAACCTTTTAAGCACTCGGGATCGACTTAACATGGCTTTCTTAACCTAAAACATTCGATACGTAATTTTCTAACTCCTCTCTCGAATCTGACGCATTCCACTATTTCAATCTTCTGCATGATTCTTCACAAATTCGCCACAAAAGTAAAAGAGAACTAACTCATATTTTGTTGCAGTGCCTCCGCTTAATTAAAAAATAATTGTTTGATGATTTGAACAACTTTTTATTTATTTTCGCATTACATTCTTTAATACAGACTTAAGGGCAGGAGAACCCCAACAAGATACGGTGAGGGATTTCATCACCCTTTCTGTGACCCACAAATAACAAACTGGGCATTCTTGCATTCCCCCGGTAATTTTAAAAATCAATTAGACTCCACCTTAAGGACAACGCGCTCATTATAGAAAGTTAACTGTATTTAGAATCTTACTTAACAGTGTACTATTCCAAGGGGTGTCTAGACAAGTGTAAAAGGCGAAACTGGCGAAAAGAGCGAAGGTTGTTCTAATTAAGAAATTTCGCGAAAGCGTTGGAAAACCTCCCTGATCTCTTGCACTTACCTGGCCTCTAGATTAGTGTAATCTTGGGTTTGATTCTCAATATAGTTTTACTTCAAAAATCAAGTTCTTGAGCAGGTCTAGTTGACTTAGCATAACTTAGATTGATTAGGGGAGTGATATTCTTTTCTTTTGTGACTTTTGTGAATGCTTGTTGATATGGGTGATACAAATTTTAATCTGATTCTTTACAATCCATATTCTGTTGTTAATACAAATTCCCAATTTTTTTGTTCAAATTGTCAAGATTTTTCCCACATTCTTGAAAACTATCATTTCTTAGGATGTAACTAACTGTGCCAGAATTTTGATATTGGTCCACATCCTAATACTCTTGATCTCAATCCCACTTAAAATTTAGAGCAATTGATTGAGAACTTAGAGAAAGAGGTTGACTATATGTCTGTTTACGCATCGTCACCATCACAACCCTCATTTCCCGAAACAACTGTCACATCTATGGAGTTTGATAGTGAGATGGATGCAAGGTTGAGCACATTAGAAAAAAGTTTAGAAGTGATGATTGCAGTTGAGAATCAAGCAGCTCAATGCTAGCTATGTTCATACAACAATCTGATCAATTGTTTCATACTCAATCGTAATCATTGGTTAGAATCGATGAACAAGTGAAACAATTAGATGTACAGATTCTAGGGAATGAACATAGTCAAACTGAAACCAATAATGGAGAAATCTGTCAACTAGGAAGTCTACTGAGTGAGATACACGATCAAACAATTTTTGATGATTTCATAGACAATGTTGAAAATACAAGGATTGATTTGACCGAGTGTTATAAAGAAGAGCAAGAAAGTCCTCCTAATCGGCCTAACACTGACCTTCAGGTAGCAATTTAGCCTCCAACGACTTGTGGTCTTGAGGATGATTTAACTGATGAAATACCTGACGATGAGATTCTTGTTCCGACGAATTATAGAGAGAAATTTTTTGAGGAGACTTGTGAATTTGATGGCTGTGGTGTTGATATACCGTTCGAGAAAATTAATGATAAGGAATCCACAACTCTAGTTTTACCGATTGATATAGTTTTTGACGAAACATTAGAGTGGGAACCTACATTCCTAGATGACATTGATCTACTCATAAATGAGTGTGAGGAGGGAGAACTTGAATTGGGAAACGTGAGCTATGGTAATATTGATGAGAATATGATTGTAGAGGAATATAGGGAGAAATTTAACTTTGACAAATATTTTTTCATGCCGAGTTTTGAGGAGATTTATGCGGATGAACTTGCTATTCTTGATGAGTTTGAGTCATGATTAATTTGAGAACATCCTAAAGACCTTTCTTTTGATAAACTTTTTGAAGTTGAACTCCGGTGTTTAAAAGAACTTGACTACAAAACTCAGCACATGATTCTTGTACACAAAATTCATCCGAGCAACACTCATTTGACTCCTTCAAAATTTCGCCTTCATCTTCAACGTTTTCTAATCCCTCCATTCATGCACCCATGCCAAACACTAACATCTAAACATACCACTAACATTTTTTTCCTTTTCATATACTATTTTTTTTACCAGCCCTGGTCTTACATTGACAAAATTTTTGAATGGCTGGTACTAATTTGTGGACTAACACAATCTCCTAACTTCAACTACTGTAATTATATAACATTTTGTAAATACAATTTTAGTTTCTTAATTCTTAGGTTACCTTTTTGTGAATAAAAACCCACCCTCTATGTCTAAGTCTAGCAACCAAAGACGGGAGCAATGATGAGAACATCGTCAATCTCAGGTTTGCGAGTGAGCACTCTGTTTGCTTTTTCCGCATTTGTATCATGTGTAAATTCCGCATTTGCATATATATTAGAAAATCCACAAAAATTTGAATTTTTTTCCAAAATATAAATACTTTGTCGTCAAGTTAGCTGGTGGGGAAACTTAGACTTAAAGTCCGACGGTTTAAATTAATAGGTTATAAATAGCTAAATCCTAGGAGTAGAAATTGAAAACCCCAAAAATAACCCTCCTTTAAGTTTAACCATAGCAAATTTACACCTTTGTATCACACTACACGTGTTGTGAGTTTTGAGAATTAGATGACAAGTTTGAAATGTCTAAAATTCTTTTAAAATTGAGAATCTTTTTAAAATCGAACAAGTTTGTTTAGAAATAAGTAATATTGAGTCTAATTCATGAGTGAAGTTGATATGAAGCGAAAATATTGATATATCTAATTCCAACTTGTCTGAAAGATAATACATCCTGAGCTTGATTAGAGTGATTACACATCTTATCCACACGAACACGTCTTGGGATAAAAAGAATAACTGGAAATGTCTCCGTTGGTTTTCTTTCTAAGAATTTTCACGCATAAAAATAAATCTTTGTTTTGTCGCCTAGGTGACTTGGGCAATTAAGTCGTAGGGGTGTCTCTATACCTAATGCCATAAACCCATCTGGTTTGGGAGTCATTGACCCCAAAACTCGCTAAGAAACCTAGACAGCCTAATAAAAAAGTCAAGCAAGTTTTCTCTCCGAGTTAAAAGTCCTCGTGGTTCTTTGTGGGAGAATAATTTTGGTTAGGGATGAGTTTCGAGTATAAAAACATATAAATCTTTGGAAAGGGAACTCAATGAAGATACGAAGGTTCGAATTAAAAAATTAAAAGGCTATTGCACTATAACGAAGGTGTGTATGAACGAAAACATGTGAAAAGTGGAGTGAAAAATAAAACTAAGTTTTTGTTAAAGATGATAGAAATTGTAGATTTGAGACTAAACTGTTAGAATGAAAACTCGAGAAAAGCTTATGACTATACAAACTGTTAGGATACCTATAACGGCAGCAAGGTTTCGGGTGGAATCTCACATGCCAATTTCAAAATTTTCCATTATAGATAACCCTAAACCTTGATCATTAACTAGAGAATCAAAAAAAACTAGCATGTTAACACTTTAACATCTAAGAGTTAGAGATTACAACCTGTGTAGTCCGTTCCTTCGCTACATAAGCTCCGACTTGAGGTCCCTTCGCTGCGACCATCAAGTACCCGGACTCTAAAGAGGCTCCATGAAGAGAATGATGAAACCTTGCTTCTAATCTTCAAAAATTGAGATGATCTACCTTGAAGAAACTCTAACCCAAGCTCTCACTTCACTAATCAAGTATTAGTGAAGAAAACACCCTAATCTAAGTGGCTAGAATAGATGAGGATGATGAAGTAGGAATTTTGCTCTCTTTTATTTTCAATTTCTCACAAAACATCCATCACAAATGAAAAGCTAGAAAGCTTTTGGAGTGAGCAAGAAGAAGATGAAGTTGTGATGAAAGAATTATTGTTGAGGTTAGAAATGCAACCATGGTTTAATATGTGTCATGGCTAACTCATGTAGAGAATAAACCATAGGCTAGGGTTAAACTTAGGTTAACAAATATCAAGGATAAAACAAAGAGGGTGGACAAAATCAAAGGATCATGAAGCTTCCTCAAAGCTCATCCACAAAAAAATGAATTATCCATCCAAAATGAATTAACCCAAATTTAAAACCCAAGCATGGTTTAAACTCTAAACCCTAGTTGCATTTGTAACCCTAACATGTTACAATATTATATATCACATATACAATATTTTGTAACAAAAGAAACTAATACAATTAACATATATCACGTATATATCAATGTATCAACATGTAAGAAAAATAATCTTTAAGTGGGCTTATATTAGTTAATGTAATGTAATATATCAAATATATAATTATACATTAAATTATCGAATCAACACTTGATCCGATAATCCGGCTATTTTACAAATAACCGACTAATATAAAATGTATCATTTCATCGAATCAACACTTGATCCGATGACCCGGCTATATCACATATACCCGGCGAAAATCATATATCGCGAGAATCGAATACGGTATCACATACACGTATTATTCTCGGTCCCGCACATATCACATATGTGCGCCTACTCCGTTTTTCCTGAGCCAGGAAACCTCTGTGTAGGACACTAAAGAATCGTCAATACGCCGGCAGTAGGTGATGATCATATCATAGACCCACAAGCTGCAAGCGGTCAGCTAAACGTAACAGGCACCCAGGTATTGAGCGATCAGAAGATCAACAAGCAAGCCTGTACATTCTCTTGTAAATCCAATCAGTAACACTCCCATACAGTCCGGTCTCTTCGTCTGATATATCGCATATCCAGTCTAGGGGTGGTAAACGTCAAACCCCAATAACCGATAAGTCGTGTCGATGTGAGGTCCATAACGGTTCAAGAAACTACTGATAACACTTACCAGTAAATCTCAGCAACCCTGGCCAGTGATTTCTACTTATAGCCAATCGAACACAGCGCAACATCAACTCCCAATACCGGGAGAGACGAAACCCCACCTATCGCTCATTGCCTCCATGTGATTCGGGACTGTACCCAAAAGCCACCGTTTTGCACGTTCTCTTGAACGTGGTAAGGTGGAAATCAAATCACAGTGGGAATCACACAAGACTCTATGACGATCTCGGGTCTACAGACTAAACCTGTACCAGTGTCACCAGAGAACTGCCATCTGACGTGAGGTATAATACCATCTGGGAGTTCTCGGCGATTCCGTACAGTGTACACAGTCTCCACTGAGCACCCGTATACTTTCTCTGATGTTAATCACCAATGGATATGGGATCATCCATCGCCCATCTACATTGGTCGAGAAGTTATACGCTAGTCTACTCTGGTATATTGATGCTCTGTCTCGATACACCTACGACTAGGAACATTTGAAGGATGTACTTAGTGACTACACCGTCCCCACTAGTATGATCTGTATCATAGTCCTGGTAGTCAAGTCGAGCAAGAAATAGCCGGATTATCGTGGCGAGCAAGAAAGTCCTCCATATATATGTCCAATCATCCACTACAATATACATCGTATGTACAGTAATGGCCTCTAGGGCATACATATCACTAACAATCTCCTATTTTCACTAGGGCCATCTGTTGTAGTATCCCATACCCAACAATTAGCTGTGGTTGAAGTATCTCATACTCAACCATCCCATAAAAGTCTCTACTGAGAAATAGGCCTTTGTGAGTGGATCCGCGCTGTTGTCCTATGTTCTACTCTCTTATCCTCGATCTCCCTGAAGATCAACCATCTCCATGATCAGGTGATACTGCCTAAGAATATGTCTGGATCACTGATGGGACGGGGGTTCCTACGCATAAGCCACAACTCCATTTTCACACAATGGTAGGAATGGAGTTCATCTCATGAAGTAATATACACCCAGACTTCCTCTTTGGTAGCATATTTGGTAATGATGTATCTAGCCTTTAATCGTCTAGTTTGTCACGGTATCTAGCTTGGAAATCTTCTAAGATACCGTACCTCCACTAAGGGTAAAGACAATGCCTGTGACTGACATTCAGTCGACCTTACCACCCTGGAAGCTTTCCAGTGATTCTTCCCAGGATCGATTGATACCATCTCACTACACCTAGTGAGAATCCTATCATCCAATTAGATCTATCTCATAGATCCAAAACCCAGGATTTAGGAGGTATGACCTTGATCCTATATGAAGAATCCTTGTGATAAGAGGAGATTGACCGAGTGTAGCATAGGAAACTTCTTCCCTATCAAGAGTATGTCATCCACGTACTATACGAGGATCACCACCGTACTCCTTACTACCTTTTTGTATATACTAGGTTCATCTACCATTTTGATGAAGTCAAACTTTTTGACTACCACATCAAAACAAATGTTCCAACTCCGCGATGTCTGATTTATCCCATAAAACAACTTGCACACGTTTCCGCTGCTCCCACTGTGTACGATGCCCTCTGGCTGTGTACTTATAAACACTCTCTTCTAAATCATTATTTAGAAAAGCAGTCATGACACCCAACCGCCAGATATCGTAGTCATGGTATGTAGCAATGGCAAGTAGGATCTGGATGGACTTAAACATAGGCACTAGAAAAGGTTTCATCATTATCCACACCTGGTCTATGACGAAAACCTTTTTCAACAAGCCTTAGCTTTGAAAGTCTCAACTTTTCCATGTACACCAAGTAATCTTCTCAAGATATACTTGCTCCTGATGGGGATTTAACCCTTCAGATAAAGCAATCAAAGTCCATACTTTGTTGGTGTATATGGATTCTATCTCAGATCGCTAAGCATCCAGCCATTCTCATAGAGTCCCCACTCTTGATGGCCTGTTCGAAACTAGTTGGGTCATCATCTCATGATGCAATCCTCACTCCTACTGTCATAGAGAAACCGAAGCATCTCTCAGGTGGATGATGAACCCTACCAGATCGGCGGAGAGGCTGAGGTTTATTGGAAACTATTGAATCCTCCTGTTCTACCAAATCATCAGCTGCAGTTTGTATAGCTGGAACTCCTTCCAGTTCTACCTCATGACCACTAATTTCTTCACAAGAAATTCCTTTTCCAAAAAGTGGCATGCTGAGAAACGAAACACCTTTTTCTCCTCAGTGTGGTAGAAGATATTCCCTTGCGAATGCTTGGGATATCCAACAATACTTCCACAGAACTGACCTTGCCTCGAGCTTGTATGGATTTTGCTTTTAGACATAGGCCGGACAACCCCATATCTTAACTTACTTAAGAGATGGGCTCTTCTCATACCATATTGCATATGGAGTGGCAGGCACTTGATTTGATTGGAACCCTATTCAATAGGTATGCAGCTTCTCAAATGCATAACCCCCAAAAGGAAATAGGCAACTCAGTAGTACTCATCATAGAGCACACCTTATCACATAACATGTGATTGCTCCGCCCCGATGCACTGACGTGTTGTGGTGTATACGGAGGAGTAATGCTGAGAGAGAATCTCATTCTCCTTTAGAATAGTCCAGAAATTCCATGCTCTAGTATTCTCCTCCCTGATCTCATCAAAGGACATAATACTATACCCTCTTTGGTTCTCTACTTCTAACTTATATTCATTGAATTTCTCAAAAGCTTCAGACTTGTGTTTCAACAGGAACATATGTCCGAATCTTGAGAGATCATCAATGAATGTAATGAAGTATAAAGAACCGGTCCTGGTATATGTAGACTGGGGACGTACATACATCATCATGTATCAATCCCAAGAGTTCACTAACTCTTTCTCTGTTTCTAATAAACGGAGCTATGGTCATCTTCTCTTTGTGACATGACTGGAAAGTTTCACAAGATGTAAATTCAAACTGATTTAAATATGTATATGTATGTAACTTCAGCTAGTCGAGTCACATTGATATGACCTAATCTATAATACCTCAAGAAGGATTTGTTCATTTCTGAACTCTTCCTCTTATGTGTGTTCTGTACGTTAAGAACCGTGGTTTGATTTAGAACGTCTATGCTTTTAGATAACGTGCCTGAACCGATCAACACTTGATATAGGAAATGTTCAAAACATTGTCCAACAGTACAAAATTATATCCTTCTTTACTAAATAAAGATACTGATATGATGTTGTATATCAGGTTCGGTATCTAATAACATTCGCTCAGAATCAATGTATTTGATAATACAGGGTGATAACTGCCAACAGACTTGGCTGCAACACTTGCACCATTTTTAACTCTTAAAACTTATCACCCTTTCTCAGTTCTCTACCTTTCATTAGCCCATGTAACATATTACATATGTGGGATTCTGATCCGGTATCTCATACCCAGGACGTAAAGGATACTGAGAAACAGTTCTCTGTAATGAACACACCCGAAGAAGATGCATCATCATGCACTTTCTTCGTTTGGGCGGCACGGGAATTCTAGTAATCCTCTATTTCCTACTCGGTCTTATAACAATTATAAGTTGGAGCGGTACCAACGTTCCCTAGCTCAGTATAACAAGCGGGTTCGGTCAATCCATCCGTATTATTATGTTGATTAAAGCGTGACATGGTTGCTACCTAGAGAAAGAGAGAAGAAAACACTTAGCGTATGCTCTTGCAAGATTAGATTGGTTATTAATATATCTAATCAGGATGGCTCCCACTGTTTTTGTCAAATCTTCCTTCAAACCCTAAAAGGAAAGACTAGCCGGGATTAATTACACCCTACAAGTTCGCCAATCTTTCAGCCAGGCTAGTGTCGGTACATTGAGGGAGTTTTCCCGTGCTTTCGCACGGACCTAATTAAAATAAACCTCGTTTTCCCGGGGGCATAATCTCGTTGACACCTTTCTAGACACCTACTTGATCAGCTAATTGTAATGTGTAAAACTCTCCCAGGAGTAACTCTTACTCGCAGTGGGTATCGGGATCCAACTATCTCATAGGAGGTATGCAATCTCATTGCAAATTTCAACACTTGAAATTACCGATAATATTTTGCCCCTAGCGACTTATGACCTTAACATGATCAACAAATCATAAGCGCTAGCCAAGTTCAACCCGTCATTTCTTGATTGAATTAAACCAACCCGCACGACCCATAACATGGTCAACAAAGTCGCATGACTACCCTAATCCAATCGCATCATATGCTTATGCAGATAAGCACTAATCAGCTACCGCACACTACGCCTTAACATGGTCAACAAACGTAGCACGAATACTAAGTAGTACTTATCTGAAATGATGGAGGGCTAAGACAAGCTTTTAAGAAAACCATTTGCGTAATAAACTTGATATCGTTGTAAAATCAAATGATTTAAATGGAGTGTTTTTTAGGCTTTTACTAGTTTTGCTAAAGAGGTCACTCCCGGTGAAGGGATCGTCGGCTCTTTCCTCATCGAATGAGGTGCAGGATATTTGATAAATACCACTATGCAAAGCAAAAACTATAGAAGCAATCAAAAGACAAACCGAGTTTGTAGCATCTGCTAGTTTCGCTAAAGAGGTCACTCCCGGTGAAGGGATCTCGGCTCTTTCCTTATCGAATAAGGTGCTGGATATTCTACAAGGAATACCGCTATGCAAAGCAAGAACTAGAGCTACCTGTTTTTGAAAATTCGATTCCACAACATCTTTATGTTTCTTTTATTTCATTAATCTCATTAATGAAGTCCCATCATTTAAGTTTACCTTAACATCACAGATAAATACAACGTACGCTTATGCCATCCGCATTCGCCTCGATGTCCCCTCATGCACCGTTAGGTTAGGTAACTAACGGCAGATCAGGACAGGGCTAGCGCGGGTGTAAAACATAAGTAACATCTATATAATATATATCATATATACTATATACAGTATCCATCACAGAACATATCATATGATCACATCACAGATATCGCAGCAGAAGAATCATATGAAACATTGGATATACTAGGACGTCCGTGTTTTCAATACGAGCCAGTATAAAACACGGATTCCACGGTCGCGATGAATAGCCAAACCCACACCCGTAGACTCCTACGAGAGCGGCAAGCAACCCTACCAATTCTAGAGTTAGGACACCCGGTCTCGACTCCTCGAGATGGTCTCCCACTGGACCCTAGAACCCGGTTACTTGTGCTCCCCGCCTTGGGTCTATCTTAATGCGGAAAAGTAAATAATATGCAATGGTGACATCATCCTCAACCCGGAAGTGCCCCAACAAAAGAATATTACATACAATGAATTTTACATGAATGAAAAAAGAAAAACTCCCATCTCACATAAAAACCCCGGCTATTAAAAACACGACAATCCAATATAACATATCACAGCAACACATAACATCGCATGTCATCAACGTAAGTAAATATGTGTATCCCAATTGTCGTTGATGTATAGCAACGAAACCGGAGATACACCACATATTACACTTACGGTCGCAGAAAAGAAAGTGTAAAACTACAACAGTTGAAATCCGCAACCTCCTTAGACATCACATGCCTAACCAAATGAATTCCTTAGACATCGCATGCCTAACATTTATAAACCCCGTATTTTAGTCTCAATATCGAAAACACTTTTCAATATCTAGTCGGGCAATTCAACAAGATTCCCGACATCCTGACCGAATGCTTGTCGGAAACTTTAGTAGACGGCCGCACCCCCCGGTGTCGTCGACGAAGTGCACTAAGGCGGAACACCGCTGCCGCGAGCACCCGAACGGATGCTTTTGGGGACGGGGTTCTCCTACAGTCTCTTGGTCGGGGCTATGGGGCGTGGCTATCTATTAAGTTTACCTGGAGAGTATCCGCGTACGCTACGTGATTGCGACGGACTTTTGATCGCATCAAAATCCCGTGGCAACCAATCAACTGAGACTAAACTGCTAGATTTATAACATTCAAATTAGTTATCTCATAACTACATTTGTGGATTCCAAATATTGTATCACATTTCAGAAAAAGTTAGACGATGTTAAACATTCCGATCGAATCAACAAACACCCAAAATTTCCCTAAGTGCTCAACACTTGAACTTAGTTTAAAAGCATCCATCACATGCCACAGTACCAATGGTCCAGCCGTAGAAGGGTTAAACTAACGCCTCACATGTGGCAACGCCGAACTACCACAAACCCTAAGGTTTAGAGGTGGTTCTGACGGTCACATAATCGAGTTAAGGTTTCGTTCTTCTAGAGGGTCCACCATGTTACTTACACGATATTTGAATGTTCTTTAACTAAGGAAAAATCCAACACTTGGAAATTTTCCGGCAGGGGAAAAAGTGTGTTATTGATATCTGTTCGAACTCTTTAACACTGTCTAAACAAACCGAAACAAAGCTAGAATTGCGAATACGAAACACTCCGAATTAACTTTATAGTAAATAAACATCTCAAGCAAATTTAGCAAAAATAAACAACACATGAAGTACCAAACCCTAAAGATTAGAACACCACCCAAAACTGGAGCTCAAAACCCTCATGGGGGCCGGCCTGCTCGGATGTCCTAGCCATGTGCTCGGCCAAAATCTAAGCACATGGGTCCAGTTTTGGGGTATGTTCACTATGTATCTCATACATGATTCCGCACTTGTTTGAAAAATATTTAGAGCTCATTTTAAAATCGACAGAAACTAGGGTTTGATATCGGGTGTTTCGGAGTTGTTTCGGTTTCGTAACCCTACACTTATCCGTCTAATTCTCTAGCTAGGCTCTGATACCACTGTTGGGAAACCTACAACGGCAGCAAGGTTTCGGGTGGCATCTCACATGCCAATTTCAAAATTTACCATTATAGATAACCCTAAAGCTAGATCATTAACTAGAGAATCAAACAAAACTAGCATGTTAACACTTTAACATCTAAGAGTTAAGGATCACAATCTTTGTAGTCCGTTCCTTCACTTCATAAGCTCCGACTTGAGGTCCCTTCGCTGCGATCATCAAGTACCCGGACTCTAGAGAGGCTCCATGAAGAGAATGATGCAACCTTGCTTCTAATCTTCAAAAACTGAGATGATCTACCTTGAAGAAACACTAACCCAAGCTCTCACTTCACTAATCAAGTATTAGTGAAGCAAACACCCTAATCTAAGTGGCTAGAATAGATGAGGATGATGAAGTAGGAATTTTTCTCTCTTTTATTTTCAATTTCTCACAAAACATCCATCACAAATGAAAAGCTAGAAAGCTTTTGGAGTGAGCAAGAAGAAGATGAAGTTGTGATGAATGAATTATTGTTGAGGTTAGAAATGCAACCATGGTTTAATATGTGTCATGGCTAACTCATGTAGAGAATAAACCATAGGTTAGGGTTAAACTTAGGTTAACAAATATCAAGGATAAAACAAAGAGGGTGGACAAAGTCAAAGGATCATGAAACTTCCTCAAAGCTCATCCAAAACAAAATGAATTATCCATCCAAAATGAATTAACCCAAATTTAAAACCCTAGAATGGTTTAAACTCTAAACCCTAGTTGCACTTGTAACCCTAACATGTTACAATATTATATATCACATATACAAAATTTTGTAACAAAAGAAACTAATACAATTAACATATATCACATATATATCAATGTATCATCATGTGAGAAAAAGAATTTTTAAGTGAGCTTATATTAGTTAATGCAATGTAATATATCAAATATATAATTATACATTAAATTATCGAATCAACACATGATCCGATAATCCGGCTATTTCACAAATAACCGACTAATATAAAATGTATCATTTCATCGAATCAACACTTGATTCGATGACCCGGCTATATCTGATATACCCGGCCGATATCACATATCGCGAGAATCGAATACGGTATCACATACATGTATTATTCTCGGTCCCGCACATATCACATATGTGCTCCTACTCCGTTTTGCCTGAGCCAGGAAACCTCTGTGTAGGACTCTAAAGAATCGTCAATATGCCGGCAGTAGGTGATGATCATATCAAACACCCATAAGCTGCAAGCGGTCAGCTAAACGTAACAGCCACCCAGGTATTGAGCGATCAGAAGATCAACAAGCAAGACTGTACATTCTCCTGTAAATCCAATCAGTAACACTCCCGTACAGTCCGGTCTCTTCGTCTGATATGTCGCATATCCATTCTAGGGGTGGTAAACGCCAGACCCCAATAACCGATAAGTCGTGTCGATGTAAGGTCCATAACGGTCGAGAAACTACTGATAACACTTACCAGTAAATCTCAGCAACCCTGGCCAGGGATTTCCAGTTATAGCCAATCGAACAAAGCGCAACATCAACTCCCAATACCGGGAGAGACAAAACCCCTCCTATCACTCATTGCCTCCATGTGATTCAGGACTGTACCCAAAAGCCACTGTTTTGCACGTTCTCTTGAACGTGGTAAGGTGGAAATCAAAGCATAGTGGGAATCACACAAGTCTCTATGACGATCTCGGGTCTACAGACTAACCTGTACCAGTGTCACCAGAGAACTGCCATCTGACGTGAGGTATAATACCATCTGGGAGTTCTTGGCGAGTCCGTCCAGTGTACCCAGACTCTACTGAGCACCCGTATACTTTCTCTGATATCAAACACCAATGGATATGGGATCATCCATCGCCCATCTACATGGGTCGAGAAGCTATAGGCTAGTCTACTCTGGTATATCGATGCCCTGTCTCTATACACCTACGACTAGGAACATTTGAAGGATGTACTTAGCGACTACACTGTCCCCACTAGTATGATCTGCATCATAGTCCTGGTAGTCAAGTACTCATCCTAAGGGCTTTATCAACATGTAATATAGAGACAATCAGAGTACATGTTAAAATAAAGAGCAACCAGATAGCATACTATTATGTCGAGCAAGAAAGTCCTCTAAATATATGTCCAAGCATCCACTACAATATACATCGTATGTATAGTAATGGCCTCTAGGGCATAAATATCACTAACACAAACTTACGAGATACTTTTGAAATTTCCCCTGATCTTTATTAGAGGCATGAAAACTTTTAATCGAAGTTTTTGAAACAAAACGACCCCATTTTGCACGAGCACGTAATGACGTGAATGAGCTTAACTTAAATGAAAAAGTGAGGTGTGAAAAATAAGGGTTCGGCATTTCTAACTTAGGGTGATAGAATTGTAAGTCCACGTTACCCGTCCCGGTTCTTTCGGGGATGCGGAAATGGTGAAAAACGATTTTTCGGTGGAGGTAACATGGACTCAAAAAACCGGATCTTTGCTAAACAAACTATCTAGCAACCTAACTAAGAGTTTAGCTACTATGTTAGGGGTTATACCTAAACTTGAACTCCTTCTCTTCGACTCCTTGTGGTGGTCGGATCGGCCTCACCTCGTCGTCTCCTTGTGCCGAAGATGGATCCACCCGAAAGCTTCTACCTTTGGCTCCAACCTCAATCTAGAGGAAACTAAAGTGTTAGGTTTGCTAAACCTTCAACCTTAGGATGAGTAGAGAGTGGTTTTGGTGTTTTATCTCAAAGGAAAATGGTTCTCAACTCATGAGAGGGATCTTTCCTTGAGCTAGAGGAAGAGGGAGAGCAATGGAGAGAGCTTGGATGAGAGAGAGTGAGAATGATAGAATGAATGAAGACTTTTGCAAGCATGCTCTCAAAAACCAAAATAATCATAATAATAATTGTAATCAAGTATTTTGTGATGGTTCATTTCAATGGAAATATCATTTCATGCATTTAATGCATTTTGTGAACATACAAGCAAGCAAAAGTCATAGCCATGAAATGATAGCCATTGTAATGATGATGGTCAACAAGTCCAAGCTAGTCAACCGGTCAACAAAGTCAACAAGTCAACAAAGTCAAACTTTCAACCCAACCATGGCACAATAATACTTAATTAATATTATTACTAATCATATTTCCTATTCTCATTAGGGTTTAGAAAAAGTCAACAGTCAACAACCCTAATGAGAATCATCTGCCTCTTTCTCGGTCAACCGTGCATACACACCCGCATCCGCGTTCCGAGGAACACGAACACAAACGAGATAAAACCAATCCCAAAACGTATACTAGGATCTGGCTTAAACCAAAGCCCGCTAGTAATAACTGCCCGGACACCAACAGTGCACAAGTGCGCGGATGTGACCGAACCCTGTCGCAAAACCATGCGACCTCTACTCTTTTTGCCCAAATGCGAATAGCTCTCTGTGTGGGACTCTAAAGACTCGACACTACGCTGGCAGTGGGTTTAACCACAGACCGCAAGCGGCACTAGCTGTGCGTAACGGCCCCCAGGTAGATGCCGATAAGAAGACTGATGAGGTGAAACCCATCCGAACTCCTACTGAGCCTGAATGTGACAGTCTCCGTACAGTCCGGTCTGTTCGTTTGAGAATATCACATAGCGGGCCTAGGGGCGGTAAACGTCAGTCCCCTAATAGCGGTACAAGTCATGTCGGAGTGTAGCCCAGAACACCCTGAGACAACACTGGATAACCTACCAGTATATCTCGCTTGCCCTGGCCAGGGACTTTGTGTAATGGCTCACCTAGACACAGCGTGATATCAACCCCCAATACCGGGAGAGACGAATCCTGTCTAACCGTCATTGCCTCCAAGTGCTTCGGGACTGCACCCAACTACTACCTGTTTGCACGACTCCTTTGAGCCGTGGTAGGGTAGTAATAAAAGTACAGTGGGAACACACTCGAGGCGAAGTGACAGTGTCAAGTCAGCGGACTAAGCTGTACTCATGTCACCTGGGAACTGATAACTGACGATAGGTATAGTATCAACCAACAGTTCCCGACGAGTCCTGTCCAGTGTACTCGTAACCTAACGAGCACCCGCATACTATCTCAAGTACGACGTACTGACGGCTGTGGGACAGACCGTCTCCCCTGCTGGGATGAAAAGCGCATACGCTAGTCTACTCCGGAGTATCGATGCCCTGTCTCGATAGTCCTACGACTAGGGACCTGTATAAGGATGTGCTTGTGGATTACCCAGCCCCCACGAGTGTGACTGCCATCACAACGCTGGTAATCAAGCAAAGATCCTAAGAGCTCCACTAATGTGTATAGGTGATATACTAAAAGAAACACATGTACACATTAAAGTAGAAACAAAACAAGTAGCATACTACTATTTTGAGCAAGATTGTCTATACAACTGTGAATATCCCAAGCTTCCATTAAGTAATATACAAACTAGTATGATACAGTAATGGCCTCTAGGGCATATACACTAACAAGAATTTCTAGCCTAAATACTGAACCTTAGGATTAGAAATGACAGTTAACACATGAAACTAACTTGACGGGATTTTGTGGGTGTAATCCGCTAAAAACCCTCAGGAGACAAAACTCATTCTTTAGGGTAACCTAGAGGTTTAGCGGCTTGTTGCACATGCTCAGTGCAATCGCATTTCTTGTGAAAGTGAGATTATGATTTTGTTTCGCTCTATGAAGGGTTACACTAGCACCCCGACCAACTTCCGTGGCCAAATGCGGAACAAAAAATTATAGCGATAAAAAATTTGGCGCTAGAATAAACACAAACCGGATCTTTACCATAAACCTAGTTAGCACAATAGAGTTCTATCTACTATGATAGAAAGTTATACCTCAAGCTTGAACTCCTTCTCTTCTTGTGGTGCTTCTCCTTGTTGTGAGCTCCTTGGAGTGGTTGTAGATGGCTCGTCCTCACCGGCTTCTCCACGTCAAAGAAGATCCATCCGAAGGCGTCTACCTTGAGCTCCAACCTCAACAATGAAGTAACTAGGGTGCTTGGTGTGCTAGACTAAGAACCCTAGAGTGAGTAGAGAAGGATTTTAGTGGTTTGGTCTCAATGGCCCTTGGTTCTCAACACATGAGAGATGAGGGCTTGAGAGAGAGGATGAAGGAGAGAGAGCTATGAGAGAGTGTGTGTATGTGTAAAATGAAGAGATAGCTCTCATATTAGGAAAAAGAATAATAATTTTAATTAGTATAATTGTGATGGTTCATTTGATTTGACCATTATCATGTCACCATTAATGCTAAGCAAAATATCTTTTGCT
The DNA here is from genome assembly GCA_030015575.1 of Agapanthus africanus. NCBI lineage: Eukaryota > Viridiplantae > Streptophyta > Magnoliopsida > Asparagales > Amaryllidaceae > Agapanthus > Agapanthus africanus. The sequence goes on from JASDDO010000026.1 coordinate 504,973,054, forward strand.
TAATAAAAATATCTAATTCAACAATGGTCAACAAGTCAAATGGTAAAACAAAATAACCATGACACAATTATCTCTAATTCAACAATGGTCAACAAGTCAAATACTAGGATCTGGCTTAAACCAAAGCCCACTAGTATCAACTGCCCGAACACCAAAACACGCACAAGTATGCGTATGTGAACAAACCCTGTCATAAACACCATACGACCTCTACATCGTTTCGCCCAAAGATGGAAAACCCTCCGTGTGGGACTCTAAAGACTCGACACTACGCTGGCAGTGGGTTTAACCACAGGCCGCAAGCGGTACTAGCTGTACGTAACGGTCCCCAGGTAGATGTCGATAAGAAGGCCGATGAGGAAAACCCATCCGAACTCCTACTGAGCTTGAATGTGACAATCTCCGTACAGTCCGGTCTGTTCGTCTAAGGGTATCGCATATCGGGCCTAGGGGTGGTAAACGTCAGACCCCTAATAGCGGTATAAGTCATGTCGGAGTGTAGCCAGAACACCCTGAGAAACTACTGGAACACCTACCAGTAAATCTCACTTGCCCTAGCCAAGGACTTTGTGTAATGGCTCTTCTAGACACAACGCGATATCAACCCCCAATACCGGGAGAGACGAATCCTGTCTAACCGCCACTGCCTCCAAGTGCTTCGGGACTGTACCCAACTACTACCTGTTTGCAAGACTCAATAGAGCCGTGGTAGGATAGCAATCAAAGAACAGTGGGAACACACTTGAGGCAAAGTAGCAGTGTCAAGCCAACTGACTGAGCTGTACTCATGTCACTTAGGAACTGCTAACTGATGATAGGCATAATACCAACCAACAGTTCCCGACGAGTCCGTCCAGTGAAACTCATAACTGTAGCGCCCCGGCCGTCAAAATGACGCCAAATGCGGAACAAAAACTTTTATAACTGGCGCTATCGTATACTATAACCCAGATCTGCCATTAACGCTAAACTAACAAACTGCAAAGAGGGTAGAAAGGTTATACCGAACGATCCGAGTCCTTCGTTCTTTAACCATCATCCCATGCTCCTGTTGCGGCTGCTCCGATCTCGTCGATCTTCGATCTGCTCGTCCAGGTGGCACCACGTCATCGGATCTTTAAACGGGCTCCCACCTCTGACCCGAGGCAACTCGGTTATCAAGTTTGCTAAAAGAGATGACCAAGATTGATGTAGAGAATGAGTAGAACACTTTGTCTCACTTCGTCCAAAGCCATGGACGAACGGTTAATGAAGTTGCCATTTGGAATGATTTGAAATGAGAATGAGCTGTGAAATTTCCATACACCAAATCACATAAAAATTTTAATCAACAACCATCTCTTTTCTACCAAGTGAGTGAGAGAAGAGGAAGGGAGGGGCCGGCCATATATAGAGGTGGGGGTGAGTGTAGGAGCAAGGGGGGTGACCACAAGCAAAGCTTCTCACAAAAGATCTTAGCAAGAACAAGAATCATTAATGCAAAAGAATGAGTCACTAATACACCTCATCAACTCATAAATGCTCCATTAATGCACTAAGCCACCTCACCATCCTAGTCACCATCCTAGTCACCATCTAGAATCTTCCACACTCATCTCAAGAAAAGATAAATCCGCATTTAACTGAATGTTAAAAACGACCGATAGAAAACTGGAAACTGGAAACTTCCAAAAGTGATCCCGAAACGAATTTCAGGATAACCTCATAACTCTATAAATATACCCGCATTTGTATTACGACCGAATACAAATGCAACTGAGACAAAGATATTATATCTACTAAGTATAATACTCGGATCCGGCTTAAACCAAAGCCCACCAGTATTATCTGCCCGAAATATGACACGTCCGTAAACGCACGTGCATTTTTCGAACCCTACCATAAAACCATACGGCCTCTACAACGTTTTGCCCGAACTTGGGAAACTATCTGTGGGGAACTCTAATGACTCGTCAGTACCCTGGCAGTGGGTTTAACCACAAGCCGTCAGTGGCACTAGCTGTGCGTAACGGCTGCCCATGTACTGACCTCAATGGAAGTCGATGAGCGAACTCATCCCGAAACCCTACTGAGCCTAACAGTGACAATGTATATACAGTCCGGCCCGTTCGTCTATGAGTATCGCATATCCGGCCTAGGGGGCTAGTAACGTCAGACCCCCAATAGCGGTATAAGTCGTGTCGGAGACAAGCCCTGAACACCCTGAGAAACTACCGGAGCACCTACCAGTAATTCTCACCTGCCTTGGCCAAGGACTTGGTGTAATGGCTTTCCTAGACACAGCGCGATCTCCACCCCCAATACCGGGAGAGACGAATCCCCTGCCGATCCGCTCACATGCCTCCATGTGGCTCGGGACTGTACCCAAAAAATACCTGTTTGCACGACTCCTTTGAGCCGTGGTAGGGTAGAAATCAAAGTACGGTGGGAACTCACACGAGACAAATGACGACCTCAGGTCGATGAACTAACCTGTACACATGTCACCAGGGAACTGCTATCTGACGATATGTATAATACCAACTAGCAGGTTCCCGGCGAGTCCTGTCCGGTGTATTCATAACCCAATGAGCACCTGTATACATCTTAGGTGATCCAACTGACACCAGTGGCTTGTGAGACCGGCCACCGCCCCTCGTCGGGGTCTCGACTATGTACACTAGTCTACTCCGGAGTATCGATGCCCTGTCTCGAAACTCCTACGACTAGGGACCACTATTAAGGATGTGCTTATGGACTACCCAACTCTCACGTATATGATCGCCCTCATACTGTTGGTAGTCAAGCAAGATCCTAAGGGCTCTATCAGCGTGTAACATGTAATCAGTCACCTGAACATGTACACGACTGATAAAGGCATACCAGATAGCATACTATTATCTCGAGTAAGACTGTCCTACCGGCATAGGTCCTCCTCAATCATTGCAATCACGTACCTGCGATCCAATAATTGACTTTGAGGGCAATATATCCAACAATCTCCCACTTGCACTTAAGGCTAATTATTGCGATGTCGCATACTCACAGCCCGTGTGATACCGAACACCCAACTCCTCTACTGATCAGTTTCACAAAGCCCGTTCGTAAAACTCTTGTGTTCGAGAAATAGCCTCAGTGAGTGGATCCGCCCTGATGTTTCTTTCTATGTCTCTCTTAATCTCAAGTTCGCGGAGAAAGCCATCTCCCGAATCGAGTAATACCTGTCTTAGAATATGTCTGGATATCTGATAGGACCTAGTTCATAAATGAACCCCAAATCCAAACTTCTTAGACTGTATCATCAACTGAATCTAATCAGTATCCTGCACCATGCCTCCCACAGTATCCTCTTGGACCACCTGTCCATAATACTGTCCCTCGTCAGAGGGAAAACTATAACTCTGACAATCACTCTTTCATCCATGTCACCTTTGAAGCATGGAATGATAACCGTCTCCCAAAGGAGGCTGCCGTCATCAAATCCGTAGAACATGTACTTATGTTCTAAAACTGCTTCCTTATGTTTCTCCAGGATTGGATTAATATAAACTTATCGCATCTAGTTCAAAAACAACATCTGGTGTGGTACTTGACATCTCATGATTGACTCAATTGCCTAAGCAAGTGATCTGCTAATCATGCGCATCCCTCTCCCCTTTAGTCTGTAAGACACCTTTAGAGAGGGTGACTCCATCACCTGCAGGTACACCACTATGCCAGGAGTCATCTATTCTAAAAACCATTAGAATACTGTCAAAGTACCCACATTAGGAAACTACCCAAATCTAGATCTAAAACCATAGATCTAGAAACCAGAATGTCTGATATTATATCCATATCCTTTCTGGAGAAACAACTGTGTGACGACCACAGTATAGGAATTTTACTTCCTACTCTGTGTATGACATACAAATACCAGGACATCACACCCTACTACCTTCTTAACAGATCCATCCTCTATTCTGATGAAGTCAAACGTATGATTGTCACATCAAAATTATATGATCTATCTTCGCTATAACTGCTCAAGTCTATAAATAGACATAAGCAACTTGCCCACTATGCTTCTGCTGCTCCCACTGACCACAATAACCCTCTGGCAGAATAATATATACGTGCACTTCTAAAGCTAGTTTAGAACGACGCTATACTTAACCTCCTGCCGGGTCTCATAGCCTGGAACAACAGTAGTGTCAAGTCTGGGTAAGCAAGAACCTCCCTGTCACCGTCCTTGAGGCTACCGGAGTACCTCTCGGGTGTCTGAGGTTACCCACCATATCTGCGGAGTGGCTAATGGAATGTCAAACCTGATTGAATCTTTAGGTTCTATTAAATTTTCCGTAATCGTTTGCGGTTCTGGAATCACTTCCAGTTCTACCATACTCCCACTACTGTTTTCTGAAAAAAAATCCATTTTAGTAAAACTGTGGCGAGTCAAGAACAATATCACTATTGATCTTCCAGATGGTAGAAAGTCAACTCTCGTCATAGCCTGGGCCAACCCACAAACAGCCATTACGGAAACGTGCCCTGAGTTATCTAGAGTCTGGTTTTAAGCATAATCCGGACAACTCCCCGTACCTTAACATCGTTAAGATATGAACCATTCTATATCCAATATAGAAACTTTGGCACTTATTTAATTGGAACCGGATTCTAATCATGCAGCTGTCTCCAGTGCATATCAACTTAATGGAGAGAGGCTAATCAGCATTACTCAACTTAGGAATCCATCCAATTATGAGTAACCTGAAAGAGAAACAAGTTTCTCAAAACCATTACTATCAACTGAATACCAATCACAAGTATCAACATCTTCGATCTCTTTGAAGAATCCCGATACTTGCGATACCTGGTTCTCTACTTTATTCTTATACCCACGACTTCTCAAAATTTAGACATTATATTTCTATGAAACACTTGTCTAAAAACTAGAGAAGTCACAAGTAAACAGAACATAGTACGAGGACCAACCCCTTTGTTCTGATGGACACTGGACAACATACAATACTCTGTATAAGTCCGCTGAGTTGAATAACTCAAAACCTGTGCGTCGTAGGTTGAAAACTGTACCCAGGCGATTTCCTCAAATATCACCAATTACAACGAATTCCGATATAATGAGGATGATCACCTAATTCCCAATAACTTGCTCCCACTCATCATCTGTAAAACCATACAGATGTGAGAATGAAACCTGGTAAATACATACTCTGGAGTAAGTATCTAATCGGGAAAACAGTTTTCCATTAACAATGCACTGAAACATGAAAATGTTTCGTAGGGGTATCCTGGTATTCATAGTAATGTCTCTTCCATAATCCAATTCATGACTTTAACCGTATATTTCTTTGCCATCTCTCCAAATCCCTTTATTTGTCTTTAGTCGTTACCTTCTGTACACCATCGTTAGGCTAAATGGTTTTCTTCCTTCCCTACCGTTCGGCACCAGTCTATGGTTTGGAAGAAGACTATCCAGTAAGTATAATAGGTGTACCCTCCTGAACCTAGGAGTACTCACATCGTGATGATAAAAGACAACTGAATAATACCTTATTCTTTTAAAGGTGAAATAGGAGTGGCGATGAAGTACGCGGTTTGGTCGTAAATGAGAACAGTCACAATTTACTTTGCCCTCTTTCTAATCCCTTTATTTTGTCTTTACATATTACCTTCTGTACACCCTACTTAGGCTAATTGGTTTTCTTCATTCCCTACCTTTTGGCACATGCCTATGGTTTGGAAGAAGACTATCCAATAAGCGTAATAGGTGTACTCTCCTAAACCAAGGAGCCCTCGCAACCTGAGAGAAGGTGATAATAAAAGACAACTGAATAAACCAATTCTATTTCTCCTGAACCTGGATCCATCCTCGAAGAAGTCCCTTCGAGTTCGTATATAACCATACGATGGATCTATCCAATGGAAGTGAATACTCGTAGTGATACGAGGTGTTCTGAGAAATTCAAAGGGTAAAAGAAGGAGTGGCAATGACTTATGCAACTCAGACAATCCAAAAGCCAGTATTTTAAGAAGGTTCGGTCAACTTGGTCACTGAGTCATAGTCTAGGGTCGGTCAAAGGTCGCTGCCAAAGAGAGAGAGAGAAAGAAACACTCTGTGTGCACTCTAACCTAGATCAGAATGGTTATCACTTTATCTAATCAGGAAACCTCCCATTGTACTGTCAAATTCTCCTCCAAACCTGAAAGAAGAATCAATCGGGATCACCCGAAGAGTAAACCAACTCATCAGTGGGAATCGGGATCCAACTCTCATCGCATGATAACGTGACGGAATCCACTCACGTTATCACACTCCAGAAGGTATGCGCATGCCTGACAAGTTTCAGTTTCTTTAGAAACTCCCGATATGATTTTTGCCTCATGCTCTTATGACCTTGGCGTTGGTCAAAATATCATAAGTCACATGCCAAGTTCTACCCGTCACTATCTTGTCAATTTGAACCCACCCGCACATGCCCTTGACGTTGGCCAAAATGGCAGAACGACTGTCCTAAGCCAACTCATCTATCTATGCAACAAATGAATACCCAGCAGCTACCAAACACTATGCCTTGGCGTTGGTCAAAATACATAGCTTGAATACTACTGAATACCCAAAAGAAATGACGGAGGGCTACGGCTGGTTTTTGGCGAAAAACCTTTAACGTAATGAACTTGATCTCGTTTGAAGGAACCTGATAGCGTTTTATAAAAATATAGTGGCGAAAACCTTTTGCTAAAGAGATCACTCCCGGTGAAGAGATCTCGGCTCTTTCCTCGTGGAATGAGGTGCAGGATATTCCAACTGAATACCTCGATGCAAAGCAACTTGTAATCGACTATAGTGAAGTTATTACCCTGACACAAACTTCTGCCCAAGGGGGTCACTCCCGGTGAAGGGATATCGGCCCTTGCCTCGTCGAATGAGGTGCAGGATATTCCAACTGAATATCACTATGCAAAACAAAAGAAAACTTCTTTTGTAATAACACTTTTTAAAACTGTTCCAACAACATCCAAACAGGTTTGTTTTTCTTTGCATTGATCAGAATCAACGCAGTCCCATCAATTAATCACACCAGAAAAGAACGAAAATAAAATGTACGTATATGCCATCCGCATTCGTCACTGGGTCCCGTCATAACCCGTTAGGTTACTTAACTAACGACAGAGCGGGGACTGGACTAGCGCGGGTGCAAAACATATACAACATCTAATAGTATATTTACCAATATACAATAATCGCTCCAGGCGTGATAATATGCAACATTACAGAAAAGTAATAAGCATCACAGAACAATACAGATAATCTGGGATCCCCGGGTTTCACAGAGCCGCTGCTGAAGCCCGACGTTCCCCTGGTCGTGTGGATAGCCTGTGCAATGAAACTTAGACCCCTACGGGTGCGGCAAGTTACCCGCCAAAACCTAAAGCGAGCCAGCCCCCTACAGCATAGTGAATGGACCACCCTTCACTTCACGGAATCCGGTAGCTTGAGTACCCCTCCTTGGGTCAACCTGTACTCCCTACAAGTGCGGCGAATAGTCTGCCAATTCTAGAGTGAGGCCCCTCTGCCTCTCAAAGCCATGAGATGCGGACCCGTTGCCCTCCAGAACCCGGCTATCCGTGCACTCCATCGCGGGGTAAAACCTAGTACAGAAATGAAAAATATGTACAACGGGTACATCGACCTCAGCCCGGTCGTACCCAAAAAGAATATTATACAAACAGGCAGTGACGGCAGTCCACATGTTGGACGCTCGCCCCGCAATATCAAATGTACAAATAAACTCAAACTGCACTACCATTGCACACTGCTATCCACCACGACATATCCGCAACATCACAGCACAACACAGAACATCAACGCGAATGTCACGTTCGCAAACCCGTCTAAAAGAACTATAGCAATCAGACGCGGTTTACCGCTCAAATGACATTCACGGTCGGAGATATAATGTAAGTACTGTAAACTAACACGTTTAAATTTCGATCGACTAAATTTCCCGAAGTGGGCCCCACATACATCTGCTGTAAAGCAACAAAATATGGGCCCAAAAGAAATATTCCAGAAACCACAATTTTCAATGTAGAACCTACTGTAGAAAGATGGTTCACTGTAGCTCAAAAACGGCCGCGGAACCGCGGCCAAACTAGGGTTTGTGCGGCGGTTCCACAGCGCTTTGGAGTCAACAGTTGACCAAATTTCACCAGTATTCTTAGAAAAGCCTGCACGATTTTCTGAGATGCTCAAAATAATTTTTAAACCCTTTTAAAAATCGACAGAAACTTTTGCACTAAAAATTGTGATTTTCGAAAATCCGTTCGATCGATATTTTAAACGCGTTAGCACAAGTTAGTAAAGCTTAATGGCAAGGCTCTGATACCATATAAGTCTACGGTAGCGCCCCGGCCGTCAAACTGACGCCAACTGCGGAACAAAAACTTTTATAACTGGCGCTATCGCATACTATAACCTGGATCTGCCATTAACGCTAAACTAACAAACTGCAAAGAGGGTAGAAAGGTTATACTGAACCATCCGAGTCCTTCGTTCTTTAACCATCATCCCACGCTCCTATTGCGGCTGCTCCGATCTCGTCGATCTCCGATCTGCTCGTCCAGGTGGCACCACGTCATCGGATCTTTAAACGGGCTCCCGCCTCTGACCCGAGGCAACTCGGTCATCAAGTTTGCTAAAAGAGATGACCAAGATTGATATAGAGAATGAGTAGAACACTTTGTCTCACTTCTTCCAAAACCATGGACGAACGGTTAATGAAGTTGCCATTTGGAATGATATGAAATGAGAAATGAGCTATGAAATTTCCATACACCAAATCACATAAACTTTTTAATCAACAACCATCTCTTTTCTACCAAGTGAGTGAGAGAAGAGGAGGGGAGGGGCCGGCCATATATAGAGGTGGGGGTGCGTGTAGGAGCAAGAGGGGTGACCACAAGCAAAGCTTCTCACAAAAGATCTTAGCAAGAACAAGAATCATTAATGCAAAAGAATGAGTCACTAATACACCTCATCAACTCATAAATGCTCCATTAATGCACTAAGCCACCTCACCATCCTAGTCACCATCTAGAATCTTCCACACTCATCTCAAGAAAAGATAAATCTGCATTTAACCGAATGTTAAAAACGGCCGATAGAAAACTGGAAACTGGAAACTTCCAAAAGTGATCCCGAAACGAATTTCAGGATAACCCCGTAACTGTATAAATATACCCGCATTTGTATTACGACCGAATACAAATGCAACTGAGACAAAGATATTATATCTACCAAGTATAATACTCGGATCCGGCTTAAACCAAAGTCCACCAGTATTATCTGCCTGAAATATGACACGTGCGTAAACGCACGTGCATTTTCCGAACCCTGCCATAAAACCATACGGTCTCTACAACGTTTCGCCCGAACTTGGGAAACTATCTGTGGGGAACTCTAATGACTCGTCAGTACCCTGGCAGTGGGTTTAACCACAAGCCGTCAGCGGCACTAGCTGTGCGTAACGGCTGCCCATGTACTGACCTCAAGGGAAGCCGATGAGCGAACTCATCCCGAAACCCTACTGAGCCTAACGGTGACAATGTATATACAGTCCGGTCCGTTCGTCTATAAGTATCGCATATCCGGCCTAGGGGGCTAGTAACGTCAGACCCCCAATAGCGGTATAAGTCGTGTCGGAGACAAGCCCTGAACACCCTGAAAAATTACCGGAGTACTTACCAGTAATTCTCACCTGCCTTGGCCAAGGACTTGGTGTAATGGCTTTCCTAGACACAGCGCGATCTCCACCCCCAATACCGGGAGAGACGAATCCCCTACCGATCCTCTCACGTGCCTCCATGTGGCTCGGGACTGTACCCAAAAAATACCTGTTTGCACGACTTCTTTGAGCCGTGGTAGGGTAGAAATCAAAGTATAGTGGGAACTCACACGAGACAAATGACGACCTCAGGTCGATGAACTAACCTGTACGCATGTCACCAGGGAACTGCTATCTGACGATATGTATATTACCAACTAGCAGGTTTCCGGCGAGTCCTGTCCGGTGTACTCATAACCCAATGAGCACATGTATACATCTTAGGTGATCCAACTGACACCAGTGGCTTGTGAGACCGGCCACTGCCCCTCGTTGGGGTCTCGACTGTATACACTAGTCTACTCCGGAGTATCGATGCCCTGTCTCGAAACTCCCACGACTAGGGACCACTATTAAGGAAGTGCTTATGGATTACCCAACTCTCACGTATATGATCTCCCTCATACTGTTGGTAGTCAAGCAAGATCCTAAGGGCTCTATCAACGTGTAACATGTAATCAGTCACCTGAACATGTACACGACTGATAAAGGCAAACCAGATAGCATACTATCATCTCGAGTAAGACTGTCTTACCGGCATAGGTCCTCCTCAATCATTGCAATCACGTACCTGCGATCCAATAATTGACTTTGAGGGCACTATATCCAACAATAACCCAATGAGCACCTCCATACTATCTCCAGTATGACGTACTGATGGCTGTGGGACAGACCATCTCCCCTGCTGGGATGAGAAGCGTATACACTAGTCTACTCTGGAGTATCGATTCCCTGTCTCGATAATCCTACGACTAGGGACCTGTATAAGGATGTGCTTATAGACTATCCAGCCCCCACTAGTGTGATCGCCATCACAACGCTGGTAGTCAAGCAAACATCCTAAGGGCTCCACCAATATGTATTAGCGATATGTTAAAAGAAACACATACACATATTAAGATAGATACAAACCAAGTAGCATACTAAAATATCGAGCAAGACTGTCGTCAATCCATGTATATATCCCAAGCTTCCAAAATGTAATATAAAAACTAGTACTATACAATAATGGCCTCTGGGGCATACATATCCAACAATCTCCCACTTGCACTAAAGGCCAGCAATTGGTGTACTGCATACCCAACGTCTGCACTAAGGCCAGCTGATGGCGTACCACATACCCAATAGCTCAAAAAGTCGCTCGAACTGTGTTTGAGGGAGGGCCTTTATGAATGGATCCGCCGTGTTGTCTTTAGTGTTCACTCTCCGTACCTCGATCTCCTGGCGATCAATGATCTCCCTGATCAGGTGATACCGCCTTAAGATGTGCCTGAATTTCTGATGGGACCGTGGTTCCTTCGCTAAAGCTATATCCCCATTGCTATCGCAATACAAAGGTATTGGGTCAACAATGGACTGAACTACCTGAAGTTCACTAATGAACTTCTTCATCCAGACCGTCTCTTTTGCGGCATCGCTTGCAGCAATGTATTCAGCCTCCATCGTTGAGTCTGGGACGATATCCTGTTTGGAACTCCTCCAACATACCGCCCCTCCGTTGAGGGTAAACACAAAACCCGAGACAGACTTGCTGTCGTCCTTGTCACTCTAGAAGCTTGAATCGGTAAAGGACTCGACCCTAAGGTCTCCATTACCGTAAACCAGGAACATCTCCTCAGTCCTTCTCAGGTACTTGAGAATGTTCTTCACTGCTGTCCAGTGGTTCTCTCCTGGGTTTTACTGAAACCGGCTCACCACGCTTAGCGCATAAGCTACATATGATTTTGTACATAGCATCGCATACATTATAGATCCTACTGCCGAAGCTTAGGGTATAGTGCTCATGGGAACCCTCTCCTCGTCAGTCTTGGGAGACATCTTCTTGGAGAGGGTGATTCCGTGCAATGCGGGTATATTACCGCGCTTGGAATCTTCCATACTAAATCTCTTTAGTACGGTCTCTATGTACCTGGACTGTGAAAGTCCCAATAATCTCTTAGATCTATCTCTGTAGATCTTGATCCTCAGAATGCACGAGGCATCACCCAGGTCCTTCATGGAGAACCATTGTGACAAGAATAGCTTGACCGATTGTAGCATAGGAATGTCATTTCCTATCAAAAGAATGTCGTCCACGTACAAGACTAGGAATACGATAGGTCATCCTACAATCTTCTTATAAATATAAGGTTCATCCTCGTTCTTGATGAAGTCAAATTCCTTGACTGTTTCATCAAAACAGATGTTCCAGCTCCGCGATGCCTGCTTTAATCCATAAATGGATTTAAGCAACTTACTCAACTTCCTGCTGCTCCCACTGTCTACAAAACCTTCTGGCTGATCCATATAAACGCTCTCTTCCAAACTGCCGTTTAGAAAAGCCATTTTTACGTCCATCTGCCAGATCTCATAGTCATGGAAGGCAGCAATGGCAAGTAGGATCCGAATGGATTTGAGCATAGCCACTGGAGAAATGGTTTCGTCATAGTCCACACTAGGTCTCTGACGAAAACCTTTTGCAACGAGTCTAACCTTGTAGGTTTCCACCTACCCATCTACACCAAGTTTCCTTTTGTAGATCCATTTGCATCCAACGGGTTTTACCCCAGGTGGAGCAATATCCAAGGTCTACACTTTATTGGTATACATGGACTCCATTTCGGATCGCATAGCATCTAGCCACTTATCAGAGTCCCTACTGATAATGGCCTGCCTGAAACTGGTAGGATCATCTTCTTCCAAGATGCAATCTTCCCGGTCCCCGTCTATGAGAAAACCGTAGTATCTCTCGAGCGGATGAGAAATCCTACCAGATCTGCGGAGTGGTTGAGGTTTATCTGGGATTACTGAATCTAGTTGTTCCTCCAAATCTTCAGTTATATTTTGTGGTTCATGGATTTCTCCCAGTTCTACCGTACTCCCACTAGTTTCTTTTGTAAGAAACTCCCTTTCTAAAAAGGTAGCATGGCGAGATACAAACACCTTTTGTTCCTCAGTGTGGTAGAACAGATATCCTAATGAATCCTTAGGATATCCCATAAATTTACATAGAACTGACCGTGCCTCTAGCTTGTCCGGTTTCTGTGTTTTCACACAGGCCGGTGATTGGTATGGATTTAGCGTGCTTGCGCTTTCAAAATATGAATCAAAAATATTTATAAACCGCAATCAAGAACGGCATCGCTTGGTAGCTAGCCGGTGAGTACGGGTCGGTCCACAGGGATTTTGTGAATTTCCTAATTGTTCTTACGAGTTAATTCCGATTGGGGTCGGATTGATTAAATCTAAAAACTAAATTAATCTAGATCTAAATATTGCTAGGGTTAGGTTTAGGTTAAGTTTGGAAATGCAAATATTTCCTCACCGCTTTCTATACCCAAATTAAGATCTCTTTAGGAGTTATGGTAATTATTAATAAAGGGGATTAGTACCATCGGGAAGAAACGGTGTTTCTTCCTCTAGATTCTTATCCTTCCTTTCTTAATCCTTACCCTAACCTCCATGGAAAACACGCTCAACCGGGCCTTTATACTACGGTATCACCGCTACCTCGTGGGATAGGGTGCCGTAGGGAGCGGTGTGTGCATGTATGCATGGAGTCCTATAAAAACGTGTGATGGGCAAGAAAGGGGTGAGAGATCTTCATCTCTCAAGCCTTCCCCAAATGTAACCCTAACAAGCGAGGAGACTACTCGCTCATTAGGGAATTTAAAAACATTTCTAAACTATCTATCTAGGGCAAGGAATTAAAGATCTAACTTGGGCAGATAAGAAATTACCTAGGGTAGATAATAAAATTAACTAGAGCAAATAAAAAGAACTACTTACAAATTGATGCACTCTTCATTCATAGCAGAAATTACAGATCTAAATTTTTGATATAAAATGAGGTACAAGAAGAGGCATACCTCAAAAGAGGTATTAGGTCTTCTATTTATAGATTCATAGAAAACCCTAGGGTTAAAATCAACTCGCACATCTGCTTTTACAAAAATACCCCCTAAGAAAAAGACCTAGTCAACGCTCGCAGGCGCCTCAAGATTTTCCACCGACACGGGTATAGAACGGCCGTGGTTCCGCGGCCAAACCCCATGCTTGGCCACGGATCCGCGGCCTTATGGAGGCTTCATGGGTTGGAATTTCTAGGGGTTGGTCTAGTTTCTGGTTTCTTCTATTTTCTTCAGTCTTTTTCTCAGATTGGCTTCTAGGTTTTTTCCAGATCTCCACAGTGAATAATTGTAGTGGACTTTTACCGTTGATTCATGACGAAGTCTTGAACCTTGCGCTGCCTTTGTTATTTGTGAACTTGTTAATTGATCTTCAATGTTCCTCAAGATGTGGGCACGATCAAGATTCCACCATTTATTGGTCGCAGTCTCACTTTTGTATCGTCTTTTGTCTTTTTCACTGTCTTTATTCCAAGAATCTGTAACCTGTAACTATGTAGCAGACATGGGTCAAAAGAACCTGTTTATTTGTAAAATGCATAAGAATGGGAAATATAATAATGCAATATTATGATATGAACAAATACCCCCAAACTTATCTTTTGTTCGTCCTCGAGCAAAACTAGTTTTATTCTCAACAAAAACCTAACCTCACTTTCCCAGGGAAAATGCGATTGCACTGAGCTCGTGCAACAAGCCGTTAAACCTCTAGGTGTTGATTGATTCTCAAAAACTATCCATTACCGCAATCAAGAACAGCGTCGCTTTGCAGCTAGCCGGTGAGTACGGGTCGGTCCACAGGGATGTTGTAAATCTCCTAGTCGCGCTAACGAGTTAATTCCGAAGGTGGTCGGACAGATTATTAATTCTAAAAACCTAATTATTCTATACTACGATTATCTAGATCTAGTCTTGCTAGGGTTAGGTTTAGGGATGGTTTGGAAATGCAGGTAAATCTCAACGCTTTCTATACCCGAATGAAGATCTATGAGGAGTTATGGTAATTATCAATAAAGCGGATTAGATCCATTCGGGAAGGTGTTCCTTCCTCTAGGTTCTTGTCCTTCCTTTAGAGATCCTTACCCTAACCTCCACGGAAAACGCGCGCAACAGGGCTTTTATACTACGGTGTCACCGCCACCTCGAGGGATAGGGTGCCGTAGGGCGCGGTGTGTGCGTGTATGCATGGAGTCCTATTGAAAATATATTATGGGTAAGAAAGGGATGAGAGATCTCATCTCTCAAAATCCTTCCCCAAAACTAACTCTAAGCAATTTATCTACGGCAAGAAATTAAATCTACCTAGGGCAAAGAATTGAAATCTAAACTAGAGCAAGGAATTAAATCTACTTACAGATGCATCTCTCCAATCATCAACGCAGGTTTGTCAGATCTGAATTCATGAATTGAAAAGAAACACCGATACTCTCCATAAAGAATTCTGAATTTATTATTAAAAGGAGGCATGGCCTTTACAATGATTTAGAGTTCCTATTTATAGAGGATAGGAAACCCTAGGTTACAATTGATTTGCATGTCTACATTTACCAAAATATCCTTAGGAAGACCTAGTCAAAGTAAACTTCAAGCTTTGGTAAAATTTTATGTTTGTGTCTCTTTAAAAGGAAGTATTGGGCCTTGAATCTTTGGGCTTCCTTATTATTTGGTTCTTTTATTAAAATAGCTTCTATGTTTCTTCCAGATCTCCAGTGAATAATTGCGGTGGACTTTTAACCGTTCGCTTTGTAATCTTGGACCTTGCATTGCCTTGTACTTTGTGAATTTTATCTTTGATGTAGGCTTGATCAAGAGTCTTCTGTTTGTTGGTCAAAGTCCACTTTTCGTGTCGTCTTTTCATCATTTTCACTGTTTTCTGTCCAAGAACCTGTAACCTGTAATATGTAGCAGACATGCGTCAAAAGCACCTGTTTATTTATAAAACGAATAAGAATGGGGAATATAATAATGCAATATTATGGTATGAACAAATACCCCCAAACTTATCTTTTGCTCGTCCTCGAGCAAACTTATTTTTTTTATTCACTACAAAAACCTAACCTAGTCGCACTTTCGCAGGGAAACGCGATTGCACTGAGCTCGTGCAGCAAGCCGTTAAACCTCTAGGTGTCCCTAGTAGGAGGAGTGTTGTCTCCTGAGAGTTTTCAGCGGATACTACCCACAAAATCCTATCAATTCGGCCCGTTGATTTTTATTCTTCATTTAGGTTTTCTAACAAGGAATTCTATTATCTTCGACCCGTAAATTATCCACCTATATTCTTCACACTTCCTCATCATCTAACTTAAGATTATATATGTTCTATAGACTTACTTAGCTTTCGGTATCTCCTAAGTTTTCCTTCTAGGGTTCCATCTCTACTTAGGAATTTCTATCAACTCTACTAAAGATACAAGTTCTATTCTTCACTCCTTTCTCTCATCTAAACTACAATCATATATCCCTACGTGTGTGTATATATCACCCCTACACTTGGAAATTCAAATCAAGCAATCATACTCTTGTCCTTTTGTCCAAAGCACTTATTAATTGGTGAATTTTTAAATGAATTTTTCTTACACATCCTTCATGCGACCGTTAATACTTCTTGAGGTACCAACGACCGATTACAAGATGTGTTTGCACATTAAAGCGTAATTCCTAGTCTTGCAACACCCAAGGCTTTAGCAGTGACTCCCAAACCAGTTGGTCTAAGGCACTAGGTGATGAAGCACCCTCGCTAAATATTTTTCTATTTTTGCAGCCTTAAGTAATCACAAAAACCAGTGTTCATTTTTTTTCTTCTTTATTCACTTTTTTTTCTTTTATTTTCATTGTACTAAGGACTTTAGACAAGAGCATTTCAAGGTCTCTTCTACTATTCCAAGTTTGAAGGTGCGTGATTGTGCAAATTGTAGGGTATACATTTTCAGAATCTAGACTTAAGTTAGGAATTATTTTTCAAACTTATACTCTAATAAGAACATCAATACTTTTCCTTTGTTTCAACTTAGCCCAAAAAGTGAACTCAAAATTTGCCTATTTCTAAATAAACTACAAAGACATATACTTTCTACCGCTAAACTTTAAGGAAAGTTATCTTTAGGGTTTTTAATTTACTACGTCAAAGATCTAGTTGTTCATAGCTAGTTAACCTATCTGTCAAACTCAAATCAATTAGCCAAAATTGAATACAATAATTTTTATAATTTTTGAAATTTTTCAATTTTTATGGGTTTTAAAATAAGTATGCAAATGCAAAAATATGTACAAAAGAATGCGAAGGAAAGAAGGCTTACCGAGCATACCCCCAAACTTAAACTTAACAGTGTCCTCACTGTCATGCTACACCAAGAGGGTCAAAATGCCGGCACTCCCCTGTTTATTTATTTATAATATTTTTTTTATTTTATTGTTTTGAAATTTTTTTGTTATTTTTTATAGAAAAAGAAAACAAAAATATATATATACATATATACAAAGGTTCCCCCCAAACTTAAGCTTGGCCTTACACAAGCCAAAGGTTAACACCAACCATTCAAAAATCTTATCGTGGTAATGGTCGAGTTGGTGAAAGAATGGAGTAGAAAGAAAAGAAATGAGAAACACACGAGACCGTGTGGAGGTAGAAACTGGATACGGTCTCGGTGGGGGAGAAGAATGGCGGAAAAAAGAAAGAAGTAGAGTACGATCTTGAGGGTGTAAATCGAGTGAATAAATTAGCACATTTTGTGATGACCGATGTGTTAAAAGCGATTGTGCTAACCTATCAACCCGTCGAGAAATGGGATCAAATCCCTCAAGATTCGCAAGAAAGCATGGGTAATCCGAACTTGGTATAGGAGATGAAAGCGTAACGGTCACTTGCACGGTCGGAACAATGGAAGGTAGGAAAGGGAGTGAATTAGGGATAGTCTCATTCTCACCGTAGTAAACTATCTCGAATTGGAAAGATTCCATCAATGGTTCGAAACAACTGTAAGCAACTGAGTCTGATAGTTCAACTAATTCATCTGAAAATGTAAAGGACTCAAACTCGGGCGGTGAGTCATCAACATCGTCCGGAAAAGTGAAACACTCGTACGTGTTATCGGCTGTGAGAACTGTGTCAGATTCAAAGTAAAAGTTTTCAAGCTCACAGTCGTCAAGCGTGATCTTGTGCGTGGTCGGGACGATGGAAAGGAGGGAGGGTGATTTAGTTAAAGGTTCATGAGGATGAATTGGAAAATCCGACACATCAAACAAAAATGGTTCGACCTCAATATTATCCTCAAAACTCTCCTCAATACTATCCTTATAATTCTCCTCAAAATTCAACTCATCCATGCCATTATCATCAAAATCAAGACGCATATGAGGTTCGGGAGAAACATTTAATGACTCGGGATGATGATTTGGACATAAAATATCAATCAAATTGACAGGTTCATCATCCGAAAGATTCCCGGCGTCTATATCCTCAATCAAGTGAAAATCAATTTTTTCTGACACCTCATCAAAAGCATGGATATTTATCGATTTAGATTCTAGAGTGGAGGTGTAAAGATCGAAAGGATTAAGTGCGGTTTCACTCGAAAGGGGTTCTTCACAATTTGGCAAATCAAGCACTACAAAATCACACAACTCATTTTTATTTTCAACTGGTGAATCATTTGGGACAATCGATGGAAAACCGGAGTTGTGGGCTTCAATTGGGTAAGGGTAGGTTTGATTTGGAAATCCTCTCACATTCTCACTCTGTCCAACCGCCTCCTTATACATTGAAAAATTTGAAGCTAGTTGGAAACTAGCTACCGGTTCACTAGGTTGCATAAGAGTGGCCATGGACGCTTCCACATGCCTAACCATTTTGTTTGTTGCTGCGATATACGCCTCCAACGACTCTTCCAAACTAGACTTGGATGGTAAGGGGGTTTCGGTAAAAGATTCGAAATCGTGTGGATATGCAAAACTCCCAACAGGCTGTGTCGAAACTGGGTCTAGTGAAGGTGGAAAAGTCAGGTAGGACTGGTAGGAAGTGGATGGTTGGGCAGGGGTAGGGTCAACATGTGGATAAAAAGGTGAATAGTCGTGTGGATCCCTAGAACTAGATGAGTGGAGAGGGGTGAAAGATCGGCTGCGAGATTGAGCAATATGCTCAGCAATGGACATCGGCTTAGGAGTGACAGAAGGACTTGAAAAAGTGGTATCAACATATGGAGGTGGTAAATGTTGACTTGGTTGACACAAAGTGGGTTGAAAAGTCGAACTGTTTCTCCTAGATGCCTCTATTTGATCTTTCAAAGATATTTTAGGCAAGGAAGGATCGTCTTTAAATTGACCGAACAAATTGACGTACGAGGCAAAGTTAGGTTCGGGATACCAAAGTTCGGCAAGTGATTCATTATGTGGGGTACCCATGTTAGAAGAAAGGGGAAAAGAAAGAAGATTTGGGTGCAAGGATTTCTTAGCGAAAACGTTGCAAGTATTTTTATAAAAATTTTCCGCTTATTTTTTTTTTCCAAAATGATTTTCGATAAAGGGCTTAGACACAAATGCAATCAACTAGAAATGCACAATCAGGCCTAACTCTAGGGTCACCTAGGTCAGCTAGACAGCTCCTAACTGTTCCAAAGGGCTAGAAATAGGACCTCAAACCGCCTCTTCACCGCCAATTGCGGCCAGGTAAGTGGGAGGCTCCCCGCTACAAGTAGCGGTCCTAATTAAGTAACCACTTGCCTTGACACACTTGTCTAGACACCGTAAAGTCAGGTTAGGATAAACGGCTGATGCCTATAACTAGTCCTCTGTCTTATTGAGCTCGAAATCATTAGGGCTGAGTCTAGTATTTTTTAATTAATAGATGGTCAATGCATATGCCTTATATGATTTCTGGGGTCCTGGGAAGGGTGATGAAATCCCCACCCAATCTGAATTGGTCAAAAGCCTCTTAAAATCCGATTAAAGATGTCACGTCCCGAAAGTACGGAACATGACCGGCACTTAAACTACGAAACGTCTCGAGGCGTACGTAATCTAAGTAAACTGAAAACCCAGAAATCCAAACCAAGAAAAGAAGTAGAGTGAAGGAAAACCAATTTAAAACAAGTGGTTTTAATAGCATAAGCCGAATTATGCGGTTTTTAAGAACATCAAAATTTACTGAAAATTTCGGCAGAGTCTCCTTTACAAATACTGGCCCCAAACGGGATACAACATGAATAGTATACGAAATCAATAAAAAGGCATCCCCAAGCGGGAGCTAGCTCTTCGTCAATCGACGGTCACAACCACACAAGTAATATAATATACAACGCCAACGGCGAGGATTAAAACTCAAAACCACCAGAAATATAACGAGCGACTCTAAGGTCGAAAGAATAAACAACACTGGTCTCTATCTCAATAAATACATGTTTGGTTGATGGAATTTACTAGATACAATGGAATAATATTATACAAGGTAATATGATGGGTATGATACAAGAAAAACCCACCAACTAGCAAGTCACCCGAATGAAACTGAGCCCGCAAAGCCGTAATGAAACCTGTACGGCAAACCTGCAAGAAACTGGGGCACAACGGGGGTGAGTTGCCAACTCGTAAATAGAAAAACATCTACGCACAGAAATCGCATAAAATAACGCAATCCTAGGTCAATGATCATAATATAGCCTCAAAAATGTATATAACATGCAGCCTATAACAATGGCTAGGGTAAATATCTAACCCGAGTGTAAACTCATGTGCCCGTGTCAGTGCCTCAGGTAGCAATATATCATATGAATGAGGTATGAATGCATGAAAACAGGATACATGTAAATGAAGAAACTGTTTTCATAAATTAGTGAGATTTCCTTCGTATTTTTAAACTGAGGTATCATAAATGAAATCAGTATCAACAGTGTCTAGCATCGACACAAAACATAAATCTCACTGTCTCGAAATATCAATGTCTCAATCTCAATATCTAGGGCGCCGTCAGTCCAGACCGGCCCCTACCATCCATCTCAAGACCACGACGGTATCCTCCGGATATCCGACGTGTCGGGTAATATCACCGGTAGGTAGTGCTCCCCAGCCAGGCTCAACGTCAACACAACATTCCTCTTTCCCCGGGGTACCATACCGGGCCCACCATGTACCCGAAACGGTTCCTCCACTCCTCGAATCGGGTCTCGAAATCCATCAGCAAACTCATGGTGGACGACTCATACATCATGGGAAAACCGCACTTTTTATTTTAAAAGGGAGAAATGGTTTATTTATGTTTTTGCGGTTTTCCTCCAAATCCAAGAAATCTCATGAAATCCGAATCCAAGTCATCAATAGCATGTAAACAGTGAATATAGGCATGAGAATCCATGAATGCGACACAACAGTGAATAATAACATGCATGAAGTAGTAGGCAATAACTACAATGTCTAACTAGCATATAAGGCAAGTACACTAATATCATGTCTAAACTATTAGCTAACAACCTATGTCAAATGAAATAGTATTTTCTAAAGTGTTCGTGACATGTCAATTACCGATGAAGATGTGTGTGAGCCGGCAAATAAGTGTACGTGGTACATACGCATCATCGGTAATGGTGCTGGTGTCCTAACAGCATGATATCAATAATGGAGTATGAAACATAAAATAAGCATGCGATGCGAAGCGGACCACAAAAGAAGAGCGGGAGCTGAAAACTAGACGCAACTATAACTAATCTGCATTAATCTAATATAAGTCCTACAAATGGTGCCTTTTGAAATAACACGAATCATGGGGTTTTGAAAATAGGGGCTACGGTGTTTTTATGAAAAGATAAGTCTTTTGAAATATCCGTAGGATCTCTTGACCTGTCTTTTAAAACACGCATGATTCGTAAGCTTTGAAATAGGTAAGAATCGAATCTAATCTAACAACTAAACTAAACTAAAGGGCTAAACTAACAAGCTGGACTACAGGTAAGGAAACCGCCTAACTTCTGAGTCGATACATATACATACCTGTATATATATTAGTCGGTGATCCCGCCTCAATAATATCATATCCGATACCATATCTATAATCAGACATCCCAAGTCAAGAGTGCGGATCAATCATCAAGATATAGCTCGTACGTAAATCCGTCGTACGGCATCCTCCAATTCTGGGTACGGGTCAAAATCACATTCATCATATTATTCACCTGGTATCCTCTTTATCAATATTATGATCTGGTACTGATCTACGTCTAGTACAATACTGATATCGCCTAAGTATGCATGCACGTGTGTGAAACACTACGTCAAGGACCCGCTACAACGTCATGCCGTATCTCAAATACGAACCCTGCTATATCACCGATCTCACGGCCTCAAATCAAATCTCATCGACTCAGCTCAATCCCAAGTATCATCCTCAAATCCGTATGTGAACACATAGTCCCATACCCATGTGAACCCATAACTATAAAGAATCCCATGAGCACATATCAATAGGGATGTATGCAAGTATGTATGTGTGTATGTGTAGTGCAACACTACCTTAGGGTTCGCAACACTAAGGTAATCCAACACACCAATATCCATCCTAAGCAACGTTATTAATCCTAAATAACATATAATAAATGTTGTTGTGTATACGCATCCGTATACACCACCACGAACTGCGGGGGTGCTATACGCCATCCACCCGACTTCTCCCCGTAGATATAAATCTACTCACCTGGTCCTCGCTCGCCGGTGCCGACGTCGCCACGCGCTTGCTTGTCGTCTCGAAGTCCGCATGGGGTACCTACACATCATAACGCACCGTATCGCATTAAAACTAAATTCGAAATCGAAACGGCATACGAAAATCAAATTGGCACGCGTATCACGCATAGGTCCAAACCTATCGCCTACGCATGCAAGAATAGTCAAACCAACCCTCGATGTCGATGTACAAACGTCAAACCATCGAGAAAAATCCAATCACACTCATTTGCACATTCACGAACACTAATTTTAATATAAACTAGGTTAAAACTCACAAAAACCCCAACTTTACTTAAAAAGTCACTTTTCCGAAAATCTAGCAAGCACAATTCGCCGTTTTTGTACAAAACAGGATGTTTAAATGAATGTAGCGGCCAATATATTTATTAAATATCTTAAATAAGTCATAGAAACAATTTCCGGAATTTAATCTCATTAAATTCCAAAAACCCTAATATTCTAGTTTACAAAATACCCTTTTTTTACAATTTCATAGCAAAAATGCACAAACTACAATTTAGGTTGGATTTCCATGAACTAAAGTGTTAAACTACACTTAATAAAGTTAATAATATGATAAAAACCCTAACAATATTTTTAATCTCACATATAAATGCATTTCATAAAACCCTAGTTTGCACAAAAAAGCTTAATTTGGACATTTTTCAAGTAACAACTTGTAATATGCAACTAGATAAATTTTAACAATTTTTCATGATGTTAGCTCACATCACAAACCATGCACAAGTGATCACAACCCAATTTCAAAACAAAACCCTAACTAGAATTCCTTAATCATACAATTGAACCCACATAAAACCAAATTAACACTTAATTAAGCTAACTACAAGCAATTAACAACAATTTAAGCAAAAGGGTTAGAATTTATCCAAACAAATTGAAGATCCCACAAGCATCCATGGCCCTCCAAAATTCTCTCTTTTCATAAGGATCCATGCTATACGGGCTAAGCTAAAATGGGTAGGAGTCGGATTTGGGTTTTGGGATTTTTTTGATGGATTTTGGGGCAATTTTTGATGAAGTTTTGAAGAGAAAAGAGAAGCGAAATGGGGGGGCTGTTGCTGCAGTAGGAGAGGGGGGGCTGCTGGAATTGGAGTGGGAGAGGAGAGAGAGGGAGGTAGAGAAAGTGAGGGAAGAAGTCAAAGTCAATTCAAGGTCAAAGGTCCACCTCATTTCTCCATTTTCTTTTCTTTTCTTTCATTTCTTTCCTTTGAAATTCAAGCGGGGAAAATAAATGGGGGCTGCTGAATTCTTCAAGGGGAGAAGTGAATGGGAGTGTGTGGATGTGGGTACGGGTGTGGGGTGATGAAAAATGATAAATACAATACCCCAAACATCCATTTACGCCAAAAAAAAAGCCTTTTTTCTTCAATAATTTCTAAACCGTTTTGGCAAATGATTTCGTTCCAAAAACCATATGATAAAATTTTATTTAATGTTTTATGATGTACAAAATTTGTTTCAACTCATTCCAATTTGTAATTTTCCCTAATTAAATGTATTAGTGACGGCTTAAAATAATAATAAAATAATATTTTTTTCAGAAAATTTGAAATTTCACCAGCGGCTCAATAAACACCAAATAATAGCAATTACATAGCTAGAATATGTATATTTAATTTTTATAATAAGATATTTGTATTTTGACTTTTTACAGAAAACCCCCTTATTTTACCGATTTTTTTGAAATTTCACCGAAACGATTTTCAAAACGTTACAAAAGATATGCAAAACAGTAAATCACTTGCAATCAAATCTTTTTTGTGAATTTCAAGGTTTGCAAGTTTTCTAATTAAAATTTTCCTTTTTCCGCTTGCTCTTTATTTGGAAATTTTGCAAAATGATTTGCGATAAAAGATATGCAGAACAAAAAATATTACTTGCAATCAATTTCTATTTTAAGCGAGGCGCAAAAATCCTGCACAAGATTTTTTATTTGGAAGGGAAAAGATTTTTAAGCGCAAAGAATCCTGCAGGAAAATTTACAGAAAATATATCAAGATTTGCAGAGGAGGAGATCAGAAGACTTACAGTTTTTTTTTAACCGCGCTTCAGCCTTTTTTGGGGAACCGATCCCTCAATTCTACCGCGGAACCGCCGCGAGAAGCCTCTCCGACCGCGGTTCCGCCGCCGGTTGGCAGCTTCGGCGGTTTTTTTTTTTTTTGCTCTCCAGATCTCCACGGTTCTTCTTGTTGACTCAGTTCTCTAAATTTCTTCTGTTGTTCGGTTGGATTAATCCCCTGCTGTTCAGATCAGATGTTTTCTGTTTCGCCTTCTGAATATTTCCAGATCCGAATTTGTTCCTGCAAGATTCACACAACAGAGTACCCTTTCCAAAAAATAACAATTGATATATTTTTATAATTTTTGGATTTTTTAGATTTTTATGATTTTTTAATTTAAGATTAACCCGAAATTGCAAAAAGGAAATTTCTACGCCATCCCCGGCAACGGCGCCATTTGATTTATCTCAAATGCTTTCTATTAACCGCAATCAAGAACGGCATCGCTTTGCAGCTAGCCGGTGAGTACGGGTCGGTCCACAGGGATTTTGTGAATCTCGTAGTCGTGCTAACGAGTTAATTCCGAAGGTGGTCGGACAGATTATTAATTCTAAAAACCTAATTATTCTATACTACGATTATCTAGATCTAGTCTTGCTAGGGTTAGGTTTAGGGATGGTTTGGAAATGCAGGTAAATCTCAACGCTTTCTATACCCGAATGAAGATCTATGAGGAGTTATGGTAATTATCAATAAAGGGAATTAGATCCATTCGGGAAGGTGTTCCTTCCTCTAGGTTCTTGTCCTTCCTTTAGAGATCCTTACCCTAACCTCCATGGAAAACGCGCGCAACCGGGCTTTTATACTACGGTGTCACCGCTACCTTGAGGGATAGGGTGCCGTAGGGCGCGGTGTGTGCGTGTATGCATGGAGTCCTATTGAAAATATATTATGGGTAAGAAAGGGATGAGAGATCTCATCTCTCAAAATCCTTCCCCAAAACTAACTCTAAGCAATTTATCTACGGCAAGAAATTAAATCTACCTATGGCAAAGAATTGAAATCTAAACTAGAGCAAGGAATTAAATCTACTTACAGATGGATCTCTCCAATCATCAACGCAGGTTTGTCAGATCTGAATTCATGAATTGAAAAGAAACACCGATGCTCTCCATAAAAAATTCTGAATTTATTATTAAAATGAGGCATTGCCTTTACAATGATTTAGAGTTCCTATTTATAGAGGATAGGAAACCCTAGGTTACAAATGATTTGCATGTCTACATTTACCAAAATATCCTTAGGAAAACCTAGTCAAAGTAGACTTCAAGCTTTGGTAAAATTTTATGTCTGTGTCTCTTTAAAAGGAAGTATTGGGCCTTGAATCTTTGGGCTTCCTTATTATTTGGTTCTTTTATTAAAATAGCTTCTATGTTTCTTCCAGATCTCCAGTGAATAATTGCGGTGGACTTTTAACCGTTCGCTTTGTAATCTTGGACCTTGCATTGCCTTGTACTTTGTGAATTTTATCTTTGATGTAGGCTTGATCAAGAGTCTTCTGTTTGTTGGTCAAAGTCCACTTTTCGTGTCGTCTTTTCATCATTTTCACTGTTTTCTGTCCAAGAACCTGTAACCTGTAATATGTAGCAGACATGCGTCAAAAGCACCTGTTTATTTATAAAACGAATAAGAATGGGGAATATAATAATGCAATATTATGGTATGAACAGGTGTCCCTGGTAGGAGGAGTGTTGTCTCCTGAGGGTTTTCAGCGGATACTACCCACAAAATCCTATCAATTCGGCCCATTAACTTTTTTTCTCCAATTAGGTTTTCTAACAAGGAATTTTATTATCTTCAACTCGTAAATTATCCACCCGTATACTTCACGCTTCCTTATCATTTAACTTAAGATTATATATATTCTGTAGACCTACTTAGCTTTTGGCATCTCTTAAGTTTTCCTTCTAGGGTTCCATCTCAACTTAGGAATTTTTATCATCTCTACTAAAGATACAAGTCCTATTCTTCATTCCTATCTCTTATCTAAACCCCAATCACATACCCCTGCGTGTGTGTATATATCACCCCTACACTTGGAAATTCAAATCAAGCAATCATACTCTTGTCCGTTGTCTAAAGCACTTCTTAATTCGTTAATTTTTAGATGAATTTCACTCACACATCCTTCATGCGATCGTTAATACTTCTTGAGGTACCAACAACCGATTACAAAATGTGCATGTGCATTAAAGCGTAATTCCTAGTCTTGTAACACCTAAGGCTTTAGCAGTGACTCACAAACCAGTTGGTCTAAGGCACTAGGTGATGAAGCACCCTCGCTAAATATTTTTTCTATTTATTCAGCCTTAAGTAATCACAAAAACCAGTGTTCATTTTTTTATTATCTTTATTCACACTTGAATTTTTATTTTATTTTCTTCGTACTAAGGACTTTAGACAAAAGCATTTCAAGGTCTCCTCTACTATTCCAAGTTTCAAGGTGCGTGTTTGTGCAATTTGTAGGGTATATATTTTCAGAATTTAGACTTAAGGTAGGAATTATTTTTCAAACTTATACTTTAATAAAAATATCAATACTTTTCCCTTATTTTAACTTAGCCCAAGAAGTCAACTCGAAATTTGCCTATTTCTAAATAAACTACAAAGACATATATTTTCTACCGTTAAACTTTAAGAAAAGTTATTTTTAGGGTTTTTAATTTACTAAGTATAAGATCTAGTTGTTCCTAGCTAGTCAACCTTTTTATCAAACTCAAGTCAAATAAGGCCAAAATTGAATACTTTAGTTTTTTATAATTTTTAAAATTTTCATTTTTTTATGGATTTTTAAAAAAGTATGCAAATGAAAAAAATGTACATATGAATGCGAAGGAAGAAGGCTTACCGAGCATACCCCCAAACTTAAACTTGACAGTGTCCTCACTGTCATGCTACACCAAGAGGGTTGAGAATGTCGGCACTCTCCTGTTTATTTATTTACAAAATATTTTTTTATTGTTAAAAGAAAAAACAAAAATATATATACATATATACAACAAGGTCCTCCCCAAACTAAACAAGGCCTTACACAGACCAAAGGTTAGCACCAACCATTCAAAAATTTTATCGTGATAATGGTAAGGTTGGTGAAAGAATGGGGTGTAGAGAAAGGAGGTGAGAAACACACGAGACCGTGTGGGAAGAAAGGTAGAATATGGTCTCGGTAGAGGAGAAGAATGGCGGAAGAGAGAAAGAAGTGTAGTACGATCTTGAGGGTGTAAATCGAGTGAATAAATTAGCACAATTTGTGATGACCGATGTATTAAAAGCGATTGTGCTAATCTATCAACCCGTCGAGAAATGGGGTCAAATCCCTCAAGATTCGCAAGAAAGCATGGGTACGTTGAACTTGGTAGACCATCCATTGAAAATGGAAACACGACGGATTCCTGCGTGGTCGAAGCGATGGAAAGGACGAAAGGGAGTGATTTAGGGATAGTCTTATTCACACCGAAGTAAACTGTCTCGAACTCGAAGGATTCCATCAATGGTTCGAAATGACTGTAAGCAACCGAGTCTAATGGTTCAACTAACTCATCTGAAAATTCAAAGGACTCGAACTCGGGCGGTGAGTCTTCAAAATCGTCCGAAAAAGTGAAACACTCGTAATCGTTATCAGCTGTGAGAACTGTGTCAGATTCAAAGAGGTACGCACTAGTAGCGTCTACACTGCTGTGATCGAATAGAAATTTTTCAAACTCACAGTCCTCCTGCGTGATCTTTTGCGTGGTCGGAACGATTAGAAGGATGAGGGGGGTGATTTAGGAAGTATAACAGTTAAAGGTTCAGGAGGATGAATTGGAAAATCCGACTCATCAAACAAAAATGGTTCATCCTCAATATTATCCTCAACACTCTCCTCAATACTATCCTCATAATTCTCCTCAAAATTTAGCTTATCCATGCCATTATCATCAAAATCAAGACGCATATGAAGTTAGGGAGAAACATTTAATGACTCGGGATATGAATTGGACATAAAATTTCAGTCAAATTGACGGGTTCATCATCCAAAATATTCCCGGCGTCTATATCCTCAATCAAGTGAAAATCAATTTTTTCTAACATCTCATCAAAATCATGGATATTTATCAATTCAGGTTCTAGAGTGGAAGTGTAAGGTTCAAAAGGATTAGGTGTGGTTTCACTCAAAAGGGACTCTTCACAATCTGGCAAATCAAGCACTACAAAGTCGCACAACTCATTAAATGTTTTATTTTCAACTGATGAATCATTTGGGACACTTGTTTGAAAACTGGAGTTGTGGAATTCAATTGGGTATGGGTAGGGTTGATTTGGAAAGGTGCACAGCTCACTCTCTCCTCTCAAATTCTCACTCTGTCCAACCGCTTCCTCATACATTGGAATTTTTGGAGCTAGTTGGAAACTAGCTACCGGGTCACTAGGTTGCATAAGGGCGGCAATGGACGTATCCACATTCCTCATCATTTGGTTTGTCGCTACCATATAAGCCTTCAACGACTGTTCTAGACTAGACATGGGTTGTAAAGGGGTTTCGGTAAAAGATTCAAAATTGATTGGATACGTGAAACTCCCAAATGGCTGTGTAGAATCAATGTCTAGGGAAGGTGGGAAAGTCGGGTAGAACTGGTAGGAATTGTATGGTTGGACAGGAGTAGGATCAACGCTTGGATAAAAGGTGAATTAACTTGTTGATCCCAAGAACTAGATGTGTTGAAAGGAGTGAAAGATCGGCTACGAGATTGTTCAATATGCTCAGCACTAGACATGGGTTTCGGAGTTACAATAGGACTTGAAAAAGGAGTATCAACGTAAGAAAGTGGTGAAGGTTGCAACGGTTGATACAAAGTGGATTGCGGAGTCCAACTGTTTCTCCTAGACGCTTCTATTCGATCTTTCAAAGAAATTTTAGGCATGGAGGGGTCGTCCGTAAATCGACCGAAACAATTCGCGTACGAAGCAAAGTTTGGTTCAGGGTACCAAAGTTTGGCAAGAGATTTGTGAGGTGGGGTACCCATGATGTAAGAAAGGAGAAGAAAAATAATGTGGGGTGCACGGATTTCTTAGCGACAAAATTTTGCAAGTTTTTATAAAATTTTCCTCTCGTTTTTTTTATGTGGAACTTTTTGCAAAAATTTTCGTTAAAGGTCTTAGACACACTTTCAATCAACCACAAATACACAATCAGGCCTAGATCTAGGGTCACCTAGGTCAGCTAGACAGCTCCTAACTATTCCAAAGGGCAAGAAGTAGGACCTCAAACCGCCTCTTCACCGCCAATTGTGGCCAGGTAAGTGCCAGGTGAGTGGGAGGCTCTCCACTACAAGTAGTGGCCTTAATTAAGTAACCACTCGCCTTAGACACACTTTCCTAGACACCACAAAGTCAGGTTAGGATAAACGGTCGATGCCTACAACTTGTCCTCTGTCCTATTGAGCGTGATGTCCTTAGGGCTGAGTCTAGTCTTTTTTAATTAATTGAAGGTCGATGCAATATGCCTTATGTGATTTCTGGGGTCCTGGGAAGGGTGATGAAATCCCCCCCAATCTGGATTGGTGTAAAAGCCCCTTAAAGTCATTTTTAAAATATGCAAAGCAGTAACAATCACTTGCAAACAAATTTTTATTTTTAGCGCGGCGCAAAGAATCCTGCACAAGATCAATTATTGGAAGGGGGAGAGATTTTTAGCGCAAGAATCCTGCAGGAGATTTTACAGAGGAGATATTGGGATTTGCAGAGGAGGAGAGAGAAAACTTACAGTGTTTTTTTTACCGCGCTTCCGCCGCCAAAGTAGTGCTACTGCCGCGGTTCCGCGGCCGTTTTTTTATGATGTCACCAGATCGCCGCGGTTCCGCCGCCGAAACATACCTTTGACCGCGGTTCCGTGGTTGACTTGTTGACTCGGTCCTCTAAATTTCTTCTGTTGTCTGTGGTGATATTCCTCTGTTTGTTCAGATTTGATATTTGCTATTTTGATCTCTGGATTTTTTCAGATCCGAACTCGATTGTAGATCCTGCAAAATTCAAACAAAAATACCCTTCATAATATTGCATTATTATATTCCCCATTCTTATGCATTTTACAAATAAACAGATGCTTTTGACCCATGTCTGCTACATAGTTACAGGTTACAGATTCTTGGAATAAAAACAGTGAAAAAGACAAAAGACGATACAAAAGTGAGACTGCGACCAATAAATGGTGGAATCTTGATTGTGCCTACATCTTGAGGAACATTGAAGATCAATTAACAAGTTCATAAAGAACAAAGGCAGCACAAGGTTCAAGACTTTGTCACGAAGCAACGGTACGGCTGACTTGTTGACTCGGTCCTCCAAATTTCTTCTGTTGTCTGTTGTGATATTCCTCTGTTTGTTCAGATTTGATATTTGCTGTTTTGGTCTCTGGATTTTTCCAGATCCGAACTCGATTGTAGATCCTGCAAAATTCAAACAAAAATACCCTTCAAAAAATAACAAGATGATAGATATTTTATATTTTTTTATTTTTCAGTTTTTATGATTTTTCAATTTTATATTAACCTGAAATTACAAAAAGAAAATAACACGCCATCCCCGGCAACGACGCCATTTGATTGGTATGGATTTAGCGTGCTTGCGCTTTCAAAAGATGAATCAAAAATATTTATAAAACGCAATCAAGAACGGTGTCGCTTGGTAGCTAGCCGGTGAGTACGGGTCAGTCCATAGGGATTTTGTGAATTTCCTAATTGTTCTTACGAGTTAATTCTGATTGGGGTCGGATTGATTAAATCTAAAAACTAAATTAATCTAGATCTAAATCTTGCTAAGGTTAGGTTTAGGTTAAGTTTGGAAATGCAAAGATTTCCTCACCGCTTTCTATACCCAAATTAAGATCTCTTTAGGAGTTATGGTAATTATTAATAAAGGGGATTAGTACCATCGGGAAGAAACAGTGTTTCTTCCTCTAGGTTCTTGTCCTTCCTTTCTTAATCCTTACCCTAATCTCCATGGAAAACACGCTCAACCGGGCCTTTATACTACGGTATCACCGCTACCTCATGGGATAGGGTGCCGTAGGGAGCGGTGTGTGCATGTATGCATGGAGTCCTATAAAAACGTGTGATGGGCAAGAAAGGGGTGAGAGATCTTCATCTCTCAAGCCTTCCCCAAATGTAACCCTAACAAGCGAGGAGACTACTCGCTCATTAGGGAATTTAAAAACATTTCTAAACTATCTATCTAGGGCAAGGAATTAAAGATCTAACTAGGGCAGATAAGAAATTACCTATGGCAGATAATAAAATTAACTAGAGCAAATAAAAAGAACTACTTACAAATTGATGCACTCTTCATTCATTGCAGAAATTACAGATCTGAATTTTTGATATAAAATGAGGTACAAGAAGAGGCATACCTCAAAAGAGGTATTAGGGCTTCTATTTATAGATTCATAGAAAACCCTAGGGTTACAATCAACTCGCACATCTGCTTTTACAAAAATACCCCCTAAGAAAAAGACCTAGTCAACGCTCGCAGCCGCCTCAAGATTTTCCACCGATAAAGGTATAGCACGGTCGCGGTTCCGCGGCCAAACCCCATGCTTGGCCGCGGATCCGCGGCCTTATGGAGGCTTCATGGGTTGGAATTTCTAGGGTTTGGTCTAGTTTCTGCTGTCTTCTATTTTCTTCAGTCTTTTTCTCAGATTGGCTTCTAGGTTTCTTCCAGATCTCCACAATGAATAATTGTAGTGGACTTTTACCGTTGCTTCGTGACGAAGTCTTGAACCTTGCGCTGCCTTTGTTCTTTGTGAACTTGTTAATTGATCTTCAATGTTCCTCAAGATGTGGGCACGATCAAGATTCCACCATTTATTGGTCGCAGTCTCACTTTTGTATCGTCTTTTGTCTTTTTCTCTGTTTTTATTCCAAGAATCTGTAATCTGTAACTATGTAGCAGACATGGGTCAAAAGTACATGTTTATTTGTAAAATGCATAAGAATGGGGAATATAATAATGCAATATTATGATATGAACAGCCGGACAACCCCATATCTTAAATCGCTTAAGATATGGATTTCGTCCACTCCATACTTCATATGGAGTCTTAGGCACAGATTTGGATGGAACGTAGTTCAGCAAGTATGTAGCTTTTTGAAGCGCATATCCCCAAAATGAAAGAGGCAACTCAGTGTCACTCATCATGGAGCGAACCATATCGAATAAGGTACAATTCCTCTGCTCCGATACACCGTTGTGTTGTGGTGTGTAAGAAAGAGTAAGCTGAGAGAGAATTCCATTCCCTTTTAAGTAATCTAGGAATTCCGTGCTTAAGTACTCTCCTCCCCTATCAGACCAGAGGATCTTGATACTTTTGTCAGTCTGGTTCTCTACTTCGTTTCTGAATTCTTTGAATTTCTCAAAAGCTTCAGATTTGTGTTTCATAAGATACACATATCCGAATCTAGAGAGATCGTCAGTGAATGTGATGAAGTATGAGAACCCTCCCCTTGCGTGTATAGACATCGGACCACACACATCACTGTGTATGAGTCCCAAGAGCTCTGCTGCTCTTTCTCCATGTCCGGTGAACGGAGATTTGGTCATCTTTCCTTTGAGACAAGACTGACAAGTTTCATAAGATGAAAATTCGAACGTATTCAAGAGTCCATCTTTATGTAACTTACTTATTCTTTTCTCTCCGATATGACCAAGTCTACAATGCCACAAGTAGGATTCGTTCGTATCTGAACTTTTCCTCTTGCGTGTGTTTTGTACATTGAGAACTGTATTCTGATTTAGAACATAGATACCATTACATAGTGTACCTTCTTCAACCAGTACCTTATCAAGGTAAATGTTCATGATATTTCTATCAAGAACAAGGTTATATCCATCTTTATCAAGTAAAGAAACTGATATGATGTTGCAAACCATGGAAGGTACATAGTAGCAATTGTTCAAAATCATAGTATTGCCATTTGGCAACACTAGGTGATATTCACCGATGGCTGCAGCATTAACTTGTGCTCCGTTCCCTACCCTGAGGGACATATCACCAGGTGCCACTTTCCTACTTTTTCTCAGTCCCTGCAATAAATTATATGAGATCCTGATCCGGTATCTAGTACTCAGAAGGTAGGACTGACCGAAAAGCAGTTCTCAATTACAAGAACACCTGAAGTAGATGCATTAGTATGCTTCTTCTTCAATGGGGTCTCCTTGGAATTCAAACAATCCTCTTTCCCTTTCTCATACTTACGATTTCCATCATAAGTTAGAGCCAAACCGACGTTCCCCAGCCCCGAATAAGAATTTGGATCGGTCAAGCGATACATTTTATTATCTTGATTAGGGTGTGAAATGGTTGCAACCTGGAGAGAGGGAAAAGAAACACTCAGCGTGCGCTCTTGCAAGATTAGATTGGTTATTAATTTATCTAATCAGGATGGCTCCCACTGTTTCCTCGAATTCTTCTTCAAACCTAAAAAGAAGAACTAGTCAGGATTAATCGCACATCACAATACTTGCTTAACATTTCGGTCAGGCTAGTGTTGGTACTTCGAGGGAGGTTTTCCAACGCTTTCGCGAAGTTTCTTAATTATATAACCTCCTTTCCCTGGAAGCGTAGCCCCGCTAACACCGTTCTAGACACCTACTTGGTTTATAGCATTGATTGTTAAGTGAAATAATCTCCCGAGAGTAATCCAACTCATCAGTGGGATTGGGATCCAACTATCATTGTGTGATGACCTAGATGGAATCCACTCTAGTTACCACACTCCAGAAGGTATGTTGAATCTGCAAGTTTCCTGTATGTTTGAAACTCCCGATGTGGTTTTTACCCCTAGGACCCTAGTGACCTTGACGGAGTCAACAAATCAAAGAGTCCTAGTCAAGTTCAACCCATCATTATCTGGATTGCATCAAACCCACCCGTATAACTCTTGAAGGAGTCAACAAAGTTATACGACTGTCCTAACCAATCCCATCTAGTGTTACAAACAAGCACTACTCAGCTACCGTACACTATGCCTTGACGGAGTCAACAAACGCAGCACAAATACTAAGTGTTACTTGTAAGAAATGACGGAGGGCTACGGCTGGGTTTTTGGCGAAAAACTCATTAACGTAATGAACTTGATATCGTTGAAGGAACCTGAGCAATTTTGAAAAATAGTGGTTTAAGCTCCGCTTTTTGAAAATTTCTGGTTTTGAAAAAACCGAGTAATCTACAGTATAGACTTTAGCTCAAGAGGTCACTCCCTGAGAAGGGATCTCGGCTCTTGCCTCGTAGAATGAGGTGCTGGATATCCATGACCGAATACCACTATGCAAAGCGAAAGAATATAACTGTAGTTTTTCGAAATTTGTTCCAACAACGTCTTTTAGGTTTACTTTCTTGCATTAATCAAAATTAATGCGGTCCCATCAATTAACCTATCACACCAAAAAAGAACGAAAATAAAATGTACGTATATGCCCTCCGCATTCGTCATTGGGCCCTGTCATCACCCGTTGGGTTACTTAACTAACGACAGAGCGGGGGCTGGACTAGCGTGGATGCAAAACATATACAACATCTACTAGTATATATATAAGTATATACAACGTTCGTCCTAGACATGATAATAATCAACATCACAGAATCTCCGCCAACAATACAGAATGGTGGATAGTCTTGGAGCCCCGGGTTTCATTTGAGCCGCAAATAAAACCCGATGTTCCCTGTCGTGTGGATAGCCTGTGCAATGAAAACCTGGACCCCTACGAGCGCGGAAAGTTACCCGTCAATCCCAGAAGTGAGGCAACCCCCTTCAACAAAGTGAATGGGTCACCCAACACTTCACGGAATCCGGTAACTTGGGCGCCCCTCCGTGGGTCATCCTATACCCCCTACGAGTGCGTCGAATAGCCCGCTAATTCTAGAATGAAGCCCCCTCCGTCTTAACTCCATAAGATGCGGGCTTGTTGCCTTCTAGAACCCGACTATTCGTGCACTCCACCGCGGGCTAATCGTAGTACAGAAAAAGAAAATAATATGTACAAATGGTGACATTGACCTCAACCCGGTCGTGCCCTAAAAAAATATACAACCCGGCAAAGACGGCAGTCCACATGTCGGACGCTCGCCCCACAATAACAAATGTATAAATGAATATAAACTGTACCACTAACATTGCACCGCATGCTATCCATCACGACTATCCAACCACAATCGCAGCACAAGCACAAAATATCAACGCGAATGTCACGCTCGCAAAACCCGTCTAAAAGAACATATAGCAATCAGACGAGTTTTACCGATCGAGTGACATTCACGGTCCCAGATAAAAGTGAATGTACTGTAAACTATTAAACAGTGTCAAATTTAACAAATTCGAAACAGTTCAAATTGCCCCATACAGAAAACAACAGAGAATCAAATTTGGGCAAAAACCAAACAACACCAGAAACCCAAACTCCTTGAGATAAGTGCCCAGAACAAAACTGGAAGCATTTCACCACCAAAAATCCAAGGAGGCCGGTTTTAAAGGGCATGTGGCCGGCCCAAACTTGGTGAAAATGCCACGTTTTTGTTCTGGGTACATCTCATAGTATAAAGATCACACTGCAGTTGTTTAAAAAAAAATTGAAGCCTTTTAAAAAACAACAGAAACTGCAGTTTGGATTTTGGTGTTACGGACTTTTTTCGGTTTCGTTGTTTTAACATTGTTTATTCTTGCTAATCTAGGGTTTATGGGCTGGCTCTGATACCATAAAAGGTTACACTAGCGCCCCGGCCAACTTCCGTGGCCAAGTGCGGGACAAAAAATTATAGCGATACAAAACTTGGCGCTAGAATAAACACAAACCGGATCTTTACCATAAACCTAGTTAGCACAATAGAGTTCTATCTACTATGATAGAAAGTTATACAACAAGCTTGAACTCCTTCTCTTCTTGTGGTGCTTCTCCTTGTTGTGAGCTCCTTGGAGTGGTTGTGGATGGCTCCTCCTCACCGGCTTCTCCACGTCAAAGAAGATCCACCCGAAGGCCTCTACCTTGAGCTCCAACCTCAATAATGAAGTAACTAGGGTGCTTGGTGTGCTAGACTAAGAATCCTAGAGTGAGTAGAGAAGGATTTTAGTGGTTTGGTCTCAATGGCCCTTGGTTCTCAACACATGAGAGATGAGGGCTTGAGAGAGAGGATGAAGGAGAGAGAGTTATGAGAGAGAGTGTGTATGTGTAAAATGAAGAGATAGCTCCCATATTAGGAAAAAGAATAATAATTTTAATTAGTATAATTGTGATGGTTCATTTTATTTGACCATTATCATGTCACCATTAATGCTAAGCAAAATATCTTTTGCTTAACAAAAATATCTAAGTCAACAATGGTCAACAAGTCAAATGGTCAAACTAAATAACCATGACACAATTATCTTTAATTAAAATTAGTAATTAATTTCCTTCATCTCATTATGGTTTTAATCAAGTCAATGGTCAAAAACCCTAATGAGGTGTCTCCTTCTTTGTCTCTGTCAACTATATACATATACCCGCATCCGTGTTCCGAAGAACACGAATACAATGAGACTGAACCAACCCAAAATCAAATACTAGGATCTGGCTTAAACCAAAGCCCACTAGTATCAACTGCCCGAACACCAAAACACACACAAGTACGCGTATGTGAACGAACCCTGTCGTAAAAACCATACGACCTCTACATCGTTTCGCCCAAAGGTGGAAAACCCTCTGTGTGGAACTTTATAGACTCGACACTACACTGGCGGTGGGTTTAACCACAGGCCGCAAGCTGTACTAGCTGTACGTAACGGTCCCCAGGTAAATGTCAATAAGAAGGCCGATGAGGAAAACCCATCCGAACTCCTACTGAGCTTGAATGTGACAATCTCCGTACAGTCCGGTCTGTTCGTCTAAGAGTATCGCATATCGGGCCTAGGGGGTGGTAAACGTCAGACCCCTAATAGCGGTATAAGTCGTGTCGGAGTGTAGCCCAGAACACCCTGAAAAACTACTGGAACACCTACCGGTAAATCTCACTTGCCCTGGCCAGGGACTTTATGTTATGGCTCTCCTAGATACAGTGCGATGTTAACCCCCAATACCGGGAGAGACGAATCTTGTCTAACCGCCACTGCCTCCAAGTGCTTCGGGACTGTACCCAACTATTACTTGTTTGCACGATTCAATAGAGCCGTGGTAGGGTAGCAATCAAAGAACAGTGGGAACACACTTGAGGCGAAGTAGCAGTATCAAGTCAACGGACTAAGCTTTACTCATGTCACTTGGGAACTGCTAACTGACGATAGGTATAATATCAACCAACAGTTCCCGACGAGTCCGTCCAGTGAAACTCATAACCCAATAAGCACTTGCATACTATCTCCAGTACGACGTACTGATGGCTGTGGGACAGACCATCTCCCCTGCTGGGATGAGAAGCGTATACACTAGTCTACTCTGGAGTATCGATGCCATGTCTCGATAATCCTATGACTAGGGACCTGTATAAGGATGTGCTTATAGACTACCCAGCCCCCACTAGTGTGATCTCCATCACAACGCTGGTAGTCAAGCAAACATCCTAAGGGCTCCATCAATATGTATTAGAGATATGTTAAAAGAAACACATACACATATTAAAATAGATACAAACCAAGTAGCATACTACAATATCGAGCTAGAATGTCGTCAATCCATGTATTTATCCCAAGCTTCCAAAATATAATATACAAACTAGTACTATACAATGATGGCCTCTAGGGCATACATATCCAACAGGGACAAGCAAAAGATAAGTTTTGGGGTATTTTTGCATCACGATTAATTGCATTTAATACCGCTCATTCTGTATCATTTTGTTAATAAACATGTGCTATTAATCCGTGACTGCTACATAAGTGCAGGTTTCAGGTACTCTAATCCATTATGTTGAGAACAAGGCACTTTGTGTACAGTTGCGACAAATTCAGGTCAAAACTGCAACCGGACGGAAAAAGAATCAAGAGATAAGTTTTGAAACCAAACTAATCATGTTTGTGCAACTTGGTACACAAGTGGATCAGCTGTGGGATCATGTGGCTACACAAGTGGACACAACTCATGGTGTGCAATGATCATGTGATAAAGTTTTCATATGATGTGAGAAATGACATGCAACTTGCCACTTTCTTTGACTTCTGAACACCAGAGTATAAATTAGTGAGATTCAGAGGAAAAGAAATATCCTAAAAATCAATTAAGGATGTCAGAAGATCAGAAAAAGAAGATGGAGCCCATAGCCAACATCTTGGCCGACCAAAAAAGCACCTAGCCTTGCCCCCTTGGCCTCGTGCTCCTGCCATGGCCCCATATCAGTCAAATCATGCCACTTGAATACTTTTTTTACCTATGGAGTAGTCTATATATAGCAGGTCTCTGGATGAATTTAGAGGTTGGTTTTTGAGCTATTTTTTGGGTGTGTAATGGATGATGGTTTCTTCTTCTTCCCTCTAAAGCTCTTATTTGAGAGCTCCATTAAGGAGGTTGAAGTTGTTATTTAATCTTGTATCTCAAGGCCCTTCAAGTGTTAAAAATATTTGAAATCTTTTGTTATGGTTTCTTGTTTTAACTTCTTTGCTCATTCTACTTTCATTGCTTTTGTTTTTGTCTTTTGTTTCTCTTTTGTAATGATGCTTGAGTAGTATTTTGGACTATAGTGATGGTAAGGTTGAGAGATGAATGGCAAAGCCTTTCTATAATCTCTTGTGATTTTTTGTAGTTCTAAATGTGATTGTAATTTTAAGATTGTTAAAAGGGTATTGTTTGATAGGGTATTTTGATTTCAATGGTTACATAGTAAATTTTATCATATACCCTATTCTCTCAATGTCTCCATTTAGCAATGTTAAACTTAGAATCAAAGGTTAGTGTTAAGTTTGATAAGTTATTTAGATAAGGTATGTTACTTAATGGTTGGATTGATACCCTTTCTTAAGCATATATCCTAAACTATCCTCACACACTTAGCAAGTTTAATATTAAACCATTTCATTTCTTATGTGCTAATTGGTGTTTGTTGATGTTGTATACTTTGCGATCCTTAATTTTTGCTTTGATACTGCATGCTTAGACATACAAATGGTAAGTGAGAATTTAACGGATTAGTTTCATTTCCCCGCGTTGTGAATTCGTGTCTTAATGGTTTATTCTCGAGATCCGCTTGATAAGCCATGCTTCATAATCGGTTCTAACAAGAGTAGGGAACACTCATGATTAAGAGAGAGTCAAAAATATTGTTACGATTCATTCATCCGAATCAGAGCCACGACCGCTTTAACCCTTGCTTATAATTTTGTATTTCTTAAAATGTGACAAACAAACAAACCAAATTCTTTTCTCTTGAACTTGCCATAACAACTCTTAATCATCAATTTCCTTGGATCGACCCGTACTTACCGGCTAGCTATAACTAGCTGTGTACTTGCGGTTATAAACATTCTAAAACGAGATCTAGCTCGCGTGTGCCGATTTCCAACTTAACTCATTCTTTTAACTCAAAATAATTGCAGGTGAATTCTCAGCAGAGGGCTCGGATTTAGAAAATGGAGGTGGCATACCGTTAAGAAAGAAACGAAGCCAATTATTTCAGAAATGAAGTATTCCAATTAGGTAGCTAGATCATTATGTCATTTGGTGTTTATGTATGTACATCTAATTGCGTGTATAATACCAGCCTTAGCTTATGATAAAATAGTATGACATTGTGTACATGTATGTTTATACATGATGTCTTGATAAAATAATAGTATTTTCCACGTTTAGAAATATAATGTTTATTAAAAAATCCGGTTGACATCAAGTTAGAATTGAAAAGTTGAAAAATAATACGTGTGTGTGATACTAACTCCATGAATGTTGTTAAGGTCAACTATTGATGACCTATCTTTTTATTTAAATAATTCAAAAAATAAAAAATCTACAAATATATTCTCTCATATCCACATCATCACAATTTGAAAAATAATGTGTGTGTGTGTGAGTGATGCTAATCACTTGATTGATGTTAATTTTGATATTGTTAGGTTAAAGATGAAGATTAAAATAATAGTTAGTTTATTGAGAATTTTAGATTGAATAGTATTTAATTTATATATTTGCTCGATTTATAAATGATTACATGAATTAGGATTAGGTTATTTATGTATCTAAAATCTCATTGAATCTGATCTGAATATTTGAATATTTTATTTGATTTTTGGAAATAAATTGAAATTATAAATTTCCCATCGTTATAAATAAAAATAATATTTTTCGAATATTTAATTTAGATATTGTTATGTTAAAGATTAAAGATAAAGTTTAAAATAATAGTAAGTTTATTAAGAATTTTAGTTTGAATATGGTTTGATTTATGTATTTACTATTTGTTATAGTAAATAGTAAGTTTAGTAAGTTTATTAAGAATTTTAGTTTGAATATGGTTTGATTTATGTATTTACTATTTATTATATAAAAAATCATATGTTTATATTTTATATTAAAAGATAAAATTATACAAAATTCGATATATTGGGATTGTGTCAAATTTATAAATCTAAAATCTTATTGAATTTGATCTAAATATTTGAATATTTAATTTGATTGTCAGGAATCAATTGAAATTATAATTTTTATCATCGCTATAAATACAAATAATTTTTCTTGAATATTTAATTTGGATATTTTTAGGTTAAATATTAAAGATAAAGTTTAAAATAATAGTTAGTTTATTAAAAAAATTAGTTTGTATATGATTTGATTTTTGTAGTTCCTATCTACTATATAACAAATCATATGGTTAGATTTTACTATTAAAAGATATAATTATGTAGGATTAGATATATTAAGATTATGTCAAAATTGAAATAAATAAATTAGCTATTTAGATCATTTCAAAAAATATATAAATAAAAACAATTGTAACATTTTCTGTTGCAATTTGGGCTTTCGTTGAAACTAATATTATTGATAATTTTTAATTTATAAACATATCCAAATTTAACAAATCGTGATAAGACATACAATTTTTTTTTTAAACAATGGAATACAAATCATTTCATAACAAATATGTGAGAGAGATAGAGAAAAATCAAGATGCTAAATAGAGTAACCCAAAATGTTGTGATTAATGGTAGAGATTAAAATAGAGAAAAGTTTTATGATTGATTGGGGAAATGGAGGGGTTTGTTGCAATTAGTCACTTATTTATGAATACAATACTCAACCTTTGTTAAAGTAGTTTAATGCTTTTTAATTGGCCACAACGCCTACCTATGCAAGCGAAAAATGGCTAGCCGCATGTGGCTAAGATAAAGATTCTACAAAAGCTCACATATATACATTAAAGGTAAAATATAGGGCAATATATTGTGGATGATTCAGTGTTTTGTTTTTAGTGAATGGACTTTAATAGTATGCTAGTGGATGCAGTAGGTATATTGTATTTTAAAACAAAAAGAAAAAAAAAAGGAAGAAAAGAAAAAAAGAAAAGAAAAGAAAAGACCTCATGCAAGTTAGTGGTATGCTTTTGTTGGCATTAATTTGTTTTCTCTTGTCCTTTTTAATCTTTCCATATGATACATTTAGATTCACCATTACCTCTTTTTGTGTTACCATTCTCTCTTCTTCTGTGACGATGCAAGATTT
This sequence comes from Agapanthus africanus, assembly GCA_030015575.1. Classification (NCBI taxonomy): domain Eukaryota; kingdom Viridiplantae; phylum Streptophyta; class Magnoliopsida; order Asparagales; family Amaryllidaceae; genus Agapanthus; species Agapanthus africanus. The sequence goes on from JASDDO010000026.1 coordinate 505,015,240, forward strand.
TTAAAGAAGTTTGCAAAATGTTTTTTTTTGGGTCTAAATATCCCAAAGATAATGGACAGCTACGCATAGACTTTTCTTTTTCCGTTGGATTAATAAACGTGTTGCATTTATAATTTTTCTATGTATTCATATGCTAAAAGGCTAGTTTTTCTTTACTCAAGTACAAAATGCAGGTAGATGAAAATTATTAGGTATATTAACAACTAATTGCTATATTAAATATAGAAAAATAGCAAATTTTTTTATAAAAAATTATTTGGCATGCTCTTGTGTTTTGTTTGGTTGTTTTATTTGTAATCTAAATGCCAAAAAGAATAAGAACTAAGAATCAAGAAAGAAAGAAAGATCATATACATATAAGTTAAAAATAAGAAGACATCCAAGTTTTCTTCCATGAAACAAATAGGGCAATGATTTGGAAGGCAGGAAATCTCTAATGCATATATGACATCTAAAGAACAATAAATATGCATATCTATGATTGTAAATGATGGAAAACTTAGATACCATGCATATATCTTATTTTTTTAATAAGGCTCTAGAAAAGTTTGTTGCCTTACTAGTCATGGCCAACTCTCACTAATATGAAAATGTTTGGAGACCTAAATGGAAAACATTTGACGACTTTAATTTTAAGGCATTTCCTTTACATTTCTTCCTCTTTAAGGAAGAAAAAAAAAAGCTAAATTTAGCGGTAGAACGACAAAGTTGTGATGGACCCAGGCGGCGGGCATCACTTAAGGTTTTTTGTTTTTGTTTTATTAAGTGGCAAATGGCCTAACTCATACACACAACAGTTCCATGCACACAACATCAGTTAAGTTGGTCATCGCTCAGATACAGTCTTTTTATTCTAAAAGAATAGTAGGAAAGTATAAAATTCTAATTACTGTTTTTTCTTCTTCTTTAGGCCATAGTGGCGGATAATTAGACCCATATATATCATTAATAAACACAACAGGTCCAAACACTAACCACCACTAATTTCATATAATTAGTATTTTCCATAATAGATACCATGTCAACTACTCAAATATCTCTGGTTAAGGGCCTGTTTGGTTGCAGGTTTATGGATTTGGATTTGGATTTTGGATTGTGGAATCATGGGATTCCATAATTTTGTGTTTGGTCGATAGATTTGGATTTCTAGGATTCCTTTGTTTTTTATGGAGGGCCCATCACAAAACAAGGATTCTTGAATCCTAAAAAATTTTAAGGATTTTCAAGAATTTGGCACTATTCATTGTACTTTTAGATGGGACCCGTGTACTTTATTTATTTAATAATCCTCTCTTTATCCATCTCTCTCTAAAATCCTCAAATCCAAATCCCACTTTTTTCACCAAAGGAACAAAGATTACAAGGATCTACAAATTCAATACTAAGAATCCAAAACCAACCAACCAACAAATTACCAAATCCAGAAATTTCAACCGTACTATTTTGGAATCCAAATTCCATAATCCTGCAACCAAACAGGCCCTAAAGACTAAAAAGGATTTGTTACTCAACAATCAATAGCAGCCGGCCGAGCAATGGATGTACACTCACGGTACAATGTGTACATAAATTGTTTGTGAGTGAGAGTGGCAGTTTACGTGCATCTGTTTCATATGGAGATACATAAAAACCTGAGAGAGTCTAACCGATGAAAATAGTTAATTCTTTATTATTAGAATTATAACAAAGAAGTGTTTTATTTTCCCAAATTATTTAACCCAAATCAAATAGAGTTTTTTTTTTAAATATTCAACTAAGACCACAACAATTGTTTATACCCATGCACGGTACATGCCAAATGCTACCCTTTATACAAGAAAAACAAATAGATGAAACTTTTCGGGTATTTTGATGAGACACATGGTTCTAATTGTTTCGTTCTGATTCCCGGAATAATATAACCAACACGCATAAATGGAAAAGAAAAAATTCCCTTCTAACTGATCATCAACCCAATCTACCAGGCTGGCCTTTTTAGAATCAGACAGTGTTCTGCAAAAAAGGGTGCTCAATGGGTCCCACTTGGCATGTTGTTTAAATTAGGTTTTCTTATAATTTTTCCATAATTATTGTGTAATAGGCATGGTTGTCTTTGTCAGGTTTGTTAGGGCTGTTAGGGTGATTGAACCCCACCACGGAGATCCCGCCGATTAGAGATACACATGGGACCCACGACTAACAGCTCCCCATAGGTTTATGCACGATATGGAACTCTGGAAGAATGCTCAACCTACCGGACTTGAAATCCTTCCACAATCTACCAGAGAGACAAACACCATGAGCCAACTTGTTTGGCATTAGTATCTAGGAGTTGTGGACCCTGTCATTTTGTCTCTTGAATAGATGATTGTGATAAGATTTCAAGCTGGTAGGTAAAGTATAACTCGAAAATCTGCCCGGCACTGCATAGTAATACCGTTATTATAAAACTAATCCTTTTCAAGAATTAAAGAAAATCTTTATGAAATTTATGATATTCTTTCGACACATTTACCGGTGCTTTATCATATAATGTATGATATTCATTGCTAATTTGCTACATAATTGCATACAACAAACATATCATCTTTTGTCCTTTTTAAGACTTTTTCATAGCATGTGAGAATTTAGAGAACGCTGACTGGTCATCTTAGCAAGCCCTCTCTTGTCATAGTGATGGAGGTTAGAATCTCCCTCAGATATTGTCATCCGTCGATTTTGCTGGGATATTGTCTTCCGTCGATTTTGCAGCCAGCGTTGCTAAATGGTTGAGATTTAAGATAAGAATTGAGCGTGTGGATCTCAATGAATTGTTGATTGTCGTCGATGCCGAGCTACCTGCAAAGGAGGTCCGAGGGTAGGAAACCATCGTAGGACTCTCTGACGATCAAGTAAGTACCGAGAAATATAAGGGCGGAGTAGCGGCGTATTGGAACGAGTTTGAGATACCTGAATCGTCTGAAGGAGGGGTTTATATAGGGGTCGCATTGGAGCGAGCCGGTGCGGGATTCCCGCCTTCCATTTCGTCCCTGCATCACGTTCGCGTTGATGGCGGGATACGCCTATTAATGGCGAGATATGCTCATTAATGACAAGATATGCTAGCGGGGGATGCGGGACATAGAGCGGAAGAAATCTCTTGCGGCAAAATACACGGAGCCGTTACGGGGGCGCTCTGCTCCGTGTTCCCGGCCAAACAGGGATGCTGAGGAATCTCAGCTATAGGGTAGTTCGGATATGAGCAAGTGAGCTGAGGAATCTCAGCTATATGATAGTTCGGATATGAGCCATTAGTTGAGGGTTAGCCGTACTACGAGGAAGTTTCCAAAAGGTCGGGTGCGGCCCCAGAGGCGAGGCGCTGAGAAATGTCCCCAAGACATCGTACTTATTTTAGCTCCATAGCCCCTAGGAATCTAGTGGACACATCATCTGCTACGTGTCAAGATATGGGGAATTCCCACTCATGAGCATCATCATTAGCCCCCCAATCTCGTTCTGACCCATTTATGGGTCGGGTTGAGAGCGGTTTGCTCGGTTTTCTCTGCTCAGCTGGGTGCCGAGAATTCTTCGTGGTGGATTGTCCGGAAACAACATGGCGTTTGGCGGCTGCGTCTTTTCGATCTCCGAGTCCACGTGGCGTCTCACCGTATGCCTTAATTTTCACGCGTATCCCCGATGACGTCAGCGGATCATTGAAAGAGCGGCGCCATAATGGAGGCATCGCTTCGTCTGTTCGGGCCGTCGATTTCATTCAATGTGGCCGTAATTGGATGGCGGATTGTGAGACGTCGCTTCCGCCGGTTGGATCCGCGTGAGGACGGAAGCGCCCAATGGTTGGCTACAGCGTGGCGCCATCTGGATCGTTAGGCGCGATGCTTCGTTTTGGCGGGAGCGGATCTGGGCCGCTAGATGGCCTTTGTTGAGTGTATAAATAGGGGGGCCTATCCCTTGGAAACACCTTTGCTTCGGTTGCTTTCTAACGTCTGTGGATTGCTCGACGCTCCCGCTCTTAGGTCGGATCCCTAGTACAAATTCCTCTTCAGCTCCTCTTCCTTTGTATCAGGTCAGATGTCTTCCTCTGATCCTTTAGTAGACGTAGTTAGGGTAGAGTCAGACGATGAGGCTTCGTCCTCTGAAGCCGTGTCTAGTGGGGCATCCTCATCTTCCTCGACTTCTGATAGCCGAGAAAGTTCTTCTTCCTCCATGTCGGGTTTGCCCCCAAGGGGTGGCGATTCCCTTGTTCCTCATCGTCGGGGAGCCAAAAAGGCCCCCAAGGTGCGTATCTAGAATGCTCGTGACGCTGCCTCGATGCTGAACAGGTCGGACGAGCTTTCCGATATCCGAGCTTGCTTCCATATTCCCTCCAGCTACTCGCTCCGTCTAGCCAGGGAGGGTGAACGGACAGATTAAGTACAAGGTAATGAGATTGTCCTGTACTTGGAAGCGTTCCGAGCAAGGACGCGTCTTCCTTTCCCCCCAAGCTTTGTGCAGTCCTTCACGGTTTCCAACTCGCCCCGGGCTAGCTAGCACCGAATTCGTAGAGGATTCTCCTCAGATTCCTAGTCCGGCTCAAATTGATCGGATCCTTTTTAGCCTAGGTCTTCTCATGTCCTTCCTCTGCTATAAGAATCAATTGGGTACTCGCAAGGGTGAGCCAAGTTGGGTTTACTTCTCCTTTAAAAAGCATAAGGGTAGGACGGTCGGGTCGGGGGTAGTGGTTGTCCCTTCTTCCATCCATGAGTGGAAGGAGAAGTTTGTGTTCGTCGGTCCTCTGAAGGGAGAGGAATGGCCAGTGCCCACTAAGTGGCATAGGGCAGATTGCCTGAGGGCCAAGCAGTCAAACGCCCCAGAGGCGGGGGTCATGTCTCGGTGGGAGCTGACCCAGTGTGCTGATGCCTTGCTTTCCGAGTAGGCTTTGAGCTGGGTAGGAATCAGTCCCGCGAGCTTCATAGGTAAGTTAGGTCGTAGCCGATCAATTTAGACTTGATATATTTTGCCACTTCTGTCACTAACCCTTTCTATTTCCTTTCGTAGAGCCCATGGAACGATCAAAGATCATAGCTACCTTGGCAACCAAGGTACAGGGAAAAAAAGGCGGCGGCTGCTTGTCCAAGCCCGCGCCGAGTGCGGCGCCTCACCAGGATCCCTCTGCAAAGGTCACCGTCGCTCCGCCTACCCCAGAGGAGCGCATGAGCGGAGGGCAAAAACAAGCCCGGGAACAGGCTCCCTGGGTGAGACCAAAAAGCGTTCCTTCCCCGAGTTTCTTTCCAAGGGACTCAAGTAAGTGGTTTCCCGGCCGCCTCCAGCCGGGATACATGTGTAGGAGAGTGACTTCTGCATCGAGATGTCGTCGGGGCTTTCCGTGGCGGACAGCCTGTTGGCGGACATAGAGAAAGCGGCGGGGGCTAAGATACCTCAGGGCACCATGAAGGCCCAGGTCGCGGCGATAGCTCAAGAGGTCGTCCAGGTTGGTGATCTTTCCGCTAACAAGTGATTTTTCCCCAGTTCAGTCCCTGACGAATGTTGTTTGCCCCTTTTTCTGCAGGTCCTTCAACATTGCGCCCGCTTAGCCGCCATGGAGGTCGAGGATGTTACCCCGGAGATAAAAAAAGGCCGGGGAGACTTCCTCGCGTGAGGAAGAGCTCCTTGCTAAATTGAAAGAGGCCGAGGATAACGCCGCCTCCCTCGAGTCGAGGCTGGTCTCGGAGGGCGTGAAGGTCACGAGGTTGAAGGAGTCCCACCGGGCCTTGCTAGAACTAGAAACCATTCTCGAACTGGAACAAGTTCCTTCGAGTTCGTATGTAACTATACGATGGCATATCCAATAAATATAGATCTTCGTAGTGATACGGAATATTCCGGAGTAATGTAAAGGTGATATAGAAGTGGCAATGATATATGCGACCATGACAATCTAAAAGCCAATGTGTTTTTAAGAAGGTTCTATTAACTTGGTTCATGAGTTTTAGTCTAGGGTCAGGCCATGGTTGTTGCCAAAGAGAGAGAGAGAAAAGAAACACTCGGTGTGCACTCTAACCTAGATTAGAATGGTTAATCACTTTATCTAATCAGGATGGCTCCCACTGTTTCCTCGAATTCTGCTTCAAACCCTAAAGGGAGAATTAGTCGGGATCATCTAAAATCACCCGAGGAGTAGCATCTACTCATCAGTGGGAATTGGGATCCAACTATCATCGCATGATAATTTGATGGAAGCCACGCAATGTTAGTTGTATGTATGCCCTAGAGGCCATTGTTGTACATATGATGTATATTATAGTCGATGCTTGGACATATATAGAGAGGACTTTCTTGCTTGACATGATAGTATGCTATCTGGTTGCTCTTTATCTTAACATGTATACTTGTCTCTTGATACTGTCTCATGGTTACATGTTGGTAAAGTCCTTAGGATGTGTACTTGACTACCAGGATTATGATTTAGATTATACTAGTGGGGCCATGGTAGTCCATAAGTTCATCCTTTAATATTCCTAGTCATGGGTGTATCGAGACGGGGCATCGATATACCAGAGTAGACTAACGTATACGCTTCTCGACCCATTTGATGGGCGATGGATGATCCCATATCCATTGGTATTTGAAATCAGAGATGGTATACGGGTGCTCAGTGAAGACTGAGTACACTGGACGGACTCGCCGAGAACACTTAGATGGTATTATACTTAACGTCAGATGGCAGTTCTCTAGTGACACTACTACATGTTAGTCTATAGACCCGAAATCGTCATAGAGTCTTGTGTGGTTCCCCTTGTGCTTTGATTTCCACCTTACCATGTTCAAGAGGATGTGCAAAATGGTGGTTTTTGGGTACAGTCCCGAGTCACATGGAGGCAATAAGCGATAGGAGGGGATTTCGTCTCTCCCGGTATTGGGGGTAGATGTCGTGCTGTGCTCGATTGGCCATGACAGGGAAGTCCCTGGCCAGGGCTGATTTAGAGATTTACTGATAAGTGTTATTAGTAGTTTCTCGACCCGTTATGAGCCTCGTATCGGCATGACTTATCGAGTTATTGGGTCTGACGTTTACCAGTAGACTTGATATGCGCCACCTCAGACGAGAAGACCGGACTGTACGGTAATGTTACTGACAGGCTTTACAGGAGCTAGAGCGGGTTTACTTATTGATCTTATGATCGCTCAATACCCGGGTAGCCGTTACGTCCAGCTAGTACCGCTGACGGCTTGTGGGTGTTTGATGTGATCATCACCTACTGCCGACGTATTGTCGAGTCTTTAGAGTCCTACATAGAGGTTTTACTGGCTGAGGAAAAACGAAGTAGGAGCACATATGTGATATGTTCGGGACCGAGAATAATACGAGTATGCGATACCATATTCTGTTCTCATGATTTTTGTATCGGTCGGTTATATGTGATATAGCCGGGTTATCGAATCAAGTGTTGATTCGATAAGTTGGTACATATAATATTAGTCGGTTATATAAGATATGGCCGGATTATTAAATCAAGTGTTGATTTGATAATTTAGTGTATAATTGTATATTTGATATACTAGTTTACATTAACTAATATTAGCTCACTTAAGCATTTATTTTCTCACATGTGCACACTTAATATATATGTGATATATATTAATTGTGTTTTCTTTTGTGTTATGGTTATTGATACACACTACATGGGTGTATGAGACTTACACCATACTAATTATAATGTGGGGTTTAATTATTTAAAGTAAATTCAAATTAGTGGATAATTGCTCACATGCATGAAGCTTGTAGAAGCTTGTTGATGCATTGACTTAGTCCACTCATTTTGTTTTACTTAAGATATTTATTAACCTAACCATTATAATTTAGCCATGGTTATGTCTCTACATGAGTTAGCTATATGATACAAACTCACCCATGGTTGATTCTCTCATTTTATTTTTAGTTCATTCTCATCTCTTTGCTTCATCTTCTTCATCCTTGGAAAAAAGCTTGCTAGGTTTTTCCAAAGTGAGAAAATATTGTGAGAAAAATAAAACTAAAGTGAGCCCACTTCCTACTTCATCATCCTCTACTAGATTAGCACCTTAGTATAGGGTGTTAGCTTCACTAATCTTTCATTAGTGAAGTAGTAGCTTGAGTTAGTGTCTCCTCGACGTAGATCATTTTCGGCCTTGAAGACTTCAAGCAAGATCGTTCCTTTCACTTTGAGAAGCAATGCAAGAGTCCGGGAGTTCCATGATCGCAGGGAAGGGACCACTACAAGGAGCCATTGAAGTGAAGTACCGGTCTACAAAGGTTGTATTCCGTCATCACTTAGATATAAAGTTGTTTACTTTCTAGTTTAGTTCCTAAAACTCTAGTTAGATCCTTGGTTAGGGTTGTTTGGCACACTAAATTTTTAAATACGGCATATTTGATGGCTTGCAAAACCTTGTGGTTGTGCCTAAGAACCCTACAGTGGTATCAGAGCCTTGCTAAAGCATTAGGAGTTGTCTAGGCGAAGTTAGAAGTTCGAACGAACTCCGAAAACCCGATATCGCCCGCTTTCTGGAAATTTTTCAAAATGCTGGAATTTTTCATATTAAAAATAGTCAGAAAGTCATGCAGGTAATTCTATGGACCTTCTTGAAGAACGAGTCCCTAAATCGCTTTAGTGACCGCAGAACCGCGGCCAAAACATGGTTTTGGCGGCGGTTCCGCGGCACCACTAAGGAGGCAAGGGACGGCACTTCAACGGTTGGACTATTAGTACTGGGGCATGCTTCTGGGTATTTTTAATGCTGCTCAAGTGTTGAGCTTTCTGGGAAATTTTGGGAATTCGTTGATTCGATCGAAAGGTTTAACATCGTCTAGCTATTTATGGAATGTGATTCAATATGTGGAATTCATATAGTTAGGCATGAAATCCGTAATATGTAATATTTCGGGTTTATGATGTCTAAGGTTATTATGGATTCCAAATGTAATTGTTTGACATTTTCTTTTCTACGACTGTAAGTGTAATATGTGGTGTATTGCCGGTTTTGTTACTATATGTCAACGACAATTAGGATACGCATATTTACTTACGTTGATAACATGAGATGTTATGTGTTGCTGTGATATGTTATATTGGATCATCGCGTTTTGAATAGCCGGGGGGTTTTATGTGAGATGAGAGTTTTTATTTTCATTCATATAAAATTCAATGTATGTAATATTCTTTTATTGGGGAACTTTCGGGTTGAGGATGATGTCACTATTATTGTATATTATTTACTTTTCCGCATTAGGATAGACCCGAGGAGGGGAGCACAGGTAACCGGGTTCTAGAGTCCAATGGGAGACCAAATCGAGGAGTCGAGTCCGGGTCTTCTAACTCTAGAATTGGTAGGGTTGCTTGCCGCTCTCGTAGGGGCTAGGGATGTGGGTTTGGCTATGCATCGCTACAGTGGAATCCGTGTTTTATGCAGGCTCAAAATAAAACACGGACCTCCTAATATATCCAATTTTTCATATGTTTCTTCTGCTGCTTTGTGATGTGATCACTGTGGATTCTGAGACAAATGGATACATATTATATATGAGATATATAGTAGACGTTGCTTATGTTTTGCACCCGCGTTAGTCCCGTCCCGGTATACTGTTAGTTAAGTAACCTAACGGTGCATAACGGGACACTGTGGCGAATGCGGATGGCATAAGCGTACGTTGTATTTTCGTTTCTTCTGTGATACTTAGGAAGCTTAAATGATGGGACTTCATTAATGAGATTAATGAAAAGAAAGAAATCTAAAAGATGTTGAATCAAATTTTCAAAAAGGGTAGCTACAGTATTTGCTTTGCATAGTGATATATGTGATATATCCTGCACCTTATTCGATAAGGAAAGATCCGAGATCTCTTCACCGGGAGTGACATCTTTAGCAATAACTGGCAGATGCTACAACACACTGTAACGTTTTGAAAATCGTTTCGGTGAAATTTCGTAAAATCGGTAAAATAAGGGGGTTTTCTGTAAAAAGTCAAAATACAAATATCTTTATTATAAAATTAAATATACATATTCTAGCTATGTAATTACTAGTATTTGGTGTTCTTGAGCCACTGGTGAAATTTCAAATTTTCTGAAATTTTTTCCGAAATTAATTATTTTAATATTATTTTAAGCTGTCACTAATACATTTAATTAGGGAAAATTACAAATTGGAATGAGTTGAAACAAATTTTGTACATCATAACACATTAAACAAAATTTTAACATATTGTTTTTGAAATGAAATGAATCTATAAAACGGTTTTAGAAAATATCAAAGAAAAATGCTTTAATGGTGAAAAAATAAATTAAATGGAAAGTGGGGTTTTTTCTAAACTTGGAACTTTCTTTATATACCCACACACACCCAAATTTCCCACATGGCCGAGCCATACCTACAGCAGCCCCACTCCCCCAAATTCTCATTTCATTTCCACACTTCAAGGTCAAAAGAAATGATATTAAATAGGAATTGAATAAACAAAGTTGTATGGGTTAATAAAGTGAGGCATGGGCTTTATTTTTCCTTGCTTCACAACACACCCACACATTTTCTCCCCCCCACTCCCATTTCAGCCGAGCCCTATGGCTGCAGCCCCCCCATCTTCTCCTTCTCATTTCACTACAAAATTCATCACAAAATGCCTCAAAAATCCATATAAAACCTCATTAATCTCCTAATTTAAATCCTACCCATTATTCTTTGACCCATCTAGCTTGGATTCATGAAGCAAGAAGCCATTTTGGAGACCAAGATTTTCATGCTAGATCTCTAATTTTGTGAGGTACAATCTTACTCTAATTGTTACCTTGTTAATAATTGTTGTAATCCAAGCTAATTAGGTGTTTTATTATGGGTTTAATTGAAAGTTAAAATCTAAAGAGAGGGTTTTGAAATTCAAGTGAGGGTTTTGATTTGGAGCTAGGGTTTGATCACTTGAGGTTGGTTGTGATGTGTGGTTTCACATCTTAAGTATGCTAAAAACCTAACCTAATTGCTAAATTTCGAATTGTTACAACTAAATTGTCCAAATTGCTTAATTGTTGCAAACTAGGTTTTTAGATTTAATTCGAAAATATGAGATTAAAATATGGTTAGGGTTTTTATCACATTATTATCTATATAATGTGTAGATTAACATTTTAGAGCATGCAAAACCTAGTCTAGTTGTGGATTTGTGTATTGTTGCTTCGAATGGTTAAAATTGGGTTAATGTGCAAACTAAAAAAATTTGGTTTAATACAAATTAGTGTGATAAAATCTAGTTAAAGTTTATGTGGTCTAATTAAGCTAATTAGTGAACATTGCAGCCGCTAGATTTGTTTAAACAGCAAGTTTTGTACTAAAACGGTTAAATTTTGCTTACTAGAGTTTCGGGAAAATAGCTTTTAAAGAGAATTTGAAGTTTTGATGAAGTAAACCCCATTTTATATATATATTTTGTGGGTTGTGAAACCACGAATGGTGCGTTTGTGTTTTTCTCGATCACTCGGCATTTGTACGCCGATGTCGAGGGTTTTGGGTTGATTTGAGAGAGAGAACCATAGGTTTTGACCTATGTGAGATTCGTGTGTCGTTTTGGTCATGAGTCGGATTTTAATGCGATACGGTGCGTTATGATATGTAGGTACCCCATGTGGACTTCGAGACGACAATCAAGCGCGTGGCGACGTCGACACCGGCGAGCGAGGACCAGGTGAGTAGATTTATATCTACGGGGAGAAGTCGGGTGGATGGCGTATAGCACCCCCGCAGTTCGTGGTGATGTATACGAATACGTATACACACATATATTGATTATATATTGTTTGAGTTTATTGATGATAAATATGGATATTTGGTGTGCTTGGATGATTTAGTGTCGCGAAACCCTAGAGTAGTGGCCGCACCATACATGCACACATCCATCCATACTTGCATACATTCTTCTTTCATAAGTGCATATATAGGATTATATATTTATGTGTTCACCTGGGTATAGGACTAGGTGTTCACATACTGGATTGAGGATGATACTTGGGATTGAGATGAGTCGATGAGATTTGAGTTGAGGCTATGAGATCGGTGATACGGCAGGATTCGTACTTGAGATACGTCCTGATATTATAGCGGATCTTTGGATGACAATGCTATGTGAATAGTGATATTAGTAGTGTACTAGACGTAGGTCAGTACCCCAGATGATGATCTTGATAAAGAGGATACTGGATAAACAGTGTGATGAGTATGATATTGACCCGTACCCAGATTTGGGGATGTCGTACGACGGATTTACGTACGAGCTATATATTGATGATTGATCCGCACTCTTGACTTGGGATGTCTGATTATAGATATGGTATCGGATATGATATTATTGAGGCGGGATCACCGACTAATATATATACAGGTATGTATATGTATCGACTCAGATGTTAGGCGGTTTCCTTACCTGTAGTTCAGCTTGTTAGTTCAGTCGTATAGTTTAGTGTAGTTGTTAGACTAGATTAGACTCCTACCTATTTCAAAAACTAACGAATCGTGGGTATTTTAAGAGACAGGTCAAGGGATTCTATGGATATTTCAAAAGACGTATCTTTTCTTAAAAAACACCGTAGCCCTTATTTTCAAAACATCACGATTCGTGTTATTTCAAAAGGCACTATTGTAGGACTTATATTAGGGTAATGTAGTTTAGTTATCGTTGTGTCTAGTATTCAGCTCCCGCTCATTATTGCTGTTCGCTCCGCATCGCATACTTACATTGTTATTTCATATTGCATTGTTGATATTATGCTGTTAGGACACCAGCACCATTACCGATGATGCGTATGTACCATGTACACTTACTTGCCGGCTCACACACATCTTCATCGGTAATTGCCATGTCACGTACACCTTAGAAAATATTATGGCTTAACTTAGCTTGATAGCTAGTAGTTTGACATGATATTAGTGTACTTACCTTATATGCCAGCGTAGATATTGTAGTTATTACTTGTCACTTCATGCATACTGTTATTCATTGTTATGCCGTATTCATGGATTCTCATGCCTATATTCATGGTTTTACATGCTATTGATGATTTGGATTTGGATTTCCATGAGATTTTCTGGATTTGGGGGAAAACCGCAAAACTTGTATAAGCTTCTTTCCTCTCTTTTAAATAAAAAGTGCGGTTTTCCCATGATGTATGAGTCGTCCACCATGAGTTTGCTGATGGATTTCGAGACCCGATTCGAGGAGGTGGATGAACCGTTTCGGGTACATGGTGGGCCCGGTGCGGTACCCCGGGGCAAGAAGATCGTGTTGTTGACGCTGAGCCTGTGCAGGGGAGCACGACCGACAGGTGATATTATCCGACGCGTCGGATATCCGGAGGATACCGTCGTGGTCATAAGATGGATGGTAAGGGCCGGCTTGGACTGACGGCGCCCTAGTCATTGTGATTGAGACATTAAGATTTCGAGATATTGAGGTACAGAGACTGTGATACAGAGATATCGAGATATTGGGATTACGTTTTGTGCCGATGCTAGGCACTGTTTTATGCTGATTTCATTATGATATCTCATTTTAAAAATACAGAAATCTCACTAATTTATGAAAGCAGTTTTCTTCAGTTACATGCATTCATACCGCATCCATATGATACATTGCTACCTGAGGCACTGACACGGGCATATGGGATTACACTTGGGTTAGATATTTGCCCTAGCCATGGTTATGGGTTGCTGGTTATATATTTGAGGATTATATATTATGATCGTATGACCTAGGATTGCGTCATACATGCGATTTCTATTCATAGATGTTTTTCTATTCACGAGTTGGCAACTCACCCCCGTTGTGCCCCAGTTTCTTGCAGGTTTGCCGTACATGTTTTGTTACGGCTTTGCGGGCACAGTTTCGTTCGGGTGACTTGCTAGTAGGTGGGGGTTTTTGGTATCGTACCCATCATATTACCTTGTATAATATTATTCAGTTGTATCTAGTAAATTCCATCAACCAAACATGTATTTATTTCAGAGATAGAGACCAGTGATATTATTCTTTCGACCTTAGAGTCGCGCGTTATATTTCTGTGGATTTCTTGTGGTTTTGAGTTTCCTTTTGAGTTTTGATCCTCGCCCTTGGCGTTGTATATTATATTGCTTGTGTGGTTGTGACCGTCGATTGACGAAGAGCTAGCTCCCGCTTGGGGATGCCTTTTATTGATTTCGTATACTATTCATGTTGTATCCCATTTGGGAGCCAGTATTTTCAAAGGAGACTCTGCCGAAATTTTCAGGAAATATTTGTTGTTTTTTAAAACCGCATAATTCGGCTTATGCTATTAAAACTACTTGATTTTAAATTGATTTTCCTTCACTCTACTACTTTTATTGGTTTGGATTTCTGGGTTTTCGGCTTACTTAGGTTACGTACGCCTCGAGAAGTTTCGTAGTTTAAGTGCCGGTCATGTTCCGTACTTTCAGGACGTGACACACACGGTTTGTCTTTTGATTTCTTTTGGAGTATTTGCTTTGCATAGTGATATATGCGATATATCCTGCACCTTATTCGATAAGGAAAGAGCCGAGATCCCTTCACCGGGAGTGACCTCTTTAGCGAAACTAGGAAAAGCCTAAAAAACACTCCTTTTCAAAATCATTCGATTCCGCAACGATATCAAGTTCATTACGCAAAAGGTTTTCAGAAAAACCTGTCGTAGCCCTCCGTCATTTCAGATAAGTAGTATCTAGTATTCGTGCTATATTTGTCATCTTTCATCAAGGTGCAGTGTGCGGTAGCTACTTACTGCTTATCTGCTGCATATGATGCGATTGGATTAGGGTAGTCGTACGGCTTTGTTGGCTTTCGTCAAGGGTCGTGCGGGTGGGTTTAATTCAATCATGACATGTACGGGTTGAACTTGACTAGCGCACTATGGTTTGTTGGCTTTCGTCAAGGTCATAGCACGCTAGAGGCAAAATATATCGGGAGTTTCAAGTGTTGAAACTTGCAATGAGATTGTATACCTTCTATGAGATAGTTGGATCCCGATCCCGCTGCGAGCAAGAGTTGCTACTGGGAGAGTTTTACACTTTACAATTAGTTAAAACATTAGGTATCTAGAAAGGTGTTAACGGGGCTACGCCTCTAGGGAAGATGAGGTTTATATTAATTAGGTCCGTGCGAAAGCACCGGGAACCTCCCTCAAGTACCGGCACTGGCCTGGCTGAACGGTTAGCGAAGTTGTAGATTGTAATTAATCCCGGCTAGTCTTACTTTTTAGGGTTTGGAGGAGGACTTGATAAAAAGCAGTGGGGCCATCCTGATTAGATAAAATAATAACCAATCTGATCTTGTAAGAGCAGACGCTAAAGTGTTTTCTTCTCTCTCTCTCTCCAGGTAGCGACCATGTCGCGTCTTAATCAAGATAATAATATGGATGTATTGACCGAACCCGATTGTTATACTGTGCAGGGGAACGTTGGTTCCGTTCTTTCTTATAAGAGTTATAAGACTGAACAGGATATAGGGGATGCCAGGATCCCATGCCACCCGATTGAAGAAAGTACATGTTGATGTATTTTCTTCGGGTGTGTTCGTTAGAGAGAACTGTTTCTCCCTTTGCTCTACGTCCTGGGTATTGGATACCGGGTCAGGATCCCATATATGTAATCTGTTATATGAGCTAAGGAAAGGTAGAGAACTGGGAGAAAGTGATAAAGACATAAGGGTTGGAAATTGTGCAATTGTTGCAGCTAAATCCGTCGGGGAATATCACCTTATATTACCAAGTGGTAATACGTTGATTCTGAACGAATGCTATTACATGCCGAACCTGATATGCAAAATTATATCAGTTTCTTTATTAAGTAAAGAGGGATATAATTTTGTATTACAAGATAATGTTATGAACATTTTCCTGAACCAAAAGTTGGTTTGATCAGGCACGTTGTGCAATGGCATTTATGTTCTAAACCAATCAACAGTTCTGAGCATAGAAAACACACACAAGAGGAAGAGTTCAAAAATGAATGAGTCCTTCTTGTGGCATTATAGACTAGGTCATATCAATGCGACACGACTAGCTAAGTTGCATAAGGATAGATATTTGAATCCGTTCGAATTTTCATCTTATGTCACTTGCCAGTCATGTCTCAAAGGCAAGATGACCAAAACTCCGTTTACAGGACGCAGAGAAAGAGTTAGTGAACTCTTGGGACTAATACATAGTGATGTATGCGGTCCCATGTCTACACATGCTAGGGATGGTTCCTCGTACTTCATTACATTCACTGACGATCTCCCAAGATACGGACATGTGTTCCTGATGAAACAAAAGTATGAAGCTTTTGAGAAATTTTGAGAATATAAACAAGAAGTCGAGAACCAAACGGGAAAAAGTATTAAAGTTCTTCGATCCGATCGAGGAGGTGAATACTTGAGCAATGAATTCCTGGACTTCCTAAAAGAGAATGGGATTCTCTCAGCTAACTCCTCCATATACACCACAGCACAACGGTGTATCGGAAGGGAGGAACCGCACCCTATTAGATATGGTGCGTTCTATGATGAGCACAGCTAAGTTACCTATATTCTTCTGGGGGTATGCGCTAAAGAGACAGCCATACATCTATTGAATATGGTCCCCACCAAATCAGTGCCTACCACTCCATATGAGATATGGAAGGGGAAGAGACCACTGTACGGTGTTTTTCGTCACCCCATTGAGATAGGAATACGTGCGCGCTTGTCAGGTGCATTACAGATTCCCCCTGCCTAGGGTAGGCTGGGGTTTATTGATTGTGGGGATCCGAATCTCCGGCAGCCGCGGACTAAACTGCCGTTAATTACCCCTCGCCTTTGGAGCGAGAGAACCTCCGATTGATGGGTTAAACTGGTCATGCGAACTCAATGTGCAGTGTACGTGTGTTGTATTTGGAAAGGGGGTTTTGGATATATCGGGAGCCACGCAGAGTTTTTACGGGGGTCCCGCTACCCGGATAGCGGGCAGGGGGTCAAGGGGGCTAGCTGCCCCCTTGCGGGGTGCGGGGCAGCGCCCCGGCCCAAAATTTTTTTGGAAGGGAGAGTGTTGTAGAGTATGTGTATGTGTACATATGTATCCATATGTATATATATATATATGTATATATATAAAAAAGGGGAAAAGGCATCCAAAGGATGCGTGGGGCCAGCGCCAGCACTTTGAGCGCAAGAGCGCTAGCGCGCCACGTGTCAGCACGTGGGCGCTCGGGCGCTCGGGCGCCACGTGTCAGCACGTGGGCGCTCTGGCGCTAGCGCTCTGGGCGCTAGCGCAAGAGCGCTAGCGCGCCACGTGTCAACACGTGGACGCTCGAGCTCTAGCGCTATGAGCGCTAGCGCGCTAGCGCAAGCGCCACGTGTCAGCACGTAGGCGCTCGGGCGCTAGCGCTAGCGCTCTGGACGCTAGCGCAGCACGTGGGCGCTCGAGCAGCAAAAGGGACTTGGTCCCTGCAATGGGAGTTGTACCCCCAGAAAAGAGCACTTATTAAACTCCTATGATGTTTTGAAGCTGATGAAGGGCTTCTCCCCTTGAGCCCTAGTTCTTCCCCAAAGTGGGGTTTCTGGAGATGGGTCTCCTTCTTCTTCCTGTCGTTTGGCCGGATCTTGAAGATCAAGAGATGTGAGATTTTAAAAATCTCTTCTTTTTGAGATCTAATGACAGATCCAAGTTCCCCTTTGTGGGTTTTGTGGTGAAATACTATTTAGTTTTGGAAAAGGAAGAGTAAAACTCTTGATTTAATTCAAAAGAAAGAAGAAGGTTTGGAACCTTCAAGAAAAGGAAAAGAGGCACAAACCCTAGGTTTTTGAGAGAATGAAAAGTATATGCTTTATTCATCATCATTTTACCTTATATAGGCTTACATATAGCCCCTTGGGCTTTACAAAATGGCGTTTTGCCCATCCCATGGCTCATGTGCCATTTCTTTTTGCACATAAGCCATGAGCTTACAAAAATTTGGCTTTATGCCCATTTTGTTTACATTCATGCATAAAAAATTACATAAAAATTATTTATTGCATGATTTCATTTTGGCATGGGGAGGGCCGGCCGCTTCATGTTCGGACTCGACCTGGGCATGAGCCCACTTGGCTTGGGGTTGACTTTGACTTTGACTTGGTCAACCAGGGTGCAATTTTCGACTTCAATAAAGTGCCCCCATCAATAAATGCACACCACATGTGGGTTATGTGCATGAAATTGATGCATCTTCTTTCGCGTGGAGGCGACTTGCTTTGGTTCCCACTTTTTGGGATGCACTGCCTTTTTTACTTTTAGTTATATGTATGCCCTAGAGGCCATTACTGTACATAGGATGTATATTGTAGTGGATGCTTGGACATATATAGGGAGGAATTTCTTGCTCGACATGATAGTATGCTATCTGGTAGCTCTTTACCTTAACGTGTACACTGATAGCCTCTCTGTTATATGTTGGTAAAGCCCTTAGGATGTGTACTTGACTACCTGGACTATGATGCGGATCATACTAGTGGGGACATGGTAGTCCATAAGTACATCCTTCAAGGTCCCTAGTCGTGGGTGTATCGAGACGGGGCATCGATATACCAGAGTAGACTAGCGTATACCTTCTCGACCCATACAGATGGGCGATGGATGATCCCATATCCATTGGTGTTTGACATCAGAGATGATATACGGGTGCTCAGTGGAGACTGGGTACACTGGACGGACTCGCCGAGAACTCCCAGATGGTATTATACCTTACATAAGATGGCAGTTCTTTGGTGACACTGGTACAGGTTAGTCTGTAGACCCGAGATCGTCATAGAGTCATGTGTGATTCCCACTGTGCTTTGATTTCCACCTTACCACGTCCAAGAGGGCGTGCAAAACGGTGGTTTTTGGGTACAGTCCCGATTCACAAGGAGGCAATGAGCGATAGGAGGGGATTCGTCTCTCCCGGTATAGGGAGTTGATGTTGTGCTGTGTTCGATTGGCTATAACCGGAAATCCCTGGCCAGAGTTGCTGAGATTTACTGGTAAGTGTTACCAGTAGTTTCTCGAACTGTTATAGACCTTATATCGACACGACTTATCGAGCTATTGGGGTCTGACGTTTACCACCCCTAGGCGAGATATGCGACATATCAGACGATCAGACCGGACTGTACAGTAAGTGTTACTGGTTGGATTCACAGGAGTGTGAGCGGGCTTGCTCGTTGATCTTCTGATCGCTTAATACCCGGGTGGCCGTTACGTTTAGCAGACCGCTTGCGGCTTGTGGGTGTTTGATATGATCATCACCTACTGCCGGCGTATTGACGAGTCTTTAGAGTCCTACACAGAGGTTTCCTGGCTCAAGCGAAACGAGATAGGGGCGCATATGAGATATGTGCGGGACCGAGAATAATACCAGTATGTGATACTGTATTCTATTCTCGCGATTTTTATCATTGGACGGTTATATGAGATATAGCCGGGTTACCGAATCAAGTGTTGATTCGATACATTGATACACTTGATATTAGTCGGTTATATGCGATATGACCGGATCATTAAATCAAGTGATTGATTTAATGATTTAATGTATAATTATATATTAGATATATTACTTTACATTGACTAGTATTGTTCACTTAAGATTGATTTTCTCACTTGATGTGCACAAGTAGTATATGTGGTATATTTTTGTGCACTTGATTGTATCATGTTTGATGATACATGCAAACTTGGGTGTATGTTTGCTTTAAACCATCTTTAGGTTAATGGTTAGGTTTTAATTTGTTTTATTTATTTTCTTTATTCATTTTGGCAAAAATAAAATGGAGGCTTGCTTTGGTTTTTACTTGAAGTTTCATGAAGCTTTGAAAAGTCTAGCCATTTTGTCTTTTGCCTTAACCTAACCATTAAACCTAAACCCTAGTTTATTATCTACATGTGTTACTTCACCCATGGTTGCATTATGATAAGAATCACTTGATTTATTATTTTCAAGAATTCATTATTCATTTTCTTTTCTCCTTCTTCTTCTTCTTCTTCATGAAGAGAAGAAAGCATTCTTGAAAATTTCTAAGTGATGAATCCAAGTGAGAAATCCAATTCCAAAGTGAACCCACTTCCTATTTCTTCATCCTCTACCACTTGCCATGTAATAGAGTGTGTTATCTTCACAAGTTTTATGACCAAGTGAAGATGGAGCTTGAGTTTGAGTCGCCTCGACGTAGATCATCTTCGGCATCGAAGTCAACGACCTAGCCTGTCCATTTCTCCGATGAAACCGACGCTAGAGTCCGGGATTCCGATGATCGCAGTGGAGGGGCGTCAACACGGAGCTAGAGAAGTGGAGGACCGGATCTACAAAGGTTTTAGTCCCTTTCATTTAGCAGTTAAGTTGTTAACTTGTTTAGTTTTCGCCTATCCTCTAGTTAACGATCTTCATTAGGGTTTCTCGGCACATAAATTTTTGATTTTTGCATGGTCGATGCCTTGTAGAGCCTCCTTAGTGTGCCTAGTAACCCTACAGTGGTATCAAAGCCTAGCTAGAGCCTTAGGCAAAGTATAGACGAAGTTAGAAACCCGATCGAACCCCGAAACCCTAAAACTTGACCCTCTCTGTACATTTTTTGAAATCGTGGATTTTTGTGAATTAAAAATGCTCAGAAAATAGAGCAGAAAATTCTAAGGCAAACTGTAGAAAACGAACCCCTAACTCTACTGTTGCGCCGCGGAACTGCGGCCTAACCTTACTTTTGGCGGCGATTCCGTGGCCGTATGTGATGATTATGCGCTTTATTTTCTACAGTAATGCCCGTAGCTGTTTTCTCTGTTCTCTGGGAATTTTTAATCTATACTATACAGTTGAGTTTTCTGGGTTGTATTGGGAGTTCGTCGATTCGATCGGGAAGTTTAACTTTGTCTGTGTTTTTCCGGGTATTTTAGAACATGTTAAAAAGTTCGACCGGATATAAATACCCACTTTTTCCCCTGCCGGGAAATTTCCAAGTGTTGGATTTTTCCGTGGTTTAGGAACGTTCTAAGTAGTGCAAGTAACGCGATGGACCCTCTAGAAGACAACAAACCTTAACTCGATTATGTGACCGTCTTGAACTGCCCTTTGAACCTTAGGGTTTGGGGCAGTACGGCGTGCCACATGTGAGGCGTTGGCTTGACCCTTCTACGGCTGGACCGTTGGTACTGTGGCATGAAGTGAATGTTTTTAAACTTATTTCATTTGTTGAGTTGTTTCGGGAAAACTTGGGTGTTTGATTGTTCGATCGGAAAGTTTAACATTTTCTATTTATCTGGAATATGATACAATATTTGGAATCCACAAGTAGTTATGAGATAACTGATTTGGATGTTATAAACATAGCAGTTTAGTCTCACTTGATCGGTTGCCACGGAATTTTGATGTGATCAAAAGTCCGTCGCAATCACGTAGCGTACGCGGATACTCGCCGGGTAAACTTAATAGACATCCTCGCCCCATAGCCCCGACCAAGTGACTGTAGGAGAACCCCGTCACCGAAAGCATCCGTTCGGGTGCTCGCGGCAGCGGTGTTCCGCCTTGGTGCACTTCGTCGACGGCATCGGGGGTGCGGCCGTCTACTAAAGTTTGCGACGAGCATTCGTTCAGGATGTCGGGAATCTTGTTGAATTGCCCGACTTGATATTGAAAAGAGTTTTCGATAAAGAGACTAAAATGCGGGGTTTATAATTGTTAGGCATGCGATGTCTAAGGAATTCATTTGGTTAGGCATGTGATGTCTAAAGAGGCTGCGGATTCCAACTGTTGTAGTTTTACACTTTCTTTTCTGGGACCGTAAGTGTAATATGTGATATCGCCGGTTTCGTTGCTATATGTCAACGGCAATTGGGATACGCATGTTTACTTACGTTGATGACATGTGTTGTTATGTGTCGCTGGATATGTTATATTGGATCGTCGTGTTTGAATACCGGGGGGGGGGGTTTATGTGAGATGAGTGTTTTTCATTTTCATTCATGTAAAAAATTGTATGTAATATTCTTTTATTGGGGCACTTCCAGGTTGCAGAAGATGTCACCGTTGATGTATATTATTTACTTTTCCGCACTAGGATAGACCCAAGGAGGAGAGCACAAGTAACCGGGTTCTAGAGTCCAGTGGGAGACCAACTCGAGGAGTCGAGTCCGGGTCTCCTAACTCTAGAATTGGTAGGGTTGCTTGCCGCTCTCATAGGCGTCTAGGGGTGTGGGTTTGGCTATTCATCGCGACCGTGGAATCCGTGTTTTATACATGCTCGTATTGAAAATACGGACGTCCTAGTATATCCAATATTTCATATATGTTTCTTCTGCTGCGATATCTGTGATGTGATTATTTGATGTTCTGTGATAGATACTGTATATAGTATATATGATATATTATATAGACGTTACTTATGTTTTACACCCGCGCTAGCCCTGCCCCGCTCTGCCGTTAGTTACCTAACCTAACGGTGCACGAGGGGACATCGAGGCGAATGCAGATGGCATAAGTGTACGTCGTATTTATCTGTGATGTTTAGGTAACTTAAATGATGGGACTTCATTAATGTGATTAATGAAAGAAAAAAGAAAAGAAACCTAAAAGATGTTGTAGAATCGAATTTTCAAAAACAGGTAGCTACAGTTCTTGCTTTGCATCGCGGTGTTCCTTGCAGAACATCCTGCACCTTATTCGATGAGGAAAGGGCCGAGATCCCTTCACCGGGAGTGACCCCTTTAGCAATAACTGGCAGATGCTACACACTCGGTTTGTCTTTTGATTGCTTCTATAGTTTCTGCTTTGCACAGTGATATATATGATATATCCCGCACCTCATTCGACGAGGAAAGGGCCGACAATCCCTTCACCGGGAGTGACCCCTTTAGCAAAACTAGAAAAGCCTCGAAAACACTCCATTTTAAAATCATTTGATTCTACAACGATATCAAGTTCATTACGCAATAGGTTTTCAGAAAAACCTGTCGTAGCCCTCTGTCATTTCAGATAAGTTGTATATAGTATTCGTGCTATATTTGTTGGCTTTCGTCAAGGTGTAGTGTGCGGTAGCTATATGCTGCTTATCTGCTGCATACGATGCGATTGGATTAGGGTAGTCGTACGGCTTTGTTGGCATTCGTCAAGGGTCGTGCGGGTGGGTTTAATTCAGTCAAGAAATGTACGGGTTGAACTTGACTAGCGGGCTATGGTTTGTTGGCTTTCGTCAAGGTCATAGCACGTTAGGGGCAAAATTATCGGGAATTTCAAGTGTTGAAATTTGCAATGAGATTGCAAACCTTCTATGAGATAGTTGGATCCCGATACCCGCTGCGAGTAAGAGTTACTCCTGGGAGAGTTTTACACATTACAATTAGCCGATCAAGTAGGTGTCTAGAAAGGTGTTAACGGGGTTACGCCTCTGGGAAAACGAGGTTTACATTTATTAGGTCCGTGCGAAAGCACGGGGCACCTCCCTCAAAGTACCGACACTGGCCTGGATGAAAGATTGGCGAACTTGTAGCGTGTAATTAATCCCGGCTAGTCTTTCCTTTTAGAGTTTGAAGGAAGATTTGATAAAAACAGTGGGAGCCATCCTGATTAGATAAAATAATAACCAATCTGATCTTACAAGAGCATACGCTGAGTGTTTTCTTCTCTCTCTCCAGGTAGCGACCATATCATACCTTAATCAAGATAATAATACGGATATATTGACCGAACCCGCTTGTTATACTGAGCTGGGGAACGTTGGTCCCGCTACAACCTATAATTGTTATAAGACAGAGCAGGAAATAGGGGATTACTAGAATTCCTGTGCCACCCGAACGAAGAAAGTGCATATGATGTATCTCCTTCGGGTGTGTTCATTATAAAGAACTGTTTCTCAGTGTCCTTTACGTCCTGGGTATGTGATACCGGATCAGGATCCCGCATATGTAATCTGTTACATGGGCTAAAGATAGGTAGAGAACTGAGAACGGGTGATAAGTTTCATGAGACAGAAAACAGTGCAAGCGTTGCAGCCAAGTCTGTTGGTCACTGTCACCCTGTATTACCAATACATTGATTCTGAACGAATGTTATTAGATACCGAACCTGATATACAAAATCATATCAGTCTCTTTATTAGTAAAGAAATGATAAAATTTTGTATTGTTGGATAATGTTTTGAACATTTCCTATATCAAAAGTTGATCGGTTCAGGCACGTTATCTAAAAGCATTGACGTTCTAAATCAAACTACAGTTCTTAGTATACGGAACACATACTAGAGGAAGAGTTCAGAAATGAACGAATTCTTCTTGAGGCATTGTAGACTAGGTCATATCAATGCGACCCGACTAGCTAAGTTACATTTAGATGCATATTTAAATCGGTTTAAATTTACATCTTATGAAACTTGCCAGTCATGTCACAAAGATAAGATGACCACAGCTCCGTTTATTGGAAACAGAGAAAGAGTTAGTGAACTTTTGGGATTGATACATGCTGATGTATGAAAGGTCCCCTGTCCACATATGCCAAGACCGGTTCTTTGTACTTCATTACATTCTCTGATGATCTCTCAAGAATCAGACATATGTTCCTGTTGAAACACAAGTCTGAACCTTTTGAGATATTCACAGAATATAAGTTTGAAGTAGAGAACCAAAATACGAGTATAAGTATTATGTCCTTTGATGAGATCAAGGAGGAGAATACCTGTGCATGGAATTCTTAGACTATTCTAAAGGAGAATGAGATTCTCTCTCAGCATTACTCCTCCGAATACACCATAGCACGATGGTATATCGGAGCGGAGCAATAGCACCCTATATGATATGGTGTGCTCTATGATAAGTATTACTGAGTTACCTATTTCCTTTTGGGAGTTATGCACTTGAGAAGCTGCATACCTATTGAATAGGGTTCAAATCAAATCAGTTGCCTACTACTTCATATGTGATATGGAAAGGGAAGAGCCCATATCTTAAGTTTGTTAAAGATTTGGGGTTTTCCGGCCTATGTCTAAAAGCAAAATCCGGACAAGCTCGAGGCAAGGTCTGTTATGTAGAACTGGAAAGGTTCCAGCTATACAAACTACAGCAGATGATTTGATAGAACCAAAGGATTCAATAGTTACCAACGAACCTCAGCCTCTCCGCCGATCTAGTAGGGTTCCTCACCCACCCGAGAGATACTTCGGTTTCTCTATGACAGTGGGAGCGAGGATTGCATCATGAGATAATGACCCAACTAGTTTCGAGCTGGCCATCAGGAGTGAGACTCTGTAAGAATGGCTGGATGCTTAACGATCTGAGATGGAATCCTTATACACCAACAAAGTATGGACTTTGGTTGCTTTATCTGAAGGGTTAAATCCCCATCAGAAGCAAGTATATCTTGAGAAGATTACTTGGTGTACATGGAAAAGTTGAGACTTTCAAAGCTAGACTTGTTAAAGGTTTGCATCATTGACCAGGTATGGATTATGGTGAAACCTTTTCTAAGGAGCTATGCTTAAGTCCATCCAGATCCTACTTGCCACGGCTACATACCATGACTACGATATCTGGTGGTTGGGTGTCATGACAGCTTTTCTAAATGATGTTTTAGAAGAGGGCGTCTATAAGTACACAGCCAGAAGGCTTCATAGACAGTGGGAGCAGCGGAAACGTGTACAAGATGCTTTATAGGATAAAGCAGGCATCGCGGAGTTG
Source organism: Agapanthus africanus (assembly GCA_030015575.1). NCBI lineage: Eukaryota > Viridiplantae > Streptophyta > Magnoliopsida > Asparagales > Amaryllidaceae > Agapanthus > Agapanthus africanus. Next base: position 505,040,892 of record JASDDO010000026.1, read on the forward strand.
GAACATCTGTTTTGATGTAGTAGTCAAAAAGTTTGACTTCATCAAAATGGTAGATGAACCTTGTATAAACAAAAAGGTAGTAGGGGGTATGGTAGTGATCCTCGTAGAGTACGTGGATGACATACTCTTGATAGGGAAGGTGTTTCCTATGCTACGCTCGGTCAATCTCCGCTTATCACAATGATTCTCCATATAGGATCAAAGCGATACCTCCTGAATCCTGGATTTTGGATCTATGAGATAGATCTAAATGGATGTTAGGATAATCACTAGTTGTAGTGAAATGGTATCAATTCGATCCAGGGGAGAATAACTGGAAAAGTTCCAGAGTGATAAGAACGACTGAAAATCAGTCATAGGCATTGTCTTTACTCTCAGTAAAGGGACAGTATGTTGGAAGAGTTCTAAGCTAGCTACCGTGGCATACTAGATGATAAAGGCTGGATACATCGCTACCAAAGATGCTACCAAGGAGGAAGTCTGGGTGTATATTAGTTCATGAGATGAACTTCGTTCCTACCATTGTGAGACAATGGAGTTGTGGCTTATGCCAAGGAACGCCCGTCCCATCAGTGATCCAGACATATTCTAAGGCAGTGTCACCTGATCATGGAGATGGTTGATCTCCAGGGGATCGAGGTTAGGAGAGCAGACTCAGAGGACAACACGGCGGATCCACTCACAAAGGCCTTTTCCCAGAGAGAGAGATTTTTATGGGATGGTTGAGTATGAGATACTACAACCACTGCCATCAGATGGCCCTAGTGCAAGTGGGAGATTGTTAGTTATATATATGCCCTAGAGGCCATTACTGTACATAGGATGTATATTGTAGTGGATGCTTGGACATATATAGGGAGGACTTTCTTGCTCGACATGATAGTATGCTATCTGGTTGCTCTTTACCTTAACGTGTACACTGATAGTCTCTCTGTTACATGTTGGTAAAGCCCTTAGGATGTGTACTTGACTACCTGGACTATGATGCGGATCATACTAGTGGGGACATGGTAGTCCATAAGTACATCCTTCAAGGTCCCTAGTCGTGGGTGTATCGAGACGGGGCATCGATATACCAGAGTAGACTAGCGTATACCTTCTCGACCCATACAGATGGGCGATGGATGATCCCATATCCATTGGTGTTTGACATCAGAGATGATATACGGGTGCTCAGTGGAGACTGGGTACACTGGACGGACTCGCCGAGAACTCCCAGATGGTATTATACCTTATGTCAGATGGCAGTTCTCTGGTGACACTGGTACAGGTTAGTCTGTAGACCCGAGATCGTCATAGAGTCTTGTGTGATTCCCACTGTGCTTTGATTTCCACCTTACCACGTCCAAGAGGGCGTGCAAAACGGTGGTTTTTGGGTACAGTCCCGATTCACATGGAGGCAATGAGCGATAGGAGGGGATTCGTCTCTCCCGGTATAGGGAGTTGATGTTGTGCTGTGTTCGATTGGCTATAACCGGAAATCCCTGGCCAGGGTTGCTGAGATTTACTGGTAAGTGTTACCAGTAGTTTCTCAAACTGTTATAGACCTTATATCGATACGACTTATCGAACTATTGGGGTCTGACGTTTACCACCCCTAGGCGAGATATGCGACATATCAGACGATCAGACCGGACTGTACGGTAAGTGTTACTGGTTGGATTCACAGGAGTGTGAGCGGGCTTGCTCGTTGATCTTCTGATCGCTCAATACCCGGGTGGCCGTTACGTTTAGCAGACCGCTTGCGGCTTGTGGGTGTTTGATATGATCATCACCTACTGCCGGCGTATTGACGAGTCTTTAGAGTCCTACACAGAGGTTTCCTGGCTCAAGCGAAACGAGATAGGGGCGCATATGAGATATGTGCGGGACCGAGAATAATACCAGTATGTGATACTGTATTCTATTCTCGCGATTTTTATCATTGGACGGTTATATGAGATATAGCCGGGTTACCGAATCAAGTGTTGATTCGATACATTGATACACTTGATATTAGTCGGTTATATGCGATGTGACCGGATCATTAAATCAAGTGATTGATTTAATGATTTAATGTACAATTATATATTAGATATATTACTTTACATTGACTAGTATTGTTCACTTAAGATTGATTTTCTCACTTGACGTGCACAAGTAGTATATGTGATATATTTTTGTGCACTTGATTGTATCATATTTGATGATATATGCAAACTTGGGTGTATGTTTGCTTTAAACCATCTTTAGGTTAATGGTTAGGTTTTAATTTGTTTTATTTATTTTCTTTATTCATTTTGGCAAAAATAAAATGGAGGCTTGCTTTGGTTTTTACTTGAAGCTTCATGAAGCTTTGAAAAGTCTAGCCATTTTGTCTTTTGCCTTAACCTAACCATTAAACCTAAACCCTAGTTTATTATCTACATGTGTTACTTCACCCATGGTTGCATTATGATAAGAATCACTTGATTTATTTTTTTCAATAATTCATTATTCATTTTCTTTTCTCCTTCTTCTTCTTCTTCATGAAGAGAAGAAAGCATTCTTGAAAATTTCCAAGTGATGAATCCAAGTGAGAAATCCAATTCCAAAGTGAACCCACTTCCTATTTCTTCATCCTCTACCACTTGCCATGGAGTAGAGTGTGTTATCTTCACAAGTTTTATGACCAAGTGAAGATGGAGCTTGAGTTTGAGTCGCCTCGACGTAGATCATCTTCGGCATCGAAGTCAACGACCTAGCCCGCCCATTTCTCCGATGAAACCGACGCTAGAGTTCGGGATTCCGATGATCGCAGCGGAGGGACGTAAACACGGAGCTAGAGAAGTGGAGGACCAGATCTACAAAGGTTGTAGTCCCTTTCACTTAGCAGTTAAGTTGTTAACTTGTTTAGTTTTCGCCTATCCTCTAGTTAACGATCTTCATTAGGGTTTCTCGGCACATAAATTTTTGATTTTGGCATGGTCGATGCCTTGTAGAGCCTCCTTAGTGTGCCTAGTAACCCTACATTTACGACATGGACGGTCGGCGCTTGATGCGTCTTCGAGACGGAGTGTCCGTGGTAAACGTTTCCCTGGCCCGGAGTGATCTGGTTCCTGCTTTGTAGAAAGCCTGCACTGCCCTTTTTGCGACATGGACAGTCGACGCTCTGATCCAGAGCGATTTGGTTCCCGATTTGTGGGAAGCCTGCACTGCCCTTTTTGCGACATGGAAGGTCGACGCTCTGATCTAGAGCGATTTGGTTCCCGATTTGTGGGAAGCCTGCACTGCCCTTTTTGCGACATGGACGGTCGACGCTCTGATCCAGAGCGATTTGGTAGACGTGTCCCCGGCACGGAGTATCGCTGGTCGACGTTTCCCCGAGGCGGAGTGTCTGCTTGACGTTTCCCCGTTACAGAGTGTCGCTGGTCGGCGTGTCCCCGAGACGGAGTGTCTGCTTGATGTCTCCCCGTTACAGAGTGTCTGTTGTCGATGTGCCCCCGGCACGGAGTGTCTGCTTGACGTTTCCCCGAGGTGGAGTATCGGCTGGTTGACGTATCCCCGAGACGGAGTGTCTGTTGTCAATGTGCCCCCGGCACGGAGTGTCTGCTTGACGTTTCCCTGAGGCGGAGTATCGGCTGGTTGACGTATCCCCGAGACGGAGTGTCTGCTTGACGTTTCCCCGTTACGGAGTGTCGTTGTCTGACGTTTCCCTGATGCGGAGTGTCTGTGTTGGACGTTTCCCCGATGCAGAGTGTCGCTGGTTGACGTGTCCCCGGCACAGAGTGTCTGCTTGACGTTTCCCCGGCACGGAGTGTCGTTGTCGGACATTTCCCTAATGCGGAGTGTCTGTGTTGGATGTTTCCCCGATGCAGAGTGTCACTTGTTGACGTGTCCCCGGCACGGAGTGTCGCTTGACGTTTCCCCGGCACGGAGTGTCGCTGTTGGACGTTTCCCTGATGCGGAGTGTCTGTGTTGGACGTTTCCCCGATGCAGAGTGTCACTGGTTGACGTGTCCCCGGCACGGAATGTCTGCTTGACGTTTCCCCATCACGGAGTGTCGCTGTTGGACGTTTCCCTGAAGCGGAGTGTCTGTGTTGGACGTTTCCCCGATGCAGAGTGTCGCTGGTTGACGTGTCCCCGGCACAGAGTGTCTTCTTGACGTTTCCCCGGCACGGAGTTTCGTTGTTGGACGTTTCCCTGATGCGGAGTGTCTGTGTTGGACGTTTCCCCGATGCAGAGTGTCGCTTGTTGACGTGTCCCCGGCACAGAGTGTCTGCTTGATGTTTCCCCGGCACGGAGTGTCGTTGTTGGACGTTTCCCTCATGCGGAGTGTCTGTGTTGGACGTTTCCCCGATGCAGAGTGTCGCTTGTTGTCCAACGCAGAGGTCGATGTTGGAATTGGTTGGTTTGATTTGTTTGATCTGAGTTGATATCAGCATTGCTACACTGGAATATAGTACCAGGAGCGAATCATCATCTGTCTTTGAGAGGATTTGGGAATTGGGTTTTTTTTGTTTGGCATCTGCATTGCTGCACTGGAATAATGCCAGGAGCAACTCATTATTTTCCCCAGGAGGATTTGGGAATTGGTTTTTGCTTGGCATCGTATCGCTACACTGGAATATGGTACCAGGAGCGAATCATCATTTGCGCTTGTTTATCAGGAAGCGATGGCTTAGGAGACAGGTTTTAGGTCCCTATCACCTAAGACTTTTCAATTTCGTGATCCGTAACGGTCTCACAAACATTTTCTCCCTACGGGTTGTGAGGATCCCGTAGGTGTATTTTCTCCTTAGGAGTCATGGGGACTCCTAAGTGTGTTGCTCCTTTGTGAGTCGTAAGGATCTCACGTGGGAATTTTCTCCTCACAAAGTCAAGAGGACTTCGCGAGTGTATTTCATCTCTTTTTTTTATACGAGTTTGTGCCCTTTCGGGTTTTCACAAACTTGCCGGCAGTCCTGCTGTTTTTCTCACGGAGCCCTTTCGGGTTTTCATCCGTGCCCATTTTGCTTGTGGACATACCATTTTTTTTATTTTTATTATTATTTTTTATTTTTTTATTTTTTTATTTTTTATTTTTTATTTATTTTTGGTGGGACTTTGAATGTGGTCTCACCGGTAGGACTTGGGAAAGATTGGGGTTGTTTTACGCCCGTGGATTATATACGGTTTTGCAGGATGTATGATCCAGACCGTAGGGCCGAAAACATTTCGGGACTTTGTTGGCGTCTGCATCGCTGCACTGGAATATGGTACCAGGAGCGACTCATCATTCGCCATTGGGGTATGGAAGTTGGAATTTGGTCGTCGTCTGCATCGCTACACTGGAATATGGTACCAGGAGCGACTCATCATTCGCCGTTTTGGGATTTGGAATTTGGTTGGCGTCTGCATCAATGCACTGGAATATGGTACCAGGAGCGACTCATCATTCGCCATTTGAGAGTTTGGGTTTGGTTGGTGTCTGCATCGCTACACTGGAATATGGTACCAGGAGCGACTTATCATTCGCCACTTGGAGATTGGGGAGCGATGGCTTAGGAGACAGGTTTAGATCCCTATCGCCTAAGGCTTTTCAATTTTATGGGCCGTGAGGGTCCTATAAAAGCATTTTCTCCCTACGAGTCGTAAGGATCTCGCAGGTGTATTTTCTCCTTAGGGGTCGTGAGGACTCCTAAGTGTGTTTTTCCTTTATGAGTCGTAAGGATCCCACAAAGGCTTATTCTCCTTATGTATCGTGAGGACACATAAGTGGGTCTTCTCAATGGAGCATGATTCCAAAGATGGAGACCAGCCGCGTAACTGGTGACTGTGGTGGGGCATGGGTATGACGAGAATTATTTGAGCCCGTGGATTATATACGGCAGTCAATTTGGGGACTGGCCGTAGGGCCGGAAGGATTTTGGGGAATTGGATTTTGGTTGGCGTCTTCATCGCTGCACTGGAATATGGTACCAGGAGTGACTCATCATTCGCCGTTTATTTTTATTTTTATTTTTTTGCATTTTTTTTTGTTTTACCGCGATTGCTCTATCATTTCAGCTTTCTCATCGTGAAGATCGCAATTGCCCTATTATTTCGGCTATTTATTCGCGGTTGCCCTATCATTTGGGCTTTATTTTTCATCTTTATTTTACTCGCTGATTTTTATTGCGAGTTGCCCCATCATTTCGGCTTTTCTTTATTTTTCTTTTATTTACACTTTTTTTGTTTATTTACACATTTTTTTTACATTCCCAGTTTAACGACTTAGAGGTCGACTGTTCCCAGTTTAATGACGTGGTGGTCGATTGTTCCCAGTTTAACGACGTGGTGGTCAGCTTGCTTATCCCAGCTCCTTGAACTTTGATCTTGGCAGAGTTGTGTTGATGACCGTAGCTCTGTGGCTTGCCGATACATCCGAGGACTGTGAGGTTTTTCCAAGCTTGTATTGGTTCTCCACCCAATCTTTGAAAATATAGCAGTCTTCGATGGTATGACCCACCATTCTATGATATGGGCAGTATATGGGATTGCCGGTCATGTTCATTTCATGTGGCCTCTTTAGAATAGGCAGTTGCAGACCATTGTTCAAGGCGTCCACGAATATTTTGCGGACTTCATCCCTCCTGAAGGAGTATACCTTCTTCTTTCTCTCCATTGGAGTAGGTGCCTTTACTGATGCTGGTTCTCGAGGCCGATCGGTCTTTGGTTCACCCTTTTCAGATAATGGCACATGTCTGGGAGGATTAGGTTCCCGAAAGGCTTCGTTCTCCATTTGAATGAAATCGGCAGTCGTAGCTTGACTGTTTGCTAACACGCCTTTAGACAGTTCTATCCCTCCCGTCTTGTATTGCCCTTCGACCCAATCTTTGAAGACGAAGCAGTCCTCAATGGCATGACCTATCACCCTGTGATAGGGGCAATATTCTGGGTCATCGGTCATATTCGCTTCTTGCGGTCTCTTTGATTCTGGCAGTTGTAGACCGTTTCTTAGGGCGTCCCTGAATATCTTGTGGACTTTTTCCCTTTTGAAGGAATAGACTTTTTCCAGTTTCTTTTTCAGAGACGATTCCCCCCCGGCGTATGTATCGGAGGGACTGGATGCTGATTGCGGCCGTTTTCCGCGAAGGCGCTCCGCTCTTAGGTTGAAGGGGGTATCAGTTGGCTGCCTCCGGGTATCAATCCCTGGCTCATGAACCAAAATTTGATTCTGCTGTAATTGCAATCGGGCGACTTGGGTCGCGAGATCTGCCACGACATTTGCCAACTCGTCGACCTTGGACTATGCCTTGGCTAACTTCTCGTCCCTGTCCTGAAGCTGCCTCTGAAGCCATCGGAATAACGCTTGTTCTGTAGTTCCGGCTATGACAACTGGGTCATCTTTATCTCCTGAGCTCAATTCCGCAGGAACCACGGGCTCCTCTGGCTTATTGGCCTGAGCGGTCTCTTCATCACTTAGATCGAGCCGATGCCGGGTAGCGTCAATCATATCATCACCATGGCTGTGAAGAAGAGGTGGACTCGTTTCTTCATGTCCGACCATGTAGACAGTGCGAACCACATACCCAGCCATCTCTTTATCTTTGGCGGCTGATTTCGCGGAGCAGTCCGGGCTTTGGAAATTCATAAATTTTAACATGGCCAGAGCCTTAGCCCTTTTGTTGGCTCTGTATCTAAGCCGCTTCTGCCTCAGCTTCTCTTCCTTGAGCGCTTGGCAAGCTTCTGCTCTTCGGGAAGCAGCCATAGGCTGAGTGATGGGGAGGCTTGGGAAAACACCCAATCGAGCAATTGTCAGAGACGCCGCTGGAGCT